>CM062804.1:1362475766-1363675766 GCA_031772625.1 Pinus tabuliformis | reverse complement strand
TAACTTCCTATACATTGGAAGATCTGGGGATATAAGAAGCTAGTGAAGATGGGAGTTTCCATACACTTCCTCATATGATATCATCTTGGTGGCTTCACGATAGTTAATATTTTACCACTATTCCACTAAATGAAACCATTGTACGCTTTGATTCTGCTTGTCGAAAGCGAAGCACCGCAGATAGGTCTCCAAACATTTGTTGACTACCTCTATTGGACCATCATTTTGGGTATGATAATTTTAACTCAGTTGGAGTTGTGTGCCCTATAGATTAAAAGTTTCCTGCAAAAAATTGTTGGTGAAAGTGGGGTCTCGATTAGACACAATGGAAGTCAACATGCAATGCAGTTTGAATATTTGGTCCATGAAAATCTGAGCCACCAATGTTGGGGTAAATGGGTGTGGTAGATTGCAAAAATGAGCATATTTGGAAAGTTTTTCCACAACCACCATGATGACCGATTTATTGCCTAACTTTGGGAGACTTGTAATGAAATCCATGGAAGCATCTGTCTAGATGAAAGAAGGGATGGAAAGTGTTGTAATGTTCCTAATAGCTTGATCATTTCCCCTTTATTGGGTTGGCATACTTCACATTCAACTAAAAAAAAAAAAAATCTTCATTCCCGTCCAAAAAAAAGAGCGGGGGTTGGTGCATAAGTCTTCTAAAAGCATGAATGTCCAACAACTGGAGAGGACTAAAGTTCTTCCAAGATGTTGGGTTTGAGGGTGTAGGTTGGGGATAACACTACCCGACACTTAAAGTAACGAACCTCATCATTCCAAGAGTAATCCTCTGAGGAATTTGTTTCTACACATAATATGTTAATCAGATTAGATAGAGAGGGGTGGAAGAACCATTCATGGTGGGTTGATTCAATCAAATCTAGTATGGGTAGAGAGAGGGATAATAGGGTGCCCTCTTCCTCAAATTGACACAATAAGGCATCAACCACTACATTGTCATACCCATTCTTGTAAATTATCTCATATTCATATCCCAACATTTTTGCGAGCCATTTATTTTTTTGTGGCGATGATAGACATTGTTCTAGGAAATATTTTAGGCTATGATGTTGAGTGTGGATTTGGAAATGACACCCCAATATGTATGGTCGCCAAGTGTCTACTGTATGTCAGATGGCCATTATTTATTTCTCATATTTAGATTAATATAGACTTATGGAGGAACACAATTAAAAAATATATAGAAACGTAAATACTTCATTCCATTAACATCAAAGAACCAAAATATGCTTACATACAAATTGGAAATAAACTAGCTTGGGTGATGGTAGTTTATCTCTAAGAAGATATGTGGCTGCTACATGTCTATGAAATTTGTTACAATGAGGATTAAGGGCCCTCTTGTTATTGACCAACAAAGGGAAACCCTACACAACAAAAAGCCTAATTCCATGAGATGGAACACCAAGAGTTTGTGGGCCCTGTTGGAATTAGTTGGGCAGCCAACTTCCCGAGGTCATAACTTGGTCATATCATCTTCGTTTGGCATGTTGGATACCTTGTGGGAAAGATATATCTAAGTAATATATGATTTTTTTCAGGCCCTACCTATGGTTATGGACTTACTATGGACAATAAAAAACTTCCGTTTAGGGGGTCAAAATAACTCTAGAATTTAAGGACCCAAAAAACTGCTAAAAATAGTAAATGTTGTGATAATCAAGGAAACTGATGAAACCATCTGGAGGTCTAGGTGGAATAGGCAGGTGGCCACCAATATCTACTTGGATCAATCCTCCCCCCTTAGGAAGTGATGGTTCCCATTGTGTGTAGAGCCTCCATGACGTGAGGAAAATTTTGTTGAACCTGGTCCCTGGTGAATCACTTTCCCTTGTGAAGGAGTTGACCTGCTTTGACAACTCGATATAGATAGATCCTATACTAGTGAGTGTTATTTATTTTTGTGTCCATGATCTTGTAAATTGTGGCATGTTTGATGTAACTTGGGTTGAGCTATGTGGGTGTTAGCTACCCAATAATGTTGAATGTGTACAACAATGGGGGAAAGTATGGTCACAACCAATCCACATTGAATATTGGGTGGAGGTTAAGGAATGGTGGAATGTTGAGCTCAAACGAATTGTACCCCAAAACCTTGGTCATGGGGTACGACGCATATTGAAGCGAACAAAGCTTACAGTAGGGCCCAAAAAGGCGCTCCTTCTGCAAATGTAACCAATATTTGTCACCCACCTCAAACTTTTGTGGCACCTGATGTTGATCATGACACTACTTGTGCATAGTATTGGATCTATCCAATATATCATGGAACTACCAGAATATGTGATGAATGGGCTCAATGAAGTTGTTAATCTTGTCATCTTTACACTAGACATGATCCAAATATGCTTGAGTAGCTACAAATGGTATGGCCACATCAATGGGTGATAGTGACTGGAATCCCAACCCCACCTGAAAGGGGATGCTGCTAGTTGATCTATTCAGAGCTTGGTTGTAGTTGTGCTAGACATAGGGGAGGATTCAATCACATGTGCATGGATGCTTTGAGTTGTACATGCGAAGAATGTGCACGATCATGCTATTGATGACCTATGTTTGGGCATCAATTTTGGGGTGGAAGGTTGTGGATTTAGTGACTTTGCAATCCAACATTGACCAAAGGATTAACCAAAACATACTCAGGAACCTGTTGTCCTAATCTCAGATAATTGACTATGGTACCCCAAATTGTACCTGCACTCATTCAAAGAATATCTTAATAGTGGATTCGGCTATGATACTCTTATGGCAGGCCACCAGAATAGACATCCTAGAGAATCTCTCGAAGACCACGAAAACACATTCATTTCCATGCTTAGCATAAGGAAGGATCAACATGTAATCCATGGACATGGATTCCCAAGGCCGACTAGGAGTAGGCAAAGAAGTATATAGGCCCTGCTTCTTGATTTTCAATTTCGAAATGGTGTAGGAAGTGTAGGATCTGATGTACTTCCCAACATCCTGTAGAAGGTTCTACCGATAAAAATACTTTTGCAAAATTTCCATTATTTTCTCTACTCTAGAATGTATAGTGACCCAACTATATTTTACCTCCCAAATCATATTTGTATGCTCACTTGAAGGAACATAGAGGTGCTCTCTCTCTTCTCATTCAGGTGTTTCTGGCGACATGCACAACCCCAAATCATTCAGACAATTTTTTCATTAATTTAAGTACCTGGTAAGTTCCAAAAATATTACATGTAACAATGGCATATTGTATTCTTTTTATCGCATTAACATTTTGTTGGTTGACTAACTAAATAATTTATTAAAAAATTGGATCACACAAGCAGAGCGAGGTGGAGGAATTTTTCACTTTTTTTAAATGGGACACGCCAATTTTATAATTGCTAAGAGCATGTGATTTTCTTGGGCATGTTATTTGATATGGTTAACACTTGATGTGATTAGAAATTGCATTTGGTGCTTCAGGATTTATATAAATGATTGTTTATCAATGGCATTTCTTCTTTTGTTTTGATGCGGCATGACAGAGAATAATGAGTGGAGACGCTAACACTCGTCGCTAGATTGTACAAGAAGATATGACTACAAATTTCTAAACTCCTCATCAAAATTGGAAAGAATGAATCAAATCCCAACGACGTGCAAAAATGACTTGTTCACCTGTCAAGTTTTCAGGTAGCACATCCATATGGACAATGATATTTTTCTATTTGGATAACTATTGATAGTTCAATGTAAAAGAATGGACATCAATTTTGTTTTCATCATAAGATCGTTGGGTTCTTTGTTTTGTTTTTATGGTTTCCTTTAAGTTGTGTGAAAAAAATATATATATGTTGTTGGTGATTTCATGGTGCAGTTTTATCAAGTGTAAGGTGTGAAAAATCAAATGAAGTACCAATTATAGAACAAATTAACATATTTTCGAATTGGTGGTTCTTGATGCATACAGTGACACAAGAAGATATCACGAATTTGATTATGTATAATATGTTATAAGCTAGTGGTGTCATGTGGAGCTAAGAACATCATCTTACAGGTTCATTTGATTGTGTCTTTAAAAGGTTATCTTGTAAAATTGACTTCTGGATACATTCAGTACCGAGGCTGCCTTCCTAGATAACTAGGGAATACAGCGGAAGACCATGTGTTCAATAGATGGAGGTATGTCAATAGGATGGTTCAGTATCGACACTGACCCATTGTGCTCCTGGAGGTCGAGAAGCGTCAATTCTGCAAAGTACGTCAAAGATGGCATGAAGCGATTATGTTTTAAATGGAGGTCAAGTGATAGCTTGAAGATGTGGTGGTTTAGAAAGAGCAGTTTGTGAGATTCCAGAGTGGATGTGAGTGATGATGAAGACTAGTGAGACATATATCATATTATTGTTGTAATATGTTCTTTCAATGTAAGCACTAAGGGAGGATGTTGCAAGTAATGCTTCCATGTCATGTGTGTTGGGTATACGAACAAAGTCCCACATTGATTAGAAGTGGTAGAAGTGGGAAGGATCATGGGTATATAAGGATGAACAAATATCTCCATTTGTATGAGGCCTTTTGGGGTAAAGCCCAAAAACAAACCCATGAGGGCTTAAGCCCAAAGTGGACAATATCATACCATTGTGGAGATATGTGGTGTCCAGAGTCCCAACAAGTGGTATCAGAGCCAAGTTCGAGGTTACCCAAGTGGATGAATCCTCGGAATGCCGAACAAAGATGGTGAGCCCCCGTAAGCCTGTGGATGAGCTCGGTTAAACAGGCGGTGTGCTCCGGATTCTTCATGGACATGTCTTGTTCTCCAACACGGTGAAGAGGAGTTGACCTGGGATGGAGCAAGCTCTCGAGACAGGTGGTGCTACCATGTAAGGCGTGTGCTTCCAACGCATTGGAGCGGAGAATCCTGGTTGGTAGAGAGGGGAGAATCCTGCGGATGGTTTGAGGGGAGGCTCGATGGTCCTTTGTTCGAGGGGAGGATTGTTGGGTATACGAACAAAGTCCCACATTGATTAGAAGTGGTAGAAGTGGGAAGGATCATGGGTATATAAGGATGAACAAATATCTCCATTTGTATGAGGCCTTTTGGGGTAAAGCCCAAAAACAAACCCATGAGGGCTTAAGCCCAAAGTGGACAATATCATACCATTGTGGAGATATGTGGTGTCCAGAGTCCCAACAATGTGTAGTTGTTAGTGTGAGTCCCTAGGCATCAATCTAGAAGGTGTTGATTTCTATGTAATGAGTTGGAGTCCTCATCTAGATGTGTCGAATTTTGTAATTTATGTGCTATATATTTGTATATGTGGTGATCAATAAAAGTATCTAAGTATGTGATTGGTTTGTGTTGTGTGAATCCATTATCTCTCTCTCTTCTTTCTCTGTGTTATAAAAGGGTATCATTTGGAAATCATGACCCAAAAGCAAAAAGAAAAAAATTATTTTTAGTATTCAATCAAAACAATCCGGTGGGTAACCCATTTTTTAAGTCCAAATTAAATACTTTTGAAAGATACTTACCCCAAATCAAAGAGTGCTTTTTATTGGAGTTGGGTTTTGAAAAACATTTAATTCATTAGAAATGTAATTAATATTATAATGATAATTTGTATAATTTAATTAAAATTAAATGTAAAAACAAAGTATCTCATTAAACATAATTTTCCTTGCAATTTTAGGCAATTATATTATGCCATAAAAACATGTGACTAAACCCTTCACAAATATTAGCCCCCCCCATTAAATGTGACAGGGTTTGGCACTATGCCCATTATCCATGGACACAAAACCTTTGATTTTTTTTTTCCTTTATGAAGATGATGCTTGTATTCATGATTCACAGTATTCTCCCTAGGGCTTAAGATCCAGACCTCGACAACATTATTTTATTTACCTCTTACTCTTATTTGCTTCCTTATGCAAAGATTTAAATTATGATTAAAGGTAGGTAATGGAAAATATATTATTTACTAAGTATCAAATATTTTTAAAGATTTTAATTTTGAATGATTTTCTTGCAAAATTTAAGAATAAAAAATCACTATACCTATTTAAAAATCATGCACGAATATAGCAATAATATCTAGAAATAATGACATAAAATATATGAGGCAGATATCCATATTGAAATATTTACTTTTGCAATGTTAAATATTATAAATTGCATTGGTCAATGTTATGACAACGTTGTCTTATCGACATTTCATGAAATGATTGATTTTATTAATAATGTAAATGTGTGAGCTTGCTATGCTTCTAGTACATACAACAACAACCATTGAAGTTTCTAAACGTGATACTTATTCATCTGCCTGGTAGCCCTTGAGAAAGTCTTAGCATTTTTGTCTTGTGGAAAAAGAAAAATATTATTTATATTTTTCAAATTTTAATTTATGGTCTAATCATGGTGGTTATCTAGAGTTTTGATATCATTTTGATGGCTAGAGAAGAAAACCATACAATAATATAATAGATAGAATTGTTACTTTATAAATCAAACTAGGTCAATTAATTATTTGAAAATAAATCATTAAATAAACTCTAAATTATTAATAATTATGTTAATATATGTTTATATTTTTTAATAGGGTTTTTAGAATTATAAAAAATTATTAGATGGATGATGGAGATTTAAACTCCGTAGAATAATCATGGTGGTTATCTAGAGTTTTGATATCATTTTGATGGCTAGAGAAGAAAACCATACAATAATATAAAAGATAGAATTGTTACTTTATAAATCAAACTAGGTCAATTAATTATTTGAAAATAAATCATTAAATAAACTCAAAATTATTAATAATTATGTTAATAGATGTTTATATTTTTTAATAGGGTTTTTAGAATTATAAAAAATTATTAGATGGATGATGGAGATTTAAACTCTGTAGAATAATGTAAAATGTTATTAGTAGTCTGCACATATAAAAAGTTGAGATTTAACTCCAAAATAGATATGTTCTTTTTTCCATTTAAATTAAGCTAATTAATTAGAAAAAATGTCACATTACAATCAAATCTCTCAACCAATGAAATAATAAAACATAAAATTTTAATATAGAAAAAACCTAAAATTATTTATTTAATATTATACATTAAGTAAATGAATAAATATTAGACAAATTAATAAATATTTATGAGAAAAATAACTAATGCAACAGCAATAACCAAATAATTTCTATAATAATCTTCCACCAAAGAAATAATAAAATATTAAAAAAGTATATTATAAATAACACACCACATTTATTTATTTAGCTTAGCAATTTCATCTCCATCTCTATTCATTGACCGCCTCTAAGCTTTTCCAATTTATCACACTGGGATTCTACCCGTATCTTCACCTCTGCTTCTTTAAAATTCGTCATCTCAAATTTCAATGTTGTTGTCATTATGTGAATTATTTTTGAAAGATAAATAATAATGTACAGGCGGATAAATTCTACCTGCTGAACAGGTAGTTGCTCCAGCAACCCATCCACCCCATAAAAGTTTAGAAATGATAGAATTCTGTTAATAATGCTGGGTGATTATCCACTCAATCTTCTAGCCAAATCTGTTATTTTGGGAAAGACCAAGAAATAAAACACTGCGTCTTCATATTGCAAGAATAATATAATCACAGTCGAACCTTTGAAGTCCACACCGAATACACTATCTGTGCAAATTGATCAGAGTCGATACTTCAATAAATAGACGGAGCAATGTTCGTACTGAATAATTTGTTTGAAATCATATAGAACGTATAATGGACATAATTTAATTTTAATTGGCTAGTTATAGACACTTTAAAATGATAAAATAACCGCTCCGGATATATTGGCACGTTTGCTGGTCAATTCACTGTATAGGTTGTTTGCCTCTTTCTAATTATGCATGGATTCTCGGGAGTTCAAAATAGTAAAATGTTAATATGAGACTATTGAAAAACGTTATAGGCTTTTAACTTATAGAATCTCAAAGTGTTTTTTAATTTATTTTGATATTCAAAGTAGGTCAGATTATTCACATATCCTCTGAGGTTAATTATCTATTTGCATATGAAGGGCTAGCCAATGAAATAAACAGAAGTGGTCATCTATTTGCATATGAAGGGTTAACTAATGAAATAAACGGAAGTTGAAGTTAAAGCATATTCATTCTTAAACTTAAAGACTTAACTCATAAGAAATAATCTAAATTTCTTTAATGAAGTGGTAATTAATAAAAATTGGAAAATAAATTCTTGATATCAAACTAACAGTGGGGACATCCATCACTGGCTGAGAATGCAGGTTGATTTATCACTGTCATTTAAGGAAAACCATGCCACTTGAAATTACCTTGCTCTCTCAGAATTTAGGTTGACTCATCACTATCATTCAAAGAAAACCATGCCACTTGAAATTACCCACTCTTAATATATAATGGGAAAGGCTTTCACCCATAATAGATGCCTCTAGGTCTTGCATCATTAAAATGTTTCATTATATCTAAGAAAGATGAACTCTTAACCAAGCAAAATCAATTTTAAGACATACTCCAGATCCACTCATATAATAATATCTGTTTGCCCCTTTTGTTCTCTACTTTTCACATATCCTTTCATACATCACAAAAAATAAAGAAATATCTTTTCATACATCATAGAAAATAAAGAAATAATTTTGGTGAGGATTTGAATTTGATATCTAATTTTAACTTGCTATTGTTCCATTTTAATTAAAACAAGACTCCTCTCATTTATATATATGTTTTTTATATATATAGTAATTCATATATACATTGATTTTTTATATCTATTAATCTTTTTAATATACCATATAAAATTTTGATGTGATAAAATCAATAATAAACTTACATATTTAGTGATTGTTAATATGACACCATTGAAAAATGCTTATCGGCTTTCCCAATTTATTAAAACATGTTTCTAGGTTTTCCCAATTTCCCAATTTATTAAAGGCTATTTTACATTTCTATTTTTCAAATTATGTTCTGTTACACCTTCGTCGCCATAGCGTTTATGGCGGCGGTCGGGTAGCTATAATAGTGTTGTATGGTGAGGCCAGAACGTGTGGCGAAAACTCTAGGCATCGATTTCAGAGAAGAGAGTGGAGGGTTTTGTACAAGATTTTAAAATTTGGAAAACAAATAGCTACACGGCGACTATTCGTTAACCGTTGCGGTTAACCAAATGTGTTGGGTTGTCAGGTATACTTTCGAGTTAAAGTGGAAGATGGTATTGTTGTTCGGATTCCATTTGGTTTTACGTGTGCCAATTGAAGGTTAATAAAATCCAAGAGAGTGGAGGGTTTTGTACAAGATTTTAAAATTTGGAAAACAAATAGCTACACGGCGACTATTCGTTAACCGTTGCGGTTAACCAAATGTGTTGGGTTGTCAGGTATACTTTCGAGTTAAAGTGGAAGATGGTATTGTTGTTCGGATTCCATTTGGTTTTACGTGTGCCAATTGAAGGTTAATAAAATCCAAGAAATCAGGGCAAAAGTTTTATCATAATTATATAATTTTTGTTAAAAATTTCATTTGAAAGAAACAGAATTATTATTTTATAATAGAAAAGCTTTTACATAAATTATTAAAATTTGAACTTAAACTCTGTTATTTTATCGATTTGAAATGATTCTTACTTCATTTTAAATTGAAATAATTAGTATTTTTATAATTTCATCCTCAGTAAGGTTTAAATTTAAATAATTAGAATATTTTGATATTATTTTATTTTATGTTTGGAGAAAAAGAAATGGTAATATATTTGTTATATGTTTGGATGGTTTTTCTATGTATTTTTTGGTTTAATTTTTTTAAAATTTTACATAAATTATTTAAAATCACAAATTTAAATTCTGGAATTTCCAAAATTCAAGTATTGAAAATGCTATAATAAAAACAAATTTTAAACAATGAAAATAAAATTTAACGAATTTTTTTTCACAAGACAAAAAAAATCCACAAAGGCAAAAAGAAACACTTAAAATCCAACCTATACGATCAGAATTAATCGCATATAATTTTTGCCTTCAACATTTTAAAACCTCTATTTATTATATTTCATATTTACCCTCCATTGAGCAAATTATACTCACTTTTAAAATTTGAGATGGAAAACATGGCAAATAATCTTAACTAATGTGGTTGACCAAATGTTTTATTCCGTTTAGTGTTGGGGTGTAACTAATGTGGTTGACCAAATGTTTTATTCCGTTTGTGTTGGGGTGTGATAGGGTAGATTCCGTTCAGTTTGAGGCACTAGAATACTATTAAAAATATTGTCAGAATTGTCACCATCGTGAACATTTTTTATTTTTCATTGAAATGGTTCAATGATGATGATGATGGTGGTTAACGCTTACTGAGACCAAACTTTGGTCTATCAGACCTTAAGAATCAAATTATTTACTTTGATTTAATATCTTATTCCTATGCTCAAAAAGCTTGGAGAGAAGCCTCCCATGCTCACTGTAATTTTCACAATGTAAAAGGCTAGGAAGGTCAGTGTTGCAACAAAGATTTTGAAACTGAGATCTAATGTGGCTGTATGTGGGAAACTCTAAGAGGAAGTGATTTTCATCCTCAATGTTCGTATTCTCACAGAGATGGCAAAACCTTTCCATCCATGGCGTTTTAGGACCTGCCCAATGACCCGTTTCACTAGGGATGTCATGAGAGTTCGTTCTAATCTTAGCTATATTAGTTTTCTTCTTTGAGCTAGTTAAAACATAGAGATACCTTTGATCTTCTAGGGTGGGGTTGATGACCTCCTTATAATATCTTAATTTTCTTTTAGTTGCTAAATCTTTCTCACACCACAATTTTTCTTTGAACTTAGAAGTAACAATATTTTTAATGTTATTAATGTTTTGCAATGCAACATTCTTGTCGATCTCTCGATGATTTGACCAGGCCCTGGTGTCTTTATACCAACCTCGTTTGAGCATTAGGTGGTTTTCGCTAGAATTTAAAGCTAGTTTAGGAAGTGTATGGTCTCTTATGTTATTGAGTTTATGGTTGTACAACAGAAGCCTAGTCATAGCTAGGCTCTCGATAAGGGAAAGACCCACTGGTATAAGGAGAATAGGATAGGGTGTGTTGCTTTTAATTTTGAGGTTATATGTTATACAACACTTCTGTATTTGCTCAATCTTTCTCCAGGATTCTCTAGATATGGTACAATGCCAGACCTCACATACATATAAGATAATCGAAGTGACTAAAGTTTTTAAGACCAAAATATGCTTTCCATCCCCCATTAATCCTTTTCTCAATGCTATAGTTCGAGTTGAGCTTGTGATGAATATCAATTCCTAGGTACCTGTAGGAAGACACTTCCTCCAAGTTACTATTGTCATACATAAAATTAGCGTAAGTGTCCTTGGATTTGATAATCATAAGTTTTGTTTTATCAGTGTTAACAATCATACCCATGGTAGAGCATAAATCCTTAAGAAGTATAAGTTGCTTATCAAGATCAGATGGGCACCTTACGAAAAGAACAATATCGTTAGCGTAGAGAAGAAGGTTGATGACTATCCCAGCTAAGATTGTGCCAGCACATCCTACCTCCTCTAAACAACCCTCTAGCTTGTTGTTGCAAATGCCAAAAAGGGTAGGGGAGAGGGGGCAACCTCTTTTTACTCTGATATTACACTTAATATCTTTCGACAACCCCTCATTGCTCTTTGACTTGGAAATTACATTCTCTTATAACCTTATAGCAGCAACTCTCAACTCAAAAGGAACCTTTAGCTCTTCTAATCTGTTCCAAAGGTTGTTTTGAGGAATCATATTGAAAGCCTTTCTAAAGTCCACAAAGCAACAAAAGAGATTGGATTTATCATTGCGGCATTCCTCCATAATGATCCTAAGCGTAATGAAGTGGTCTGTCGTTGAGTGCTGCTTTCTAAAAGCCACTTGGCCTTTAGCCCACTTACCTTCACTTTCAAGCCATATGCTCAACTTCCTGTCCAAAATAATACCATATAACTTGGCTAGGAGAGGGTTAATCATAATTGTTTGATAATTAGAGGGGTTATTTGTATCCCCAATTTTAAAAATAGTGATAATGAGGCTTTGAGTCCATGGTTTAGGGAACCCTTTCTTGACCGCTTGATTGAAAAGCTTTTGAATGTGGGGGATGAGGACAGGACCTCCGATTTTTAAGATTTCCTCCTGGTAACCTTCAATGTCCTTAGCTTTCCCATTAGCCAAGCAATTAAACCCAAAGTCATTGTCTTCTAATGAGAAAAAATATTTTGTTGTGAGTAGGGTTTCAAAGTTATCGATGACATTTGGAGATTTTTAAAGCTTTTTAAGATAGGAATTCCACTTGTGTAAAGCAATTTTACTGTTATCTTTAATTTTCCTTCTTAGAACCTGCCTCTAGAATATTTCATAGGAGCTACCTTAGAGAGGTGTAAGAGATTCTCTTGTCTTTTATGAATATACTACCTTTTTATCCTTTTTGTTAGGGCTTTGTATATTTTTATCTTGCCAATTTTAAGAGATTCATCAACAACTTCCTTTATTGCTCTCCTCGCACTTTTACAATCTTTGTAACACCATGGGTTGGTTTCTCTATTTCTTTTATTACTTGAAACATCAATTGAGAACTTCTTAATAGAATATGAGAGGGTTGTAGTAAATTATGATAGAGATCTTTTATGTTTTCTATATTAGATAAAGGAAGCAAATTAGTTTTTAATTGATTTAGAAAGAGATCTTTTTTATTTTTATCAAAGATTAACTTCTTTTGGCTATAAGGATTATCTTCTATGGGATATCTATGCATGACAAAATTGAGAGTTATAAGTAAAGGCCTATGATCAGAGTCAGGTTCGTGGTCGTTTAAGATGTCAAAATCTGTTATTTCGTTGTATAGAGGGAGATCGGAGATAACATAGTCTACCACGCTACTACCAAGCCCATGGATACAGGTCATCTGGCTAGAATTAGGCCACTTCTTTAGACCATTGCAAATTATGAGATCCTGAGCACTACAAATCTTGACTATCTTTGACCCAAACAAATTCTCCCCGAGGCCTTCAGAGCTCCTTTTGTACTGGCTAGCTAGAGGAAGCTCTTCGTCTAACCAAAGAGGACTAGGGTTGAAATTTGTTATTTCGTTGTATAGAGGGAGATCAGAGATAACATAGTCTACCACACTGCTACCAAGCCCATGGATGCAGGTCATCTGGCTAGAATTGGGCCACCTCTTTAGACTGTTGCAAATTATGAGATCCTTAGCACTACAGAGCTTGACTAGCTCCAACCCAAACAAACTCTCCCCGAGGTCTTTAGAGCTCCTTTTGTACCAGCTAGCCAGAGGAAGGTCTTCATCTAACCAAAGAGGATTAGGGTTGGAATGATTGCTTAGAAGAATTGCTTGTTTGCTTGAAGTTCGAGAATTAAAGTCACCCATTAAAAGGATATCGCCTTCATTCCTTAGGCTAGAAATATCATTCTCTAAACCATTGTAAGGACCATTTTTATCTAGATTCTTTTTCTTATAGAAGTTAGAATTGATGGGGGGAAATAAAAGATTGCTATGTAGGTCCTTTTATCATAGATTTCAGTAATTTCTATCCAACTATATTGGTTGTAAGGGTGATTTTTAGAAATCCTAGCATGGGGAGATATGTTCTTCTTAATTTAACAAGCTATAACCCCAATGCCTCTATAGGAGGATCGCTTATTCCAAGTAGACCATAATATAAAGCCATCTATGTTAGGTACCTTAGATTCTTCGTTCTACCAAGTTTCAACAAGCAAAGTAATATGAACATCGTTCGAGATCCAACTTAGCTTGGGGCGTTTGTTCCATGGAAAGCCCTGAAGAAAGAATTTGGAGCATGTTGAATTGCTATTTATTATTATCTTTTTGGTTTCTATCTCGAATAATGGCTTTTGTATTTCTATTTCTGATTATTGCCCATTTTCCTTCCTTCCCAGCTTCCTTTACCTTTTGAACCTCCTTTCTCAATTCTGCTTGATCTTTTGGAATGAGATCTTCATTTATAAATATTCTCGTTCCTTTTAGACTTGAGGTTTTACTAATCATTTCATACTTATGGCCAGTAGAGTTCACCTATTTTCATATCAGCCTTCCTTTATTCTTAGTTAGTTTCCCCAACCTTGTTGCTTATGTGTGACACATTGTTTCAATTTGTAATCTATTATGTAATTCAAAACGGGTGTTGGGGTTGCCAAAACTGTAAAATTCCATAGAAACTTTAGTTTTGAAATTTCAGAACATTGAAAATATTTTCATTGAAATTTTTATTTTTTTTGTTTATTGCATTTTAAATTTAAGTTAAACATATATTTTTAATTGAATAAAAAAGTACATTAAAAATATAATAAAATTTATTATTTTAATTTAAAATTATAATTAATAATAGTTCATCTTGAATTGTGTATCAACAAATATTTTACCCAAATTTTTCTTATTTTATAAAATAAATTAATAAAGCGTAATAAAAATTTACTTATTAAAAAGCACAAATTCCAAATAAAATATTTTTATTATTCTTTATTTAAATTTAATAAATTAATAAAGCACAATAAAAATTTACTTATTAAAAAAACCGAAATTCCAAATAAAACATTTTTATTATTTTTTATTTTATAAAATAATTGATTTAATAAATTAATAAAGCTCAATAAAAATTTTCTTTTGTCGACGCGTTTCGAACCAACTAGTGTGGTTCATTGTCAGGACAAGTTGAAGAAACATATACAACTTTGCATGTTAAATAGTCTGAGTAGAGCCTTCAACGACTAACTTGACCAACGACTAATTTTGACTTTGGGACTAGAGTCATAAAAAAACTTTATAATTTAATGGAAGTTAGTTATATTAGGTGGCCATTCCCTTAATATATATATATATATATATATATATATATATATATATATAATAATTTTAATTGGTGTTTAAGTTAATAGTTAGTTAAAAAAGTATTATTAAAAAATTATAAGTTATTTAGTAATTTAGATGGAAGTTAGTTATATGAAGCACCTTTCTTTTAATATAAATTATATGTATATATAAATATATAAATATATATAAAGTAATTTTAAGATAATAGTTAGTTAGAATTAATAAATACATATTAGAATGAGAAAAAATATTAAGTTAAAATTAAATATCTAATTAAAGAAATAAATAAATAACTTATCCAAAAATAAATAAATAAATAAATTTAATTAAGAACGTAGTTGGTTATAAAAGGTAATTAATTTAATATTGTCTAGTAGTTGAAAATAAATAAATAAATGGAGCCAAAAAACAAGGAGTGGGGCGGAAAAAAATGGCTAGGAAGAGAGTGTTGGGACCCAACACCTACTGATTTTCCAGCCATCCTCTTTATTGAGATTGCTCGGCCTCTTTTCAATCTCAAAAGCTTCCCTAAATTTCTGATGATGGAACTGTGAAAATCTAACAATAACACTAGCATCCTCAATGCAAACATGATGATTGGTTTTTTCTACATGCTCAGCTAAAGTAGAAGACTTTGTTCTCCTATGCTTAAGGTTAGCTGCGTGCTCACTAATCTTTTGATTAATGGAGCGACTAGTCTCACCAATATAGGGGGTCCCACAGGAACAAGGGATAATATATACCCCTTTCATATCTTTAGGATCAATAGGATCCTTCATTGATCTGAGGAACATACGAATGGTGTTAAGGGGCCTAAAGGTCATAGGGACACTATGCATCTTGACAATCCTTGCAATCTTATCAGTAGTCCCCTGAAGAAACGAAAGATGGACACATGGAATCTATTCCTTCGGTTCCCTTTTAGCCAGAGAATTCTTGGCAACATTAAGGAAAGCCTTCTGACCCATGTATCTACTATAACCATTCTCAACAAAGACATCAAGAAGATGGGATTTTTCTTTCTCAGAACTCCTTTTATCCGAGATCCTTGGGGCCCGAGTAGCAAGTGTATTGAGAACCCTCATCTATTGAGCCGGGAAATGGTGGGAACTGGCATGAAGATACTGCTTTGTATGCGTTTTCTTTCGAAAAACTTGGTGGGAGAGGGAACCATCACTATTCTTAGAAATAAGAATATCAAGGAACGGGAGGAAACCATCAACTTCCTGCTCCTTAGTGAACTTAATGGCTGAGGATTGATTGTTGAGATGATCGAAGAAGAGATCTAATTCCTCTTGGCCATGAGACCAGATGACAATGGTGTCATCCACATACCTTTTCCAAAGCTTTGGTAGGTGCCAGGAAGAGTTTAGAGCCTTCGACTCAAAATCTTCCATAAAAAGATTAGCATCGACAAATGATAGATCTCGTGATTCACGCTGAAAAATCTCTCGTAAGCCTCCATTCAAAAAATCAAATTCCAAATAAAATATTTTTATTTGCTGGTTTGAAGTGATTTAATTATAAAATTTTCAATTTAAAATCCTAAACACGTAAGTGGTGGATGTAACGTGTTACCCGAAAATAAATTATTTTATGATAAATTAACCACAATTCTGACAACTCAAAATCCTTTTTCTATAATTGAATTGAGGTTTCTCTTATCCATATCAAGTTTAAGAGAATTTTCGGCATAAATCACATGGTAATACATTTGTCGACGCCTTTCGAACCAACGAGTGTGGTTCATTAGAAGGTCGTCTTCGGTGGTATCTGGCATATCTTTTCATCAAATTCGATCTGGACCGTAAGGAGCTTACCTCATTATAACATCTGGGACTGTGACCATGAAAAATGCTCCTTCTATAGTGAGATTTATTTTACGAACAAATGCCGGAACCAAAATATGTAGTTGCCCTGGAGCATGTACTATCACAGAGAAATGTTTGGTACAGATTATTATAGTACCGTTCGCAAAGTAGATAACTTAATTCTTGTGGATATCTTTTCACCAGATTGCCCACCTGAACTAGAGTCTATTATAGATGCTATAACGAAACTTCGTCAAAGGAAAAATAGTTCGATAAATATATCAGGCCCGAACTCCAACAATGAAAGAATAAAATATTTCATTATAAATGATATCATAGGGATTATCATATTGGATCTAGTATTCATACTAAAAACTATGGTCATATTAAAACTCTATATAACTTTTCAGGAAAATAAACATAAAATTGTTTCATAAATTTTAAATTAATATATTTTTTAATTTTAATTTTTTAAAAATAGAGTTATAACGTGTCGGGAGAACTCTCGGGATGGATTTCCGAGATTGGAGCGGAGGGTTTTAATGGAACTTTAAAAATTGGATGAAAAATAGCAACGTGGCGAATATTTCATACAACCAGCACAACACGAACTTTGTGGATTTCGTATAACTGTTGGACGTTGTGGTGCACGTCAGGTAATAAATTTGCACATATATGGTGGACAAACGTTAGGTATAAATGTGTATATATGTTATTTTCAGATGAAAGTGATCTGAAAGGCATTTCCGCATAATTATGAAGTGATCCATCAAAAGAAAGGCTTTTTCGCATAATTATGTTTTTTATTACTTTTTATAAGTTGTAAGTTATAAAAAGTTTACTCATTTTATTTTAATTATTTTATTTTTTAATTTAAATTATTATTATATGATTATAATTTAAATTATTTTAGTTTTTAATTTGAATTATTGATGATGATGATGATGGTTAACGAGACCAAAACTTTGGTCTATCGGACTTAAAGAAATAAATTATTTAGTTTGATTTCAGATTTTATTCCTCTACTGAAAAAGCTTGAAGAGAAGCCTCCCAATTTTGACAACGTAAAATGCTAGGAAGGTCATTATTGCAACAAAGATTTTGAAACTGAGATCTAATGTGGTTGTACGCGGGGCACTCTAAGAGGAAGTGATTTTCATTCTTAATGTTCGTACTCTCATAGAGATGGTAGAACCTTTCCATCCATGGTGTTTTAGGAATTGCGCAACGACCCGTTTCACTATGGAGCTCATGAGAGTTCGTTCCAATCTTGGCAATATTAATTTTCTTCTTTGAGCTAATTAAAACAGAGAGATACATTTGATCTTCTAGGGTGGGGTTGATGACTTCCTTAAAATATCTTAATTTTCTTTTAGCTTCTAAATCTTTCTCACACCACATTTTTTCTTTCAACTTGGAAGTAACAATATTTTTAATGTTATTAATATTCTGTAATGCAACATTCTCGTCGATCTCCCAATGGTTTAACCAGGCCCTGGTGTCTTTATACCAACCTCATTTGAGCCTTAAGTGGTTTTTGTTGGAATTTAAAGCTATCTTATTGTATGTTTAGAACTTAGAGATGTTAATTCATTAATTAATGGAATTTTGAAGTGCTAATTACATTTTTAGTTTTGTGTGTAATTTTTCACATTTATTTAATATAAAAATTAGTGTAGAAATTATCTAATAAAAAACAAAATTATGTATATTATTTAAGTAACAAAGTTTAAAATAAAAGTTATCAAATAATAAATTATGCAAATTATCAAATAACAATAATATATATTTAGAAATAATTAACACAACCATATACATTAAATGGTGGTTAAATACCTAAATATCAATGCATAATAAACATCAAAACACTTACTTTATATTACATTTCAAATTGCTAAAATTTAAAAGATGATTAAAAACACAGAACTTATTATATATCTCGAGTGAAATGTAGTTGTTGCCTAGTCCTTTGTAGTTCTTTCCTTGGTTAATAATAGATGTTCCTTTCTAGCGGTTGAATGATCGATCTCTCTATTTAACTTGTTGCCATGATCTCGTTTCTCATCTTGTCCGATGAACCACACTCACTGATTCGAAACGTTTGGCAAATGAATTTTGATGTGATTATCATCGAAAACCTTCTCAATAAACTTGATATGGATGCGTAAATTCCATGATTAAAAATAATTAAACAATAACTTTATTTTAAAATATTATTATTAGTATTATTGAATATATGTATATATATATATATATATATATATATATATATATATATATATATGATGATGATGGTGGTGGTGGTGGTGGTGGTTAACGTCCACTTAGACCAAACTTTGATCTATCGGACCTAAAGAAATGAATTATTTAGTTCGATTTAAGATTTTATTCCTGTGCTCAAAAAGCTTGGAGAGAAGCCTCCTGAGCTCACTATAATTTTGACATGGTAAAAGGCTAGGAAGGTCAGTATTGCAACAAAGATTATGAAACTGAGATCTAATGTGGTTGTACATGGGGCAATCTAAGAGGAAGTGATTTTCATCTTTGATGTTCATATTGTCACAGAGATGACAGATCATTTCCATCCATGGTGTTTTAGGAACTGCCCAATGACGTTTTTCAGTATGGAGCTCATGAGAGTTCATTCTAATCTTGGCTATATTAATTTTCTTCTTTGAGCTAGTTAAAATAGAGAGATGCTTTTGATCTTCTAGGGTGGGGTTGATGACCTCCTTATAATAACTTAATTTTCTTTTAGCTGCTAAATCTTTCTCACACCACATTTTTTCTTTGAACTTAGAAGTAACAATATTTTTAATGTTATTAATGTTTTGTAATGAAAAATTCTTGTCGATCTCCCAATGGTTTAACCAGGCCCTAGCATCTTTATCCCAACATCATTTGAGCCTTAGGTGGTTTTGGCTGGAATAAAGCTAGCTTAGGAAGTCTATGGTTTCCTATGTTATAGAGTTTGTGCTTGTACAATAGAATTCTAGTCATAGCTAGGCTCTCGATAGGGGAAAGACCCACTTCTATAAGGAGTATATAATAGGGTGTATTACTTTTCATTTTGAGGTTATAAGTTATAAAACGCTGATGGATTTGCTCAATATTTCTCCAGGATTCTCTAGAGATGCTGAAACCCCAAACCTCACATCCATATAAGATAACAGGAGTGATTAAAGTTTCAAAGAGGAACTTATTTCTATCCCACATTACGAGGTTTATTGTTTTACAATTATTTTCAAGACGAAAATAAGCTTTCCAGCCCCCATTAATCCTTTCCTCAGTGCTATAGTTCCTATTGAGCTTGTGATGAATATCAATTCCTAGGTACTCATAAGATGACACTTCCTCCAAGTTACTATTGTCATACATAAAATGACCGTAAGTGTCCTTCTTGGATTTGATAATCATAACTTTTGTTTTATGAGTGTTAATGGTCATACCCATGGTAGAGACAAAATCCTTAAGAAGTCTAAGTTTCTTATCAAGATCATAGGGGCACCTTGCGAGAAGAACAATATCGTCAGCATAGAGAAGAAGGATGATGACTATCCTAGCTAAGATCGTGTCAGCACAACTTGCTTCCTCTAAACAACCTTCTAGCTTGTCGATTTAAATGCCAAGTAGGGTAAGGGAGAGGGGGAAACCTTTTTCAACTCTGATATTACAATTAATATCTTTCAACCACCCCTCATTGCTCTTTAACTTGGAAATTACATTCTCGTATAACCTTATATCGGCAAATGTCAACTCGAAAGGAATGTTTAGCTCTTCTAATCTATTCCATAGGTTGTTTCTACAAAAAGTATCGAAAGTCTTTCTAAAATCCACAAAGCAACAAGTGAGATTCACCCCACTTTATCATAGAAATTTTTAATGGCTTTATATGTTTTGTTATAATATTATGAACTAGTGCCATAACTTATCAATATCACATGTCCAAAAAATCATTACTCATTTTATATGATACTTGTTCATATAACATTTTTTAAATTAATAATAAAAAGGAAAAAATACATAATTACTTTGAAAATAAATATATCTTTAAGTTGTAAATACTGTTAAAAATACTTTATAATATTCCATAAACTTTAAATCTTTACCATCAACCTAATAAATATTTATAACTAAATTAAAATTATAAAACTCCAATTCCTAAATAAACATACCTATCTACGCAATTATTAAACTAATTTTACTATAATATACAGTTATAGATTGTCTTCAATAAAATATCTAACATTAATTAAACACAATATGCATTCACTACTTGTAAAGCTAAATACATATCGATAATTCAACTTAAACACAATATGTATTCACTACTTGTAAAGCTAAATACATATCAATAATTCAACTATATTGCTTATTATTTCTTATATATTAGTGAAAATTTATAACGATATGACTTATATTACACATCTAACCATCAAATTATCATTTTTTTAATAATTCATTTATTAAATATTTTTTTTTTAAATTAAAATTAAAGTAAATAAACATATTTACATTTAAAATACATAATTTTATATATTTTAAACGAAAAAAATATTTAACCTAAATTATATTTCATTTAATAAAACAATTTTTATTTCTATTGATGACCTATTCATTAATTAACTTAAAGATAACTTAAAGAAAAACATAGGTTTACAAATCTAATAAATATTTTAAGTTAATATTTTTATTAAATATACATAATTTGATTAAATTAATAAATAAAATATTTATTTTCTATAATTTACGAAGAATCCACTCAAACTAATTGTTTAAGTAAAATAAATAACAAACTAAGTGTTTTTAGTGTAAAGAATGGAAATAATTATAAATAATGGAAATCCACACCATTAAAATGTTAAATAATTGATAAATGAATTTATCTCAAGGAATGAAATATGTAACTATTTAAGCAAAGACTCTACTCAAACTAATTTTTTAATTGAAATAAATAACAAACGAGGTGTTTGGAGTAGTAAAATAAATAACAAACTAGTAGTTTAAAGAAAGGAAATAATTATAAATAATGTAAATCCACACCATTAAAATGTTAAATAATTGATAAATGAATCTATCTCAAGGAATGAAATATGTAACTATTTAAGAAACTTTACTAGATTTCTTACACATTGCATTGTCATAAGGTAGCATAATTTTTTGGAGAGCCACCTTGTAACACACAACCATATAATACATTAAAACGAAAAACATAAAAAAAATTCAAATCTAACCTAGCTACATTTCTATATACATTAATGTAATATTCCCACATCAAACCTTGTTGGTCATTGCCTATCCATTGTTTAATAATTAATTTCCCATTATCATATAAATAAAGTCATGTCTGACTCAAAGATTTGGGGTACTAAAACCATAGAGGTTTTTACCAACCCACGAGATCTGTGCGATCCTTCATGAGGTGACTAGGTTACACCTTGCCTTGGACTTTATGCATTACTACACCAAGGGCACTTTTGAGACATTTTTTTAAGACAAAAGAAATCTTTTGTCTAAAAAACTCATTTTTTTTATTTTAGATATTTTACATTAAAAATTAATATGAATTGATTTGTCTTAAATATAAACTTTAAGACAAAAATAGGTTGAGACAAAAATATTTTAAGACAAAACTTTATATTTAAGACAAAAATAGTTTAAGACAAAAATATTTTAAGACAAAAGTAGTTTGAGACAAATATTTTAAGACAAAACTTTATATTTAAGACAAAAATAATTTAGGACAAAAATATTTTGAGACAAAACTTTATATTTAAGACAAAAGTAGTTTGAGACAAAAATTTAAAGACAAAACTTTATATTTAAGACAAAAATAGTTTAAGACAAAATTATTTTAAGACAAAAACAATTTAAGACAAAATTATTTTAAGACAAAACTTTATATTTAAGAGAAAAGAATTTTGAGACAAAAATATTTTAAGACAAAACTTTATATTTAATACAATGACCACTTTATATCAAACCTATGTTTAATACGATATTTCACTTCGAATGAAAATGGAGGGCAACGCTGAGTTTCAGGCTGATCTGCGTCCGCTTCTGAATTGGAGCTCCCCTACCCCTGCTTCTTCGGCCCCTCCGGCCCTCTGTAGGCCCCCTACCTTGCAACCCTTTTTGTTGGGCTCTCAATCGTTCCTGGCATCCATGCAATCAGGCTCTGCCTCCCTCCTCCGGCCAGTGCTCCTACTAGCACAACATCCGCGTCTGGGTTTTGCGATCACAGTGGAGCATAGCCGCTGCCATGAGTGCGCCTGAGGGTGGGGAGCCTTCTCCCACCCAACCAATATCTTCAGAAGAAGCATTCAGAAGATTGCTCTCATAAAAAGGGAAGAAATGTTTGATTCCAAAAGTCCCGAAATTCATCAAAAAACTGGAGGAAATTCCTGAGATCGCCCTGCTAGAAGGGATAGGGCGATAAAAATCACCCTAGCCCTAGCTAACAGAGGGTTGGCAGGACAAGTTATGGGATGTCGGCCCTCTACAAAAACAACAGATGACTGGATCCAATGCAACTGGAGGCCCCAGCTAGAAAACAATGTGATCTGCTATGTTGTCGGAAGAGGGTATTTCATTTTCCAGTTCACCTTCAAAGAAGATCGAGATTTGATTTTGAAAAATGGTCCATATTTTATGGGAAATCAGGGTCTGTATCTTAATAATTGGACCCCCAACTTCAATCCCTCAATCGATACCCCTAAAGAGGTCCCAATCTGGGTCCAGCTTCCCAATCTTCTGATCCATTGCTGGAGCTATCACACCTTGTAGAAGATTGGAAATGGCCTAGGCCATTTCATTGACAAAGCAGATAACAAGGGCCAATATACCTACGCAAGAATCTATGTGGAATTCGATCTGGAAGCTAGACTGCCCAAAGCGGTAAAACTTGCAGTCGGAGAATGGCATCACTAGCAAAATTTGGATTACAAGCAACTGCCTTTCAAATTAAGAACCTATCACGAACATGGACACTTCCAACGAAATTGCCCAAAAGCTCCAACTGGGGACAAAGTGGAAGAAGAAGGATGGAAAGAAATCAAAAAGGGCAAGGCAGTCCAAAAACCAACTAAGAAGAAAAATTCAGGGCCATTGGTGAAACCCCAGCCTAAACAAAAAGCCAAAGAAGTTCCAAAAGAGGGTTCTTCCTCTGGGGTAAAGACATATGCCATTGGAACCCAAGAGGAACCAGAAGACCCATAGAAGAAAGGAAAGAAGCAGAGGAAAAGTCAACTCTTCCTCCATCAGAGGATGAACAAGGGGAAAAGAAGAAAATGAGGAGTGCATCAGTCTGGGCCCTAATTCTAAGGGAGATTCAGAAGATGGAGTCTCAGATTTAGACATCTTGCAAGTCACTCCTATCAAGTCAGCTAGGGGTCGAAAGTCTAAGAAGAAACAGAGAGAGGAACAAACTTATCTGGATGTTCTCCAAGGCTCTCAGAAAACTCTCAAAGGAATGATGAATACCAGATCTAGGTGCAAGCATGGTTAGGCTCCAAAAGGAGCCACAACCTTCCAAGCCAGTAAATAATGAAATACGTCTCCTGGAATTGCAGAGGGTTAGGCAGCAGGTTGAGAGAAGATGCTCTGAAAGACATTGTAAGGATGTACTTGCCTGAAATCCTTCTCGTCCAGGAGACAAAACTGGAGGACCTTCTACTCCTCCAAGAAAGCAAAGCATTCTGGCATAATAGCCAAGGGAGAGCAGTCAGTGCCAGAGGCGCCTCTGGAGGGATTGCCTCCTTTTGGGACAGCTCCAAATATGATTTGATTCATGAAGAATGTTTCCCCCATTGGCTACTCACTAAGCTCCTCCATAAAGAATCTGGCCACTAAGTAACTATGTTCAATCTTTATGCTCCGGTCTTACCATCTAAGAAAAATATTTGTTGGGACTCGCTCCAGTCCTATATTTTCCACAACCCAGAAAATATTATTATTGCATGTGATCTGAATGTTACGCTAGCTGCAGAAGAGAAAAAGGGGGACTCACTGGTCAAGGACCTAGATAGAGAATGGGTTGAAGACCTCATTTTAGATTGGGAATTGGAGGATATCAAGCCCACATCTGGGAAATTCACCTGGTCAAACAAAAGGATAGGCCCCAACCACATTGCTGCTCATCTGGATAGATTTCTAGTCCAATCCTCCTTCTTGACTTGTGGTCTAATGGCCACCTCTAAAATTCTGTCGAACTACACCTCTAACCATAAACCCATTCTGCTTGAGCTCTCCTTGGATGGAAATCTTGGCCCCATTCCCTTTAGATTTAGTTCTCTATGGATTCATCAAGAAGGATTCCAGGAGGTGGTCTCCAAGGCCTAGAACCAGCAAGTTCAAGGATCCCCTTTCTTTGTGTGGGAAGAAAAAATGAGGAGACTTAAAAGGGAGCTCAAGGAGTGGGCTAAAAGGTTGAAAATGCCCAACGCCAAAAGAAAGGAGATGCATGACAGTTTAGCAGGCCATCAATTAACAATGGAGAATTCCGATGTAACTCAAATCCTTCTTCAAAAAGAAGTAAAGCTACAAAAATATCTCCATAGAGTAAGTAGGCATGAAGAAGATTTCTGGAGACAAAAGTCTAGAAATCTTTGGTTACAGGCCGGAGACAAAAATACAAGGTACTTTCATAAGCAAGATGAAGCACGCAAGCACTTCGAAACAGTAAATGAAATTCATTATCAAAACATTGTGGTTAAAGATTCTGAAGGCATAAAGCAAGCGGCCCACTCCTTCTTCAAACATCTTTACTGTGCCCCGGAAGACCCTCCTATCAATTCTCAAGCCTATCTGATTGATCTTATTCCTCATTGTGTTCAAGATTCTGATAATATTATGCTGACTGATCCAATCAGTATGAATTAGATTAAAGAAGCTTTGGATTGCATGGATCCAGATAAAGCCCTGGGCCCTGATGGGTTCACTGCAAGGTTCTACCTGACTTGCTAGCCTACAATTAAGAAAGACCTTCTGAGAATGATACGTAAATCTCAGACCTGCACCAAGATTGGAGGTAGTACCAACTCTGCCTTCCTTGCCTTGATTCTGAAAGACAAATGCGTCACCGATTTCAGTAGATTCAGGCCCATTTCTTTGTGTAATACAAGTTATAAGTTGATTACAAAAATAATAGCCAACCGTATTAAGAAAATTCTGTCGGTCATCATCCCTGAAAAACAAGGAGGATTCATAAAAGGGAGAAAGATTCTTGACAATATTGTGTTGGTGCAAGAAGTAATTCATTCAACCTATCATCGAAAAGAGAAAGGCATGGTGACTAAGCTAGATTTGACAAATGCCTTTGACAAGGTGAGACATGATTTCTTGTTTTCTGTGATGGAGAAATTTGGCTTCTCAAAAGTTCTCATAACTTGGGTGAAAGCCTACATTGCCTCCCCTTGGATAGCGCCTCTGGTTAATGGTATTTCAACAAAAATTTTCCAGGCCTCGAGGGGGCTAAGACAAGGTTTCCCTTTGTCCCCACTTCTTTATGCCATTCAAGCTTCGGTGCTCAGCTTCCAACTAGACTACTGTCAACAGATCCAAACTCTTCCAGGCCTGAGAATGGCTCACAATATTAAAGACATAAATCATGCCCAGTTTGCTGATGATACATTATTGCTTGGAGGAGCTAGCATAAATTCTACTAGAACCTTCAAGAAGGAGCTAGACATTTATAGTGAGGTTTCAAGCAGCAAGATTAACTATCTAAAAAGCACGATCTATGGCTGGAATTGATCGATCAAAGATTTGAAAGACATAGCAAGGCTATTAGAAATGGAAAGAACCCTGACCTAGGAGTCATTTAAGTATCTTGGGATCCCAATCTTCAAATCAAATCCTAAGGTAACTCACTGGTTGCCCCTGCTAGACAAGCTAAAACTTAGAATACAAGCTTGGGGAGCCTCATGGTTGAATAATACTGGGAAGGTAACCCTTATGAAATCTGTTCTCATAAGTCTCCCAGTTTATTAGAACTCCATTCTACTAGCCCCTAAAACCTTTATTAGTAAAGTGGATGGTCTCCTGAGAAGACTTCTATGGGAGGGAGGGAAAAATAATGAAAGAAGGTTCCATTTAGTTAATTAGGACACTATTAAGAAGCCATTCTTGCAAGGAGGTCTCCAAATGCGGTATCTAGCAGCCCGAAATCTTTCTCTGGGCTCCAAGCTCCTTTGGAACATTGTTTCTAGGAATCCTAGTTGGAGCAAGAGAGTTGTGTGGAAAAAATATTTTCATGGGTAGCGTTTGAGGTGCTTGGACCAGCCTCCTAGAATTTCCAAAGGATCACCAGTTTTCAAACTTTGTCTCACAGCTTTGAAACTTTTCAGTCATAAGCTTTATTGGATCCTAGGTAATGGGAAAAAAATAAAAATTTGGGAAGATTCGACTCTTGGAGAACAGCCCTTGAATCAGATGGCAGTACTGGAAAATATCAGAGCTTGGCTTTAGGCCAACAATCTGGAAACCCCTTGGGACATCTCCAATTGGACAAATTATGTAGAAAGTCTATGGGATGGTTGGAATTTGGGGGAGGTCCCTCATTGGCTGGATGGTGAAGCCAATTTATTGTTGGATTTTCTCCAAGGAAAATCTCCCTTAAAGGCCTCTTCTAAGGACAAAAGAGGGTGGGGTTCTCTTTCAGGCTCTTACTCAGCAGCAGAAGATTACAAAAGTATGATGGCTATCCCTAGCGAACGCCCCAGAGCCAACTCAATGGAAATTTATTTGGTCTTTTCCTGATCCCCGCAAAATTGACTTCTTTTGCTGGACTTTGGCACATAAAAGTATCGTCACTAGAGATAACCTGAGGAAGCATGGAATGGAAGGTCCCTCCAGGTGCCCTGTTTGTGCATCGGATGAAGAAACGACTAACCACCTGTTCTTATTGTGCCCCTTTGCTCAAGAAGTTTGGAAGGGTGTCCTGATGTTAGGACCTGACAACATAGAGCTTCCAGGAAATATTCAGGACCTGCTAAGAAAATGGACCAAGTTATCCCCGTTTTGTCTCTCCAAAAAAAGCCTTCTCAAGACTGGTTGGATGTGGTTCCCCAAATTCACATGCTGGAAACTGTGGTTGGAGAGGAACATTAGAATATTTAGGGGGGAGAGTTGTAACCCAGTCAAAATTATCACTAAGATCAAAGCTCTGTTTGGGGAGGCCTTAGAAACCAAACTCACCATAAGAAATGGCATTATTCTGGACAGTGAGGAAGATCAATGGTTAAGAGAGCTTGTTCCAAATCATCAGAATAGATCCATTCCTCCTGTTAAAGCCCCTTCTCATTGGGAAATTCATCTGGAAGAACAGGAATTCATCAAATGGATATTTTCTTTGGATGATCACTACCTATTCTTTGATGGGGCCTCTAAAGGTAACCCAGGAAAGGCAGGTGGCGGGGGAGTTATCTTAAGCCCAGGAGCTATGCTTTGCTTGTGGCCTGGGGCATGAAGAAAACAACAGAGTAGAGGCTCTTGCTCTATGGCAGGGTCTAAATCTGGCTATCAAGAGGAATCTCCTCTCCATCTCAACCTTTAGAGACTCCAAACTAATTATACAGGCTATGAGTTCTCAAAAGATCCCTTCTTAGGTGCAGTTAGCCCCCATCCTCAAAAAAATCAGACTACTATTGCCCAAGTTCCACAAAATACTTCCTTCATGTTCTAAGGAAGTTAAACTCACAAGCGAACTTGGTAGCCAACCTAGGCTCTCTCAGGAGTAGGAGATCTTTGTTAGTAAATGATGTTGAATCGGAATGCAGCATTCCTTAATTTTGGAGTTGTCTGGGCCTCTGTTCCTTTGAGCATTTCGCTGATTTAGATTCTCCAGACTTCGGGACCAAACCATTTTGAGCTGGCTGCTATTAGCAAACGCGGACTCATCCACAAGGGAAAATTCAGAATGCAACCATGGCATTTTCGATCTCTGTTCATCGTTGGAACTCACTGCTACATCTGGGTAGGTGCTGGGGAGTTGACGAAGGCCTCTTCAAGGCCAATTTACCACTCTTGGCATTCTTGAACACTATATAACACTCTGCCAGACATTTCAAAAAGAAAATGCAGTGATTCTTGGGATGATCCAGCACTCTGGCGCATTGGATCTCCTCTCTGCAAGATAGGAAGCAAAGCTACATCACGGAAAGCAAAAGAAGCAGAATTTCAAGGCACCATTTTGAAACCACATCAAGTTACTTTTCAATCCTCTATCCGCATTCTCAGTGTAACTCATTCAGCGGACTATTCAAAAGCAAAATCTTCTTTCCCCTCCGACTATAATAAGGAAATACAGGGTTTCAATGTTAAAGTCCTGGGTAACTGATTTGCCAAATTTTAAATCAAAACTAACCATTTATGTCAAAACAAGAAAATGGAGAGCAGAGAACTCAGGGTTTGACACTGGTTTGCAACAGGCAGACCTTCACAGACTGTGTCGTTCTGTCATTAACCTTCAGCCATAAGGCAACTACAGCACAATAAGGAATAGCTATCACGCAATGGAATCCCCTCAGGGGGAGGACATGATGCCTCCCCTAGCTGATACGGAAAACGGCTTCCGACAGACTGAAAATGTCAGGATGGACCATCCAGAAGATACAACAATAGAGAATGAAAATATGCCAATGAATAACAACACAAATGAAGAACCACGAGTGACATCAAACACCTGCAAGCCAGTAGCAGTTGACAGACCCAAAATCGAGCTCCCAAGTCAGCACATCAACACTCAAATCCAGTTTATGAGGGATCATGCTTTGATAGGAAATTTCATAGGCCTTCGGCCAACAAAGAAAGCTTTACACAGTTGGATCACAGCCAAATGGAAGCCAAAAGGGCATATAACACTATAGTTAGGGCCTAAGGGCTTCTTTACTGCCATTTTCAATTGTCTGGAGGACCAAAACAGGGTATTGGATGGAGGACCATATTTCTTCAACGCAGCAGGGCTATACCTAAGAGGATGGATTGAGTGCTTTAACCCATACAATGAAGATCTCAGCTGGGACCTGGTGTGGTTGCGCCTTTATTCTTTCCCTCTGGAGTATTGGGACGAAGACTCTTTGTGAGACATTAGGAATGGTTTAGGCGAATTCATCAAAGTTGCAGAGGAGAAAAAGCTGAAGCGATACACGTCCTATGTGTGGATCTATGTATACATGCACCTCAGCAAAGCTCTCTCGGATGTAGTAAGCCTCTACCGTGATGATTATGAATGGTTACAAACAATAGATTATGAGAATGTACCATTCCACTGACGAAAATGCCATGCCCTGGGCCATTTATTCTGAGACTGTCCCTCCAATATGAAATCCACGACCGCCCCTTCAATGGACAAATCCGACTCAGATGGGTTCACAAAAGTTCCCAATCGCAAAAAGACCCATGAAAAGCGCTCTACCTCAGTAAAAAAACCTGTCACCAGCACCTCCTTACCTTAAACAAGTAATAGCTTTGAAATCCTACTCCAGCCGGAGGTTCATATTTTAGATAATCAGAAACAACCTGAAGCCATTCCTAAGACTTCCACTCATTCTGCTCCATCAAGCTCAAAGAAAGCCCTCACTTCTAAGCAACCTGCGGACACCAAAATGCCCTCTCCTAGTAACATGCAAAAAAGGACTGTTCAAGGTATGGAGGTAGATAGCACTCAAATGCAGCTCATGATTGTAGATGATACAGAGGCAGAGCAGGAAATAGTACAACACATGGAAGAGGAACCGGAGAGCTTCAACATTGGAGATCTAGATATACTGGGACTTGAACAGGCTTGTAAGAAAAAGGAATATGACAAAATTCCTAAGCGATAGCTAGAGAACTTAGAAGTAATTCTCTCAAGAGGACAGAAGCAAAGATCATTAGGCGTCCAAACTGGTAGTCAATGGGATGGAAGAAATATCTTCAAAGACAATAAGAAACGAGGATGAAAAACCGATCTTTAGAGAACCATCCGCATAGGGGAGATGCTGGTGGAATCTGGAAGATACTCCAAGCTCACCAAATACTATAATCCCCTTCCCAATCATGAATCAGGAAGCTCATCTCATGGAACATCAGAGGGCTCAACAGCCCAGGGAAGGGACAATTAATAAAGAACATGCTCAATAGGAAAAGCCTCAAATTCTCTTCTTGTAGGAGACCAAGTGTAATTCCACAACGTTGGATTAGATCCTTGCCAAAGCGTGGCCAGGAAGCAAAGAAGTGGCAGTGGAAGCCATGGGAGCCTTAGGAGGGCTAGCCATTGTTTGGGATGATAGAGCTATAACACTTACCAACGTACATTCCAGTAAGCAGTTTATTCAGGCCAAGTTTCATTTAAGAGGGACAAATGTTCATGGACACTTAACTAATGTCTACTTCCCCCAGGAGGCAACAAACAAAGTAGACACACTGAAAACCCTAACTCAGATCAACTTAGAAAGATCCCACCCACTTTGGATAACAAGAGGGAACTTCAACATGATTACAATATTGGAGGAAAAACGAGGAGGAAGGATCAAGCTGGACTGTGAAAGCACGCACTTCAAAAACTACATTCATAACAATAGGCTTATAGATATGGAATTCAACAATGGTGATTATACTTGGAAATACAAGCATGTAGATGCCCACCAAATTACATCTCGGTTAGATAGATTCCTAATCTCTGATAATGCAATACATCTTGGCGGGGATCTCTTGGCCTCTATATTGCCACTCTCTAGCTCAGACCATTGGCCTATTAGGCTTCACTGGCAAAGACTGGGAGACAATGTTCGCAGGCCCTTTTGCTTTGAAGCCTTTTGGCTAAATCACCCCGATTTTGATAACCTGATAACAGAGACATGGAGAAATTTCACACCACTAGAAGGTGCAAAAATGTACAAGCTCTAATGTCGACCTTTTGATCGTGCACAAGATTTTGAACTGGAGCTCCCGTGCCCCTGCAACCTCGCCTCCTGCTGCCCTCCACAGGCCTCCCGCCTGGTAGCCCCTGCTGGTGGGCCTCTAGTCTTCCTCCTTGGCACCCCCGTAGTCAGACTCTGCCCTCCTCCTCCGGCCAGTGCTGCGACTGGCTCCCTTCTGGCCTTTCCGTGGCTGGGATCGACCCCTCCCAGATGCAAGACAACGAAGATCAGGCTGAGATCTTTGCCTCTCTCATTTCTGAAAATGCTACCATCTAAAACAAACCCACAGCTTCAAAGTTTTTCAAGAAACTGGTTGGCATCCCAGAAATCTCCCTTCCCCCTAGTCTCCCAAGGAAGGCTGTGATCTCTCTAGCAGAGAGAGGTCTGGTTGGACAATTTACTAGCCTGTAACCCTCTCCCAGGGTTGTACACAAAGGGGTGGAGTGCAACTGGAACGCGAACATCCAAGGAAAAATTGCAATAAGATTTTGTGGAAGGGGTTACTACACATTCCTCTTTGAAACCAAAGAAGACCAGAATCTCATCTTCAGAAATGGTCCCTACATCATCGATTTGAGAGGTCTCTATCTAAACAGATGGTCCCCTCACTTCGACCCAGAAATGGATATACCTAATGCAGTCCCGGTTTGGGTTCGCTTGCCCCATCTCCCTCTTCATTACTGGGGAGATGAATCGGTCAAATCCATTGAGAACACTGTTGGAAAATACATCAACAGATGCAAAACAAAGGACAACATGCATGCATGTGCAAGGATCTGTGTTGAAGTGGACTAAGGAAAGGGTCTTTCGGAAGCAATCAAGATCAAAGTGGACCAATGGACCCATATTCAGCAGCTGGACTACGAACAAAATCTGTTCAAATGTAAGGTATGCCAAGAATATGGTCATTTTGTTAATAGGTGTAGTAAAATAAAAGAAAATGAAATGAATGAAAATGTTGAAGCCAGTGAAGACACATGGGAACAAGTGAAAAAAAAGAAAGCAAACCCCAAACAATCTAGCCCAAAACTAAAGCCTCCCCCAGAAATCCAAGTTGCATCCTTCTCCCCCCTCCCATATTGACTCAGCCATTACCCTCTACATCAAACCCCTTTGAATCTTTGGAGGAAGAAGACCCCTCATCCCCCCACTCTCCTCCCGATCCCCAAGAGCCTCCTCTCCCTGAAAGCCAATGCCAAGACACTATCAAATTCTCATTGCCTCTTACTATTTCCTCTCAGCCTCTTCTTGATCCTCCCCTCAACAGAATCACCAGAAGCTCATCTAAAGATAACGGGGGTTCTAGTGAACCCTCCAAGAAACCTGGCCCAGGCAGGAAATCTACTAAGCAACACAGGGATGAGAATGCACAAAAGGACATAGAAATGGGAACGTAGACACCCATAGAAACTTATATCCTAGGGTAGCATGACCAAAAATCAATCAACAAGGACCAATCGGGGCGAGCACCTCCCCGCATACCACATATCCAATGATGAAGATATTATCTTGGAACATCAGGGGACTTGGGCACCCCTCTAAGGTAGCAGCCGTAAGGGATCTTATCATTTCTGAGAAGCCAAGAATTATTATGTTACAAGAAACAAAACAAAACCACAAGGAAATGAGCAAAGTCATTGAGCAGCAAAGACAATATAGAGGAAGCATTAGTGAGGCAAGAGAAGCCTCAGAAGGAATAGCAACAATTTGGAATCAAGGTATATGGAATTGCATTTTCGAAATAATAAATCAACACTGGATCAAAACAACTCTCGAAAATAAAGCAGATCAGCAAGCCATTATCATCTACAACATCTGTGTGCCGAATCACTACAGAGATCTAAAAGATAGTCTGGACGCATAAGAGAACACTAACACTATTCTAGGAGGTGACTTTAATTTAATCCTCTATGCCAATGAGAAAAGGGGAGGCAGTTTTACGCCTGATCCATATAGAATACAGTTGGAAAATATCATGCAGGAGCATGATCTTATGGATGTCCCTCAAAAAAATCATAGATACACCTGGAACAACCACAGGATGGGTGTTGGTAACATCATGGAGCGGTTGGACAGAATTCTCATCAATATTACACTTCTCCCTTCTTTCTCCATCGGATATGCTAACATTCTAACGTGCTCTGCCTCTGACCACTTCCCAATAACTCTAACACTGGAAAATCATAGGCCACTTGGGCCCATTCCATTCAGATACAGTTCTCTCTGGAATGATATACCAACAGTTGCAGGAATTGTTTATAGCTCTTGGATACAACACGTGGAAGGCTCTCCCAGTTTCATTTGGGAAACAAAACTACGGAAAACAAAACAATCCATCAAAGAATGGGCTAAAACAAAGTATCAAGAACCAGAGAAGGTAAAAGAAGAAATTAAGAAAAATATGGAGAGTATCCAAAGAGCAATAGAGGATAATGTCCTTTCCCAAGAGAATGAACAATAGGAAAATGAACTCTACTTACAGCTATACCAAGTTAACAGAGAAGAGGAAACAAAATGGAGGCTCAAGTCGAGACAATTATGGTTACAAGGGGGTGACAAGAACTCAATTTTTTTTCACAAGCAAACGACAGCCAGAAAGATAAGGAATAATGTTAGCTCCAACCTAGATGCACATGGTGATAGACAAAGCACGCAAGAAGCCATTCGAAGAGCTACTATAGATCACTATCGGGACTTGCTAACTAAAACAAAGGAAGCAGAGGATTATACAGATTTATTGTAGCATCTCCCAACAGGGATAAGCAGGGAAATGAATGACATTTTAAGCAAGGAGATAGATGAGGAGGAAATCAAGAGATCAATCTGGACTCTTTAACCTGATAAAGCCCCGGAACCGGATGGCTTTCCCATCTACTTTTATCGAGCATTCTGAGGAATTATTAAAAAGGACTTGATAAAAATGCTGAATTGGATCCAACAAAAAGGAAAAATAGGAGGATATACCAATGTCATCTAGCACTCATCCCCAAAGAAAACAGGCCATCTTCCTTTGCTCATTTCAGGCCCATATCACTCTGTAACTCCTCCTATAAAATCTTGACAAAAATCATTGCTACCCACCTAAAGCCTTTGCTCCCTTCTCTCATTTCCGAAAATCAAGGGGGATTCTTAGCCAACAAACAAATAACTGATTCCATTTTACTTGTGCAAGAAGCCATCCATTTGAGTCAAACCAGAAATGAGAAAGGGTTTATCCTCAAGCTTGATCTGGCCAATGCATTTGACAGAGTGAGACACTCCTTCCTCTTGGTAGCTTTGAAGAAGATGGGATTTGATGACCACTTTCTCAACCTCATTCGAGCCTGCATTTTGGGGCCATGGATCTCCCCTCTTGTAAATGGTAGACCTAGAGAAGCTTTGCAATCCTCCGAAGGCCTTCGACAAGATTGCCCCCTCTCACCTTATCTCTTCATTCTAATGGTTGAATCCTTCAATAGAGCATTGAACTTTAGCCGGAGGGTTGGCTTAATCACAGGAATAAAATTTGGGGATAGGGTCAAGAACCTTAATCATTCACAATTTGTCAATGACACCCTGTTGATTATAGGGGCCTCCACCACAATAGCCAAGTGCTTAAAATATCTCCTTGACAAATACATGAGCTACTCTGGTGGTTTATGGCTGGAGCACAATAGTACAGGTGCTTCAAAATATCACCATCATCTTTGGAGTCACATGCAAGTATGATTGGACTAACTTCTCTTACTTGGGCATGCCTGTAAGTGCTGGACCTTTGAGAGAAGAAGTGTAGGACACAGTAGTCGACAAAATGAAAAGAAAAGTGCAGCAGTGAGGATCTATTTGGCTCAACCTAGCTGGTCACCTCACTCTTCTTAAGTCTGGTGTATCTTCTCTCCCCCTATATCATTTTTCTCTTCTTCAAGCTCTAGCCTCCTTCGACAAAGAAATGGAAATTATCCTTGCCAATTCCTATGGCAGGGCATGAAAATGATAAAAATAAATTCAACTTGATTAATTGGAAGCAGGTGATCCAGCCCCAAGAATGAGGAGGTATTGGAATTAGATCTCCTAAATTTCTCAATTTAGCCTTTGGAGGCAAAATTGTCTGGAGACTCATTACCAGACTCCCAGCATGGTGGAAAAAAGTTCTGGAAATTAAATACCTCAATTTTCCTAGATAGCAACTTCTTGATTGAGATATTCCCAACAGAGAATCCTCCAAAATTTGGCAATTATGCAAGAGATAAATTCCACTAATTGCTCAAAATACTTCAAAAATCCCCAAGGGAGGTGCAAGCATCAGTATTGGAGCAGACAGAATCATGGGTCAGCATCCAATAAACAGACATGGGGGATTCCACCCTATCCTTTCCTTTTTTGAAAGAACAGGCATTCATTACTTGGACTAGATCTCCCAATGGGATCCTCACACCCTTCTTTGGTTAGGGTGGGCCTTCCCAACCATACCCAATAGTCTTAACGCAAGTCTTTCTGTCCTTCAATTCCTTTTGCACAGTATAGCCCCTGTCAAAAAGAACGATCTTGATGGGTTTCGTTGGGACCCATCTGGATCCTCTTACACCATCCAAGCTGCTCACCATTATATTTGCAACATCAGCTACCCCATGCCAAGTTGGCACCACTGGAAGGTGGTTTGGAAATCCGAGGCAATTCCAAATTCAAGTTTTTTCTCTGGACCCTCCTCAAAGGGAAAATCTTCACGGTCAAAAAATTGCAAAAGAGGGGAATTAATGGCCCCTCTCGTTGTCCTAACTGCTTAGCTACCAAGGAATCAATGCATCATCTCTTTATTGAATGCCCTTTTGCCATCAACTTCTGGAGGAACTTGTCTCATAACAATCAAATCCCATGGAACACCCAAAACACCATAGGAGAAATTCTTTACAAATGGAAAAAGAAATTACCCCTGGCAGCACAGGAAAAATAACACAGTGAAGAGAGTTTGGGACATTCTTCCCCACAATATGCTATGGAATATTTGGCTGGCAAGAAATCGGAAGGTTTTTAAGGATAAGGACTTGACTGTTAGAATCCTTTGCACCAAGGCAAGGAGTCTTGTCCTTGAGATCATCTCAGTTAAGAATCTGAGAAGTATAAATGCCAGTCAACTCAGCATAGAAGAACGCATTTTCATTGGACACCTGTTAGACAAAAACACCAGCAATCAGAAGCGTAATGCTGCTAGCAACAGAAACAACAATGTTTCCCCTAACTGGAAGATCAGGCTAAAAGAGGAAGAATTTGCAGGTTGGCTTAAAAACAACAGTAGGCATTATCTCTATTTCGATGGGCGTCAAAGTCGAATCTCGGGGCAGCAGGGGTGGGAGGAGTTATTTTTAATGCTAATGGGGATAACATACTCTCATACGACTGGGGTCTTGGCCACACTTCCAATAACAGAACAGAAGCCCTGACCCTTTACCAAGGTCTTATCCAACTTGGGAAGCTTGGTATAGATGCAGTCACGATATTGGGAGACTCACCGATAGTCATCAGTGCAATGGTTTAGATAGGGATCTGCCCATTGTTCTCCTTCAGCAGATTATCAAATGGTGCCAAATTTTAGGACACACCATGAAAGATGTGCGCTACTATCATGTTTTGTGACCGCTCAATAAAATTGCAGATAGTAAAGCCAACAAAGCTTGTGTTAGATCACTGGGTTGCCTTATCTACAATGGTGTGGAATTATTTTAGCATATACCATAATGAAGAGACCTCCTGGATCCGAACAACATCTCAGCTCATCCAATATACCTTGGGTTTCTACTATTCTGTTTTCCCAAAGGAACAGCAAAAAAGGAACAACAGAAGAAATGGAACAGCAAAAAAGGAACAACAGAAAATACAATAGAAAAGGAATGGCAGAAAAGGAAAAGTAGAAAAATAAAACAACAGAAAAAACGGAACAGCAAAAAAGGAACAGCAGAAAACGAACAACAGAAAAAATGGAACAAAAGAAAAGGAACAACAGAAAAGGAACAACAGAAAAAACAAAACAGCGGAAAAGGAACAGCAAAAAGAAAAATGTAGCTCCAACAAGTTCGTCAAGCTTGAAGCAAGTCAGCACCGACAACAAACCTGAAGAGGCCACTGCTTGACACATCAGCCACAGTAATATAGATTGATATGCTTTGTAAATGTTGTTATTTACTACTACAGTTTGTTAGGATTCACCTTTGATCTTTGGTTTTTAGAAGCCCAAAAGGTAGGATTAAGGAGCAATTTTGTTTAAGCTGTAACTCCTTCTTCCCTAGCTCTTCTTGGCACCTCAGCATGTATTTCAGGAGTTTAGTCTCCCTCCTTTTTTCAGATTTATAATAGCAACCAAATTTGTCAAAAAAAAATGTACAAGCTCCAACAAAAGCTAAAACATATCAAGGAAAAAATAAAACAGTGGAATTGCTTTACCTTCGGCAATATCTTTCAGGTGCAAAACATTCTTGAACAAGAAATGCAAAAATTATAGTAAAGAATCACAGCTGAAGGCAGATCCGAAACCATAGCAGAATAGGAACGTTAACTACAAATGCAGATCTCCAAAAGAGTAAGAAAGGCAGAGATTCTTTGGAGACAAGAATCGAGGATCCGATGGGTTAAAGAGGGAAAACACAATATAAAGTTCTTCCACCATACCACTATCCAATGGAGAATGAACAACAACATTACTCTCCTCCAAAATCGATAAGGGGAACATCTAGAGAAGCATGAAGATATACAACATGAACTCCTCACCCACTTTTGGAGGGTGCATAAGGAAACAGAGACTGATCAGCTGCCAGCTATAGAGAAGATCATCAAGATTATTCCTAAGATCGTAACTGAGGAACATAATCAAATACTCCTCAGGCCTATTTCTTTACAGGAAGTGGAGACAGCTATGTGACAGCTCAAAGTTGGGAAAGCACTTAGACCAAACAGCTTCACTTCGGACTTCTTTCACAACTTCTGGGATCTAATCAAGGAGGAAGTCTGGCAAGTAGTCAAGGACTCCAGAGTTAACAGATGGATGCTTCCATCCTTGAATTCCACCTTCATCGCCCTCATCCCTAAGGAGGAGAACAGCCAAACTCCAGACAAATTCCGACCTATTGCACTATACAATATATTGTATAAAATTGTCTCCAAAGTGATCACCACACACCTCAAGCCCTTGCTTCCTCTTCTTATATCACCGGAGCAATCAGGTTACGTGGAAGGAAGGCAGATCACTGATGGCATAATTCTCACTCATGAAATCATTCACTCCCTAAAGCAAACCAAAAAGGTAGGTATGCTCCTAAAAATCAACCTCTCAAAAGCTTTCAATACTTTAAGCTCGAAATATATTCAAAAAATATTGCTAGCCTTTGGCTTTACCCCCCCTTGGGTAAGATGGATTATGAGTCTCATCACTTCTACCTTATTCTCAATTCTTGTCAACGGGACCCCCTCCACACCCTTCCACCCATCTAGATGTATCCGACAAGGGGACCCTGTCTCACCCTTTCTATTTTTTATTATGGCGGAAGGTCTTGGACGTTACATCAAAGATGACCTTCAAAACCAACAATTATGAGGTGATAGTAAAAAAAGGTAAAGGTAAAGGATTAGGGGTCTGTCTACTGGCATTCACTAAGTGGTTGGTTTACCATGGTTGTGAAGTGATATTCAACAAAGGAAAAGCATTCCTGAGACACCTAGCCACAGGGCAGGTGAAGCAGATCAGGGTTCATGTGAAGAACCTGTATAAGCAAGATGTGGAATAATGTGCTACATTAAGCACTAAGGCGGAGAAAGTGAAGGTCGCGATGTCGATGAACTTTTGCTCAAAATACTTGGTCATTTGTATCATGGTACCGTGAATATTATAGAACAAATAACCACTCGCCTCTCTAAAGGAGCACTTAAGCAATAGTATATATGCAAAGGATGTACATTACAAAAGTACATAAAATCCACATTCCATGATCACGACAACAAAGCACATGCAGACCTATAAAGGATCCACTATGATGTTTATGGACCTTTCTCGACAACCTACACTGTCAAACACAAATATTTTGTCACTTTTATTGATGACTTCTCACGGAAGTGTTGGATCTTCTTCATGTGGAATAAAGATGAGACATTCTCTAAGTTCATAGAACTCAAGACACTAGTTGAAAAAGAAGCTAGCAAGAAGGTGAAGGCTCTGTTGTAGAGGTTGCAACACCCTCCAAAATTTTGGCTTGCACTTAAATTTCAAAGCCTACTATGGATATTGTGATCAATCATTCCTTAGTCACTTATTAGTAAGTTGATGATCTCAAGCTCCCCTTTTCGATCTTAAGAGTCGTTTATGCTTTTATCTTTAAATAGAATGTGTCATCTTTAGGCATGGAGGTAATCACTTGTCATGCAAAGGGAGGTTTGTTTTGCTTCAAGGGGAAATATTTATGAGAATGAGACATGTTTAACACTAATTTCACACACTCTTACACAAGTGTCACCTTTATCCTCCCAAAGTCTATAATCAAAGTCGCACTTTCCGTAAGCTGCCACAAAGGTTGTTGCATTAAGTGAAGTATGTGTTATATGTTCTGGATGGTCTATGTTGTATCGATAACTTTTCAAAAGTGTGATCATAGTGAAGTTTTACCACTATTCACATAAGTTCCACTGATCCCACACTTAGCCAAATTTCGGAGTTTCCTTAGCAACCTAGCCTCATCCAACTTTCCTGAACTACACACTTCACATATGTAACCCTCAAGCTTTTCCATTACCTGTTCGAACCGTGCAATGCGAAGAAATTCCAACCTCCCTTACCATTCAAAAATATGCAGTGGTTTCCTCGAGTTTCCTTCCCTCAGCCGGAACCCACTGTCTCCAAAAACTGTACAGTTTTGTCCCTTGACTACCCAGTTTGCCTTGCAGCCTAAAATTGCATAGATGTGTCCTCCCAGGGCCTCGTCCCAAGTAGGGCCACAAAGAAAGATGACATGATAGATGACTCTCAAGGAGTTGAGGAGAAAAATAAGCAGACCAAGAAACCCAAGGTATGATAGAATATTAGGACCACATGAAGACTCCATCTGAAGCATAACCCTTTGGAGGCTAGGTATGGAAAACAAAGCACGTCTTTTGAAATACACCTCTTAATGTAGCTTAAAAGTTATCATTGTCATATCATTCCATCTTCAATGACATTCATGGTTGCAAGAACTGAAAGTCATTCCATGTGTTTGATCTACATGTCTTGCACCCTTTCACTAGTTTATTACATAGCTTAGAGGATGAAGAGTATTAGCACTTGTTTATTTAAGCTACTGAGGTTGTGACCAACATGATCTTATGACTAACCAAGCACGATGCAAGGCATCTTAAGTGGGATGAAAGATGTTTGATGATATTTATGTAGTCAGTACACTCCTCTACATTACTCCTTTGCATTAATCCTTGCTTTGTATCTTGCATGTACCCTCACCGCTTATTAGATTTCACTACCTTCTGCCAATAGTCTCTTAGCTCTTTCATGACAAAGTAGGTGAAGGAATTTCCTTCAATCTAATTTCTTCAAGGCTCTTCATAGAAATTATAGAGCTAAGAGAAGGAGATGTGGAATCTCACTATCAAAATCTTGAAAATACTTTGCATGTTTGAATATATCCAAATAATTAAGCTACCACTCAACAACAATGTGAATTTTGGAAGACTCAAGAAAGATCACATGTCTAGATATTTTAAACTTCTTATTCACTTCATCATAGAGATGGTATGCTTTGGAGGTATGAGTACCCAAATAAGATGCATTTGTGACACCTTGCACTGAGTTCTTTTTATCTGTTCTGTAGGTATGAAGGAATAATATGAGGAACCAAAAACCCTGAGATGCCTCACCGAAGGAATGTGGCCTTACCACATTTGATAGGGAGTCTTGTTTCTAATAGCAAGAGTTGGACACCTACTATTTATATACACAACACATAGAACCACATCAGCCCAAAACCTTATGAACTTAACATGTGAACTATGCCAAGTTCATAGTGAAAGTAATACATTCCAATGAACTATGAGTTGAAAAATGCAGCAAGAAATTCTCAATTTGATTTTTCCTTGATTAAATTGAAAAAATTCAAATTTCCACATCAACAAACAACTTGGATGATGTTAACTTGTGTGAAATGGCTTGTGTCACCTAGTTTACTCAATAAATTTGAGTTGGAGGAGTTAGAGTTCAGTTCTGCATATGCGACTGCTAACTTGTGGCAATAAAGGTCAATTATCTCAGGTTGTTGTTAGTTAAACAAGTTCTAACTTTTGGAGAAACTAGTGGAAGGTCATTTAAGTAGTGGGACTTCAGTCAAACTCGATGATCATCTAGTTAACTGATCAATCAACCCAAAATAGTTGGGGCATGAAGAGAAGTCAAGTCCCCTAAAATTGGTGGAGATTCGAAGGCAGTTTTAATTTCTTGTAGCTCACACAGTTGCAAGAACTTGCTATAACCATAGTGGAGGAGGTAGCTTGATTAGGAGCTTCTTGTGAAATTAGAGAGTGAATGATTGTTGGTAGCATTAATAGCCTACCAACAATTTGTTTTGCACCACACTTCAATGTTTTGGGCATGGTTTTTGAGGGTGGATATTTTTTTTTATGCTTTTTGGTCATGCACGTCCTCACTAAGTATCTTCGGAGGTCTGTAATAGTTCCTTTCATGCACATCCTCACTAAATATCTTTCGGGATGTCTATAATTTTGTTACAGGGAAAAGTGTCTACACAGAACTGCTTATCCCACTAAGGTGTGGTAGCTACCTTAGAAACAAACAAAGTAAAGCTACTTTCATTTTCCTTTATGAAATATAGATGAGAGAAGAACACAGGAGACCAACCTCTGTCTTGCGCTTAGCTCCTAGTTCGATTCCTCTCTCTTCCGATAGTCCTTTGCTACTTGCTTCCTTGTACGCCCAGCTTCACAGAGTACCTGTAGGATCAAAGTAGCATAACACTATACAAGAACATGGATCTATAATCATAAACAATCTAGGATCAGATGTAAATTGACCATACAAATGCATAAAACATAAATAACACAAGAGTATGGAGAAAAACTTGAATAGCTTTTATTGATAATCAAGAAAGAGCCAATGGAGTTACAACCAGTTGTTCTGACCTAGCATCATCCTCTCAGCAAGTAAGCCCTTCTTCACCTCATACAAAGCTTAGATCACCCAACACTATGATGTTGCCTCAAGAAACCAACAGCAATTCCTTACAAGATGCAAAATTCCAGCCTCTGGATCTCTCGGATGAGGGATCCATATATAGATATCTGTAAGGGAGATGAGTCAGCTTGTGATTTGATTAGTGTCTTCCCTCTGATAGTTCTTACTTCCACTTGGAGATTGATGATCTCTTACACAGGAGAAGTTTCTGGAAGATTCCATGCCTCTCCACCTCGCGGATTGACACTGCCATTTGTCACTTCTCGCCCATCGCACCCCATAGAAGGGATTTCTGAAATGCAACGCACCCACACAGTGTACTTAGGTGAGATGCAATGCACTTTGCCTATGGAGCAGCTGAAATGATCCTGTTTTGACCAGTTCTGAGCAGTTTTTTCATGGAGAACTTCTGGGAGAAGCTGTAATCAGTTGACCTTGTTTCTTTAGGGGTTAGAACAACACTTTTAGGGGCTTAGGAGCCCTTGGTTTATGGACATTTTATGCTTGGGGTTGCAGTGCCCAAAAATGTCTATAACAGTTGCCCCCTAAAGCATGAGGTCGTTAATCTTTTGATGTCGGGTGAAATGCTTTATTATGAGGATCCGAAGTTCATTCAAGCTGGGAGGAGACCTGTAATAAGATACAATACAATACATTATCTTCATAATTTTTTCATGATCTTGTTGAGGCGGGCATTCCCATGCTCAGCTTTATAAATTCATTTTCATGTACATAGGACAGACAATCGTCTGAGTGTAGACTGATGATTCTGGTAGAGCCATCATCCCTTTGATTGGATGATTATCTATGCAGCAATGATGTACATTTGATGTCTTTATTTCCTTGAATATATATCGCATCCCGAATGGATGAAACTAGATCCAGGGTCTTCAATCTCGTTCGGTCTTCACTCGAAGTACAAGTCGATCCATGTGAGAGATGTTCTGGAGTCGAACATGGAAAGACGTCGCCTGATTACCAGCCAATGATGTAAGCTGTTAACAGACATGAGAGGAGTCACCGATAATGATAATGACCCTCAAGGTACTGCAATACAATTCACGTGGTGTGAATAAAGGACTTGGCGTCGAACACCACGCAAAATCTTTCGGTCGAAGGCCATTGATGTAAACCTGTCGCCGGAAGTGAGAAACTTGCCATTGAGGCATGCAAGCTTCAAAGTACTGAACGGGGTGTTCCTAGATCGACTTCTTGGATAATGGGCTGATGTCGACAAGAAGTGATCCGTCATAGGAGGGCCTTAATGAATCCCACATCAATGACATGGAACGGAGCAAATGATTTTAATGGAGGTGAAAACGATCTGGTGATATAAGGTTCAGGGTGGCGGTCATGAAAGAATGGAGCGTAAATGTATTGCAGTAGGTGAGACACAGGTGAATTCTCCGAATGACTTCTCTTGAACATATCGGCGACACTGACATGATGGATTGGTAGCATTAACCCCAAATGTGGATGGTGTGATGTGACCATGGTGATGTGACCGGTGAATGAAACAACCCAACCCGACTTGGATGCGGAGTGAAAGTGTCATGTTCAAGAGCGACTTGCTACCAACAAAGTTTCTTCAAGTTTTCTTCCCAATTTTTCCCCAGTCATTGCTGACTAGTACCTCTTTATTTTTGTCAAGCTTGAGGAGGATAACATATGCTTGTTCTATAATTTGCCCTTCGGGCAAACCCATCGCTATGTTTTAACGAGCCTAGCGATAGTGAAACTCGTTCTCGTCTATAGACAAGTTTGTCGCTATTAGGTTTTAACGAGTTTAACGACAAAGATAACTCGGTCCTTTTCAATTTTAGAGAGTCTGAAAAGGAACGTAAAGGAAACTCCAAAATTCCTTTTTCTTCATCTAATCCCTTAAGTCCGAAAAAGTATAAAACAATACAGAAGGGATGAATTTTCGATACTTTTAACGAGCCAAACAAAACAAGCGCTCGATCTTTTTGTGTAATAATCCCTCAGGTCCAAAAAGATTAAAATCTAAAGGAGGGATATCACTTCCGGTCCCTTTAACGAGCTGGAGAGGCCGATGGCTCGTCAATATTTTCATATTTTACGAGTCAGTTGAAAAGAGCTTAAAGGAGACTCGTCTTTTGAGGAACAAGTGATAAAATTGGGTAGTAGTTGATTCCAAGTAAGGTTTGGAATTATCCAATCACGGCAGTGTTACAAGGATGGCTAATAGGGTCACTCTTCGCAGTTGTTCCTCAAAAGGGGTAAACAATCAAATGGAGGTGAATGATCGGCCAAAACAAAGTGGATGTGATGGTGAGAACATGACCAAGGCTTTAAAGGCTGAAGTACTACATTCACGATGGTTATTTACCGGAAAATAGTTCATTTTTTAATGAGCTTAAACGCGGGGAGAAACATTTGCTCATGACTTATTTTTATTTCTTAACGAGCTTGAACTATGTGCTAAAACTGCTCGATTAATCCAGTCGTATAATAAGAATGTCTCATTTAAAATGGCATTTTTTCAAATCTTTGCCCCACATCCTTTCTTTATGCAAGTTAGGAAACGACCAATCCAAAAAATAGATAAATGATCGCTCTTCACTTGCACACCAAAAGGTTTGCATGCCCCCAGGTATAAAACAGAGTTTCAAGGTCACCTTTTATTCAAACTAACAAAACATTTGTTTTATCAGGAAAGGTCTACCTCTTTCAGGTTACCAAAGATTGTTCTACTCATAGTGCAAACAAAACACTTCTTCGGCGATGTCTACCGAAATAGACAAAGGTGAGTGGCACAGACGCCTCCACCCACATAACTTTGACAAGGGAATCTTATTCTGGTCTAACCCCCTTTTCCAATCACGGACGGGAGTATAAACTAGTCATATATCTCTCGCGGAAACCTACCCTATACCCGAAGTTCTCCTGCCGAAGCAGACCAGGGTGCATGCCCCCTGGGTTTCAGTCATATCCCCCGAATCACTCGCGCTCATCAGGTAGACGGACTGGGGATTGATGAGACATTCCTTGTGTGAAAAGACCATTCAGGGATGGTATATGACTATTTGCTATGTGTGATCCGGGAAATGAAAGCTGGTCTACGAGCTTGACCACTCTTCCTTTGTGCGGAAAACACATTACTCTAAAGAGTGATGAGACAATTGCTCCCATGCAATAAATATAGTCTCGTCCAAGGAGTAGATTATAATCCAGGGGTCCTTGGACTACCATTACGTTCATTTGAACAGTTTTCCCTCTCAATGTTATGGGCACATTGGGAAGGATCCCTAACGGTCGACTGGTTCCTTTGTCAAAGCCTGTTAGATTTCTCATCTCAGGCAAAAGCGATGGCGAACCAAGCGCTTTCCAAGAAGTTGAGGAAAGGATACTCACAAAAGCCCCTTCATCTATGATGGTGCCGGCCATAACCATTCTATATATTTGAGCAATAATTCGGAATGGTACACTAGCCGGTAAACGGGGCCTGCCTAGTTGATTCCAGTCGAATGAAACAACTAGGTTGCTTGGAGGTGGGACCGAATAGACGGCCGGGTATGACTCTGACGAACTTCCCTCTTGCGGTAAAGGAATGGGTAAATTTCCCCCATGTTCATCGGAGTCTGTGCTTACGAAAAGAATTTGGACGGTGTCATCCTTGTTCTCTTTGGTGACTGTATCATCTGAAGATGGAACCTCTGAAGGCAAGATCGGGTCAACTGCCGCCTCGACCTTTTGACTTTCGTCTGGTATGGGTTCAGATGGTTTGTCTTCAATGATAAATGCTTCGACCGACCACCTGGGCGGGTCGGCTGGATTTTCAACTAGTGACGGACTCGGCCAGAGTTTTTTATATCCAGGAGGAAGTCGTAACGGTGAAACCGGACGATTGTCCAAATCTCTTTTAGCCTCGTCTAAGAAGGGACAATGGTGGACGACATGATTGCCTTCGCACAGTTTACAAGGAAATCTATATTTTCCTTTTTGTCCTGGGGCTTCACTTTCACTAGTCGACGGTGTGTTTTCAACATGATCATCAGAGGTTGACGACACCGGGTTGTGCAAACGAGGAGACCAGTCCCTTAAGATCCGAGGGATGTAGGGACAATCTCGATGATAGTGGTCTCCTTTGCAAATGACACATGGCGATTTAGGCCTGGTCGGTGCAGTGTGTGGATTTTCGCTAGACGACGCTTGGTTGCCCCCTTTCGCTTTTGGCTCCCTCTTCTTCTTCTCTTTCTTCTTCTTTTCCTTCTTCTTCTCAGGTACTTGATTTTTGGCTTTACCAGCCCCATCAAGTGAAGAGGAAGGAGGAGAGGAAGAATTGGAGGAAGTAGATGGTTGGGGGGTAACTCTGGATTCATCTAGTTGTTGACTCGATTGTTCAGGAATTGCGGTGTTCTGAACGACAGAGGTTGAGAAGAGCCACACGGGCAAGCCAATTGTCAGTCCTGGAAGCGACAATGTGGCCATATGGGGTGCACCAACATCTCCCCAAGAGGAGAAGGGACTAGGATTTCCTCCAAGGGGAACTCCTTGGTTGGTGGACTCCATTTTCTTCAACCTAAGACCAACGTGGGAAAGGTGACGATTATTCCGTTTAAAATAAATTTTAGATGCTTTGACACAACTTGTTTTTTCAATTTTAAAGAGTCGAGAAAAAACAAAAGATGACTCTAGTCGCCTTCGATTTTTAACGAGCCTGAAGTGACAAGTGCTGAGATGGACCTTTTCCGTTAAAGAGTCTAAAAAGGAACGAAAGGGACTGCTCTGGAAATCTAAGCAGAGGGATTACCAAACCAATCACAAAACTGCAGAATACTTTTTACGGTACGGCAGTCAATCTTCCCGAATGCTGTGTTCAGTGCATTGCGATCGATAGGGCGGCAGACTAGGCTTCCTATGGATAAAGGATTAAGCCTATTGTGGTCTCCCAAAATATACTCGATGGTACGTGGGAGCACAAGTCTGTACTAGCACTTATCGTCTCAAAGTGGAGGAATCACCCAACCAACAGTGAGAACAACAGTTACCAGGCTTTACGACGCTGGAATACGTCTCTAGCCTAGACTTCTAGATGTTGTGCGTTAGGTTCCAAAGCATTGTTAGATTCATTAAATTTATTTTATAGTTGATCTTGCTTAAGAAATTTTCCTTTCAGGTTCACCGCGTGATGTAGATGTACAATTCCTAAAATGCAATCTGAGATGATAAACAGTCTTTTATCTTCTTTGTGCAATGAAAATCCTAGCTACTAAGGAAAGAGAGACAGTATTCTTTCACAAAGAGCAAAGAGCACACACTATATGCACTGTCCTAAATCAAACCAATCAAACAGTCTAAATGCAAATGCACATGCATGTATTTGTTTTTAGCCTTCTTAATATGTGAATGATAAAAAGAAAGCTAATGCGCAAATCTGAATTACTTTTCAAGCGATAATTACTAACAAGTTTCTTTTCAAAATCAAAATGAAGACAATGACAACACTTTGCGATTTGGAAATGAAAACTTGCTTTCGACACTATAAAAACTACTAATTCAGACCAAATACAATAGTAACAGGGTAATCGACTATCAAGAGCAATCAAACTCTCTTCTACGACTGAAAACGACACTTTCAAATCGAGAAACGACAATACAACTACGTCACTTTTTTGCAAAGGAGAATTGAAAATGACTCAACAAATACACAAAAACATTTGCAGTTCTTTGCACATTGGAGGCGGAATAACAACAAGGAAAAGGGTTTTCAAATAGAGATATACTGACTACAGGCAGCAAAATTCATGAATAGAACTGAAAAGAAAGAACACAGAAACCAAAAACTAAGGAACAATGCTTAGTCTGATCAGCGCACCTGTAACACAGTGAACTTGAAATGCAGCGCACCTACTACACTCGGGAAGTGCGCTGAATTTCAGATTCACATAACAGAGCCTACGCTGGGCTAGAGACGAGACTTTGCTTGGGTTCGGGGTCACAGTTTGCAGTTCAGTTCATGGGTTTTGGCCGAGAAAATGGTAATCAGTAAATCAACAATTAGGGGTAGATCTAAGGAGGTTACTAGAGCTACCACTAGGGCAATCAGAGATTTTTTAAATCAGTTGTTTAATTCATAAACAAAAATTGGAGATTGACTGAAGCAGCATTTATCTACTTTGCATTTGCAGAGCAAATGCAGTTCGAAAGCTACCTAGCTCGACTTCAAGCTCCGTCTGTAAGTTTATAAAATAAACAACAAGGAAGATAAACAAACAACCTAGTCGCTCCCCAATGGAGTCGCCATTTTGTTACAGGGATATGTGTCTACACAGAACTGCTTATCCCACTAAGGTGTGGTAGCTACCTTAGAAACAAACAAAGTAAAGCTACTTTCATTTTTCCTTTATGAAATATAGATGAGAGAAGAACACAGGAGACCAACCTCTGTCTTGCGCTTAGCTCCTAGTTCGATTCCTCTCTCTTCCGATAGTCCTTTGCTACTTGCTTCCTTGTACGCCCAGCTTCATAGAGTACCTGTAGGATCAAAGTAGCATAACACTATACAAGAACATGGATCTATAATCATAAACAATCTAGGATCAGATGTAAATTGACCATACAAATGCATAAAACATAAATAACACAAGAGTATGGAGAAAAACTTGAATAGCTTTTATTGATAATCAAGAAAGAGCCAAGGGAGTTACAACCAGTTGTTCTGATCCAGCATCATCCTCTCAGCAAGTAAGCCCTTCTTCACCTCATACAAAGCTTAGATCACCCAACACTATGATGTTGCCTCAAGAAACCAACAACAATTCCTTACAAGATGCAAAATTCCAGCCTCTGGATCTCTGGGATGAGGGATCCATATATAGATATCTGTAAGGGAGATGAGTCAGCTTGTGATTTGATTAGTGTCTTCCCTCTGATAGTTCTTGCTTCCACTTTGAGATTGATGATCTCTTACTCATCCTTGGTCGAATTCAGAGAGGCAAGTGTCACAGGAGAAGTTTCTGGAAGATTCCATGCCTCTCCACCTCGCGGATTGACACTGTCATTTGTCACTTCTTGCCCATCGCACCCCATAGAAGGGATTTTTGAAATGCAACGCACCCACACAGTGTACTTAGGTGATATGCAACGCACTTTGCCTATGGAGCAGCTGAAATGATCCTGTTTTGACCAGTTCTGAGCAGTTTTTCATGGAGAACTTCTGGGAGAAGCTGTAATCAGTTGACCTTGTTTCTTTAGGGGTTAGAACAACACTTTTAGGGACTTAGGAGCCCTTGGTAAATGGACATTTTATGCTTGGGGTTGCATTGCCCAAAAATGTCTATAACAAATACGTCCTTAAATTTTTTGTTTGCCAAGGCTTAACTACTTATGATCTTAGGTTCTCAAAACAATTCTACAGTTTATGGCACATTCCAAAGCACCATTCCTGAAAGGATCCAACAAAACAACCTTAGAGGAAGATGAGAAGGGAAAACTCTTATTGGAACTAGCCTAGAACTAGTGGAATTGGTTGGTCTCAATGGTTTTAGAGTTGTACCAGTCTAGTTTGGTGGTTCAGATTGGCTAAGGTCGATCTTGTATTGAACTGACCTTAAAACACCAAATTCACTAGTTCTCTAATAAACTGACCAATTTTGAAGAATGTAGTGCAACATAGCTAATGACCACCAAATAATAATTTTTTAATAAAAAATACTGAAAAGGAAAAAAAAAATTATTAACTCGAGGGCCCTACAAAACCTAACCCTAGTAATTAATGGTAATATTTAATTTTTAAAGTTAAAGTAAAAGTGGACATTCTCATTATCCTTCCTTTTTGAAAAGGAAAGATAAGCATAATGTCAACTTTTACTTAAATTTTTAATATTAACATTAATTGTTTTGAGTTGGTTTAGAGTGGTTCCAACTTCATTCAATTTTGAGAAAGTCAAATTTTAGATCCCATTCAAAACTTAGTGGTTATTGTTTGAACCGCTTCTTTATAATGAGTCCTAGACTTTGACTTCCAATTCTTCGGGTGCAATTATTGCAGAATCATATTCCTCATGAGACTTTGCAATAGAAGTTAATATTTAATCCATTGCAAGCACTTGACCTAGCACAGGGAACCATTAGCTACCCCTCCCAAGTTGCACCTCAACATTGAAATTTTCTTTTTCAGTAGACATTCATTTTATCCATTAGATCATTTATTCCACTGTGACAGACCAACAACACCCCTGCCAGCATATGCTTGACAATCCATCTCATCTTTACTGCTACCTTATAAACAATCTTAAATCTTGTGTCTCCAATATAAAAGAGGAAGAACTAGAAAGGGCCTTCTTGGACCTCTTTACAACCCACAATATGTTTAGCTTCTCTCCTGTGCTTACACTCTAGTCTTCTCGCAACTTCAGAATGGTGAATCTTAAACACAATCTCATGATGTCCATTCAAGGAAGCATAATTCACCCTTTGTTTGAATCAAATTACCCCCCTAACATTCCCTTTACCTTTAAATGTAGGCATATATTTTCCTTCTGGATGATTGTTCAGCTTCCCATCTCTATTTCGCCTCCCTCTCCTACCCTCATGAACCCGATAAGCTGAATTTAACCAATCTCAATGTATCTGAGATAAACAATCCATCCAACTGGGTAGATTGAGTTGAGACCCTTTTAGAAACTAAATCCATCCCTCCACAATGATATATCACTCCCCAACAACATCATCATGCTTTGTTTGAGATCTATCATTCCCATGATCACTATAAATTTCCGAGTCCTTCACTTACATATTTGGTAACATCATCATTCAAATCACTTATACTTTGTTGTGTTGTTTCTTGTGTTATGATTTCCTTTAATGGAAATATCTCCCTAGTAGGCATGAGTAACTAAATTCAAGTTCTTATTGAACTCTTGCGTTAACATACTTAATTTTCATTTTGACCTATTTGGTTTCAAATTCTTGTGTGGTTGGTTTACTGGTTGACTACTAGCATTCACCAAGTGGTTATTGATGATCATAGTTAGTCTAGAGTGAATGTTGGACTTTGCCCTGAAAACCAAGCCCCAAGAATAAGCACTTATCATGGAACATTTCAGAGCCCATACTAGTGGAAGGCCAATTTTGTAGTGGGACTTTAGTCAAACTCAGTGATCATCTAGTTAATTGATCAATCAACCCAAAATATCTAGTGCATGGAGAATTCGAGTTACCCAAATATGGTGGAGATTCCAAGGCAATGTAACATCAATTGTAGACTAGCCTTGAGTGTACATGTGTTAGATACTTCCCCCTTTTCTTGCTTATTCATTCATTGCAAAACACTATACCACTAGTTCCAAGAATCTTGTGGATACTATCACCACAATAAATGTATATTTTATTTTATACGAGACAAGAATTGTATATTTACCTATGGGACACTCCAAAAATATTTTGATGCACCTTTGTGACCTTTATGACTTTATGACCTTAATTCCCATTCCATGTCCATCCATGTGGATGCACTTTATGATGTTCTACAACAACCTAATGTCCTTGTCAACTTCCTCTCATCTTCCTTGTCATGTCTTCAGGACTTGTGTATCCAACAAGAAATTTGGGAGATCAATGCCATCAAGGTAGAAAATCAAGGGGGTTTCAAGTCATTTACTTAGAGTTCCCACTAGCATAGTCCCACCATATGATCCACCCAATCCCTAAATTGGGGTCTACTCCTATTTCAATTAATTATTAGATGATCATGGTGGGCGATAATTCCAAGCTAAATATTATTACTCGTCATATGATATTATTGGAGATATTTGAGGAGACATATTTTTGGCTAAAGGGTTAAGGGAGAATTTTGACTTTAATATCGACCCATATTCTAATTCTAGAGAGCCATATTGTAATAAGGTTAAAAGCTCCAATACTAACCTGAGATTTGTGGAGTTTTAAATGACAACTCGTTAAAATTCCATCAACTGACAATGTTTATAGATAATTTTTAAGGAAACCCTTTAGAAGACCTTTATAATAAATGATCATTAGACCCACCTCTGATTAGGCCTTGATCCAACCTCAAAAAGAACTTTAAAAACCCTTTCAAGTAACATCACTCCAATATCTAATCCAACATAAGAGAACACATGGATGCCCCACCTTAGTGAGAAGAGGAATATTTAGTGAAGTACAAGACCCTCCCAAAAATATTTGAAACATAGGCTGAACTTGCCTTAGGAGGTTTGAAATGAAACCACATTCCTACACTCATTAAGATGCCACTGAAAAAATTTATAAGGAATAAAGTAGTTTTATATTAAATTCCACAGAGGGTTGAATGAGACTCAAAACATAGCCACCTAATTTCTTGTGAAAGATCCTTAGCAAAGGCTTCTCTAGGCCTGAGAATAGTGTCTGACATAGGGCTTTGACTTGTGAGAATTAGGGCTTCGATTTTCCCTACCAAAGAGGGTTGAAAAAGATCTCTATTAATTCAATCAAAATGTATCTCTATCCTAGGGCCAAAAGATAAAAGCTGGGAAAATGAGCTTTATCCATCGAGATAGATTTGGATGCAAGAATCAATGTTTTGGGTCCAAGACCATCTTCATTTGATTCTCCTCATTGTGTTGATTCGAATGGTAGGTGGAATGCCACATAACTTTTCATGTTTGATGAGATATGCTTGATCAAATTTAGTGCTTCAAAAGTATGGTAAATATCCGCAAAATGAGTTGATGAAGGCAACTTGATGTTGTGGTGAATTAATGGAAATTATTCTCAAATGGTTGATTAACATTAAAGGTATCTAATGGGTTTCCTTAAAAGTTATCTATAGGCACATTAAAGACTAAATATGGTTATACACAAAATCAACAAATTAATAATATCTATCAACATTAAGTTATAGAAACGTTTTTCTCACTCAGCTTTGGATTGATGGTTAATGGGTCCACTGTTAAGGCACCCCTTGCATTAGGCCAATAGTTAAAATCCCCCATCACTTCTAGCCTACAAAAAAAGGTTATATAAATGTTTTAGAAAATAGAGATCACAATTATATTATTGTCTTATCTCAGTCTAAACATAAATGGATGGATATAGTTAGAACTATAGCATATGTAGATGGCTTAATAAAATAATTGACGCAATCAATTGCTGAATGTTTTTGTCATTTATCCCAACCTCAGTCTTTGAAACACTCTTAATATCCATCTATGGATTACATTGATAGGAATACCCAATGGTCACGAAACCCTAAAAGGAAGAGAAGAAAGCAAGTCGTTGTAGTGTAGCCATGATACTCTGCATTTAGGAATTTGGATGCAAGAATCAATGTTTTTGGGTCCAAGACCATCTTCATTTGATTCTCCTCATTGTGTCGATTCCAATGGTAGGTGGAATGCCACATAACTCCTCATGTTTGACGAGATATGCTTGATCAAATTTAGTGCCTCAAAAGTATGGTAAATATCCCCAAAATGAGTTGATGAAGGCAACTTGATGTTGTGGTGAATTAATGGAAATTATTCTCAAATGGTTGATTAACATTAATATTGGGATTATTGAGGATCATCCTAGTTAATTTTAACTTACAAAGAAAGACTTTTTAAAGGGATTATTGATTAAATACTTTGAATCCCATGTCAGCTTTTAAGGATGATTTTTTTGGCTCCAAAATTTAAAAATTCAAGTTTCATTTTGTCTATGTCGGCGCCATGTGTTAGGATGATGTTCACCCCTCTAGAAGCTTTCTCCACTTTATATTTGAGCTTGACATCTCCTTGGAGTGCATTGAAATTTTATCCAATCCTAGAATTATCTCTATTCTAGTAGGTGAGGAATAGTCACATTCACCTATGGATGAGGATGAATTTCATTGTGAGCTATTAAGATTGATCTAAGGCTATTGTGGATTTTCTGAGGAGTATACTTGAGGTTTTTTGTGGAGTTTTTTTAACTATTTTGAGGCCTAATTTGAATCACCTCTATGGAATAATTTCAGATTCTATTATGGCTGAACTCACTGGCATAATCAAGGAATCTTTAGTATTTTTTGAGGTAATTTCATTGGTAGTCCAAGGATATTTTTATATTAATATTGAGCCCTATTCCAAGATTTCTCTAAGGAAACCTAGTTTTCTATTTCTGAGCACTAATTTGTGACTATTTAAAGAAATTTTCACAAAGCTCCAATACTAACCAGAGCGAGTTTTGGAAGTGGGAGATATTGTAATAAAGATTCGCATTGTCTAATTCTATGACTTCAATTGTAGGATTTCAATGGCTCACAACGATGGATAAAGTTGTTTGAGTGAAAATGGAAGTCGAAGCACAACATGAGAACTTTGCTGCTCTGTGTGAGGCCTTATGCCTTGAACCATCTCTTGCGCATGGCTTTGAATGCGGAATATCTCTCTGCAATTTATTTATGGCTACGACCCATGTCTTTGCGCATGGCGTTCCCTATATCCAGCTACCCTACTTTTGTCTTTTTCTTTTCAGGTAAGATGTCTTCATGATTCATAACATCATTTTGGTCTAGTTAGGCTACCATTAATGTTTCCTATCTAGACAAGTGGATCTTAGTTTTTATCCCTGTAGCTACGCGTGGCCATCTTTAGTCTGCCGTATGGCCTTTCCCTTTCTGTTTTTCCTAATGCGTGGTATGATTCTAAATTGGTTAGATCTTTTTTAGCACCTCACATACTAGTTATGGCCTGACAATTGTAGGACTTTCTCACATTTTCATTTCATTCATTGAATTTTCACCTTTTTTCTTACTCGCACCCATGACCATAGATTTGAGTCTCCATGATTATATATGCTTGCTAGTTTTAATCCTCTTCTCATTATCCTGAGTGGGTTTCTTTTCTCGTCCATGTTTAGCATGGATTGAACCTTTTCTTTTTGTCTTACTCTTTGGAGTATATCAGGAGAAAGTATGGTTCTGGTCATCTTAATTATGTTTCGGATGGGTATTTGATAACATTATTTCCCTGTTTAAGTGAGTATCAGTCTTATTTCGATTTTGAGATTTCCTATTGAAGAGGAGCATTCTTCGTTGGGTCTAGATTTGTGGGCCGTATTGATGGTTCAAACTTATCTTTTTTGCAATGAATGCCTCGCGCGGAGCAAAGAGGTATGGTATTAGTTCTCCTTCCTCTATCTGATGAGTTGTGCTAGTATATTTCAGTTTTTTCCATATCCTCTCTATGGTTTTTTAGTTTCAGTCTGAGTGGTTCCTTACTCCTTACAATTGATATGGTAAAACTAAAATGTTTTTTGTTCGGTTAGAATTACTATTGCAGAGTTCTTACCTGATATTTAAGGAAGTCTTTGTTTCAAAATTCCCATGCACAATATTTACAAACCATTTCATTATTTCATGGCCATGCATTGATGCTCACTGTAGAATAGGGAATTCCTGGTGTATATGCTATAGCTGTATATCTTGTTGTCTTGATTATTCCTGATTTCCATGATACTATGGTATTTTTTTCAGCATATTTCCTGCTACAGTCTAAGGCTTTTCCATTTTTGTTTCACTTGGACAGCTCTTAGGTTCAAGGTTCGAGATGGGTCCTTAGGTTTACAAGTCTCCTAGTTTTTCTGGGGTTAATTTCCGGTCAGGTTTCGGTTTTCCGACTCCTTGCTCTAGAATTCTCTAGAATGGTATGGACTCGAGTTTTCATGTTTTGGTACTCGTGACACATGGGTTGGCATGTTCCAGATGACTTTCTTAACTGTCATTTTAGCTATGACATGATCTCTTTCATCAGCTAATTTTAAATTTTTAATTAGCTCTATCGGTTTTTATACCCTGACACATATATATATCTCATCAGTGCGTAAGGTTGTATGTACTTCCCTGAAAATATTCAACTTTCAAAAATTTCCACTTAACCGAATCTGATAGGATTTTCTCACTACCATTTCCATATCTATCCATATATCTGATCCCTCTATATTTCTTGTAGCTTTTATTATCCTCCTAACTTTATGAGCTACGTGTGTCATTCATTTTTAGGACGAGCTATCTCTAGTACTTTCTTTGTCCCTCTCTATAGTACATATGGAAATCCCATCTGATGTGACTGCTTCGTCAGCGTTGGTGTGGGTTGTTATAGAGGCAGCGAAAGCCTTTTGTAGTGGATCATTACATAAAGATTGGCAATCTGAGGTGGCAAACACAATTATACCTCCTATCCATATGACACAGAATAAGGAAGGGGGCAGGGATGATTTCCCGCGATTTAAAAAATATCAGCAGTTCATGAAGATTACTCTGCCACCCTTTTCATGCAGGTCCGTGGTTATGTGGAAGCTGTTTTGAATAGTACACCTTAACGATTTTTCATTCTAATACTTCCTCCTCCACTTTTCGTCTATTGTTGGTCATATTCATACTTGAATCTACATATCGGACAGCGATACTAAAATCACCACCTTTTATTATAAATACCAGAGGATCGCAACGTGTAATTCGAACACAACAACAATTGCAACAGAGCATTTTGAGTATATGAGGGGAGAAATGGAGAGGCTTGTGACTGAGGCAGTGAGTACATGTTTCATAGCAATCATGATGGTGGTGGTGTTAAACACTATCATAGGTGAAGCAGAAAGAGAAATAAAACCTGTATCCTTTATATTCAAGGATTCTTTGTCAGATGCTAGAAACAACAATCACCTGCCACAGAGTCTAGCCAAGTCCAATTATCCATGGTATGGCATTGATTATGGTAACGGAATGCCTACCAGCAGATACACCAATGGTTGAACCATTTGTGATATAGTTGGTATTTCTTACATCCCCCAGCTTCCATAATTCAACTTGTTTCAACTTGTGAATATTTATTTGTATGTTGGGCATTTTGGAGGTATTGATTTGATTGGGTATTGCTAATATTGTAGTTGAGAAAACAAGTTTTCCAATCCCGACACTGATCCTGGATCCATCCACTGATGACAACACCGTGTTGATACAAGGTGTCAACTATGCTTCGAGTGGTGGAGGCATTCTAAATGAAATAGGATATCTTTTTGTAATAAATACTCAACATTACTCACTCCTCTGGTTTTTTTTTTTTTTTTGGTTAATTTCATTTTCTCACCTATTGACTGTATGCTCATGTAGATTCAATGACTCTGTTTGTGGAGCCAAATAGAGTTGTTTCAAGGGACCAATATGTCTATTTCCAATAAAATCAGGCATGCCAAAGTGGAGAAATTCTTTAGTGAATCCATTTATTTAATGTCCATCGAAAGCAACGACTACATCAACAATTATTTGCTCCCTGTGGAGGCCGATTCCTGGTAATATGCTCCCGATGATTTCATAGACTATCTTATTTCAACATTGTGCCAACAACTTACGTGAGTTTTCCTGAAGCTTAAATTTGAGACTATTTTTTCGATATATGTTGTGCCCAAGTTTACTAATGTTCTTGATGTTCGAGGTTTCGAGTAGTGGTCTCATCACTCACCATGCACTCAAGTACATGCACTCAAGTAAAGGGGCTCATGCTTTACTTGAGTCTGTGATGAAGGGGCTCATATTTTACTTGAGTCTTTGATAAAGGGTGGTGAGACCATTAGAAAATCAATAAACTAGTACACAATATATATTCAAAAACTTTTATATCAGTATGTTTTACCTGAGTCTGTGATAAATGATAAAGGGTAGTGACATCATTAGAAAATCAATAAATTGACACACAATATATATCCAAAAAAAAAATTATATCAGCATGTTTTACTTGAGTCTGTGATAAAGGGTGGTGACACCATTAGAAAATCAATAAACTGGCACACAATATATATCCATAAACTTCTATATCAACATGACCAGTGGCCATGGAAATATACACTCACAAATATTTTATATGTCAATTGGCGCAGACACTACATCAATTAGGCGTACGCAGATTGCTCTTCACAGGATTGGGACCTCTAGCCTCTTGCTGCAAATGTTCCCAAAGTAAGACATCCATGTGGATGAGAACACAATACAACCATACAAAATCTCAGCCTTTATTCAGTCCATGATACTTGAATTGATGATTTGATGATTTGCAGGCTGTGGTGCTTTGTCAAGTTGAGAAAGCCAAGGATGAAATGATGATCCAACTTTATAGCTCAGTCAGGTAAGGTTTAATGACAAAATGTGGTTAAGGTACGTCAATAATTAGTTTTATTATTTTCCCATTTCTGTATTTTTCCAAACTGATTTTGATTTTCACTTGAAATCAAGTCTCTTGGGACTTTACGAAAGTAGTGTTTTTTGTCATCCTCTGCAAGTGTAGTAGACACCTGTTGATTGGAGCACTGTACATTTGAGCTTTTGGGCTGCCTTTTCAACTTTTTTTTTAAAAAGGTCCTACATGGATTTAAACTTGGATTGATCCCAAGAGAACTTTTGACTTATCAATTCTATTTTCCCGTGTTGACATGTATGTAGTTTGGGCTAGGTAGCAACACCTTTTAACCTAAATATCAATGACAATGGAGCAACTATGAGCCCTTTTTTGTTTCCTTTTTATCAGCACTCTGTTTTACTCATTTATGTCTTTTTATTTTGAATTTTAATTTAATTTAATTTTGAATTTATAGATAGACTATGTTATTGGTTGTTTTGATCAATACTGGTTTGCTTTTCCTGCTTCTGTTGGCATTTTCCTCGTTGAATTGGCGAGGGTTCTGTATTTTTTCACTTATATTTATTTGAATTTTAATTTAGTTTAATTTTGAATTTATAGGCAGACTTTGTTATTGGTTGTTTTGATCAATACTGGTTTTCTTTTCCTATTTCTGTTGGCATTTTCCTGATTGAATTGGCGAGGGTTCCATGTTTTTCCACTTCTATTTATTTGTTTCCTTCTTATTTACTGATTGCGATTTTGTTTGTTGCAGTATTCATGGGCAATGTGAAGTTACCATGTTTGATGTTACTGCAGGATTGACTTACAATAATGTCCCAACGTGGCACAAATATCTTTGAGGTATCTCTTTTGCAGAGGGGTTGGATCTCTAAGTAGAAATGAAGGTTCTTAATTGTGTGGTGGCACAACTGCCTGAACCGATTAGCTAAATATCTTTGTGAATTTTAGGGTGTGTGAGAACATTCCTATTGTTCTTTGTGGAAACAAGGTTGATGTGAAGAATAGGCAAGTGAAAGCTAAGCAAGTTGCTTTTCATAGAAAGAAGAATCTTCAGTACTATGAGATATCTACAAAAAGTAGCTACAACTTTGAGAAGCCATTCCTGTACTTGGCATGGAAGCTCTCAGGGTGAGCCTTTAATCTAGTTTCTGATGCTCCCTAATATGAATGTTATATTAACAAATTTACATTGATTCCATAATGGGTTATTTTTATAGGGATCCAAACCATCATTTTGTGGAGTCACCTGCTCTTGCTCCTCCTGAGGTTCAAATATACCTCGCAACCTAGCAGAAGTAAGTAGAATGTTATTTTCTTATTATTTTTTGTTAACTTTTATTGAAATAATTTGTTCCATTTCTAAAAGATTGAAACTTTGGCTTACAATTGTTTATGTTGTCAGGTATGAGGCATAACTTGTAGAAGTTGTGGCCCAACCCCTTCCAGATGACGATGATGATGCTTCTGGATAGCTTTGTTTAGATGCTTTTGCATATTTAGGGATTGGTGGATTCAATTAGTTTTGTATCATTGGAGTTTGCTCTTGAGTTCTGACATTTAATTCTGATTTGTATTTGGGGCTTAGAATAGCATTATCACATTTCACTATATGCGATTTGGGTACTGTGGAGATGTTTTCATCAGTGGAGTTGGCTAAGCTATCTTAGTTCAACTCCATTACAGAGCTATTTTTATATGCTAAGACAATTTTTTCCGTTATATACTCTCGCGCATTTTGCACAAGAACTTTTTGTACTCTTCAAATATTTCAAGAATGCTCAAGTGCCTTTCGTTGTGTACTAGTGGGGGAAATGCTAGTTGTGATGATTGTTGCTTGTAATATATTATGGCTGGTTAAAACTTTCTCTGAAAATTCTAGCTATGTCTGAGGATTTATTTTAACTCTAAAATTGGTTTACATAGTTGATAACTGTGGCTATGAAGCCTGCCTAGGTATTCTTGTGGGTATGTTGTCTGTCGAACACATAAAGGTATCGCTATTTCATTAATTGGCTCTCGATTGATTTCTGCATAAAGATTCACATTGTCTAAATCTAAAGTTGTTTCCATTCAATAGTCTACAGATTCTTCTTTGACTATAGTAAAACTGGGAGATGGAACACTTATCAAAGCTAAGGTAGCATCTTAAATCCAAACTTCTCACTCCCATTTGAATTGAATCCCCTCTTGCTAAACAAAGGTAATATTAATAACCCATATGCACTGGTTTCTATCAGACAGGAATTTTTGTGGTGGTTTCTCTCATACACGAGTACTATTTGTGAACTTTGAATGTGAAACTACTTTGAAAGTACATTCAAAATGATTTTATTTATTTATTTTTTAAATAATTTTTTATATTCTCTCTAGAGAGACAATAGTTTGAATTATGGACATATAGTCACATTCAAAATGATTTTATTTATTTACTTTTAAATAATTTTTTATATTGTCTCTAGAGAGATAATAGTTTGAATTATGGACATATAGTCACATTCAAAATTATTTTATTTATTCTTTTTAAAATAAGTTTTTATATTGTCTCTAGAGAGACAGTAGTTTGAATTATGGACATATAGTCTCTATAGAGACAATATGCTTTTAATATAAGCTATTGTCTCTAAAAAGACAAAAATGTAATTGTCTCTAAAGAGACACAAATGAAGTTGTCTCTAGAGAGACAAATGAAATTGTCTCTAGAGAGACAAATCAAATTGTCTCTTAATAGACAATAATTCTTGTCTTTATAGAGACAATAATAATATGTGTTCTATATTGTCTTTATAGAGACAAATTTTTGAGACATTATATTTTGCCACACCCACTTACAGACAATATTTAAGACAATACACAAGTTTATTTTTGTCTTAAGTTAAGACAGTTGACTCGAATATTGTCTTAAAACCCCCCTACATGTAGTAGTGATGGCTGCCCATACGCGACTTCCTGTCAACTATTCTCGGACATAAATGCACATGGTTGTAACCCCACTCATCACATTGTCTGTGACAAGTGTTAGTTCTCCTACCTATTGATTTGGTTTGCACCATCCAATGGTGGTATTTGATTTGGGATCATCCATCTACCTAACACTTGGGTTTCCATTGGCATTCCTGCTCATTTGCATTTTCATGGTGGAGAGTCTTACCGATCTACTTCTCGCCTACTCATGGTTTCATTGTGGTTTTCGTAGCCCGGTCTCCATGCCTTGTGGCAAACCACAAAGGGGTAAATCTGAGCCTTCATTATCTGCAGAACTGGTGAGGGTCTTGAATCGTTCTCAGTATGAGCCAAAGGCTGTCTCGATGCAAGGTGTTAAAGCATTTCTATGCCGGTCAGGTGGGGCGCTCAACTCTCCAACTTCTAGATTATGTGGTAGTTGGTTTCCTTAGCACGAACCAGGTAATGGTTATTTAGTCTATTGATACATTTGGTTTTTACAAGCTTGCGAGTACTCCAGGCATATCTAACCCCATATTTCTATTTCGTGCAGATGTGGGACCCCTGTGCACAGCTTGCAAAACTTAGGTAAGAGTTAAACCTCTGTTCTTTGTTAAATACCACTCCTAAGGTTAATTTATTATCCAAGTCATAACATTTTCCTATGGTGTTGTAGGTATGTCTCATTTTTAAACTAAAAGGGGCTAGCTGTTAAATATACTGGCTCATTGACGAGGCTTACTCACAACTTCGCATTTGATATAGGTTGAAGCTTACTTTAATGGCCCTTACTAGTTTGTTGAAGCGGTTTAGGAATTTTAATCCCGTGGATTTCTATGAATTAGGATTTATTTACAAATAGTTGTAGTTTTATGCCGCGAGGTTGATAGGACTCACAGACTATGAAGTCAGTTCCTTATGCAATTAATTCCTTCCTATTTGACTGTTTGGACGAGATCGAGAAGGGTGTGATCTTAATTTTATCTGCTAGGTTTACTTTGTTCATGCTAGCTATACTATATTAAATTAGTCCACTGATATTTTGAGTTGAACCATTATAGAACTTGATTGTAATTTTTGTTGGAAAATACTCTTCGTTTGAATTGAACTCAACAGAGTATAATTATGCTCTAAATTTTCATGATCTTTTAGGCGTTGTCTATGTAAACCTCCAATGTTGTATGACTTTGAGGCAGAGCTTGGGAATTTTGGTTGAATATCGAGGGTATATGCAATACATGATTTTTCATTATTTTTCCTTGAGTTTTTATATTAGTTATGTCACTCGATTTCTCTTTGTTTGAAATGTTGTCTGCATGTATAAATATTTAGTGTAACGAGTGTTTATGGTTTAATTGAAGAAACTAGGGTACATGGATGTGGATGGGTTCTTTACAAACACGTTCGCGGCTACAAACCCTAGGTATATGAAGAGTCTATAAAGAAATCATATATTCCACTTGAAATATATGAAATAGTTTGCTGAGTTAAATTCCTTCTTTAGTTACGGAACTTACTATGTATGACAGAGGTCTAATATTTTAGAACTATATGCTGTAGCATGATATGTTTGCCCTATATCTTGAAATTATTTATTTTTAGTAGAAGGATGATAAGAATTGATTTTTATAGTTCATATACTTATTTATTTCCAGATTAAGCTGACATTCATCTATAATGCTATTTTTCTCATTAGCTAAACATTGATTGTTAACTGACACTTATACCATCCCCGTGATGTGTATTAGTATCTTTTGGGAAACATGCATTGTCTTCTTGCTCTACTATTCTGCCCAGAAACTAGTAATGATTGTAATTATCAGTTTATACTAAATCATTTCCAAACTACCCACCTACAGTAAGCAGATCATTCATTATAACAACATTACTTCAGTTCACAATAAACATTCAATAGCTCTACACATAATAATTATCATGATAGTATCCCTTATCTCTATCTTGTTACGTATATGTTAAATAATCGAAATCTCTCTCCACCCAGCCTTGGAACTAGCAATTACGTTCAAGTTCCCCCTCCAAGTCCTTCCACTTCTACCAAAATGAAACAACTAGATACCTTGGGCATCAAGACTCTGTCCAGCCTCAAGTCTCATACCCCATAGCTTATTCCCTAAAGTTTCTTTCCCACTGGTTATATTTGCCAACTCAAGGAATAATATAGCACAATCCTCTGCTTTCCAACCCTGCGAAAGTTCTACCATATTTTCCCTTTAAGGAAACAAAACAAAAACTAAAAGAGCAGTTGTAACTGTACTTAGAAGTTGGTTTAACTGTTTTCTATTTATTCTTTTAACAATCTGGTCCAATGTCTTTTCAATTAAAATTAATAGTATTTGTTCTGAATATTCTAAGCCCAATAGTTTTAACAGATAAATAACATAAATGAAATTAAACTTGGTATAAAGAACAACTCATGAAGTCTTGTTGGGTGTTACAACTCCCTCCCCTCGAGAGGAACACCATCCCTGGTGTTCTTTCTCTATGCAAATAGTGCAAGATAAGCATTTCGCATGGCCTCCTGTTCTTCCCAAGTAGCCTCATCTGGGCCAAAGTCCTTCCACTTCACTTTAACTTGGATGATGGCTCGCCACTACAAGGTAGTTTCTCTCCGATTGAGGATATGAAGAGGCTGTGCCAGAAATTTTCCCTTGGGTTCTACCTACATATTCATATTATGTTGTCAGAATATTTCAAAACATTAATCTTTTAATCATAGTGCTTCCTATTTATCATTACCTGAATACTCTCCCAGTTAATAATGTGTCGAGGGTCGTAAGTATAATTTTTAACAATGACACATGAAAGACATTGTGTACTCGGATGTGGCCTGGCAGTGCTAGTTTATATGCCATAGGCCCAATCCATTCTAAAATATGGAAAGGCCCACAATACCGTGGTACCAATTTTGCAGAACCTATCCACTGCAAGGTGCTCTTCCGAGGTTTCACTTTTAGGTACACATGATCACCTAGCCAGAATTGTTTATGGGTTCTCTTCCCATCTGCATACACTTTTTGCCTATAGTGTTGCCTTTAAGTTTTGGCGAAATTTCTTAATGGTAACCTCCATCTCTGCTAGCATGTCGGGACCCAATGCTAATTTATTTTTTGCACTATTCCAATCCATGGGTACCCGACACTTTCTCTTATAGAGTACCTTGAAGGGACTCATACCCAAAGATTTGTGATGCTCATTGTTGTAGGTGGATTCCACCAAGTGGAGATAATCTTCCCATTTCTGTGGTTGTTCCATTACAAACATGCACAACATATCCTCCAAAACTTGATTTACTCACTCTATCTGACCATTTGTTTGCGGATGATAAGTATTACTAAAATGGATTTGGGTCCCTAGTCCTGTAAAGAGAGTTTTCCAGAAATCGGATGTAAATTTTACATCCCTATCATAGATCAACATTTATGGTATCTTGTGTAGATGAAATATATCTCTCATAAATATGTCTGCAAACTCCACTATTTTGTAAGTGAATTTTATAGGGATGAAATGAGCAGTCTTGCTCAATTTTTCTACAACTACCATGATTGAGTTGTACTGCTTTCTGATATGAGGTAACCCTATAATAAAGTCTAGAGTTATGGTCTCCCATTTCCATTCTAGAATGTGTAGCCGTTACAATAGACCCGTAGGATGTTGATGTTATGCTTTCACCAGTTGGCACTCTAAGCACTTAGATAAATATTCAGCCTCATCTTTTCATAAACTGGGCTAGAAATAACTTTTCTTAATGACAGAATAGAATTTCTGGTATCTTGGGTGGGCAACATAACGATTCCTATGAATCTCATCTAGTAACATCTGCTTCATAGAAATTTGGTTAGGAATGTAGATTTGATTTCTAAATGTTAACATGTTATCAGAATTGATTACATACTCACATTGCTTCCCTCTTACTTGGGATTCTGAAGCTTGCTGCCATAAAAATCTAAATTCTGGATCCTTAAGGTAAGCTTCTCAAATAACTCCTAGTAACTTAGATTGTAGTATACCTAGGGGGGATAATATGGGGTACAAAGCGATGTACCCAAGGGAATAATGTAATAGTGGGATGGGCCATAGTAATAAATAAGGTGGTTAACCCGTATCATGTAAGGGACCACAAGTAGTTACCAATAATGTAATAAGACCATGGTATTAGATAGATGGTAGTGAGGGAACCATGGTAATGACCCATGGCATTGTATGTATGAGGCCTATATAGATGCTAGAGACTCCCCATTGAGAGATTTCAAGGAATATTGTATAAATAGGCATATGGCTTGTGGAGTGTTCTCCTTTCTTAAGGAGTGAATGTATGATGTTACCCTACCTTAAGGGTTTTGATTAATAAAGAGAAGCAATTTCCATATATATTCAGATCTTATTATTTCTTGGGTTTATTTCTATTATCATATAATTTGGATCAGATCTATAACCAGTGGTATCAAAGCTATAACAAGTGGTATAAGAGCTATAACATAGATTGTGCATGACTGAAATGTACTTCATAGATGCAATGTAATTTTCTGCTTAAAGCATCAGCTACCTAGTTTTATTTTCCATTGATGTGTTTTAAATCAAAATCAAATTCACTTAGGAATGTTATCCATCTAGCCTAGCGTGTGTTTATATTAGATTGATTAAATAAAATTTTCAAACTGCTATGGTCAATCCACAACAAAAATTTCTTCCCCAGAAGGTAGTGCCACCACATCTTTAATGCATGCACCGCGGTCAACTCCAAATCATAGGTAGAGTAACGTTGTTCATAATATTTCAATTCTCGTTACTCATAAGCAGTAAATTCACCTTCTCGAGTTAATACTCCACCGACGCCTTCTTTACTTGCATCAATACATACTCCAAATGATTTTTCCGAAACTGCTACCTTTAATACTGGAGCGGTTGTGAGAAGTTGTTTTAGATGTTCAAAGCTTTGTTGGCATTCTACTGTCCAGTGGAGAGCTCGTCCATTTTTCTAAAGTGAAGTCATTGGGAAGGCAATTTGAAAAGTCCTTTATAAATTGATGGTAATGCCGTGCCAAGCCTAAGAAGGATCTTATGTCAGCCACGTTTTTCGATTTTTTCCATTCCACGATAGTTTTGATTTTCTATGGATCCACTACTATCCCTTATGCTGATATAACATGGCCTAGGTACTGAAATGGATCTTTGTAAAAATCGCATTTGCTAAATTTTGCATACAGTTGATTTTCTCACAAACTTTGCAGTACCATTCTGTTGAGGGCCCTAAAATCGGGTCAACAACAAGGGGGATACCCACCCGGTCCGGAACCTGGTTGGCGGCTCCTTGCCCGTTTGGTGTAGCGGGTCCGACTGGGGATAATGCAACCAACTTCCCAATCTAAAGGATGTGTGTGTGTGTGTAGATTTTGATGATGCTAATCTAGAAGTAATTTTAAGCTAATTTAATTCTAAACTCTAAACTGACTCTATGCTACTGTAATCTAACAAAAACAACACATCTAATCTACACTAACCCGGGGTAGAATTCTTTCATCATGAGATCTAAAAAGATTTCATACAATAACTGGTAATAAAGATCATTCATCTATCATAAGAATATAAATCAATTAAGATAAACCATTCTGCATAAGAAGTTAGGCAAAACAGTTGTGAACAGCATATCACATAATAAGTTATTCATATGTCAAGCACAAATAAATGACTTCACCGTACAAAAGTGCCAAATGGTAACCCACACATTCATACATTAACATATCAACAACTCAGTTGTATATCACTCTAAGAATATAAGCAGAAATTCGTCAAGAGATAAAAGTACCATTTATGACTGATTTTCACTCACAAACCTCAAGCAATAATGATTTATCTCTACTTACTTCTAACGTCTACTAAGAGTACAAAAGTGCAACATCAGTAGCAGACATTAAAATGCAAACATAAATAAATCTCGATCCATCCATTCATCAAAAACCCCCTCCGAGGGTGCAAAAGTGCATGTTTTGAGGACAAGTTTTTTGACAAATTTTCGGACCCTTCTCCAAATGCCATGAGAAGGGTTAAATACTACTAACTAACTAATCTTAATTACACAAATTTAGGAAATGGCTTCAAATGACCGCCCTTTTACTAAAACAAATTTATTTCTAAATATTGAATCTAATTTCTAACCGTTTCTGTATCTGCTCCTTAGTGCTGTAAGCAATGCAAGGTTCGCTTGGAAAGAGTCGGCTGGTTGTCTTTTCCTTTTGTTCGAGCGATAAAAGTAGAAATAACAAGAGCTGGCACCTCTTTCTGACAAACTAGAAGATATTTTTGAAAATCTTCCTCTGACTGGGTGTCCTCGCTGCGCGTATATTTAGTATAGCCCAGATTTCTTTCAAACTGATTGTGTTGTTGCTATTTCGGTTTCTGGCCATGCGAGTGACTCAATGAGTTAGGGATTTCGTTGCCTGAACAATCTTCCATATTGAAAATTGCTTCCGTTCTTTGTTCCAGGCTTTTCTGGAGCATCCTCCCTCTTTAGCGTTTTTCTTTTTTCTTTACCCAGTCTGAGCTTCAGGATCTTTTGCAAACATGCTGCTTTTGTGCGCCTTTGACTCTGAGTATTGGATAGTCTATTTTCATCAGTGTCTGTTGAGTGATACTCTGGAATCCGCAGTCCTTCTACATGCGGTATTCATTTGCGAAGTCATCTCCTCTCTATTCTTATAGTATTGGTGCTTTCCCCTTTTCCTTAGATGTTTCCTGCATATAGATTTATATTAGTTGCTGCCTTACAGTTTACGCAAAGGAAAAGAGAAATGACGAAAAGATTGACATGAAAGCTTTAAGTTCTAATGGCATAATCATGACACTCATAATGACTTGACTCTTCGAAAAACGCAACACAATCATTCTTGGGTATTTTGGCGTACAATCATTAATTTCCCTTAAGGTGCGCGCTCAATTTTGGGTTTACAGATCATGCCGAGGAAACTTTGCGATGAGTGGTTTCTGCGATTCGCATCGCAGCATCGAGGATTGCGATGTCGAGAAGTGTCATCGCAGCAATTGATAGTCTCATTCATCACAGATCGCAGTTTGTAAGATCGCAGATCGTAAATCGCAAGATCGCATTTTTCATTTGATCACTGTGTGCTGCTTATGCGACGTTGCGATATGCGACGTCGCATATCGGCCGTCGGCGATTCCTTAGGTTTTTCATTTAAGAGCGCTTTCAAAATATGCGATGGGATGAATTTCGCGTCGCTTCTTTGCAGCTTATTTATGCGCATAGGAAAACGCTTCACTCTCTCTTTGTGATATATCTTTTAGGGAGTTAAATACAAAAATTTTGATAAAAACATTTTTGGGATTTTTTGTTAAGGGTCCCCCTTTGCTTGATGTTATTGCTAATACCAAACAAAGAGGGGGGTTGTTGGTGACCACAACAATGGCGATTCACTGTGAAGAACCAGTTATCTCTGCTTTTCTATTGACATTTCCACTTCCGAAACAGAAAAATTTTCATATGTCTAAATTTTGTTATGGACAGATAGAGTAGATTACCCCTTATCCTGTCAGTGATACTTTGTCTCAACCTTTTTTTTACTCCAATTGTCTGCTTCCTTAGGCTTAGTTCTTGCATTCACACCAGACATTACTCGGTCTTTTTTAAAGATAAAATAAGGTCTTCTCTGTGTACTGGCTTTAAAATATGCTCATTTGTCGTAGGTAGAGCCTCTGCTGCCCGCAAGCGTCCATAGCCTCGACAGGGTTACCATGTTATCCAGCAATGATCCTTTTTCCTGCTTGAGGTTATTTACAACATTTCAGAGAAAAATCCTTTTTGACACTTTTTCCTTTTTTATTCTCTAAAGAACAATGTCTTGGTTTGGTGGCCAAATTATGACACAGTCATTCACTTGATTTACACTTTTGCTGAACAAGCTGGCTCGTGATGAGACCCCTTGTCTTTTGATTGCAACAATCTTGAGTCGTTGCCCTGTTTTGATAGACAGTATTGGAAAAGTCAGCAAGTTATAATATATGTGATCATGATAAGCCGGCTCGTGATGAGACCTCTTATTCTTTGAGATATAGTGCTTTCTCGGATTGTTTCTCTGAACGCTGCGATTTCCTTTAGCAGGGAGGAAGTCATTGTTTTTCCTTAAGAAAGCTCTAGACGATAATAATAGAGTTTGAAAACAACAGCTTTACAGAGAATATTTATTTTATTATTGATGATACCTTTCATTGTGCTGACATAAAACAATTTTTTACCAAAGGTTGCTTTCATCAATTTTTTTGAGGTTGAAACTAACATCATATTCAGGCTAAAGTTAACTCTATTTGTCAATAATAAAAATCAGATTTTTCGAAAAATTTGCTATTTGTACAAGCGAAATCAAAATCTGATAGAGAATTGGTGTGCTCTTTCATGAATCCTTTTAAATGATCATTTACAACCGGTTTTATTTATAAGAAAGAGAAAAACAAAATAAAAACTAAAACTAACCTACAAAAATAGAAGAATGATCTTCTATGGAAAATACATTTTAAGAATCTGTCCATTCACAGGCAAAGAATCTCTTCTACCTGCCAAATCCTGCAACATAAACGTCGATGGGCCTATGACTTCTACAATCTGAAAAGGACCAAGCCACAGCTTCTGAAATTTCGTATGTTTTCCCTTTTCTTCATGAGCCTTATCCCATTTCAAAACTAAATCTCCCATCTGAAAGTTTTTTTTGGTTATGATGCTTGAGTCAAAAGAGGATTTTATTAGCGCTTGGTGGTGAGCATGGGTTTTCTTAGATTGTTCTCGTTGTTCTTCTAGTTTGATTATTTGCATTTGTCTCAATTGTAAGGAGGAAGTAGATACTTCATCGATGTGTTGTACTAAAGACAAAGAGGGAATGACTAAGTGAGTTGGAAGAACCACTTCTTTCCCATAAACTAAATTAAAGGGAGAAGTGCCGATTGAAGCTTTCTTCGTAATTCTATCTGCCCATAAAGCATTTACCAGCGCTTTGTGCCAATTCTTTTGGTTTTTGTCGACTGTTCTTTTAATAATCATGATTAGGTTTTTGTTTGTTGATTCAGCCAACCCATTACCTTGCGGATAGTAGTTGGCAGAAGACTTCAGTTTGAACCGTCTTTTAAGTGCAAACTTAGTCATTGTATTTCCAGAAAAGTATGAGGCATTATCAAACATTAAGGCCGTTGGCAATCCAAACCTAGTGATGATAAATTGATCTATGAATTCAATAATGTTTTCAGAATTAACTGTCTTGAGAGGAACTGCTTCTACCCATTTAGTAAAATAATCTGTTGCCGTGAGGATATACCTATCTGCTTAGAAGAGTGAGGAACGATCTCACCTATTATGTCCAAGCCCCATTGGCTGAATGGTTGCTCGATGTTGACCGGCAGTAGTGGCATGGATGATTTCTTTTGTTTCCCTGCAGCAGTCTGGCAGACTTGGCATTTCATTACGTGATCGTATGAGTCTTTGAACAGCGTGGGCCAATAATATCCTGCACGTAAGATTTTATGTGCAGTAGCATCTCCAGCATAGTGTCCACCTGCTGGTCCATCGTGGAGTTCCTGCAAAACCTTTTCGGCTTCAGTTTTCTCAAGACACCTAAGAAGTACAGAATCGTAATTCCTTTTAAACAGAACATCATTTATGAGCTGGTATTGTTTAGCTTTCAATCTCAGAGCTCTTTTCTTGGTGTGATCCAGGTGTGATGGAGCATACCCGTTCTTAAGATAATAAATGGTGTCCGCATATAATGATTCTGCGTCGTTTAGGCTTACCTCATATGTATGTACCTCTTCAGATGAGTTCTCAGGAATTTGCGATGCTCCAGCTAACATCTTGCAGAAGCCATGACCTCTTACGATGTTTGCTGGCTTGATCTCAAGATCGTATTCTTGTAAAGCGGTAATTCAATTTGAACTCTTTTCGCCCACATCCTTCTATACCAGAAGGTTTCTTACCGCTAGAAACGGTACTACGACTTTGGTATGGGCTTTAAGTAAGAAAGGTCTGAAATATTTGATCGCTTTGAAAACAGCATATGCCTGTTTCTCCACGTCTGAATAATTGAGCTCAGCACCTTGTAAGTTTGAGCTAAAGAATGTGATTGGAGCTTCCGCCTTCTCTTGATTTACTTGAGTTAAAATCACGACATAAGATTTCTCTGAGGCAAAAGTGTATAAGATAAAAGATTCTGAAAAATTTGGGGTAGCTAAAGATGGAGCGTTAATGATAGCTTGTTTGATCAAGTTGAATGCTTCATGCTCATCTTGACCCCATTTAAAATTTGAATTCTTTTTTATCATATTTTGTAAAGGAGAAATAATACGTGAAAAATCCGGGACAAACCTTTTTACAAAATTGATTTGTCCAAGGAAAGATTGCATGGCCTTTTTGTTATGGGGCATGGATATTTCGGAAATTTCTTTGATTCTGTCAGTTTCAATGTGAATACCAGATTTCGACACTATGAATCCTAGCAATTTCCCTTCACTTAATGCGAAAAAAGATTTCTTTGGGTTAAGTGAAATCCCATACCTTAAACATCTTTGAAAGATTTGTTTCAAGTCTTTGAGATGGTCGCTTCGCTTCTTGGAGTACACTGTTATATCATCCAGGTAAATCACTACCGATTTATTGACTAAACCTTTAAACGCGATGTCCATGGCTCTCTAAAAGGTAGCGCCAGCATTGATCAGACCAAATGGCATCTTCTGATATGCATATGTGCCCCATTTGGTTCGGAATGTGGTTTTCAACTGATCATCGGGATGTACCAGCACTTGATTGTATCCTGAAAATCCATCCAGGAAAGACATTAATTCTGAGCCCGCTACTGCCTGTAGTATTTTCTCCATAGGTGGGAGGGGAAAATTGTCTTTCTGACAGGCTTTGTTGAGATTCCGGAAATCAATACAGATTCTAATATCTCTGTTTTTCTTTCTAACGGGCACCATATTGGATACCCATTTGGAATGTTTGACGGGGAAAATTATTCTGGCTCTCAACAACTTATTTAGCTCAGTCTTTATCTGATTTTCTAAGTTGGGGTGGATTTTTCTGAGCTTCTGCTGGACAGGTTTTTCATTGTCAATCATAGGGATAACGTGTTGAATTATAGAAGTGTTGTATGTCTTCAGCTCATCGTAATTCCAGGAAAAAACGTTTTTGTATTGTCTTAGAAGACGGATATATGCTGATTTTTCTTCAGGGGCTAGGCCGTGGCCTAGATTAACGTTTTGTGGCTTCTGATCGGTCCCTAGGTTCACTAATTCATAGTTCAGAGTAGAATTGTAGAGTTTAGAATTGGCAGACCTTTTAAACCGACTTTTCAAATCATATAAGTCTTCTAACTTAACCACAGATTTAGGTATAGCATTATCAGTGCTATTTTGTTGTATTTGGTGATCATGATGGTCTTTGTCAATTATTTGATTTGAGTAGGATCCTTCAGAAGTGAGGAAATTTACAATGTCAGGATCGTCGTTGAATACTCTCCAGTTGGTGATGTTGTCAGGGATGGATGGTGTAAAGATTAATTCTATTAAGAACCTATCTGGACTAAAATCTTCGGAGGGAATAAGTCTAGAAGCTACGTTAGCTAACAGGTCTGCGCTCGCATTTTGGAGTCTTGGGATTGACGAAATATTGAATGCTATGAAATGTGAAGTCAGATCTTGTACTAAAGATTGATAGTGCTTTAAATGACTTGACAGGCAATGTATGGTGTTACGTACCTGTTTGACGACAATCTCAGAATCTCCAAAGACTTGAAGATACTTAACATTCAACCCGATTGCTTTGTATAGGCCTTGCACCAAGGCTTCGTACTCCGCTGTATTGTTTGTGCAATCGAACTCAAGTCTGCATGTAATCATGATCTTGTTTCCGTCTGGGCTAATCAGAACGCATCCTACTCCTGCTCCCTCGTTAGATTTAGAGCCATCAAAATATAATTTCCAAAACAAAGATGTATTTACAGAGTTATCTAAAAAATTAAAACATTTTGAATCATCAGTTTGGGAAAAAATTTCAACTTGGGACAAAACTGAATTTTCTAAGTAAGGTGAGGTGTGAGCATTGAAATTGCCGAGGAAAGAATCTACCGAGTAATTGCCTATGATGCTGCTATTGTATGTTATTGCTTCATTTTCTCCTTCCAATTCTGTCACTATGTACTTTTGGTGCAACTCTCGTTCAACCTTTATTTGATTCGGTTTACCGTTGTAGGGTAACCACATGTGCGACCAGTCGGTTGAGAAATATCCATGGAGTTTTTCGGACCAATCCCTGCTAAGAATCAAACCATAGAATTCAGGGATATCAGCTACTAGAATGTCTATAACCTGACATACCTTCGGGTTAGACGACAATCTTATGGTCACTTGATTAAGTTCACCAATCACTTCGACTTGGGATCGATCAAGTTGAACTATGCGCACTGCGGATTTTTGTGGCTGAACATTCAATTTGGCACATATTGATCTGGGTAAAATATTTGTTGAAGCACCAGAATCAACCAAGCAATTGTGCACATTTTTATTGAAAATTTCATAAGTGAGAAGAAAAGGAGGAGTATGGGATCTTGATCTTCCTCCAATCAAGGCAATGTCATTTGGATCAATCTTATTGATCATGTTGGTTGGAGGTCTTCCCATGTTGTGGGAAGCTACAGCTGTAGGTAAAGATGTAGTAGGCACGGCATGTAATTCTTTCATCATTATTTTCTGTTGATGTTTCAATTTTCTCAATTCGTAAAGAGTGATATTAGCCCTAGTCTTTTTCATGTCATCGATAATGTTATACTCCATTTCATCCGACACTATCAGTGTTCTTGATGGAGGTGCTTGATCTGATTGGACTGGGCTAAATTGGGTCGCTCTAGCAGTTGTTTTCTTTGTTGCGACCTTAGCTTTTGTTGCAGGGCTTGCACCCTTTTGTTTAGGGGTAGTTTGGGGAGGATCAAGTTGATTTTTTCTTCGTGTGCTAACCGGAAATGCTTCTTGATCTTCTTCTTGTGGGAGGATGAAATCCCACATTCCTTGTAGTTCCACAACTTCTTCATCATCGGTCTGCCTCTCAGTGGTATTCTCTTCTTCTTCTTCTTCTTCAGATTCGACGTTTGAGACAGCATTGGGTGGTTTCACCTCCATGGGAGGATTTCTTTTAAAAGCTCTGTAGGGCTTTTTTGAAGAAGTTTCTGCTACTTGTTTTGTTATGTCAATCATCTCATTGGACATGGCCTTTAACACTTTTTGTAATCCTTCCATATCGAAAGGATCTTTCGTTTGTTTCTTCTTGGTGTCTTCTTTGAAAGAGATTTTCTTAGATTTGCGTTCTTCTATAGCAGATCTCTTTTCCAGGGCTACTACGCGCTTTTCTACTGCTAACGCCTCTGTCAAGTTTTCAACTAAGGTCGTCTTGTTTTCCCTATCTACGAAGATAGCCAAGTTTGATGGTAAGGTCGTGATATACCATTCACATCTTACTTCCTCGCTGGGTTGAGAAGCAGCGGGAATTTTGTTGAGGATCTTATTGAACCGTAAATTGAAATCTTTAATGGGTTCTCTAGCCTCAGCTTTAAGATTGGATAGGTCATTGATCAATGTCGCTGTTGATCTGTCATCACCGAACTTGGTAAGGAATTGACTTTGAAAAATGTCCCAACTTGTGATGGACCTGGAAGGTAACAAAAAGTACCATGACCCGGCTGTTCCTTGCATTGTATAGGGAAAAAGCTGGACATCAGCATCCTCGTTGGTAACTCCATTGAGATTAACAGAAAGCATGAAATTATTGATATGCTCTTCAGCTAGCATGCCTGTTTCTGGATTGAATTTAGGTAGCCATTTCTCAGGATGGGCCGGTATTGGGCTCAGGGGTGGAGGCATTAAAACCGCCCCAGGATTGTTCCATGGAGACTGGGCCATCGTTGAGCTGCTAGTTAATGAAAGTGCAGAGGATGGTCCCTGATGCTGAGAAGATGAAGATATTATGATCTTTGATGATTGAAGAGGAAGGGTTGTGGAAGATGGATGAGTGATTTGGGGTGAGGATGTGGGTGGTTGACTTCGCGGTGAGGGGGTTGAAATGGACGAAGTAGATGAAAGAGTCTCACTGTCAGACTCTGGTGGTGTTTTCCTTGCTCTTTTCCTAGTAGGGAGAGGAAGTTCACTTGGTTGTATGCCAAATTTTTCACTCTTCAATCTGGTAAGGGGATGAGCAGGGTTGTACTGCGAAGTCACGCTGCTATGAGATTTATCAGACCTCTGAGAAAAAATAGAGAATCCCTGGAGCTTACGAATCAAAGTTTGAATTTCAGGGGGTTCAATGATAAGCTGGTCTGATATATTAGGGTAGGTAGCAGCGGTGGATACTCGAGCGACTTCTAACTCCAGGTTTAACCGTACTGGAGAAGTCGGGGGAGTTGATGAGGGTGATTTACTCTCAGAATGGTATTTAGATTTTGATTTAGGTGCCATTCATAGTTCGAGCCCTCCTTCTAGCGCCAAATATGTTGAGGGCCCTAAAATCGGGTCAACAACAAGGGGGATACCCACCCGGTCCGGAACCTGGTTGGCGGCTCCTTGCCCGTTTGGTGTAGCGGGTCCGACTGGGGATAATGGGACCAGCTTCCCAATCTAAAGGATGTGTGTGTGTGTGTAGATTTTGATGATGCTAATCTAGAAGTAATTTTAAGCTAATTTAATTCTAAACTCTAAACTGACTCTATGCTACTGTAATCTAACAAAAACAACACATCTAATCTACACTAACCCGGGGTAGAATTCTTTCATCATGCGATCTAAAAAGATTTCATACAATAACTGGTAATAAAGATCATTCAGCTATCATAAGAATATAAATCAATTAAGATAAACCATTCTGCATAAGAAGTTAGGCAAAACAGTTGTGAACAGCATATCACATAATAAGTTATTCATATGTCAAGCACAAATAAATGACTCCACCGTACAAAAGTGCCAAATGGTAACCCACACATTCATACATTAACATATCAACAACTCAGCTGTATATCACTCTAAGAATATAAGCAGAAATTCGTCAAGAGATAAAAGTACCATTTATGACTGATTTTCACTCACAAACCTCAAGCAATAATGATTTATATCTACTTACTTCTAACGTCTACTAAGAGTACAGAAGTGAAACATCAGTAGCAGACATTAAAATGCAAACATAAATAAATCTCGATCCATCCATTCATCAAAAACCCCCTCCGAGGGTGCAAAAGTGCATGTTCTGAGGACAAGTTTTTTGACAAATTTCCGGACCCTTCTCCAAATGCCATGAGAAGGGTTAAATAGTACTAACTAACTAATCTTAATTACACAAATTTAGGAAACGGCTTCAAATGACCGCCCTTTTACTAAAACAAATTTATTTCTAAAAATTGAATCTAATTTCTAACCGTTTATGTATCTGCTCCTTAGTGCTGTAAGCAATGCAAGGTTCGCTTGGAAAGAGTCGGCTGGTTGTCTTTTCCTTTTGTTCGAGCGATAAAAGTAGAAATAACAAGAGCTGGCACCTCTTTCTGACAAACTAGAAGATATTTTTGAAAATCTTCCTCTGACTGGGTGTCTTCGCTACGCGTATATTTAGTATAGCCCAGATTTATTTCAAACTGATTGTGCTGTTGCTATTTCGGTTTCCGGCCGTGCGAGTGACTCAATGAGTTAGGGATTTCGTTGCCTAAACAATCTTCCATATTGAAAATTGCTTCCGTTCTTTGTTCCAGGCTTTTCTGGAGCGTCCTCCCTCTTTAGCATTTTTCTTTTTGCTTTACCCAGTCTGACCTTCAGGATCTTTTGCAAACATGCTGCTTTTGTGCGCCTTTGACTCTGAGTCTTGGATAGTCTATTTTCATCAGTGTCTGTTGAGTGATACTCTGGAATCCGTGGTCCTGCTGCATGCGGTATTCATTTGCGAAGTCATCTCCTCTCTGTTCTTCTAGTATTGGCGCTTTCCCCTTTTCCTTAGATGTTTCCTGCATATAGATTTATATTAGTTGCTGCCTTACAGTTTACGCAAAGGAAAAGAGAAATGACGAAAAGATTGACATGAAAGCTTTAAGTTCTAATGAATGCATAATCATGACACTCATAATGACTTGACTCTTCGAAAAACGCAACACAATCATTCTTGGGTATTTTGGCGTACAATCATTAATTTCCCTTAAGGTGCGCGCTCAATTTTGGGTTTACAGATCATGCCGAGGAAACTTTGCGATGAGTGGTTTCTGCGATTCGCATCGCAGCATCGAGGATTGCGATGTCGAGAAGTGTCATCACAGCAATTGATAGTCTCATTCATCGCAGATCGCAAATCACAAGATCACAGTTTGTAAGATCGCAGATCGCAAATCGCAAGATCGCATTTTTCATTTGATCACTGTGTGCTGCTTATGCGACGTTGCGATATGCGACGTCACATATCGGCCGTCGGCGATTCCTTAGGTTTTTCATTTAAGAGCGCTTTCAAAATATGCGATGCGATGAATTTCGCGTCACTTCTTTGCAGCCTATTTATGCGCATAGGAAAACGCTTCACTCTCTCTTTGCGATATATCTTTTAGGGAGTTAAATACAAAAATTTTGATAAAAATATTTTTGGGATTTTTTGTTAAGGGTCCCCCTTTGCTTGATGTTATTGCTAATACCAAACAAAGAGGGGGGTTGTTGGTGACCACAACACATTCTCAAGTGTTGTTTGTGTTCCACTTGTTTTTTAGAGTATATTAGTATATCATTGATGAAAATCAATACAAACTTATCCAAAAAGGGATGGAAAATTCTGTGCATTGGGCTCATGAACATGGTTGGTGCATTGGTAAGGCCAAAAGGCAATACCACGAACTTGTAATGTCCATAACAAGTTCGGAATGTGGTTTTACAGATGTCTTTATCCTTTATTCTGATTTGATGGTAACCAGACCTTAAGTCAATTTTTGAGAACACGCTAGCTCCCTGTACTTGGTCAAATAAGTCATCGATGCGAGGTAGTAGGCATTTGTTCTTTATGGTGAGGTTATTCAGTTGACGATAGTCAATGCATAATAGTAGGGTTCTATCCTTCTTACGTACAAATAGTATTGGGGATCCCCAAGGAGACACACTTGAGCATCTGTATCCTTTATCTAATAGCTCCTGCAGCTGCATTTTAAGTTCAGTCAATTCCGGAACACTCATACAATAAGGGGTTTTCGAAACAGGGGCTGCTCCAGGCATTAATTCAATTGTAAAATCAATGTCTCGCCTTGGTGGAAATCCTGGAATAGATTCAAGAAATACGTCTAAGAAATCCTGAATTACAGGAATATTCTCTAGAGAGGTAATTTTATTTTTATCATTGTTGTACCCTACCTAAACAGCATAAATCTGGCACCTTTTTCTTCACACCTTCCGAGTTGGTTGGTCATGATAGGGCGCAGCTTCAGATTCTTCTTACTTCTTTGAATTTCTTTTTCCTGTCCTGATTTGGTAAGATAACTTATGGAATTTTTTTTGCAATATACCAAGGACCAGATACCTTCTAGCTAGTCCATCCCTATTAATACATCATATCTGCCTAGGGGAAGAATATTCTGATTGACTTGGATAAGTTGTCCTAAAACTATTATAGGACAATTTTCTATTTTGGTTGACACCTTTCTTTTGGTACCAGTAGCTAATTGAACTAGCCACGACCATTTGTATTTACTGCTTTGGAGTTGACATCTTTCTACCACCTTAGGACTAATATAACTTAGGCTAGCGCCTAGATCAAATAAAACAGAAACAGATTGGCCAGCAATCATACCTTCGCATTCGATCATAGTGGGCTAATATTCTACCTAATTATCATCCAATGCCACATTAATCCTGGGCATGCCCTTTGCGATATCCCCTACTGTAGAGGCTTCTTGCATGTTAGAAAGTTGCTCAGTCCGAGCTTTCTTCAAGCAGTTTTTGTAATAATGTACCTCTCCGCATCCCCAACATTGCAGTGGCAGTTTTGCTAGCTGTTCAGTAATAGTTCTGCTAGTCCTTTCATGTTGTCTATTCTCACTGAAGGTCTGAGTTCTGGGTGGGTTTCTTGCAAACTTTCCAAAGGTCCTTTTCTGATTATTTCTGTCGTGCATGTTTTTCTGATGTCTGTTTGGTGGAAAATTCCTCATTTTCTTTGCAACAACTCCTTTAGATCCTTCGTTTTTCTGCTTCATCTGCTGATAAAAAATGTGAGCCTTTCGGACTGCATCATCCATGGTTTAATAATTAATTGCCACATATGATATAAAATAAAGTCATATCTAACTGACAGATTTGGGGTACTGAAACCACAGAGGTTTTTACCAACCCACAAGATTCGTGTGACCCTTCATGAGGTGATTGGGTTATACCTTGCCTTGGACTTTATGGCTACCTATACACAACTTCCTATCAACTGTTCTTGGACATTAATGTGCATGGCCCTAACCCCACTCATCACTTTGGATGTGATAAGTGTTAGTTCTCCTTCCCATCAATTTGGTTTTCACCATCCAATGGTCGTATTCTCTTTGGGATCATTCATCTACCTAACACTTGTGTTTCCACCGATGTTCCTACTCATTTGTATTTTCATGGTGGAGAGTCTTACCGCTCTGCTTCTCGCCTGCTCCTGGTTTCATGTGGTTTTCGTAGCCCGGTCTATATGCCTTGTGGCAAACCACAGAGGGGTAACTCTGAGCCTTCATTATCTACAGAAATGGTGTGGGTCTTGAATTGTCCTTAGTATGAGCCAAAGGTTGTCTCGATGCAAGGTGTTAATGCATTTCTATGCTGGTCAGGTGGGGCGCTTGACTCTCCAACTTTTGGATTATGTAGCGGTTGGTTTCCTCAACATTAAGCAGGTAATGGTTATTCAGGGTATTGATACATCCAGTTTTTACAATATTCCCACTACTCCAGGCATCTCTAACCCCAGATTTCTATTTCGTGTAGATGTGAGATCCCTGTGCACGACTTGCAAAACTCATGTAAGAGTTAAACCTCTGTTCTATGTTAAATAATTCTCTTGAGATTAATTTATTATCCAGGTCATAACATTTGCCTATGGTGTTGTAGGTATGTCACATTTTTAAACCGAAAGGGGCTAGATGTTCAATATACTGGCCCATTGGCGAAGCTTACTCACAACTCCACATTTGATACAGGTTGGAGCTTACTTTCATGGCCCTTACTGGCTGGTTGATGCGGTTTAGGAATTTTAATCCTGTGGATTTCTATGAATAAGTGTTTATTTACAAATAGCTGTAATTTTATGTTGCGAAGTCAACATGACTCGCAGACTATGAAGTCGGTTCCTTATGTAATTAATTCCTTTGTATTTGATTGTTTGGACGAGACCGAGAACGGTCTGTTCTTAATTTTATCTACTGGGTTTACTTTGTTCATGCTAGCTATATTATAGTAAATCAGTCCACTGATATTTTGTCTTGAACCATTACAAAACTTGATTGTAATTTTTGTTGGAAAGTACATTTCGTTTGAACTGAACTTGATAGAGTATAATTATGCTAGAAATTTTCATGATCTTTGAGATATTGTCTATGTAAACCCCCAATGTTGTACGAATTTGTGGCAGAGCTTTGGGGATTTTGGTTGAATATCAAGGTTATATGTGATACATGTTCTTTCATGATTTTTCATTTAGTTCTTATATCAGTTATGTCACTTTATTTGTCTTTGTTTAAAATGTTGTCTACATTTATAAATATTTAGTGTAATGAGTGTTCATGGTTTAATTTAAGAAACTAGGGTACATGGATGTGGATGGGTTCTTTACGAACTCATTTGCAGCTACAGCCCCTAGGTATATGAAGAGTTTGTAAAGAAATCATATATTCCACCATAAATTTATGAAATAGTTTGCTGAGTTAAATTCTTTCTTCAGTCACAGAAATTGTGGTGTATGACAGAGGTCTGACATTTTAGAACTATGTGCTATGGCATGATATGTTTACCTTATATTTTGAAATTATTTATTTTTAGCAGAAAGCTGATAGCATTGGTTTTTACAATTCATATACTTATGTATTTCTAGATTAAGTCGACACCCATCTATAATGTTATTTTGCTCATTAGCTAAACATTGATTGTTAACTCACAGTTATATCGTCATCAGGATGTGTATCATTATCGTTTGGGAAACATGCATTGTCTCCTTCCTCTACTAGTCTACCCAGAAACTAGTAATGATTGTAATTCTCAGTTTATACCAAATCATTTCCAAACTACCTACCTACAGTAAGGGGATAATTCATTATAACCACATTATTTTAGTTCACAATAAACATTCAACAACTCTACTGATAATAATTATGATGATAGTATCACTTATCTGTATTTTGTTATGTGTATGTTAAATAATCGAAAGATCTCTCCACCCAGCCTCGGAACTAGCAATTACATTCAAGTTCCCCCTCCAAGCACTTCCACTTCTACCAAAATGGAACATCTGGGTACCTTGGGCATCAAGACCCTATCCAGCCTCAATTCCCATACCCCCCAACTTGTTACCTCAACTTTCTTTCCCACTAGTTATATTTGCTAGCTCAAGGAAGAATATAGCACAATCCTCTACATTCTAACCACCCCAGGGTTCTTCCCTCCTTTCCCTTTAAGGAAACAAAACAAAAACTAAAAGAGTAGTTGTAACTGTACTCAGAAGTTGGTTTAATTGTTTTCTTTTGATTCTTTTAACAATCTGGTCCAAAGTCTTTTAAATTAAAATTTAACAGTATTTGTTTTGGCTATTTTAATCCCAATAGTTTTAACAGTTAAATAACATAAATGAAACTAAACTTGGTAAAAAGAACAACTCATGAAGTATTGTTGTGTGCTACACACTTAAAGTGCACCATGTATCTCATTAGTCGACTTCTGTATAGCTTAAAAGTTCCTTTACCTTCTTTTTCATTGAGGTGGTTCTTGAGTTAGGAAAATATTAAAATAAATTTCCATCCACGTTGAATGGTGATCTACTATAAGATGTGGAGACAAATTTTGATGCTACTGCTAGAGATTGAGTGTCTATCATCATGGTGATCTACCCATTGGTCGTTGTAGTTAATGCTGGAAGAATGTTGAACCTAGTGTTATGTGGGTGTGTTAGGACATGTATGTTGATATACAATGTGAGAAATTCAATGATAAGATAATAGATTTTGGTGTAGAGATGAAGTAAAAATGTGACGAACATCGAATAATAGAGATGGGAATGATAGACAACATGGATAAACTAGAGAAGGATGTATTTTGAATTACTCTGCAAAAGTTAGTGATGCACATTTTGTTTAATGTAAAGGTTAAGTTGGATTTCCTTTAAATATGTATGGTAGAACTATAGGAATTTTTAATGTCCCCTATATCTAGATAGAAACATTGGAAGTCGTGATTGTTATATTATAAATGTATCTCTTTCAAGTTGTCAAATCAAGAGGATGTTATCTAAGTACTCATAATGTTTTGTGATTTTAGTTTTCAACTATATACATCAAGAAACATATAGGTTGTGAAAAATATTGATTAAGGGGATCATCCAATGATAGCATAAAAAAACTTGTACAAGATACAACAATGTTAAAAGAATCTGAGAAATTAGTATAATCAATAATTAGTGTATTATCTAAGAGATTTCTGAAATGGTGTTTGCTTTTACCATTAGGTCATTATGGATGCACTAGTTAATATTTTCATATATTACTAGAAAAAATTATATGTTTGCATTATGTCCAAATGGGAAATAACAATAAAACTCCAAGAATTATGTCCCATATCTTATATAATAATGAAGAGTGGATATGTTGGAGTGTTACTAATGGTTTGAATCAATGTTGACAACGGATACATAGAAATATAATGTATCTATCATGTTAGAATGAAACATACATAATCTAATACACATATAAATACATGACCCAAGACCTTTTGATTCATCTTGGGATAGATCTTTTGTAATCTTGATGATTGTTCCTATTCATTTGTGACTCTTCATATTACTTATCAAGTGAATATTGTTGGAGACTGAGGAAATATTGGCAGGAGGGTGACTCTTCATATTACTTCTCAAGTGAATATTGTTGGATACTAAGGAAATATTGGCAGGAGTGAAGAGCTAGTATTTCAATAAATTTAACAATTATTTACCCAAACAATCACAATCAACAATATATAAATGCATCAATGACATAACATTTAAACACAGAAAGTTTACATCGAAACCCATGCAAAAGAAAATGATAAATTCTTGTTTATTATGATGTAAATACAAGCACCAACTTCATATTACATCAAGCTATGTAGGCCACAACCTACTAGAAACTCTAATCTCCCTTTCTTTGCAAGCACTAACTACCAATGCTTACCGGAACCAAGTTTTTGAAGGCATTGACCCCTTGTTCTTTACAAGCACCAAACTGGACAAGGTTTCAACCCCCTGATATACAAGAACCTACTTTCTCTACCCATTATATGCCTCTTTTATTCATTTTGAAACAAATCCATAAGCTCTTTACCCAAAATATTCTTGAACCAATTATATATCCCTCATATATATTAATCTTACTTTCCTCTAACATTCAAATCCTCCTCAGATTTTTTCTACAACCCAACTCCTTACTAGTTCTTCATATACGAAGTTCAATTTTGGCCTAAATTTGACCATAACATGTAGATATACTCTACATATCTTCTCCTCAAGCTCAAATTTGATCTCAACATTTATATCTTGTCTCTTTTCTTTTCTTTCTCTACATTAAATTTTCTTCCTTTAAATACTATACTTTATATTTATGGGTATTTTATTTAATCGATCCTTAATCAGATCCATACATGTATTTTCCAATTATGATTAGCATCTCTTCACTTATGCATTGTAGATATGCCGACTCTCTCACAAATCCACTTGAATTGGCATAAACATCCCTTTAATCTCAATCTATCTTCTCACATAAAACCTCAAATCTCTATATTACATTGATTTCAATCTTGGTGCTCATATTTGTTGCCATTTGCACATTGCATATTTGTCATGCTTTCATAGTGTTGTAACCCTGCAGACAACCCCTGGCTGTAAGAGGTCAATGCCCAGGACATCCACAAAACCAATAAAGATTAAAAATCTGCCCAAAGCCAAAACACCCTTGAATGTAATCTCATCTTGAACTCGGAGACAAACTTAATGGGTGAGGGTGGCCTTTATTTTAATGACTACAGATTTCAAATTCATAATTGAAAGAAGAAATAGTTGGAAACAAAGTTTCTCACATTGGGCCAATAGGAATCCAATGCTTACACCTAAGAAGACAATGATGAATGAAACATTGCAAACAAGGGAGTTGACATTGTTAAGGTCATCGAATTCCCTTTCAGGATTTCTTTGAATAAAGCTAGGTATTGTTTGCTATAAATTATAACATAAATAAATCTGAATCTGTGAATGCTCAGGAAATACCATCTACATCATACATCAACCTCTCATAAAGAAAAATAGGCGTGAAAAGAATACATAAGAAGTAAACACGACATACTGCAATGCATCAAGGAGCTAGAATCACGATGATATTTTCATTAATCTCCAAGGAAATTTCACATTACATTTTTTCCAGAAATCCTTGATCTCTGAATCCCTTAAATGTCTAATATTGGTCTTTTTATTTCTGCTTCCTTGACCTAACCATTTCAATCGGTTTCTAAAACTGATTCTTGACATGGTTACAAAAACAGTTCCCTTTGTTTTTTTTTCTTTAAAAACATTTAAAAATAAAAAACAAAACCTTTAAATATTATATATAATATTTAGTTTTTCAATTACAGAATAAAATCCCAGTCCTTTTACAAACTATAAAATTAATGCCAATACATTTCAGACCTCAACAAAATGTTGACAAAATTTAATAGGGATGCCAATCATAAACCCAACTTTGCCAAATGTTACATAAAGTCGAGATGGAGATGAGTTTGGCACTGTGGCAGCGAGTGATGTACGAGTCCCTTTATTTTATTTATTCATAAGTTGACAAAATCACGTGTGGTTTTTGGAAACCATAAACCACCTTGGGACCACATTTGACGATTTATGTAATAGAGAGGTGGTGTTGTCATAATAATTATGGACCGTTGGTCTATAAATGATCAGTTTAACTAAACCACTTTACAAGGACACTACTTTGCATAAATTTTGTGTGAGTTATGTTATGGATGTTTATAGGGAGTTTTTAAGAAAACTTGTGTTTGAAGGAACCGGCAAAATATATGAAATTACCCTTGATTCCTGGAAACTGTTTGTGTTGAAGTCAACTCTGGGTCCTTCTTTCAAAAAACCCAGATTGCAGATTTTCAAAATTCGCCTTCATTTGTGCAAACTGTACATGTAAAATCTGGTGTCTAAAAACCCTGCATTTTTTACCAAAAACCAACCATCATATGCATTTTTCCAACTGCTTACATTGACAGCCTTTCCAACGCCTTTACTCCTTCTCGGCTTACTTGGGTAAAACACCAATGCATGCCAATATATGCATAATAAAGTACTCGGGCTCACTGATCGACTGCTTTCTCTATGATCAAATCCGGAAATATAATTCTAGTTGTGGTGCTCCAAAGACAAGACACATCAATGATTAGAAATAAAATTCAAACATCCTCTTAGATTTCAAATATAACCATCAAAATTTGACCTCATAGTCAATAAGAAAGAAAACAAAACTCTCATGTAATGTTTTAAATGATGGGAACATGGATGCAATAGTATTTTGGAATAAGTGTTGGAGTCGTTTCATTTTGTACTTTAGTTATTAGAATATGCTAGCTTATATATATCATAGATTATACATATAGCAAAGACTTGGGCTTCAAGCCTTGATGCTTTTAAATGAACTTTTGTACAAGAAACTTCAGAATTGAGAACTTCTTATAATAGTTTTTTTTTTCTTTTAAGAATTTGCTAAAAAATTAAAAACCTCGTACTGAGCATTGAGTTCCTCCTTGATTGGCATTAACTCCATGAGTGTGACTTCAAGACCTTGTATTTGAATAAAAATAAGTAAATTTGTCCACATTAGAATCCAAGAGTCAAAAAGTCTTCATCATTTGCCTAGAAATATTAGGCTACAACACATAGCATAACTCTCTACATCTTGAATCTACAAAATCATACACACATCAAATTTTCCATTCTCAACATTACTATAGGTCAATATCTGCACTATTATGTATATTTATCCATTACTCAATGCTCATTTACTTATTCCAAGTGCTCTCTCTCTCTCTCTCTCTCAACATTACTGTAGGTAAATATATGCAGTGCTATGTATATTTATCCATTACTCAATTCTCATTTATTCATTCCATACCTTCTCTCTCTCTCTCTTCTCTCTCTCTTGAATCATGTTATATACACTATATCAATAAATTTTTCATTAACAAGACTTTAATTCTTGAAAAGAATTTGGCACTTGAACACCAATCTTTTGTTTCGTATCCCTTCCTAGATAGCTCCTAGATGCATGTAACCATCGATTAGAACCACAATCATAGATCATAATGTGATTTAAGTAGAGAAATTCATAAAAAAAATTAAACAACAAAAATATTTCGTAGTTGCACCAAATCTATTCGATTGAGATTGATGGTCAAAACTTCATTGCAGGGCCCTGCATCTCTCCAAAAATTAACATGGGGGTTGATCCATGATCTATCCCATTACTTAAGTTGTGCCTATCTCCTTTGAATGCACTAAACAAAATCCATAGACTAGTTGGATCTAACAAAGAGGATAATACTTTAGGGGCCGCCTTCTTTTTTGAGTTTCGACGAGGGGGGTCCGTAATTTTCCATATATGCCCCCAATATAACATGACTCCATATCACTTAGGTCATCCCACTAAATTTCCACTAATGCATATACATGGACAATTTGTTTAACACCATGGAGCCTTACATAACTAAATCTATTGCAAATCTCAAGGTTTTGCTACCTCGCCTACACATCAACTTTCTACCATCTATCATTATATGTCGTTTTCATGTGTCAAGCAAAAGGGTTCCCCTTTGCCACATAAAAAGGACAAATCCATCTGCGAAATGTCAAGTCATTGAGTGCCACATTATCACCTTTCTTACATAACTACCACCCATTGCCATTTGGCTTCTACCTGATGCTACCACCTGTCACATCAAAAGGTGTGTGAAGGGTTCCCACCTACTACTCATAACTCTTCACTACCTATGTACACTTCATTGGACCTGGTAGTTGTATTAGCACTTGTGTACTTAAACCTAGCCTGTTGTGGCTAGGAGTCTCATTACCATCATTTGGCACCCATTTGAATGAGTAATCACTAATTAGAATAACAATTCAATAAGTTAATAGGTGCTTATACCTATCCCCTTGTGACAAAGGGTTATGACTTGGAGTCTCATTACCATCATTTGGCACCCATTTGAATGCATAATCACTAATTGGAATAACAATTCGATAAGTTAATAGGTGCTTATACCTATCCCCCTATGACAAAGAGGTATGAATAGGAGTCTCATCTATCATTGCTCACTTCTTGTGACACATTCCATTAATTCAACACCAATTGGATCAGTGTTTTGATAGGTGCTTAGGTGCTGACTATTTGTGCCTTTTGACTAGGGGCTATGATTATAGGCTTACCACCTAACCACCTTTTACTCACCACTCATAGCCAATTTCTTATGGTGTCACCTATCCTGCTCAATTTCTAACTCATTTGAGTCATCCATTCAAGATCTACCATTTGTCATCTACTCTACTTGGTTTCCTCATCATCGTTGATCCAAGAAAACCCACTATTCAGTTGATATTTTAAGTAATTCTCTCTTATACCTTCAAGATGCCTAGATATATGGATATGGTTTTTTAGTATGGAGCCATAACCAAGTCGAACTGTGACCGAACAACCTTCAAAATAAATGTGGATTTGAGTCTTTGATTAAGTGGTTTCCTTATGTAACACATAGATACCCATATTCCTGGATATGTCTTCCTATAGGCAACTTTGTTGAATGGAACCTTTCCTTGGCTACCTGAGTTAAATTAATATATCTCTTGTGCATTCAAATAAGTCTAGATATCTAGTTACCCATGTGATATCCTTTTCTTAAGAACTACGCCAATCTCAGATACATGAAGGCCTAGATATTTGAACTCCCAAATAAGCTTGGATGTTTCTAGAATCCACCTATTTCTTCTATGTGCTAGTTTGGTTGCACCCCAGATGGCCAAGATGCCCAAATTCCTTGAATCCTTATCTAAATAACAAATACTACCTTCAATTCAAACAACATTTTTTCTTCATTCCTTGGGAGTTTGACCTAGTTCCATTTACCATTTTCTAGGCCCCTATACTACTAGTTTAACCCCTTATTATATTGTTGTACCCATGTAGTCCCCATATTGTTATTATTGTGCCCCATAGAAGCCCACTATTGTTATTATTGTGCCCTCACATTATTATTGTTATGTCAGATCTGATTTTATTATGACCCCTTAGACTCCTATATATAGAAAGGAGGTCATGTCATTTGTATCATCCAAGAATTGTTCATTTGTGTAATGTAAAGGAGGTTGCCCCCTCAAAGAGGCTGAATTATAAGGCGTTGATCTATCGTTCCTATCTTTTTGTGAGCTAGTTTCATAACATTTGGTATCGGAGCTTTGGATTCGAGGGTTTCGCTGTTCCAAACAGGTCATTGTGGCGTTTTCGCAATAATTTTTCTTCTGTGAAGTTTCAAAAGTTATAAAAAAACCATTTGAGATGAAATCGTGTTGAACCTCGGGTCCAAATTTTAGATCTTGTCTCGCTATATTTTAGGATATATGATCTGAGGAATTTAGGGTTTTTGTAAGCTCCAGAATTTCATCTAAAATAGGTCATTGTAGAATTGTTGCTATAACCTTTTTGCTATGAAGTTTCAAAATGTCAAACAAAAACCCATTTGAGAAGATATTTTTTTGAACCTCAAGTCCGAATTGCAGCTCTTGTTTTGCTATATTTTTGGAGGTACAGTCCAAGACATTTAGGGTTTCTGCAAGCTCCCGAATTACATCCCAAATAGGTGACCAGGGGAAAGTAGTCATAACTGTCTCTTTGAGCATCATATTGAAATTTTGTCAGAAGTAACATAAAGAGGACAGATTTTAGGTTCCTGTGTATATTTTTCAAATCCAAAGGTCAAAAAAGTGAGACGTGGCACTTCATACAAGTTCGCTCTTCTGAAAAATTTCTATAATTAGGTCATCACAGGAGATTGGGAATAAATATTTCTTTAGGATTCCAATTGCAATCTGACTTGCAGAGTTATAAGGAAGACTCAGAGGGCTATAACAGACCCAAATTTTAGAACTTAATGATCCAAAAGTACAGAGTTACAATCGTTTCAAGATCAAGCTCCTAAAATCAAGAAACATCGAGATGAGGAAGTTTGATGGAAAGAATCCGGTAAATTAAATACTACAGATGAAGAAATATTTTGAACTACATGGTGTACCACTATTACAAAAGGTATGTATTGCATCTTCATATTTAGAAAAAGACCATTTTTTATGGTATAAAGGGCTTTGTTCTCATAAACCACTTGTTACGTGGTCAATTTTCACAGAGGAAATTATAGCACATTATGAGGATACAAAGAGCAACACCTTCTTTAGAGAGACACCACAAGAATTGGAAGAAAAAGAGAAAAAGTGCTTTGTTACAAAGTGGAAAGAAAAATTATGGAAACAAGGAAGTCTACCCCTCACAACTATAAAGATGGAAGTGTTGTTTCTCCTAACATTCCACAACCTACAAGGGTTACAACACAACAATTGGAAGAAAAAAGAGAAAAAGGACTTTGTTACAATTGTGATAGAAAATGCACTAAAGGTCATAAGTGTGCTAAGAAGAAATGCACTAAAGGTCATAAGTGTGCTGAGAAGAAATTATTTTACATATATTATGAAGAGGAGGAAGAAAAGGATCAAAAGAAGAGGATATACACCAGGAACCAACCCCAGAGAAAGAAGAAATCAATCTGACCATATCTTGTAAAGCATTGGCAACAATTGCCACTCCTCAAACTCTCAAGAATATCAAGAAGAAAAAGGTTCAAGAAGTGAAAGATCACATTGAGAAAGAAGAAGTAAATCCAACCATATCTTGTAATGCATTGGCCGGAATTACCACTACTCAAACTATCAAGATAGAAGGACATATCAAGAAGAAAAAGGTTCAAGTTGTGAGAGATCACATCTAGCATCAACAACAAGTTCTCCAACTTTTAAAGGATAACACCACTTTGGTGCAGAATCGAATGAAACAATAGGTAGATCAACATCACAGTGAAATTTGTTTTGATGTAGGTGATTGGGTATTTTTAGGGCTACGTCTCAAGCAAGCTATTTATGAGAAGGAAATGTTGGCAATACTACATGCACTTAAGAAAGGGCGACCTTACCCAATGGGAAGACACCTCAAGGTAAAAATGGATCATTATAGTCTTAAATATATTTTAGAACAAACATTATCTTTAGAAGAATAGAAAAAATGGGTCACAAATATGTTGGGTTATGACTTTGACATCATCTACAGAAAAGGGAAGCAAAACTTTGTTGCAGATGTACTCTCAAGAAAGGATGAGGACGTGGAAGCATTGTTTTGTGCTATTTCTATTATCCAACTAGATTTGATAAATGAAACAAGATATGAATTGAAGAAGGACGAAGAATTTTAGCCACTCATTCAAAATTTGCAGAAGATCCCAATTCAAACAATATTTCCAGAACTTGAAGATGAAGGAAAAATCATATTGGAACCTGGAGCAGTCATAGAAACAAGAACCTAATAGCTACAAAGTCGATCAATTTCAAAGTATATCATCAAGTGGAAGAACTTACCCATTAAATGTTCCACATGCGAGGACAAGAATTTTATACAAAAGCATCAAGAACTACTCAAGCGTTGAGGACAACACATTTTGAAGGAGAGGGGCATGTTAGGCCCCTATACTACTAGTGTAACCCCTTATTGTTATTAGTGCAACCCCCTTATTATATTGTTCTACCCATGTAGTCCCCATATTGTTATTATTGTGACCCATAGAAGCCTACTATTGTTATTATTGTGTGCTTAGATTATTATTGTTATGTCGGCTCTGATTATATTATGACCCCTTAGCTCCTATATGTAGAAAGGAGGTCTTGTCATTTGTATCTTCCAGGAATTGTTTATTTGTGTAATGTAAAGGAGGTTTCCCCTTGAAGAGGCTGAATTCTAAGGCATTGATCTATCTTTTCTATCGTTGCATGAGCTGGTTTCATAACACCATTGGAAAGGTCTCCTAGAGTGTTATCCAACAATGAAATTTGCATGCGGTTTTGAACAAGTTACTTATAGATAAAATGCTTTCAAATACAATTTATTAGGCTACACATGTATTATTTAAAAAACACAAACAAATATTAATATCAACATCAACAAGATCCCCCCTAAACTTGTATTCACTTGAAATCAATGGATATACTTAACTTCAATGACAACCAATTATTAACTTTCTCAACAATCTCCCTAGTTGGAATTGATGGAAACACCACCAAACATTGCATGTCATTGATGGAAACACCACCACTTGAAAAATATCCCCCTATATAGTTTTTGAAGTGATTTATATTGTTTTCTCGCTCTCCATTGTTACTATTTGTTCACTCTCCCATATTACTATTTTCTCCCCCACCCCCTTTGCTTCTAAGAAACTAATGGTTGATTATTCTGCCCATTTGCATGCTTTTCCTCTGCAAAAGGGAGGAGGAGGTCCATGTTATGATCTAGGAGTTATACTTGTGCAATGTAAGATATATCTGATGAAAACTTTGTGTAGTGGGTCGGTATAAGTAAGAAGGATCAAGTGACTGCCCTCGCGAGGATCATAATGTGCAATAGATTTAGGGTGACCTTGGGAGGGACTTATTGCACCAATATTTAGGAGTAGGATTGCATCATTGAGGGACATTTATATTTTAATATCCACACATGGTAAGAGGGCTTACGACTTCACAATTTGCACTGGGCTGAAGGACCAAGAAGGGCTCCAAAATGGCTAGGTATGGGATCAATAAAGGGAAATGCGCCTGGACATGAATCAAACTTGGACCGAGAACATAAAACCATAAATACAAGCTATAAATATACATAATACTCATGAATTACAAACACACCTTGAAACAACAACAAAGTGACACTTATATCTAAGTGCGAAAGTTGAAACGACACATTACAACACTTAGAACACGAGTTATGACAACCATAAAAATTGTAACTAAAAGTGTGATAAATAGTAGGAATGTGTCTAACACATATTCTAAAGATATATAGGACCATCTAATATAGATGAGTGAACCAAAAATAACTCTGGTGGTTTGCAAAGGTGTGAGACATGGAGGAGTAAAAATCATAAGAGTGACACCTGCGACATGAAGAAAACATAAGTCGACACTTGTAACATCAAAGGAACTTGAAAGAAACACATGCCAGAGTGAAGATAACATGAAAACACAACTAATTAAAGTGAAAAGGAGAAAAATGAACAACCACGAATGTGAAAGATGCTGAAATAAGGAATTACTAAGAAGGGAGGTGAATAAGTAATAGTGGGGTTCTTAAAACTTTTTATGAATATGTCTTTAGTTATTTCCAATATTGTTTGTTACTTATGAGATAATTAATACATAATAAAAATGAACAATAATATAAGACGTTCACATGTACATACAATCCACCACATGAGAAACATACACATATTGACACCAATATTTTTACGTGGAAACCCAAATGGAGAAAACCACCAATCTGTCTGTTATTGTGATGTAAATTAAGCACCTACTTAATTACATCATTTTTTTTGTGACCACCCACTCATGGATTAACCCCCTTAGGATAGCAAGCATCTACTTTCTAAGAGGCACCAACCTCTTACGAATGCAGGCCACCACTTGCTCTAGCCATTGTTCTACCTTTCACACAATTTTAAAAATGAAAACAAAGGAAAATACAAATACTGAAAAATACCAATATGGTTTAATTCATAATAAACTTCTTCTCTTGGTCCTCCACTTTCCACATGATGTCTCGGCCTCACATAGTAGCACCCTATCCTCTACACTCTTCCTTCTATTCCACGGGAAAAATGCAACACTCTGCACCAGTTCAACACTCTGATATACCCTCTTCAACACATGCAACACTACAAGCTTCCCCCCTTTTCTCAATGGAAATCACTTGTTTTGATCCTCTATTTCACTATACACAATGTTTCCTCTGCTTCCTATCTCCACACTGCCTGAGTGAACCTCTATATGGCTCCTCCATGTTGTTGTTGCGTCTGATGCTAGAATTCTGCCATTTTATTAAACATGACGATGGGCTCCTGAGTGATTCACAAACTCTCTCTGTGATCCTCCATGCTGAGAATTGAATCTCAATTGACCTACACACTCCAAAGAGATTCACCATGCTTGTCAATGGCTCACAGAGCTTGAATCTACCAAAGCATGACTTCTTTGTTCCCTATTTATGTTTATAATGTGTGCACGGGAGATGAGAGATGACTTTCTTCCAACATTAGATGAAGCCCAACAATTCTACTTTGAGAATCATTGTCCTTGTTCCTTTGATCTAGTGATCTTGGTTGATGCACCCTAACACCACAGTATGCTCTAACACCAATCCACTCGGGTATTCCTCCTTACTTGTTGTCATAATGTGGGGAACATGCCATATATAAACATTAAGAATCCTATTTATGACAAGCATGTGATATTACTTGCCATACTTGAATACAACTTCCCAAGGATGGTCCCTTATGCTGAGAAGATGAAGATATTATGATCTTTGATGATTGAAGAGGAAGGGTTGTGGAAGATGGATGAGTGATTTGGGGTGAGGATGTGGGTGGTTGACTTCGCGGTGAGGGGGTTGAAATGGACGAAGTACATGAAAGAGTCTCACTGTCAGAATCTGGTGGTGTTTTCCTTGCTCTTTTCCTAGTAGGGAGAGGAAGTTCACTTGGTTGTATGCCAAATTTTTCACTCTTCAATCTGGTAAGGGGATGAGCAGGGTTGTACTGCGAAGTCACGCTGCTATGAGATTTATCAGACCTCTGAGAAAAAATAGAGAATCCCTGGAGCTTACGAATCAAAGTTTGAATTTCAGGGGGTTCAATGATAAGCTGGTCTGATATATTAGGGTAGGTCGCAGCGGTGGATACTCGAGCGACTTCTAACTCCAGGTTTAACCATACTGGAGAAGTCGGGGGAATTGATGAGGGTGATTTACTCTCAGAATGGTATTTAGATTTTGATTTAGGTGCCATTCATAGTTCGAGCCCTCCTTCTAGCGCCAAATATGTTGAGGGCCCTAAAATCGGGTCAACAACAAGGGGGATACCCACCCGGTCCGGAACCTGGTTGGCGGCTCCTTGCCCGTTTGGTGTAGCGGGTCCGACTGGGGATAATGGGACCAGCCTCCCAATCTAAAGGATGTGTGTGTGTGTGTAGATTTTGATGATGCTAATCTAGAAGTAATTTTAAGCTAATTTAATTCTAAACTCTAAACTGACTCTATGCTACTGTAATCTAACAAAAACAACACATCTAATCTACACTAACCCGGGGTAGAATTCTTTCATCATGCGATCTAAAAAGATTTCATACAATAACTGGTAATAAAGATCATTCAGCTATCATAAGAATATAAATCAATTAAGATAAACCATTCTGCATAAGAAGTTAGGCAAAACAGTTGTGAACAGCATATCACATAATAAGTTATTCATATGTCAAGCACAAATAAATGACTCCACCGTACAAAAGTACCAAATGGTAACCCACACATTCATACATTAACATATCAACAACTCAGCTGTATATCACTCTAAGAATATAAGAAGAAATTCGTCAAGAGATAAAAGTACCATTTATGACGATTTTCACTCACAAACCTCAAGCAATAATGATTTATATCTACTTACTTCTAATGTCTACTAAGAGTACAGAAGTGAAACATCAGTAGCAGACATTAAAATGCAAACATAAATAAATCTCGATCCATCCATTCATCAAAAACCCCCTCCGAGGGTGCAAAAGTGCATGTTCTGAGGACAAGTTTTTTGACAAATTTCTGGACCCTTCTCCAAATGCCATGAGAAGGGTTAAATAGTACTAACTAACTAATATTAATTACACAAATTTAGGAAACGGCTTCAAATGACCGCCCTTTTACTAAAACAAATTTATTTCTAAAAATTGAATCTAATTTCTAACCGTTTATGTATCTGCTCCTTAGTGTTGTAAGCAATGCAAGGTTCGCTTGGAAAGAGTCGGCTGGTTGTCTTTTCCTTTTGTTCGAGCGATAAAAGTAGAAATAACAAGAGCTAGCACCTCTTTCTGACAAACTAGAAGATATTTTTGAAAATCTTCCTCTGACTGGGTGTCTTCGCTACGCGTATATTTAGTATAGCCCAGATTTATTTCAAACTGATTGTGCTGTTGCTATTTCGGTTTCCGGCCGTGCGAGTGACTCACTGAGTTAGGGATTTCGTTGCCTAAACAATCTTCCATATTGAAAATTGCGTCCGTTCTTTGTTCCAGGCTTTTCTGGAGCGTCCTCCCTCTTTAGCGTTTTTCTTTTTGCTTTACCCAGTCTGACCTTCAGGATCTTTTGCAAACATGCTGCTTTTGTGCGCCTTTGACTCTGAGTCTTGGATAGTCTATTTTCATCAGTGTCTGTTGAGTGATACTCTGGAATCCGTGGTCCTGCTGCATGTGGTATTCATTTGCGAAGTCATCTCCTCTCTATTCTTCTAGAATTGGTGTTTTCCCCTTTTCCTTAGATGTTTCCTGCATATAGATTTATATTAGTTGCTGCCTTACAGTTTACGCAAAGGAAAAGAGAAATGACGAAAAGATTGACATGAAAGCTTTAAGTTCTAATGAATGCATAATCATGACACTCATAATGACTTGACTCTTCGAAAAACGCAACACAATCATTCTTGGGTATTTTGGCGTACAATCATTAATTTCCCTTAAGGTGCGCGCTCAATTTTGGGTTTACAGATCATGCCGAGGAAACTTTGCGATGAGTGGTTTCTGCGATTCGCATCGCAGCATCGAGGATTGCGATGTCGAGAAGTGTCATCACAGCAATTGATAGTCTCATTCATCGCAGATCGCAAATCACAAGATCACAGTTTGTAAGATCGCAGATCGCAAATCGCAAGATCGCATTTTTCATTTGATCACTGTGTGCTGCTTATGCGACGTTGCGATATGCGACGTCACATATCGGCCGTCGACGATTCCTTAGGTTTTTCATTTAAGAGCGCTTTCAAAATATGCGATGCGATGAATTTCGCGTCACTTCTTTGCAGCCTATTTATGCGCATAGGAAAACGCTTCACTCTCTCTTTGCGATATATCTTTTAGGGAGTTAAATACAAAAATTTTGATAAAAGTATTTTTGGGATTTTTTGTTAAGGGTCCCCCTTTGCTTGATGTTATTGCTAATACCAAACAAAGAGGGGGGTTGTTGGTGACCACAACACATTCTCAAGTGTTGTTTGTGTTCCACTTGTTTTTTAGAGTATATTAGTATATCATTGATGAAAATCAATACAAACTTATCCAAAAAGGGATGGAAAATTCTGTGCATTAGGCTCATGAACATGGTTGGTGCATTGGTAAGGCCAAAAGGCAATACCACGAACTTGTAATGTCCATAACAAGTTCGGAATGTGGTTTTACAGATGTCTTTATCCTTTATTCTGATTTGATGGTAACCAGACCTTAAGTCAATTTTTGAGAACACGCTAGCTCCCTGTACTTGGTCAAATAAGTCATCGATGAGAGGTAGTAGGCATTTGTTCTTTATGGTGAGGTTATTCAGTTGACGATAGTCAATGCATAATAGTAGGGTTCTATCCTTCTTACGTACAAATAGTATTGGGGATCCCCAAGGAGACACACTTGAGCATCTGTATCCTTTATCTAATAGCTCCTGCAGCTGCATTTTAAGTTCAGTCAATTCCTGAACACTCATACAATAAGTGGTTTTCGAAACAGGGGCTGCTCCAGGCATTAATTCAATTGTAAAATCAATGTCTCGCCTTGGTGGAAATCCTGGAATAGATTCAAGAAATACGTCTAAGAAATCCTGAATTACAGGAATATTCTCTAGAGAGGTAATTTTATTTTTATCATTGTTGTACCCTACCTAAACAGCATAAATCTGGCACCTTTTTCTTCACACCTTCCGAGTTGGTTGGTCATGATAGGGCACAGCTTCAGATTCTTCTTACTTCTTTGAATTTCTTTTTCTTGTCCTGATTTGGTAAGATAACTTATGGAATTTTTTTTGCAATATACCAAGGACCAGATACCTTCTAGCTAGTCCATCCCTATTAATACATCATATCTGCCTAGGGGAAGAATATTCTGATTGACTTGGATAAGTTGTCCTAAAACTATTATAGGACAATTTTCTATTTTGGTTGACACCTTTCTTTTGGTACCAGTAGCTAATTGAACTAGCCACGACCATATGTATTTACTGCTTTGGAGTTGACATCTTTCTACCACCTTAGGACTAATATAACTTAGGCTAGCGCCCAGATCAAATAAAACAGAAACAGATTGGCCAGCAATCATACCTTCGCATTCGATCATAGTGGGCTAATATTCTACCTAATTATCATCCAATGCCACATTAATCCTGGGCATGCCATTTGCGATATCCCCTACTGTAGAGGCTTCTTGCATGTTAGAAAGTTGCTCAGTCCGAGCTTTCTTCAAGCAGTTTTTGTAATAATGTACCTCTCCGCATCCCCAACATTGCAGTGGCAGTTTTGCTAGCTGTTCAGTAATAGTTCTGCTAGTCCTTTCATGTTGTCTATTCTCACTGAAGGTCTGAGTTCTGGGTGGGTTTCTTGCAAACTTTCCAAAGGTCCTTTTCTGATTATTTCTGTCGTGCATGTTTTTCTGATGTCTGTTTGGTGGAAAATTCCTCATTTTCTTTGCAACAACTCCTTTAGATCCTTCGTTTTTCTGCTTCATCTGCTGATAAAAAATGTGAGCCTTTCGGACTGCATCATCCATGGTTTAATAATTAATTGCCACATATGATATAAAATAAAGTCATATCTAACTGACAGATTTGGGGTACTGAAACCACAGAGGTTTTTACCAACCCACAAGATTCGTGTGACCCTTCATGAGGTGATTGGGTTATACCTTGCCTTGGACTTTATGGCTACCTATACACAACTTCCTATCAACTGTTCTTGGACATTAATGTGCATGGCCCTAACCCCACTCATCACTTTGGATGTGATAAGTGTTAGTTCTCCTTCCCATCAATTTGGTTTTCACCATCCAATGGTCGTATTCTCTTTGGGATCATTCATCTACCTAACACTTGTGTTTCCACCGATGTTCCTACTCATTTGTATTTTCATGGTCGAGAGTCTTACCGCTCTGCTTCTCGCCTGCTCCTGGTTTCATGTGGTTTTCGTAGCCCGGTCTATATGCCTTGTGGCAAACCACAGAGGGGTAACTCTGAGCCTTCATTATCTACAGAAATGGTGTGGGTCTTGAATTGTCCTTAGTATGAGCCAAAGGTTGTCTCGATGCAAGGTGTTAATGCATTTCTATGCTGGTCAGGTGGGGCGCTTGACTCTCCAACTTTTGGATTATGTAGCGGTTGGTTTCCTCAACATTAAGCAGGTAATGGTTATTCAGGGTATTGATACATCCAGTTTTTACAATATTCCCACTACTCCAGGCATCTCTAACCCCAGATTTCTATTTCGTGTAGATGTGAGATCCCTGTGCACGACTTGCAAAACTCATGTAAGAGTTAAACCTCTGTTCTATGTTAAATAATTCTCTTGTGATTAATTTATTATCCAGGTCATAACATTTGCCTATGGTGTTGTAGGTATGTCACATTTTTAAACCGAAAGGGGCTAGATGTTCAATATACTGGCCCATTGGCGAAGCTTACTCACAACTCCACATTTGATACAGGTTGGAGCTTACTTTCATGGCCCTTACTGGCTGGTTGATGCGGTTTAGGAATTTTAATCCTGTGGATTTCTATGAATAAGTGTTTATTTACAAATAGCTGTAATTTTATGTTGCGAAGTCAACATGACTCGCAGACTATGAAGTCGGTTCCTTATGTAATTAATTCCTTTGTATTTGATTGTTTGGACGAGACCGAGAACGGTCTGTTCTTAATTTTATCTACTGGGTTTACTTTGTTCATGCTAGCTATATTATAGTAAATCAGTCCACTGATATTTTGTCTTGAACCATTACAAAACTTGATTGTAATTTTTGTTGGAAAGTACATTTCGTTTGAACTGAACTTGATAGAGTATAATTATGCTAGAAATTTTCATGATCTTTGAGATATTGTCTATGTAAACCCCCAATGTTGTACGAATTTGTGGCAGAGCTTTGGGGATTTTGGTTGAATATCAAGGTTATATGTGATACATGTTCTTTCATGATTTTTCATTTAGTTCTTATATCAGTTATGTCACTTTATTTGTCTTTCTTTAAAATGTTGTCTACATTTATAAATATTTAGTGTAATGAGTGTTCATGGTTTAATTTAAGAAACTAGGGTACATGGATGTGGATGGGTTCTTTACGAACTCATTTGCAGCTACAGCCCCTAGGTATATGAAGAGTTTGTAAAGAAATCATATATTCCACCATAAATTTATGAAATAGTTTGCTGAGTTAAATTCTTTCTTCAGTCACAGAAATTGTGGTGTATGACAGAGGTCTGACATTTTAGAACTATGTGCTATGGCATGATATGTTTACCTTATATTTTGAAATTATTTATTTTTAGCAGAAAGCTGATAGCATTGGTTTTTACAATTCATATACTTATGTATTTCTAGATTAAGTCGACACCCATCTATAATGTTATTTTGCTCATTAGCTAAACATTGATTGTTAACTCACAGTTATATCGTCATCAGGATGTGTATCATTATCTTTTGGGAAACATGCATTGTCTCCTTCCTCTACTAGTCTACCCAGAAACTAGTAATGATTGTAATTCTCAGTTTATACCAAATCATTTCCAAACTACCTACCTACAGTAAGGGGATAATTCATTATAACCACATTATTTTAGTTCACAATAAACATTCAACAACTCTACTGATAATAATTATGATGATAGTATCACTTATCTGTATTTTGTTATGTGTATGTTAAATAATCGAAAGATCTCTCCACCCAGCCTCGGAACTAGCAATTACATTCAAGTTCCCCCTCCAAGCACTTCCACTTCTACCAAAATGGAACAACTGGGTACCTTGGGCATCAAGACCCTATCCAGCCTCAATTCCCATACCCCCCAACTTGTTACCTCAACTTTCTTTCCCACTAGTTATATTTGCTAGCTCAAGGAAGAATATAGCACAATCCTCTACTTTCTAACCACCCCAGGGTTCTTCCCTCCTTTCCCTTTAAGGAAACAAAACAAAAACTAAAAGAGTAGTTGTAACTGTACTCAGAAGTTGGTTTAATTGTTTTCTTTTGATTCTTTTAACAATCTGGTCCAAAGTCTTTTAAATTAAAATTTAACAGTATTTGTTTTGGCTATTTTAATCCCAATAGTTTTAACAGTTAAATAACATAAATGAAACTAAACTTGGTAAAAAGAACAACTCATGAAGTATTGTTGTGTGCTACACACTTAAAGTGCACCATGTATCTCATTAGTCGACTTCTGTATAGCTTAAAAGTTCCTTTACCTTCTTTTTCATTGAGGTGGTTCTTGAGTTAGGAAAATATTAAAATAAATTTCCATCCACGTTGAATGGTGATCTACTATAAGATGTGGAGACAAATTTTGATGCTACTGCTAGAGATTGAGTGTCTATCATCATGGTGATCTACCCATTGGTCGTTGTAGTTAATGCTGGAAGAATGTTGAACCTAGTGTTATGTGGGTGTGTTAGGACATGTATGTTGATATACAATGTGAGAAATTCAATGATAAGATAATAGATTTTGGTGTAGAGATGAAGTAAAAATGTGACGAACATCGAATAATAGAGATGGGAATGATAGACAACATGGATAAACTAGAGAAGGATGTATTTTGAATTACTCTGCAAAAGTTAGTGATGCACATTTTGTTTAATGTAAAGGTTAAGTTGGATTTCCTTTAAATATGTATGGTAGAACTATAGAAATTTTTAATGTCCCCTATATCTAGATAGAAACATTGGAAGTCGTGATTGTTATATTATAAATGTATCTCTTTCAAGTTGTCAAATCAAGAGGATGTTATCTAAGTACTCATAATGTTTTGTGATTTTAGTTTTCAACTATATACATCAAGAAACATATAGGTTGTGAAAAATATTGATTAAGGGGATCATCCAATGATAGCATAAAAAAACTTGTACAAGATACAACAATGTTAAAAGAATCTGAGAAATTAGTATAATCAATAATTAGTGTATTATCTAAGAGATTTCTGAAATGGTGTTTGCTTTTACCATTAGGTCATTATGGATGCACTAGTTAATATTTTCATATATTACTAGAAAAAATTATATGTTTGCATTATGTCCAAATGGGAAATAACAATAAAACTCCAAGAATTATGTCCCATATCTTATATAATAATGAAGAGTGGATATGTTGGAGTGTTACTAATGGTTTGAATCAATGTTGACAACGGATACATAGAAATATAATGTATCTATCATGTTAGAATGAAACATACATAATCTAATACACATATAAATACATGACCCAAGACCTTTTGATTCATCTTGGGATAGATCTTTTGTAATCTTGATGATTGTTCCTATTCATTTGTGACTCTTCATATTACTTATCAAGTGAATATTGTTGGAGACTGAGGAAATATTGGCAGGAGGGTGACTCTTCATATTACTTCTCAAGTGAATATTGTTGGATACTAAGGAAATATTGGCAGGAGCGAAGAGCTAGTATTTCAATAAATTTAACAATTATTTACCCAAACAATCACAATCAACAATATATAAATGCATCAATGACATAACATTTAAACACAGAAAGTTTACATCGAAACCCATGCAAAAGAAAATGATAAATTCTTGTTTATTATGATGTAAATACAAGCACCAACTTCATATTACATCAAGCTATGTAGGCCACAACCTACTAGAAACTCTAATCTCCCTTTCTTTGCAAGCACTAACTACCAATGCTTACCGGAACCAAGTTTTTGAAGGCATTGACCCCTTGTTCTTTACAAGCACCAAACTGGACAAGGTTTCAACCCCCTGATATACAAGAACCTACTTTCTCTACCCATTATATGCCTCTTTTATTCATTTTGAAACAAATCCATAAGCTCTTTACCCAAAATATTCTTGAACCAATTATATATCCCTCATATATACTAATCTTACTTTCCTCTAACATTCAAATCCTCCTCAGATTTTTTCTACAACCCAACTCCTTACTAGTTCTTCATATACGAAGTTCAATTTTGGCCTAAATTTGACCATAACATGTAGATATACTCTACATATCTTCTCCTCAAGCTCAAATTTGATCTCAACATTTATATCTTGTCTCTTTTCTTTTCTTTCTCTACATTAAATTTTCTTCCTTTAAATACTATACTTTATATTTATGGGTATTTTATTTAATCGATCCTTAATCAGATCCATACATGTATTTTCCAATTATGATTAGCATCTCTTCACTTATGCATTGTAGATATGCCGACTCTCTCACAAATCCACTTGAATTGGCATAAACATCCCTTTAATCTCAATCTATCTTCTCACATAAAACCTCAAATCTCTATATTACATTGATTTCAATCTTGGTGCTCATATTTGTTGCCATTTGCACATTGCATATTTGTCATGCTTTCATAGTGTTTGTCATGCTTTCATAGTGTTGTAACCCTGGAGACAACCCCTGGCTGTAAGAGGTCAATGCCCAGGACATCCACAAAACCAATAAAGATTAAAAATCTGCCCAAAGCCAAAACACCCTTGAATGTATTCTCATCTTGAACTCGGAGACAAACTTAATGGGTGAGGGTGGCCTTTATTTTAATGACTACAGATTTCAAATTCATAATTGAAAGAAGAAATAGTTGGAAACAAAGTTTCTCACATTGGGCCAATAGGAATCCAATGCTTACACCTAAGAAGACAATGATGAATGAAACATTGCAAACAAGGGAGTTGACATTGTTAAGGTCATCGAATTCCCTTTCAGGATTTCTTTGAATAAAGCTAGGTATTGTTTGCTATAAATTATAACATAAATAAATCTGAATCTGTGAATGCTCAGGAAATACCATCTACATCATACATCAACCTCTCATAAAGAAAAATAGGCGTGAAAAGAATACATAAGAAGTAAACACGACATACTGCAATGCATCAAGGAGCTAGAATCACGATGATATTTTGAATTAATCTCCAAGGAAATTTCACATTACATTTTTTCCAGAAATCCTTGATCTCTGAATCCCTTAAATGTCTAATATTGGTCTTTTTATTTCTGCTTCCTTGACCTAACCATTTCAATCAGTTTCTAAAACTGATTCTTGACACGGTTACAAAAACAGTTCCCTTTGTTTTTTTTTCTTTAAAAACATTTAAAAATAAAAAACAAAACCTTTAAATATTATATATAATATTTAGTTTTTCAATTACAGAATAAAATCCCAGTCCTTTTACAAACTATAAAATTAATGCCAATACATTTCAGACCTCAACAAAATGTTGACAAAATTTAATAGGGATGCCAATCATAAACCCAACTTTGCCAAATGTTACATAAAGTCGAGATGGAGATGAGTTTGGCACTGTGGCAGCGAGTGATGTACGAGTCCCTTTATTTTATTTATTCATAAGTTGACAAAATCACGTGTGGTTTTTGGAAACCATAAACCACCTTGGGACCACATTTGACGATTTATGTAATAGAGAGGTGGTGTTGTCATAATAATTATGGACCGTTGGTCTATAAATGATCAGTTTAACTAAACCACTTTACAAGGACTCTACTTTGCATAAATTTTGTGTGAGTTATGTTATGGATGTTTATAAGGGAGTTTTTAAGAAAACTTGTGTTTGAAGGAACCGGCAAAATATATGAAATTACCCTTGATTCCTGGAAACTGTTTGTGTTGAAGTCAACTCTGGGTCCTTCTTTCAAAAAACCCAGATTGCAGATTTTCAAAATTCGCCTTCATTTGTGCAAACTGTACATGTAAAATCTGGTGTCTAAAAACCCTGCATTTTTTACCAAAAACCAACCATCATATGCATTTTTCCAACTGCTTACATTGACAGCCTTTCCAACGCCTTTACTCCTTCTCGGCTTACTTGGGTAAAACACCAATGCATGCCAATATATGAATAATAAAGTACTCGGGCTCACTGATCGACTGCTTTCTCTATGATCAAATCCGGAAATATAATTCTAGTTGTGGTGCTCCAAAGACAAGACACATCAATGATTAGAAATAAAATTCAAACATCCTCTTAGATTTCAAATATAACCATCAAAATTTGACCTCATAGTCAATAAGAAAGAAAACAAAACTCTCATGTAATCTTTTAAATGATGGGGACATGGGTGCAATAGTATTTTGGAATAAGTGTTGGAGTCGTTTCATTTTGTACTTTAGTTATTAGAATATGCTAGCTTATATATATCATAGATTATACATATAGCAAAGACTTGGGCTTCAAGCCTTGATGCTTTTAAATGAACTTTTGTACAAGAAACTTCAGAATTGAGAACTTCTTATAATAGTTTTTTTTTTCTTTTAAGAATTTGCTAAAAAATTAAAAACCTCTTACTGAGCATTGAGTTCCTCCTTGATTGGCATTAACTCCATGAGTGTGACTTCAAGACCTTGTATTTGAATAAAAATAAGTAAATTTGTCCACATTAGAATCCAAGAGTCAAAAAGTCTTCATCATTTGCCTAGAAATATTAGGCTACAACACATAGCATAACTCTCTACATCTTGAATCTACAAAATCATACACACATCAAATTTTCCATTCTCAACATTACTATAGGTCAATATCTGCACTGTTATGTATATTTATCCATTACTCAATGCTCATTTACTTATTCCAAGTGCTCTCTCTCTCTCTCTCTCTCAACATTACTGTAGGTAAATATATGTAGTGCTATGTATATTTATCCATTACTCAATTCTCATTTATTCATTCCATACCTTCTCTCTCTCTCTCTTCTCTCTCTCTTGAATCATGTTATATACACTATATCAATAAATTTTTCATTAACAAGACTTTAATTCTTGAAAAGAATTTGGCACTTGAACACCAATCTTTTGTTTTGTATCCCTTCCTAGATAGCTCCTAGATGCATGTAACCATCGATTAGAACCACAATCATAGATCATAATGTGATTTAAGTAGAGAAATTCATAAAAAAAATTAAACAACAAAAATATTTCGTAGTTGCACCAAATCTATTCGATTGAGATTGATGGTCAAAACTTCATTGCGGGGCCCTGCATCTCTCCAAAAATTAACATGGGGGGTTGATCCATGATCTATCCCATTACTTAAGTTGTGCCTATCTCCTTTGAATGCACTAAACAAAATCCATAGACTAGTTGGATCTAACAAAGAGGATAATACTTTAGGGGCCGCCTTCTTTTTTGAGTTTCGACGAGGGGGGTCCGTAATTTTCCATATATGCCCCCAATATAACATGACTCCATATCACTTAGGTCATCCCACTAAATTTCCACTAATGCATATACATGGACAATTTGTTTAACACCATGGAGCCTTACATAACTAAATCTATTGCAAATCTCAAGGTTTTGCTACCTCGCCTACACATCAACTTTCTACCATCTATCATTATATGTCGTTTTCATGTGTCAAGCAAAAGGGTTCCCCTTTGCCACATAAAAAGGACAAATCCATCTGCGAAATGTCAAGTCATTGAGTGCCACATTATCACCTTTCTTACATAACTACCACCCATTGCCACTTGGCTTCTACCTGATGCTACCACCTGTCACATCAAAAGGTGTGTGAAGGGTTCCCACCTACTACTCATAACTCTTCACTACCTATGTACACTTCATTGGACCTGGTAGTTGTATTAGCACTTGTGTACTTAAACCTAGCCTGTTGTGGCTAGGAGTCTCATTACCATCATTTGGCACCCATTTGAATGAGTAATCACTAATTAGAATAACAATTCAATAAGTTAATAGGTGCTTATACATATCCCCTTGTGACAAAGGGTTATGACTTGGAGTCTCATTACCATCATTTGGCACCCATTTGAATGCATAATCACTAATTGGAATAACAATTCGATAAGTTAATAGGTGCTTATACCTATCCCCCTATGACAAAGAGGTATGAATAGGAGTCTCATCTATCATTGCTCACTTCTTGTGACACATTCCATTAATTCAACACCAATTGGATCAGTGTTTTGATAGGTGCTTAGGTGCTGACTATTTGTGCCTTTTGACTAGGGGCTATGATTATAGGCTTACCACCTAACCACCTTTTACTCACCACTCATAGCCAATTTCTTATGGTGTCACCTATCCTGCTCAATTTCTAACTCATTTGAGTCATCCATTCAAGATCTACCATTTGTCATCTACTCTACGTGGTTTCCTCATCATCGTTGATCCAAGAAAATCCACTATTCAGTTGATATTTTAAGTAATTCTCTCTTATACCTTCAAGATGCCTAGATATATGGATATGGTTTTTTAGTATGGAGCCATAACCAAGTCGAACTGTGACCGAACAACCTTCAAAATAATTGTGGATTTGAGTCTTTGATTAAGTGGTTTCCTTATGTAACACATAGATACCCATATTCCTGGATATGTCTTCCTATAGGCAACTTTGTTGAATGGAACCTTTCCTTGGCTACCTGAGTTAAATTAATATATCTCTTGTGCATTCAAATAAGTCTAGATATCTAGTTACCCATGTGATATCCTTTTCTTAAGAACTACGCCAATCTCAGATACATGAAGGCCTAGATATTTGAACTCCCAAATAAGCTTGGATGTATCTAGAATCCACCTATTTCTTCTATGTGCTAGTTTGGTTGCACCCCAGATGGCCAAGATGCCCAAATTCCTTGAATCCTTATCTAAATAACAAATACTACCTTCAATTCAAACAACATTTTTTCTTTATTCCTTGGGAGTTTGACCTAGTTCCATTTACCATTTTCTAGGCCCCTATACTACTAGTTTAACCCCTTATTATATTGTTGTACCCATGTAGTCCCCATATTGTTATTATTGTGCCCCATAGAAGCCCACTATTGTTATTATTGTGCCCTCACATTATTATTGTTATGTCAGATCTGATTTTATTATGACCCCTTAGACTCCTATATATAGAAAGGAGGTCATGTCATTTGTATCATCCAAGAATTGTTCATTTGTGTAATGTAAAGGAGGTTGCCCCCTCAAAGAGGCTGAATTATAAGGCGTTGATCTATCGTTCCTATCTTTTTGTGAGCTAGTTTCATAACATTTGGTATCGGAGCTTTGGATTCGAGGGTTTTGCTGTTCCAAACAGGTCATTGTGGCGTTTTCGCAATAATTTTTCTTCTGTGAAGTTTCAAAAGCTATAAAAAAACCATTTGAGATGAAATCGTGTTGAACCTCGGGTCCAAATTTTAGATCTTGTCTCGCTATATTTTAGGATATATGATCTGAGGAATTTAGGGTTTTTGTAAGCTCCAGAATTTCATCTAAAATAGGTCATTGTAGAATTGTTGCTATAACCTTTTTGCTATGAAGTTTCAAAATGTCAAACAAAAACCCATTTGAGAAGATATTTTTTTGAACCTCAAGTCCGAATTGCAGCTCTTGTTTTGCTATATTTTTGGAGGTACAGTCCAAGACATTTAGGGTTTCTGCAAGCTCCCGAATTACATCCCAAATAGGTGACCAGGGGAAAGTAGTCATAACTGTCTCTTTGAGCATCATATTGAAATTTCGTCAGAAGTAACATAAAGAGGACAGATTTTAGGTTCCTGTGTATATTTTTCAAATCCAAAGGTCAAAAAAGTGAGACGTGGCACTTCATACAAGTTCGCTCTTCTAAAAAATTTCTATAATTAGGTCATCACAGGAGATTGGGAATAAATATTTCTTTAGGATTCCAATTGCAATCTGACTTGCAGAGTTATAAGGAAGACTCAGAGGGCTATAACAGACCCAAATTTTAGAACTTAATGATCCAAAAGTACAGAGTTACAATCGTTTCAAGATCAAGCTCCTAAAATCAAGAAACATCGAGATGAGGAAGTTTGATGGAAAGAATCCGGTAAATTAAATACTACAGATGAAGAAATATTTTGAACTACATGGTGTACCACTATTACAAAAGGTATGTATTGCATCTTCATATTTAGAAAAAGACCATTTTTTTATGGTATAAAGGGCTTTGTTCTCATAAACCACTTGTTACGTGGTCAATTTTCACAGAGGAAATTGTAGCACATTATGAGGATACAAAGAGCAACACCTTCTTTAGAGAGACACCACAACAATTGGAAGAAAAAGAGAAAAAGTGCTTTGTTACAAAGTGGAAAGAAAAATTATGGAAACAAGGAAGTCTACCCCTCACAACTATAAAGATGGAAGTGTTGTTTCTCCTAACATTCCACAACCTACAAGGGTTACAACACAACAATTGGAAGAAAAAAGAGAAAAAGGACTTTGTTACAATTGTGATAGAAAATGCACTAAAGGTCATAAGTGTGCTGAGAAGAAATGCACTAAAGGTCATAAGTGTGCTGAGAAGAAATTATTTTACATATATTATGAAGAGGAGGAAGAAAAGGATCAAAAAACATCAAAAGAAGAGGATATACACCAGGAACCAACCCCAGAGAAAGAAGAAATGAATCTGACCATATCTTGTAAAGCATTGGCAACAATTGCCACTCCTCAAACTCTCAAGAATATCAAGAAGAAAAAGGTTCAAGAAGTGAAATATCACATTGAGAAAGAAGAAGTAAATCCAACCATATCTTGTAATGCATTGACCGGAATTACCACTACTCAAACTATCAAGATAGAAGGACATATCAAGAAGAAAAAGGTTCAAGTTGTGAGAGATCACATCTAGCATCAACAACAAGTTCTCCAACTTTTAAAGGATAACACCACTTTGGTGCAGAATCGAATGAAACAATAGGTAGATCAACATCACAGTGAAATTTGTTTTGATGTAGGTGATTGGGTATTTTTAGGGCTACGTCTCAAGCAAGCTATTTATGAGAAGGAAATGTTGGCAATACTACATGCACTTAAGAAAGGGCGACCTTACCCAATGGGAAGACACCTCAAGGTAAAAATGGATCATTATAGTCTTAAATATATTTTAGAACAAACATTATCTTTAGAAGAATAGAAAAAATGGGTCACAAATATGTTGGGTTATGACTTTGACATCATCTACAGAAAAGGGAAGCAAAACTTTGTTGCAGATGTACTCTCAAGAAAAGATGAGGACGTGGAAGCATTGTTTTGTGCTATTTCTATTATCCAACTAGATTTGATAAATGAAACAAGATATGAATTGAAGAAGGACGAAGAATTTTAGCCACTCATTCAAAATTTGCAGAAGATCCCAATTCAAACAATATTTCCAGAACTTGAAGATGAAGGAAAAATCATATTGGAACCTGGAGCAGTCATAGAAACAAGAACCTAATAGCTACGAAGTCGATCAATTTCAAAGTATATCATCAAGTGGAAGAACTTACCCATTAAATGTTCCACATGCGAGGACAAGAATTTTATACAAAAGCATCAAGAACTACTCAAGCGTTGAGGACAACACATTTTGAAGGAGAGGGGCATGTTAGGCCCCTATACTACTAGTGTAACCCCTTATTGTTATTAGTGCAACCCCCTTATTATATTGTTCTACCCATGTAGTCCCCATATTGTTATTATTGTGACCCATAGAAGCCTACTATTGTTATTATTGTGTGCTTAGATTATTATTGTTATGTCGGCTCTGATTATATTATGACCCCTTAGCTCCTATATGTAGAAAGGAGGTCTTGTCATTTGTATCATCCAGGAATTGTTTATTTGTGTAATGTAAAGGAGGTTTCCCCCTTGAAGAGGCTGAATTCTAAGGCATTGATCTATCTTTTCTATCGTTGCATGAGCTGGTTTCATAACACCATTGGAAAGGTCTCCTAGAGTGTTATCCAACAATGAAATTTGCATGCGGTTTTGAACAAGTTACTTATAGATAAAATGCTTTCAAATACAATTTATTAGGCTACACATGTATTATTTAAAAAACACAAACAAATATTAATATCAACATCAACAAGATCCCCCCTAAACTTGTATTCACTTGAAATCAATGGATATACTTAACTTCAATGACAACCAATTATTAACTTTCTCAACAATCTCCCTAGTTGGAATTGATGGAAACACCACCAAACATTGCATGTCATTGATGGAAACACCACCACTTGAAAAATATCCCCCTATATAATTTTTGAAGTGATTTATATTGTTTTCTCGCTCTCCATTGTTACTATTTGTTCACTCTCCCATATTACTATTTTCTCCGCCACCCCCTTTGCTTCTAAGAAACTAATGGTTGATTATTCTGCCCATTTGCATGCTTTTCCTCTGCAAAAGGGAGGAGGAGGTCCATGTTATGATCTAGGAGTTATACTTGTGCAATGTAAGATATATCTGATGAAAACTTTGTGTAGTGGGTCGGTATAAGTAAGAAGGATCAAGTGACTGCCCTCGCGAGGATCATAATGTGCAATAGATTTAGGGTGACCTTGGGAGGGACTTATTGCACCAATATTTAGGAGTAGGATTGCATCATTGAGGGACATTTATATTTTAATATCCACACATGGTAAGAGGGCTTACGACTTCACAATTTGCACTGGGCTGAAGGACCAAGAAGGGCTCCAAAATGGCTAAGTATGGGATCAATAAAGGGAAATGCGCCTGGACATGAATCAAACTTGGACCGAGAACATAAAACCATAAATACAAGCTATAAATATACATAATACTCATGAATTACAAACACACCTTGAAACAACAACAAAGTGACACTTATATCTAAGTGCGAAAGTTGAAACGACACATTACAACACTTAGAACACGAGTTATGACAACCATAAAAATTGTAACTAAAAGTGTGATAAATAGTAGGAATGTGTCTAACACATATTCTAAAGATATATAGGACCATCTAATATAGATGAGCGAACTAAAAATAACTCTGGTGGTTTGCAAAGGTGTGAGACATGGAGGAGTAAAAATCATAAGAGTGACACCTGCGACATGAAGAAAACATAAGTCGACACTTGTAACATCAAAGGAACTTGAAAGAAACACATGCCAGAGTGAAGATAACATGAAAACACAACTAATTAAAGTGAAAAGGAGAAAAATGAACAACCACGAATGTGAAAGATGTTGAAATAAGGAATTACTAAGAAGGGAGGTGAATAAGTAATAGTGGGGTTCTTAAAACCTTTTATGAATATGTCTTTAGTTATTTCCAATATTGTTTGTTACTTATGAGATAATTAATACATAATAAAAATGAACAATAATATAAGACGTTCACATGTACATACAATCCACCACATGAGAAACATACACATATTGACACCAATATTTTTACGTGGAAACCCAAATGGAGAAAACCACCAATCTGTCTGTTATTGTGATGTAAATTAAGCACCTACTTAATTACATCATTTTTTTTGTGACCACCCACTCATGGATTAACCCCCTTAGGATAGCAAGCATCTACTTTCTAAGAGGCACCAACCTCTTACGAATGCAGGCCACCACTTGCTCTAGCCATTGTTCTACCTTTCACACAATTTTAAAAATGAAAACAAAGGAAAATACAAATACTGAAAAATACCAATATGGTTTAATTCATAATAAACTTCTTCTCTTGGTCCTCCACTTTCCACATGATGTCTCGGCCTCACATAGTAGCACCCTATCCTCTACACTCTTCCTTCTATTCCACGGGAAAAATGCAACACTCTGCACCAGTTCAACACTCTGATATACCCTCTTCAACACATGCAACACTACAAGCTTCCCCCCTTTTCTCAATGGAAATCACTTGTTTTGATCCTCTATTTCACTATACACAATATTTCCTCTGCTTCCTATCTCCACACTGCCTGAGTGAACCTCTATATGGCTCCTCCATGTTGTTGTTGCGTCTGATGCTAGAATTCTGCCATTTTATTAAACATGACGATGGGCTCCTGAGTGATTCACAAACTCTCTCTGTGATCCTCCATGCTGAGAATTGAATCTCAATTGACCTACACACTCCAAAGAGATTCACCATGCTTGTCAATGGCTCACAGAGCTTGAATCTACCAAAGCATGACTTCTTTGTTCCCTGTTTATGTTTATAATGTGTGCACGGGAGATGAGAGATGACTTTCTTCCAACATTAGATGAAGCCCAACAATTCTACTTTGAGAATCATTGTCCTTGTTCCTTTGATCTAGTGATCTTGGTTGATGCACCCTAACACCACAGTATGCTCTAACACCAATCCACTCGGGTATTCCTCCTTACTTGTTGTCATAATGTGGGGAACATGCCATATATAAACATTAAGAATCCTATTTATGACAAGCATGTGATATTACTTGCCATACTTGAATACAACTTCCCAATGTGCCATAATGCTCATCAACACTAGAGTGAAACATGCACCACTTCATAATGATCATCACCATATATTCATAATATAATGGAAAAAATATATATATTAGTGTGTTTTGAATGTGAAGGTTCACTAAATTAGCCTTTTACATTATGTGCTTATCAGGGTTTTCATTTGGGTTTGAGAATGGTTGCAAGATCACATGTGAATCAAGCTAAATCCTAGGCTTATGTGGAATACATGGATTTATATTAGGCACAATTAATAGCATGTGAGAGAGGAACATGTTTGGTAGCAGACCCCCCCATAGTGGGTTTTTGGGGCTTGAAGCCCAAATTTTGGTCAAGTGTAATGTAAATACCCCGTGAAACGTAGGTGCGAAGCACAAGAGTCTAGGGTTTTCCACCCTAAGATAATGCAATGTAATGTAAAGTGTGTCAGCCTGCCCATGGTCAGCGGACCATGGGATTGTATAAATAGAGCGAGGCTCTAGTGTAAAGTTAGTATTAGTTTTGGATGATGAATTAGCTCTAAGTCTGTAAGTCTGAGTCTTGGGTTGTAGTAGTAGGAAGAGGCTTTGCAGCTGAGTGCACAGAGGCCTAGTAGTGTCCGTAGCTATGTACGCAGACCCCTGCAGTTGAGTGCACAGGGAAGAGTTGGGATTGTACTTGGATAGAGAATTAATAAAAGATAAGTTGACTCTAAAATATTGTGTATCTATGCTTCTGTTATATTTATGCATCTCTTTCCAGTTTTATGATTGCATGCACTGGTTATGAATATTGAATGATTAATGAGAATATTGGGCCCACACAATTAAGTTAAGATCTATAATAATAACATAATAAGGATAAAGGATCTAGACAACACCTCTTCATGCTCTTTACAGAGCTGCGTAGAAATAGTTGCACAAGTTGCAAAGGACAGACGATTGCGCAGAGCAGCGAGAGCACGCAGGTTTGGTTCTCGAACTTCCTAGATTACATCAAAACATCCTATGGTGCGGAAACCTAGTTCCATCACCCTCCCATACTACCTCGGGTGAGACCTCTGTCTGCGCACCACAGACTGTTATTGAAAGGGTCGGTAGTCTCGGGATTTGTTCGGCTAAATCACTTCTGAACCTGGGTCAGCCCCAACAAGCCAACAAGTGGTTTTGTTGCCAGGACTGGCATCTGCCTAAGGGATGTCTAATGTCGTGTCACTGGAACCCAACAAAGAAGGAAATTGAAGAGTGGTTGGAGAAAAAGATTCACGAGTACATGACACAGCAAAACAGAACTCTGCAAGTATCCGTTAAAAGGTGGTTGGATCGCTACGTATATACGGAAATCCACGAGGTCTTCATCGCGTCATTTCCTTCTAAACTATATGACTGGATCGTGAGGTTAGTTGATAGCCAGGGAAGATGTAAGCTTGACCAACCGATAATGTGGACTGTAGAATTAGTGCGTAGACTAGAGGCATCAGAAGATAAGATCGTGCGAGCTGTGGACCATTAGCTTGACTGGATAATAGGGGGATTTATCACTAAGTTTGTGATAGACACAACTGTGGGCTACAATGATGTAGAATGATGTTTTCTCAAGGGACCCCAGCGTAACTACATTAAATCTTTGAATACCTGGATTAAGATGTTGTTATGTGAAAAGCGGGTTATGAAAATACATTAATGTTTGGGACAACACAGAGCGGAAATATCTACAAAGATAGCGGGGAAGTAGGAAACAATCCCTTAAGTTCACCTTCGTGAGAGAGCGAGGAAGAGCTCACTCGGGTCTCTCCAAGAAATCAGGTCAGTTTGATAAGGTATCGCATTCCACAGCTACCACCTTCATCCACGTCACCACCCGCTTCACCTCCTTCATCTCCATCTCCACCCACTCTACCCCCACCAACTCCACAATTCAGCATGGCAAGCGTGATCAAGCTACCCATATTCAGAGGAGTAGGGAATGAGGATCTAGACTAGTTCTGGTTCATGGTAAGAGAAGTGTGGGAAGCGCAAGGGGTCACAGACGATAACATCAAGAAGCGTACATTGGTGAGCACTCCAAGATCGCGCGTTGACATGGAACATCAAGCACTCTAATGATCACCCAAATGCAGGAATAGCAGAGATCCAAAATGTGTTGAATAAAGAATTTAGTCGGCCAAAATGAGAGACACACTCAATCATTGGGTTCAAGGAGATCGTGATGCTTCCAGGCGAGACCCCCTAGGATTTGGATTAGCGGCTAAAGAGTATGATGAACGAGGCTAATATGATGTTCATGGATGCACAACATCGCACATGGTTTGTGGCATCTCTAACACCACACTAGGGGACAACGCTGTCTCAACAGAAGCTTCCAACCCTGGCTGAAGTGTTGGAAATAGCGATGAGGTTTCATGAAACACCAATACAAGATCCGGGGTTGGGAGTTAAACAAATCCACACACAACTATAAAATCTATGCCTGGAAATGCAGAGCCTGGAGTAGGATAGGGCACCGTGGCTAGAGGGATGCGAGGAAATGTGGTGCATAAAATGCAAAGGCTAGGGCCATGACAAGGACCACTGTCCAATATTCACGAACTACTTGGGAGGAGGGGGGCCAGTTTCATTGAGACCAGAGACACAGGCAAGGCCTAGTGCAACACTAGTGTTATGGTGTGCAATCTATCAGATAGGAGGAAAACACATGATAGATAATTGTCATTTGTTGCAGAAGTATACACTGATACCACAACAAATGTATTGCAATTTTTCTAGTTCGGTGGGCCACGACAAACGTACTTGTCGCAGCTATGAGTTAATGATGGATCGACCCCAGCCTATAGAATGCAGATAGAAATGCGAGGCCTCGACCCAGTCGTGGGGATGGCGTGCACTGGATTTCAGGGGCGAGGTCAAGGACAAGGAGGAATTGGGCCAGGAAGGGGCCGTGGATAGTTAATTTGTTATGGTTGTGGAGGACAAGGGCACTGTGCTCGTGATTGTGCCATCTTGACAAGAATATCCTGTTCATACTGTGCATAGTTCAATCATGAAGCAATAGACTATCCTACGTTGATCGCACAGATGCATGAGAAAGGGGTACTCGAGTCTCCTCCTACTCAAAATATCCAAATGATGAGGTTTGGACCCTGCAAACAAGACCCAAATGTGAACATGATGCTCAGAAGTGGTGCAACCACAGGGAAGGATAAGGGGAGGTAGCCTAAGAAAGATACATGGGTTCACAAGGCTCGTACAAAGGAACCTAAGTTTTTCCTAGAACATGCAAAGGAGACATTCATGGAGGCTGAGAAGAGCTTCGCGTAGGGCTCTGCCTTAGGTAGTAAGGATAAACCCAAGCCAAGGATGGATCCTTCTATGCTTACTACCTTTTTGGAGACATGCATGAAACTGCTATGTGATAATAAGGCAGTTAAGGGATTATAGGAGTTGATCACCAGGTGCGCGGGATCAAGGGAACCGTGTCTAGTCCAGAAATTTGGGAAGCATACATTGTGCACCCGGGGGGGAAATGAGATTGACAACACAGATTGGCAAGTATGAAATGGATCAAGTAATCCTAGACCTAGGTGCAGACACGAATGTATTACCGAAGCAGACATGGGAACGTATGGGCAGGCCCACGTTACAGTGGTCCCCTATTCAATTATGAATGGAAAACCAACAGAATATTTTTCCCATGGGAAGGTTTCCAGTGTAACAGTTGATATCGAAGGCACTAGCACAAAGATAGACTTTGAAGTAATAGAGATTGTCGATGACAATAATCCTTATCCCACATTACTAGGAATAGACTGGGCCACCGATATGAATGGATTTATCAACCTGAAGAAGTGGAAGATGATCTTCGAGAAAAAGTCCCTACGCATAGTAGTCCCGCTAGACCCAGCCGAAGGAGCGCATTACACCGAACTAGTGTGCAACGATGAGCTGGATTGTATTTACTAGATAACCATGCAAGACTAGGATTGGGTGAACCTGACTGCAGATGGGAGGATCTCATGTGAGTGTGACAGTTCCTACACTTCAGATTTAGACGAAGAAGTAGAACGCTAGTAGAACCAGTTGCATGAAGTGACAATGTTGAATTGCAACATGATGATTAGATCACTGCGGTGCATGATGATAGAGGCAACGGAACTGCCAACATATGATGGAATAATAGTGGTGGATGAATTCTTGGACAAATTTGAAAGCACAGTATCGTAACAATAGCGGTACAGTGCATTGGAATGGGCACTGCATGCAACACCCTCACAATGGTGGAGTAGACATTAGGAGACCATTGTAAACTAGCGCGAATGTAGAAGGCAGATGAGCTTATAGTTTGCAAGCCCCCAACAACGAACAAGAGAAGGACAGCCAGGGTGAAGTAGCTTGCATGCCCACCTATGTCGATCGGTGCAGACGTGTACCGTGCAGCCCACACAAGCACACCCCAGACTAAGGATTGAAATTTAGAACTAGACGCGGTAGCAAGAAAAGCGACGCGCCCCACAAATATTCTATGTCGGAGCATTCAACAAGTTATGCAGAGTCATGAACAGAGTTCATCAAGTGAGACGAACTGAATAGGACCTGTGCGTACCAGTAGTTCGATGGGCCTATGGCCATAAGCAAAAAGCAGAGCGCGGAAGTGATCCCAACACTGACGAGAAAAGACAAAACCATAAGAGCAGAGAAGAACCCCCCTAAAAGATCTCCCATAATTGGGACAGTACGCGAGGACTTGGGTAAAGGAATTATGCAGTTATAGGAAGCCATTTGGCAAGGGAACTTGAAACTTCATGAACTCGAAGAAGATCAGGTATGACTAAAGTAGAAAAGCATGTTAAAGGATGCGGAAATAAGAAAACTGGAAACCGAAATTGTGCAAACATGTCACATCGATAGAAGGTCAGGACAAGATATCGGCAGCCATACCACCACATTAGAAGATTATCGTTGATAATTTTTGGCTCTGTTACCATGGCTACGACTCCACCTTATCAGACAAAGTAACCAGGCTAGTGCACCATATAAGGAAGAATGCGAGGCACTGCCTAGCGCGGGGGTGGCTAAGGAAGGCCCGCAGACTGGTTTGGAAGGTGACTTGAAGCCTTGCACCAGTGGTGCAACCACCTAACTATCTATAGGAAGCACAATCTTAGCACTCCAAGCAGTTGAAAGAGAGAACATGACTATAAAAGAGTCTGTATGGGAGCTGTGCAAGAAGGAGGTTGCGTGCAGGATCAATATGACACACGAGTCACATCCACGAACAAGGGGCTACGCTACCATGCCGGTAGCCTGGAAAGTGACCGTTGGTGTCATTGTTCATGACAAGATGTCCACTTTAAGGCAACGAGGAGTGGATGGCGAACAATTAAGACACAGAGTCAGAACTAGATTTGCGACAATCTGCTGCCAATAATGCATTAATGACTCAGAAATGGGGGAAATGATCAAATTCAAACTTGAAGGATGGTATAAAACTACAAAGATAGGCCATGAGACAACACTAATTTGTTTGTGAGTTGAGTTGTTAAAAAGAGCCCACAGTGTTGAGTGCCAAGTGGTGTTCGAGCCTCCAAAGTCGCGAACAACTACAGACAACCCAAACAAGATGAAAACTACCAGGAGAGTTGTAGGCTTTATCAAAAGTACCGCCGAAGAAGCCGTCTAGATCCCTTCACTACAAGTGGGACCAGAAATTCCAAAATCACCTCGGACGCCGAGGCCCAAGGCAGATCCACAGGTAGTGGGACCAGTCCACATGTCTCCGCGAAATCCACGGTTCGGTAAATTGCCTATGGAATACAAGGGAAAAACTATTAATATTAATATAGATGATGAGGACGAGGATCTCCAAGTGTTTGTAGAAGAAATCGAGGCAGATGAAGAAATGGAGCAAGACATTCAGCCAGTGCACGCTAAAGCAAAACTACCCAAGTATGTCCCTCCATGGAAAGTGAGAGTGATAGTACCCAAATATTTGGATGTTGTTAAGGGCGCACTCCAAACCCCATTTCTCCCAGACAGAATTCTATTTGAAGGATCGGTTTTGGGCCACGTGCCCACAATGAAATTTGAATATTGGGACCTCACGGATAGTGAAAAGTTCCCACATTTGGAAACCAGCCAACTCATGAGACGAAGCAAGGAGGGGTCAATTATAGTGCTAAAGTAACAGAAATGGCTGCGTAGTGTGGAGGAGGTGGGGCTACTCCACCTACTATGGATTCCACACTATCACCAGGCACCAATCATGATATTTGTCATCAAGCAACTACTTTGCCTAGTGCATGATGGGTACTTGTGGCTGGAGGAGCCGATTCCCATCACAGTGGAGCTTATTCATAAAATTTCTCGGCTTCCCTATATGGGAAGGGACCCCACAAAAATAGCTGGCCAAAGCAAAGACTTGGCGCTCACAGAGGCCATGAAGAAGAAATACAAGTTGGAGAAGAAGCAGAGGGGTTATGTCATTACTAGTATTCAAGGAAAAGGGGTGCGCATAGCCACCCAATTGTTGGCAGGAAAAGTGATGAGAAAATGTCGCGACAACGAGGTACCAGCAACGATCACCACGCTGGCCGAGCAATGCGCCAAGGGGGTATAGTTCAACAAGGCGTGGTTCCTCTGCGAGGAGTTCCTGACAAACTGGAAGGAGGCCTAGGAGCAGGGTAAGACCTTCCACTATGTGTGGTTGCTCTTATCCATCTTGTTGATCACAGGGGAATTTCCAAAGGACAGTTAGTTTCCTCCTCTTGATCAAGACTTGCCAGAGGCAACGAAGTATGCATCACTATGGGCAACGACAGACACCACAAGGATCCACAAGACCAAGATCTTCTGGATACTCATGGAGGCAAGCGTATGAATGTGGATCAACAAACGGCTATGCCTATCCCCCACGGTATATGACAGTCTACGGATTTTTGAAGACTTTAAGGCAGATATGCACAATGTATATATTAGGGCGCAGAAAGATCCGGAGTAGAAATGAACCAAACTCCCCTTCATCGTGATTGATGACATTGTGTTCACAGTGCTCGACTCATGGCCACCCAAGTGGCACGCCCCAGATCTGGTAGTGCGTGATGAGGCAGTGATACAAAGATAGAAGGATGTCGCCAAGCTGCTGGCACAATAGAAGTGGAACGAGCAATTCTCCGACGAGGTGAGGGCTTCTCATGAGGTAGCGAAGCCTGCTGCGGAGCAAACCAAGGCCGCGAACAAAGCATCAACAACACAGACAACTGGGGCAACCATGACATAGGAAGGAGGAGGCCCAGATCTGACCACAGGACAGAGGATAGACATCATGGTAGAAGGCGCAAACCCGAGCACGACATCAACACAACTGAAATGGCCGTGCAGTATGGAATGAACAGGGCCATAGAAGAAGACCAAGCTTACAAACTAGATGGGGAGCCCATTACACTGACAGAGGGTGATTTATATGACATCAATGACATAGTTCATGAGGTCGCCAGGGAAGTGCTCCAGGCAGCAATGGCGGAGCAGCAGAATGTGTTGGGGGTGCTCAGGGCACAACTCCAGGGACTTCAAGTGCGACCCCCACAAGAAGGAATGGTAGTCGCCTACATTGCCATGGGAACATCGACAATAGAGCAGCTATTGTGGGCCAAAATGACTAACACCGTCGCGCTGCCAGAAGGAGCACTGACAGCCGACAACATGGAGGATAGAGCTCCGGTAGGAAGGATCAAGGGACTTGGACTAAACTTGGCTGCCCTTCCACGTGATATTTTATACCAGCTACACAACAGGGTGACAGCAGAACTCCGTGCTAGGGAGGGATGCGTAGTACAAATTCTAAGTGAACAATGAATCAACAACGAACAACTTAGCCTCCAACATGATGAAGCAGTGGCGCAGAACCAACAGTTGGAGCAGATCATAGAGGAAGCATGCCGCCAGGTCCCAGAACTGGAAATTGTGACAGATATACCAATAGGAATGCAGATCTACAAATTGGCTAGTGGATTCTGCGAGTCAATGAAGGAAGCTACGAGGATCCAGTTGGAGCTCAAATTGAAAATTGTTGAACTATGATTAATGGCACAACCCTCCATGCCCCCAGAAGTTCAATAATAGTGTGCCGATGATATCTGAAAAGGGTCGGGGGATATTGAACAGGCAGTGCAGAGCTGTACCACTTTGTTGGAAGAATCCTTTGGGGTCCTCACAACCTTACAGGAGGATCCCACTATACAACGGTTGGAAATAGAGGTGTGGGAGCTTCAAATGCAATATGATAGTGTGCATAGGATAACGTAGAAAGTAGTCCTAACTCAGTGGCTCACAAGGCTACAATAGGCAAAGGCATTGAAGGAGCAAGTGGATGCTTCGTGCCAGAAAGAGGAAGTACTTAAAGCATGCATCCAGCCTTGGATTGATGAGGCCTTCCTCTTCATGGCTGACATCGAAGGAAAACTTGCACACATGAAAGCAATGCATGACCTAAGATAGGGATTTGACCCTGATAGTGAGCATTCAGCCAAGCGAGTAGATCAGATCCAACAGATGGCAAAGCAGTGCACTGCAGACCTTCTTGCAAAGATCACCGCTCCAGAAGAGTGACTCGGGATGAGTCACGATGATTGCGTTGGGGGCTTGTTGGGCAGCGAATGCCCCCATAACGCGTTTTTGGCACTTGAAGCCTAAATTTTGATCAAGTGTAATGGTAAGACCCCGTGAAATGCTGGCACGAAGCACAAGAGTCTAGGGTTGTCCAGCCTAAGATAATGTATTGTATTGTAAAGTGTGTCAGCCTACCCCTGGTCCGCGGACCATGGGATTATATAAATAGAGTGAGGCTCTAAGTGTAAAGTCAATCTTAGTTTTGTATGATGAATTAACTCTGAGTCTGTAAGTCCAATTCTTGGATTGTAGTAATAGGAAGAGGCTCTGCAGCTGAGTTCATAGAGGCCAGGTAGAGTCCACAACTATGTGCGCGGACCCCTACAACTGAGTACGCAAGGAAGAGTTGGGATTGTACATGGATAGATAATTAATAAAAGATAAGTTGATTTTAGAATATTGTGTATCTATGCTTTTGTTATATTTATGCATCTCTTTACAGTTTTATGATTGTGCACACTGGTTAGGAATGTTGAATGATTAATGAAAATATTGGGCCCACACAATTAAGTTATGATCTATAATAATAGCATAGTAAGGATAAAGGATCTAGACAACACCTCTTCGTGCTCTTTATAGAGCTGCTCGAAAATAGTTGCACAAGTTGTGAAGGATAAACGGCTACACGGAGCAGCGCAAGCACACATGTTTGGTTCGCGAACATCCTAGATTACATCAAGACATCACTAGGGTGCAGAAACCTTATTCGAGCATGCTCCCATACTACCTCGGCTGAGACCTCAGTCCGCGCACCACGGACTGTTTCCTAAAGGGCCAGTAGTCTCGAGATTTTTTTTGTTAAATCACTTCTGAACCTGGGTCAGGCCCAAACAAGCCAACATACAATAAAAATTGATTTGAACTGCTGGAAGAAATATTTCATTTGTAGAATCAAAAAAGGAATAGGCTCCATCCCATTCATGTAACTCTCTGTCAAACTGAAAAGATCCTATAATTAGGCTCGACTACATCTAAATCAAAGAAGAATCATGAAATTCCTACATCATTTAATCTCAGCCAAATGTGTTTATTTGTTTCTTGGAGACATACAAGCCAAATTGGTCTCAAATAATTATGAGAAATTCTTGAAGTTGTAAATGTTTGGCATATTTTAGCAGTTTCATCTTCTGTAAGTATTAATAATAGTTTAAATGGTTAAGCAAGAGTCTTAGACAAAGGATCAAGCCATTATTTCTTTCAAATCTATTTTAAATGGAGTGTAGGCTCTGACTAAGAGAGAGGAATTGATAAAATAGGGGATGGTAGAATAAGTTGGGGATGGTAATATTTTTACCTTGCCAGCCTGCACAAGGGGAGAACTCAGCAAGGAGACTCTGATTGATGGCATTGCTGTAATTAATTCAAATAGTATTTCTGCAAAGCGAATGAGCTTCTCAAAACTTGTAAAGGAATTGTTATACATAGTTGTTTGGTCATTTCTTGAAGGAGTTTCAGGCTTCAAGAAGAATGTACATATTTTAAAACCTTGGAGCTAGGTTTTCATTTACTTGCACTAATGAATTGTTATGCAAACTTGTTATTATTCTCTAATGATGATTTAACTTTGGTTTTAATATTGCTCAATTAGTATTGATATACAATATTATCACTATTATTAATTTGTGTTTATCTTTGCTAATTATTTCTCTATATAAATTTGTATTTGCAGGGCTCAATGAAATTTAAATCATAGTTAAATATATGATTCATGAAGAATTGTTTATTGCGACTAATAACTATTTATTAGCCAATTATGATGCCTTCTTATTTTCTTTTTATATTGAGTTGAGTGAACTATTTCTCTTGTTCAATATCTATCATAAATTTATTGGATCCATTAACACAATTGGATTTTGGTACATGTATAAAGTAATTTTGGTAACTATTTACTAAAATTATTTTATTGACTATTTGCTTTAACACCATGTAAATTATTAAACTACTTTGAAGGTTAATAAGTGTATCTTCATTCCAAATCAATTATAGTGTTCTTCCATTTGTTATTTCTTTAGCTCTTGATTGACAATTATTTTCAATCTTAGGATTAGTTCCCTTTGTTATTTCTTTAGCTCTTCATTGACAGTTATTTTGAATCTTAGAATTAGTTCCCTTTGTTATTTCTTTAGCTCTTGATTGAGAGTAATTTTCAATATTAGGATTAGTTCCCTTTGTTATTTTCTTTTCAATATTAAAATTAGTTCCCTTTGTTATTTTTTTAGCTCTTGATTGACAGTTATTTTCAATCTTAGGATTAGTTCCCTTTGTTATTACACCCTTTATTATTTCTTTAGCTCTTGATTCACAGTTATTTTCAATCTTAGGATTAGTTACCTTTGTTATTTCTTTGGCAATCTTAGGATTAGCTCCCTTTGATATTTTATTTTCAATATTCGAATTAGTTCTTAAGATTAGTTACCTTCGTTATTTCTTTAGCAATCTTAGGATTAGCTCCCTTTGTTATTTTCCTTTCAATATTAGAATTAGTTCTTTTCCCTTTGTTATTTTTTTAGCTCTTGATTGATAGTTATTTTCAATCTTAGGATAACACCCTTTATTATTTCTTTAGCTCTTGATTGAGAGTTATTTTCAATCATAGGATTAGTTACCTTTGTTATTTCTTTAGCAATCATAGGATTAGCTCCCTTTGTTATTTTCTTTTCAATATTCGAATTAGTTCTTTTCAATCTTAGGATTAGTTCTTTGAAGGTTAGTAAGTGTATCTTCATCCCAAATCAGCTCCCTTTGTTATTTTCTTTTCAATATTCGAATTAGTTCTGTTCAATCTTCGAATTAGTTCTTTTCAACCTTAGGATTAGTTCTTTGAAGGTTAGTAAGTGTATCTTCATCCCAAATCAAATCCCTTTGTTATTTTCTTTTCAATATTCGAATTAGTTCTTTTCAATCTTAGGATTAGGTCTTTGAAGGTTAGTAAGTGTATCTTCATCCCAAATCAGCTCCCTTTGTTATTTTGTTTTCAATATTCGAATTAGTTCTTTTCAATCTTAGGATTTGTTCTTTGAAGGTTAGTAAGTGTATCTTCATCCCAAATCCAATTATAGTGTTCTTCCCTTTGTTATTTCTTTAGATCCTAATTAAGAGTTCTTTTCAATATTAGGATTCATTCTTTTCAATCTTACGATTAGTTCACATTTTCATTTAGTTCAAATTTTTTTATTCCTCTATTAGTGGGCACTCCAATCCCACCAACACCAGAATGCTCCCTAACTCCATTCAACTAGGGCCTTCCTCCTTCCTTGACTCCATAATGTGGAAAACATGCCATATATAAACAAGAATCCATTTTGCTGCTTGCATGTGGGATTAATCCCCACACTTTAATACAACGTCCCAATGTGCCTTAACACTTATCAACACTAGAGTGAAATACACACCACCTCACAATGATCATCACCATATACTTATAATATAATGGAGACAAAAAATATATTAATGTGTTTTGAATGTGAAGGTTCATTAAATTAACGTCTTATATTATGCACTTATCAAGATATTCATTTGTGTTTGAGAATGGTTGTAGGCTCACATGTGAATCAAGTCAACTCCTAGGCTTACATGGAATACATGGATTTATATTAGGAATAATTAATAGCGCACAGGAGAGGAACATAAAATTTGATTTGAACTACTCTAAAAAATATTTCATTTGTAGAATCAAAAAAAGCATATGATCCATCCCGTTTATGGCACTCTCTGTCAAATTGAAAAGATCCTATAATTAGGCTCAACTGCATCTAAATCAAAGAAGAATCATGAAATTCCTACACCATTTAATCTCTACAAAATGTATTTATCTGTTGCTTGTAGACAGACAGGCCAAATCAGTCTCTAATCGTTATGATAAATTCTTGAAGTTGTAAATATTTGGCCAATTTTAGCATTTTTGGTGTCTGTAAATATTAATAATAGTTTAAATGGGTAAGTGGGAGTCTCACAAAAAGGATTGATCCCTTATTACTTTTAAATCTATTTTAAATGGAGTGTGGTCTCTCGTGAAGAGAGAGGAATCGATAAAATAGGGGATAATAAAATAAGTTGGGAATGGTAATATTTTTACCTTGGCGGCCTCCACAAGTGGGGAACCAAGCAGGGAGACTCTGGTTGATGGTATTGTTGTAATTAATTGGAATAGTATTTTTACTCAGTGAATGAGCTTCTCAAACCCTATAAAGGAATGGCTGTACACCATTGTTTAGTCATTTCTTGAATGATTTTGAGGCTTCAAGAAGAATGTACTATTTTGAATCTGAGCTAGATTTTCATTTACTTGCAATGTTGTATTGTTATGGAGACTTGTTATTATTCTCTAATGATGTTTTAACTTTGGTTTTAATCTTTCTTAGTTAGTATTAATGAACAATATTATCACTATTATTAATCTTTTTTTATTCTTCATAATTGTTTCTCTATGTACACTTATTTTTGTAGGGCTAAATGAAATTTAAATCAGAGTTAAATAAATTATTCATGTAGACTTTTTTATAATGACTAATAACTATTTATTATCCAATTATAATCTTTTCTTATTTGTTTTTTTATATTGAATTGAGTGAACTATTTCTCTGGTTCAATATCTATCATAAATTGATTGGATTCATTAACACGATTGGATTTTGGTATATGTATAAGGTCATTTTCGTAATTATTTAGTGAAATTATTTTATTGCATATTTGTTTGAACACCTTGTAAATTATTAAACTTCTTTGAGGGTCAATAAGTGTATCTTCATCCCAAATCTAGTTATAGTGTTCCTCCCTTTGTTATTTATTTAGCTCTTGATTAAGAGTAAGTATATTCTTCTCTTGGTTGAGATGTATTTCCCTTTCATTCTTTTGAATCTTAGGATTAGTTCACATTTACATTTAGTTCAAATTCTTTTATTGTTTTAAGACTCCTTGCATAGGAGAAAGTCTCACCATGGCCAAACTAAGCCCTAGTTTTAGTCACATGAAATTGCGTATCTAATATGAAGTAACATCATATAGCTGATTCCTTTACCCTTTAGTTTGTTAATCTCGATAATCACCAATCATAAATAAAATGAAGTTCATTTGTGTGCATTTTATACATACTACATAGTGTAGGCTACTTTAGCCTTAGTCTAGTCTTAGGGTAAGGGTAACTAGATAGCCATTGAAGCAGTCAGAATCACCGTACCGAATGAATAAGGGTATAATTGGGACCCTGTCTAGGTGATATCCTCCCTGTTGAGTCAGGGCATTTCCAGGCATCAATAGAACTCATATGGATGTCTAGTCCCTTACATGTCATAAAAAAATCATAGGTTTTCAATGATATTGATAGGTCAAATTAAATTTTTGTTGAAGGAAATATTCGAGCTTTATTACAAAGGAAATAATATTTGTCAAGGATATACCTACAATCAATATGAAATTCTCGATTTATTTGTCATGGTTCAACGTTTTGTGCCCATGGTCTAAGGTCAGCCCTTTGAAACCTCTACAAATGAAAACTTGTTCAACACCAACCATGACCTTCATGAGGCCATGCGACATAATTAGGCATGACCCAATCGACAATGGCATAAAGTTTGAGGACCCCGACCTGATCCCAGGTCTAACCCCATGATGTCTTACAATAGACCACCAACTTCTGAGAAGTCAGGTGACGTTTCTCTATCAGATAGAAGCAAGGTTATAACTCTCCTATGGTCCGAACCTCGACCCGTTTGGGAAATCATGCAATCTTTGGAAATTATGCATGACCACTCCCTTTAAGGTTGTTGTTTAATTTCTTTGGGGAATAGAGCTTTGACAAGGGATTTTTCCTTGTGAAAATTGTGGAGTCGAGAACGCTTGAAGGTATTTGAAGTATTTTAGTGAGCATTTTAAAATAATGAGAGGGATAAGTTAATGATGCAACCATTGTGTCACATAACCTATATTAAACAAAAAGAGTATTAATTTCCTAATTGAAATGATGCATAGACTGATAATGCATAGAATAATATGAAATGGAAGAAAAGGGATGAGATTGCATAAAATATGTTGTTATAATTTGTCCTACTTGGGCATCTCTTAGGGAATAAACTCATTCGCAAGAAAGGAGTTATTGTTTTGCTTTTGGAGGAGAATTTTTAGTTTTTAATCCATTCCATGTAGTTTCTCCTTCAATTCTGATAATTTGTAAGCATTTTCCTACTTAGCATGGGTGCTACCGGTGAGGATGCACCCCAAAAAATTTCATGTGTTCCAGTAAACATCGATTTCATGAATGTAGCTTAAATATCTCAAGTGATTTCTAGTGCCTAAATTAGGAATCCATTTCATGGTCCCAGGTTGGGCATGGTGGTCAAGAGTGCGACAACATTCTTAACACATAACCTCCTCAATTCTTTAAATTTCTTGGCAGACAATCTCATGGATATATTTCTTGTAATGAGCCATGGATTCCTTGACTTGCACTTGGGATCATAATTGTGTGGTTGGCGTCATATGGCTAGGGGTGATAGAAGAGACTAACATATGACCTCTTCACCTTCCTTTATGAAATACGACATATCACCCACAAGTCATGTTGCTACAGGTGTTGGAATAACAACAAGGGTAATGATTAGGGATGAGCAACAAAAATCTGAGGTTTCAGAAGGTTAAGGTGAAAAAAAAGAGATAGAGGAGTCGAAATGAGTCTTCTATTGTGTATATTTATGTTAGAACAAAATTTGGTAGGAATTGACATCGTTGTAGAGTCTATAGGTAATTGACATGGTTGCATAGGTTGATGATATTCTATATGGGGAGGGTAGGTGAAAGGTATAGGAGTGTGTTGAGAGGGGAAGGATATGAAAAATTAAGGATGGCTAGGAGGTCAAATCAAATCATAATATTTAATAAATAAATATAATTCATAGGCCAAATAAGCCAAATAATGATCTAGCCAAACATAAGTCAATAGGGAGAAAGCAAAATTGAATTGAGAGTAGGCTTACCCAGAACATGAATGTGCCTATTACTAGGTCAACCACGATATTAGTTGAGAAAAATGAACTAAATTCTCCAACAGGAAGGAAAGAAACTATCAGATAATTCTATATGATCTTGACATAGGAGAAAAGAAACCTCACATCACTTAATTTTGCAATACTAAGGGTGTCCTCATAACCAATAGTTTTAGCACATTGCTTATTATTAGGGAATGTATCATGTTGCTTGTAGATGGTGTTGTGATAGTGCAATGTTCCATTAATCTTGCGACGAAGGACACCCATGGTCAATAATTGTAGGAGGAATGATGTAAAAAGTTTGGATTATGATTGAAGTCCATAATTCTGATGTAAAACTTGGGTGCCTCCACTTTCCACCATGAGTCAGACTTCTGCAACATGGTACTAACTTGGTAGTTTGCATATTTCCTAAGCCTAGATTGTTTATTGGTCTGAATCATTGAGGTGACTTTATTCAGAATCTGGATTAGAGGAAAAAATTTGCTTAAAATAAAAAGTGCTCGGAATCACTCAAAACTGAAATGAAGGTGCTCGTCTCAGCGATATTATCCCACGCAACTTATTTCACTGAAAACAGAGTTCGTATGAGAAATTTAGAGCATGTTGTTTTTTTGGTCAAACAGGGAAATTTTGGTGACTTGGATGCTGACTAGGCATCCGTATAGCCCAGTCAGCAAAAATAATATTCTATGGAATATTCCTTATTCCCACAGGTGGACCAACCGGATTGTGACAAGTGGTGGCACATAATTGGTTAAAGCAATTTTGGTGAACCAATGAGAGGGTGGCATGTGGCAAGACCTAAGGCCACCACATGCCCTCTCAAAGGACGGTTAAAAGATTATATGGAAAGCCATGGATTCGAACCGATGACCTTTCCTGAACAAGCGCCACGTCTTACCACCATACCAAAACCTTATGTCTTAACTTGTAAAGGGCGCAATTACTATTTAAATGTTAAATGCGTTGATGTTTGAAGTTAACTATTAGTGGTAACTGCTAGCATGTGACCAACCTCAAAACACTAATCGATAAAATTTAATGTTAACCACCAACGGATTTGGAGTTAACCACTATCATTAAACACTAGACCTAACCACTCATGTGACCAACATTACCTTAACAGCTAGCATTTTATGGTAACTACCAGATTAATCCACTAAGAGGGATTAGTGAAAATTAATTTGTGTTTACCATTTAATTAATGATGGATTAGCTTGGAAGATCTTTTGGCAGAGCCGAATAATCGAGATCTAACTCCAAATTTGGTAGAGTTAACTGGAGTTTTTCCAGACGTAGTGGAGATTTCCTAGGAAAAGCTAGAGAAGCCATAACTTTGGTAGATTTTTACCAATTTTGGCTAAGAAAGATTGGTTCCTAGATGATTTGAATGCTCTGAACACAATGGAATATTTTTTAGAGGTAGAAAGGCACTTTTGTATGTGATTTATCTACGTTGAACTTTAAGGAAGCCTAGGGCCACTAGGAGAGGAGGTCAAGCCTAGATCAACTGAAGTCCAATTGTAGAGATTGGAAAGTCATTTTTGGGGTTTTGGGTCTTCTGAATCTAATGGAGTAGGTTGAAAAGAAATTGGAGCAATGCAGGTGCATGTAATAAGAGAATTGACCATCAATCCAAAGGGGTCCTAGACATTGAAGCAGATCCAAGGAGAAGTAGCTGAGGGGTGAACTCCTTTATTAGATTTGTGTTATAAGTTTGTTGTGTTTAACATATCTGCAATTTACTTGCTACCTATGTGTTTTTAAATAGCTAATTAACCTCATGAATTGCTCATAAAATACACTTAACACTTCACACGTAATTTCTCACATCTTGGTTAAAATGAGACGATCCTAAATACATTTTAATACTGATGAGGGAGCTTTCATAGCATTAACAAGTTTTCCCAACATTTCAGATTAGGTTGGTGTCAAAGCACTCTTAGCTCATTTTAACCCTGAGATGGTTTGCCAAGGTTAGCTAGAAAATTAGCTATTGGTTTTGTATTGTGCAAGGAGAATTAACTGTGTGCAATTTTATGTGTATAAGCTTCTTTGAAGCTTTGTGAAGCTTTTTGATGCATTAAAAGTGTGATAACAACTTCAACAAGTAATGTTTCTAACCGATCTTCCTTAGCAAGACTGTTTGATGAAGAGATGTTGCAAGAGTAGGAACATGATTCTCAGTGGGAAGTAAATCAGTCAGCTTTCCAAGCATCGAGGGATCACTTTGGTATAGTAGGGTTATTAATCAGCAAACAACCATCAAGTGTTGGATTGGGTCACCAAAAAAAGGAGAATGTTGGTTGAAGTGCCAAGCCATTTGTAAGGCAAGGCATGTCAGTGAACCAAAGTGGTTGTCATGAAGATTTTTCCAGGAGGAATCAATTGATAGAACTTGGGAAGGAGAAGAGTATTCAACTCTCATTAGATAACCAACTTTTGTGGGTCCAAAAGCCTACAAGTGGGAAGGAGTGATCGGAATCTGGATTAGGGGAAAGATTTGCTCAAAAATAAAAGTGCTTAGAATCACTCAAAACCTAAATGACCGTGTCCATCTTGCTGATACAATCCCAATGCAACTCGTTTCACTCAAAACAGAGCTTGTATGAGAAAGTTAGAGCCTGTTGTTCGTTTGGTCAAACATGCAAAATTTGGTGACTAGGATGTTGACTAGGCATCCGTACATCCCCATCAGAAAAAAGAGTATTCTATGGAATATTCCCATAATACTCCAACAGGTAGACCAACCAGATCATGATAAGTGGCATCACATAATTGGTTAAATCAGTCTTGGTGGACCAATGAGAGGGTGACATGTGGCAAGCCCAGAGGCCACTACGTGCCCTATCAAAGGTCAGTTAAAATTTTATATGGTAAGCCTGGGATTCAAACCCATGACCTTGCCTAAACAAGTTCTATGTCTTACTTCCATACCATAACCTTATGTCTTAACCTGCAAAAGGGCGCAATTGCTATTTAAATGTTAAATGCATTGAGGTTTGGAGTTAACCACTAGTGGTAACTGCTAGCATGTGACCAACCTCAAAATAGTAGCTGCTAACATTTAATGTTAACCTCCGGTGGATTTAGATTTAACCACTAGCATTAACCACTAGACTTAACCACTCATGTGACCAACATTAGCTTAACTACTAACATTTTATTCTAACCGCTAGATTAATGTGCTAAGCGAGATTAGTGCTAATTAATTTGTGTTTATCATTTAATTAATGATGGATTAGTTTGGAAAATATTTTGGCGGAGTTGAAAAATCTATTGCTAACTCCAAATTTGGTGGAGTTAACTGGAGTTTTTCTAGATTTAGTGGAGATTTCCTAGGAAAAGCTAAAGAAGCCATACATGTGGTAGTTTTTGACCAATTTTGGCTCAGAAAGAGTCATTCCTATATGAATTGTATGCTCTGAACACAATGGAATAGTTTGCAGAGGCCGAGAGGCACTTACATATGTGATTTCTCTACATTGAATTTTAAGGAAGCCTAGGGCCACCAGGAGAGGAGGTCATACCTAGATCAGCTAAAGTCCATTTGCAAAGCTTGGAAATTGATTTTTGGGGGTTTGGGGCCTTCTTAATCTAATGGAGAATCTTGCAAATCCATTGGAGTACTTTAGTTTCATGTAATCAGATAATTGACCATTAATCCAAAGAGTGCCTAGCCATTGAAGCAGATCCAAGGAGATGTAGCCCAGGAGGGGTGAACTCCAGTATCAACTTTATGTTATGACTTTGCTATGTTTTACTTCTCTACAATTTAATTTCTTCACATGTGTTTTAAAACAGCTAATTAACCTCATTAATTGCTCATAAAATACACTTAACACTTGAAACATAATTTCTCACATTTTGGTTAAAATGAGATAATCCTAAACAAGTTTTAATACTGATGAGGTAACTTGCATAACATTAACAAGTTTTCATAACATTTCAGATGAGAATTGCAAGCCAACAACCTACCAAATTGTTTGTATACTAGAGTTTTTATTTTCATGGGTGTCATTGATTTGAAAACAGGAGGGTAGGGTCTGCAATAATCCACTCGCCATTGGGGGATCATATAACTTAAAATAATGGTTCATATTCATAACATTATATTTCATGTACCAGGGGGAGAACTCAAATGGTAATCAAAGTAAGCTAAAATCTGTGGAAACTAAGAGATCCAAGGTTCAAATCTCCTCGGTTGTGACATAGTCTATGGAAAGGAGGAAACGAAATAGATCCCCATAGGCTTACTAGTGGTTACATGTCAGGAAAGTTGTTGGGTTCCTATGGGATTTAAAAAAAAACATTATATTTCATAACTTCAGTTTTAATTTTAATTAATAAACATATTAAAAATCAATATTCACAACAAAGAATTATTGATGTTGTTGTTGTTTTTGTTTTAATGTTATGTATGTATGTATATGATGAATTCCATCCATAACACATTAAAAAATTTAATTAAAAAAATTATGAAACATGTAAAAGAAAATTGTTGCATATATATGTAACTATATGTATTATCATAGGTTTTAATAAAAATTAAAATAAGAGTAACTGTTTATATAGCAATGTAAAATTCATATAAATAAACAATACTATTAAGAATCAACATAGATCCATGTTAACTTGAAATTTACCAATCATTGAGAGAGATCAAATCTCTGGAGCTACAAACCTTTCCTCATATTTTGCACTCAAAAATATATTTGCATCTTGAGACATGTAGATCTAGAGTTAAGATAAATCTATTTTTATATATTTATGAATATTATCTTACATGGGAAGACTATAACTATATTTCTTATCTTACTTGTTTAACAAAATTGTAATAGGAAATCCTAGTGAAATTATTGAAGCATCATCAAACTAGTAATCAAAGGGATCAAAATGTCCATGGCATTTTCAATATTGAATATCAATTTAACCCATAATCATGAATAACTATAACTTGACAATAGTGTTTTGTAAGTGTACTTGTACCTTTTGGAAATTAGGTTGAATTTCATTGTAAATAGTTGAATTTTTGGTAGAAGTCAACAACATATATTTGATGAGTTTAAAATGTAAAAATATTGTTAAAGGGCATAGTTGCAAGAAACGCATTAAGGTATAATTCAATATTTAAATGAATTGAATCAATGAAATATTAGATTTATTTGATGTTCTAATACTATTTTGTTGACAATATAGTGACAATTCACAAAACAAAAATCACTAACATTCTAACATGTTTACAATATTGATAGGACAAGATTGAATTTCTCCATCTTGAGTCATAACTCGAGCAAGATGAAATACAACAAATAAATCAAGTTTCAAAACCAACCCTTGGTTAGAACAAATCCACTTTTGAATTTGAGAATCATTCCTATTGGAAGCCATTGTATGATCAAGTCAATGATGCCACTATAGAAGTAGATGAATATAAATCTTGTCAAAAACAAGTTATTCTTTCAAATTTCAAGCCCATCATTATACATTTGGAATAAATCACTAACAAAAAGCACATAAAAGGTATTATATATAAAAAGGAAGTGACCTTTTACATTGTAGATTATTTTACACTAATTCATATCTATATTATTGGAGTCCTTCAAGAAAATCCATCTTCACCTACTCCAACGCATCATCAAATTTCTAAATTCCAAAATTTTCATTGGGGTGGTCACATGGAGGATCAAAAGTTTTATCTTCATACTTATGGGTATTGTGGAAGGCTTAATCAACCCTTAGATAACTATTCCAAATGTAAGAACCTTGTCGTAGTAAAGATCTTATATAGATGGTTACTTTTTGGAAATGATCATCAATAATGAAGAAAATAATTTTCATGTATTAACACATCGTCTAATGGAAATATTTATCCTTCTCCACTTATCTTTGATGAGGGGGAATAAAGTCAATGCTTGAAAGCTAGGCTTAAAGTTTTGAAGGTATATATTTCAACATAAACAAGTTATCTTGAAACATAGTCACAACCAAAACCTCAAATCAAATTAAAAGTTGTACCCAATGCCATAGTTAGAACCATATTCCATTATCATTATTTTACTTGTGGTATTCCCTTAAACCATCATTTATGAGAAGAGTCATAGCTTCTACTAGATTTTGATTTATGGTCATACTTAAATGACCATTCAATAGCACATAATAACACCTCACATTAGCGAAAGAGATAAAGTTATACTTAGATTAGGTAAGTTTCTAGGAACTACTTAGCCTTAGAGACAAGTTTTAGAACTTGTGTTCATCCTCAAACCACCATTTATTAGAAGAAATAAATTTTTAATAGCCCTTTAGTTTATGGTAATTCTAAAATTAACATATTAAAAGAGTATATTTAGCCATTAATAGTTTTCCCATTCTAGAGATTAAATATCTTCTTGAACTCACCTACAACCCTATAGATTAAGGGTGAAAGTGTTGCAAACATAATCTATTAGAATTAGAAATTTGGTATTATTCAATTGAAAAAGAATCTAAAGAGTCACAAGCTAATAGGAAGTATAATAAGGAAACCAGGTCACCTTATCATGTATTTATATGTGTATCATGTTACTAAAATTCATCTCATTCCAATCCCCATGGGTGTATTCTAACCAAACATACACAATATCTCTTTATGTGTCCTTTGTCAACATTGATACAAATCATTAGTATCAGTCAAACATATCTCATTTTCATTACACAATAGGATATGCATTGTCATTCTTGGAGTTTGATTGATATTTCCCACATGGCAATAGTTTCACATGTAGATATGGAAATGTTTCTATTCATCTATGAAAATATTAACTAGTGTTCCCAGAGTGACTAATAGATACAAGGAAGGTTTATCCTAGAGGCATCACTTAGGTAGTATTACTCACTATTGATTCTTCTAATAAAATGGATTTTTTAAGCTTGTTATACCCTAGACCAAGTATTTTATACAAGCACTAAATGAGGCCTTTAATCAACTCCTTGGACAACTTGTATAGGTCCTGATGTAAATATTTGCAAACTCAAAGTACAAACAATACTAATACTTGAAGCCATCCTCATGATTAGACAGATTGAAAGAAATATATCTACATTAGCAATAACAACTTATAATATTTCTATCTAACATATGCCATACAAAGTTATTATAGTTATATCCTCTGCTTTTGAGGAACTACATTCACTTATTATATTTTGCAGAGAACACATGACCAACGTTTGTACACTTATTTAGAATCCATCCTTTCTTAAGTTTACTAGTGGTGTGTATCAATGGGATCTCTATCATTCAACATCCCTCATAATTTTACTCAATTTCTAAACCAAAATTTGTCTCTTAGTTGAATTTCCCACTCCACATATCCAATATCCAACATCCTTGTTTTGGCATATTACAATAACTCTCCATTGAAAACCATTGTAACTTTAACTACCACATATAGTCGCCAATGGATAGATAACCATAACAATGGACACCTTGTCTCCAATAATAAAATCAAAATACATCTTACTCTGCATTTTCATGTAGATCACCGCTCAACATAAATGAAAGTTTGCTATATTTTTTTCCTTAATCAAGATCCATCATAGACTAAGAAAAGACCAAAGACAATTTTGAACTATATAAAAATAAACTAAAAAAATAAATATATGCCTATTGAAGAAAGCATGTAGGTTCATGAAAATGCATTGTGCAAAAAAAATCTAATAAAATTAGTTAAGTAACTGCATATTTCATCCCTCATGCTATGTTCACTGCATTATTTATCGATTATTTCAACATTCAAATTCTATGTGTTTGTATTGTTTATAAAATATCATATCCTTTGAACTACATCAAAATAATTTATCGTTTCTTTCAATTAGACATTTTTTTGAGTGAAACGTTTGTAAAACAATAAAAAAACATTTTACCAATGAATAAAGCTAAACAATCTCCAATAGTATTTTAGATTTTCTTAATCATTTATAAATTTTCAATTATATTGTCGAGAGTGTTTTTATTTCTTTACGTCTCATTAAATGAGAAGTAATTTAAATATCTTTTAAATTTTTAATAATTATAATTAATAATTAAACTAACTTAGATTTATCTTAACTCTAAATCTACCAAGGGTCGAGAAAGATAAAATTTGTTGAGATACAAATTTATTTTAGAGTGAAGTTTAGAAATTTAATCCTTTTTAGGAATTAATAAATCAAAATTTAAGATGAATCTACACAAATTTAATATAAAATATTTAAAATTATATACATTATATTTGTAAATATATCTTTCTTCTACCAATAATGAATGGTCATAAATATACATGACAATTTTCTTATCTATGAAATCCATCTTTTGGTAAATATTTTTCATTAATTTAATTTAAAATTCCCAACATTTAAATATGTTGATGTATGCATTTTAATATGCCATTCACTAAGTTGGTTTTTAATAGAAATGATAATTAATTTTAAATAATTATTTGTATTTATTGAAAATCTTTAAACATGTGCACATCTTATCTATGAAATCCATCTTTTGGTAAATATTTTTCATTAATTTAATTTAAAATTCCGAAAATTTAAATATGTTGATGTATGCATTTTAATATGCCATTCACTAAGTTGGTTTTTAATAGAAATGATAATTAATTTTAAATAATTATTTGTATTCATTGAAAATATTTAAACATGTGCACATTTTAATTTTTAAAATTATGAATATAATTTAGGCATGCTTATTTTGGAATATGCATTTTATAGTTTTAATTTAATTATTAACAATTATTAGGTACATAATAGGGATTTAACTTCGGTAAAATATTTTAAATATTCTTAGTTATATCAACATGTATATCTATTTTAGAAAATGAATTCCATACTTTTAATTTAATTATCCATAATTATTAGGTAGATGGTAGGGATTTAACATCCATATAATATTTTACAACATACTTAGTAGCATACACAAATAAACCACTGAGATTTATTTTGAAAGTAGTTTTGTTTTTTTGTGTTTCTTTTAGTTAAAATCATTAGTTAAAAAAATGTGATATGAAATGAAATGAATTCTAGTTTTTGTTGGACATGTGGTATTGATGAGCTATGATGTTGGCCCATGGTATTGTAACAAAGCCTATTTACTGATTAGAATTATTCATGATAAAGTGGGAATGAATATACATAGTTAAGAATGTTGTTATATGTTTTTTTAACTGTACATAAATTTAACTTATATATTAATTCTTTTTTATTATTGATAGTAATAATGATTATTTTAAATAAAGTTATAATTTACCTAATTCTTATGATTTATTTTTTATTTAGAAAATTGAGATGTATGAGGAAGTAAGTGTTTTGATATTTGTTATTGATTGATGTCTATCGATATTTACCAACCATTTAATTTATATAGTTGTGCTAGTAGTATTCACAAATACATCCACTTATACATTAAATAAAAACATGTATAATACCATCATTTATTAAACATCTTCCTAGGTTTCTTCATCTAGTCCAAGGTGTTTTCATTACACCTTGACGTGCTCTATTACTCTACTTTAGAGCATGACTTTTCTATGGCCGACAATGCACAATGTTCTGGTTGGAATTATTCCTCACATTCCACCTATATCACGAACTAATCAAATACATGATTAGTGTCATGTCCATACCTTTTAAGAAAATAAATGTGAGATGTATCATGTGATTTTAAAGTGGGTGCTATGGCCAGTCTGTAAGCTACTAGTGCCACTCATTCCAAGATTTTAAACAATCCACAAAGTCTAGGTACTAATTTAACACAAGACCCTACTTTTAGTGAGATTTTCCTTGGTCTGTTATAGAGATATACATGCTCTCCCATTTGGAATTCTTTGTGTTGGCATTATGATTCAGGTTTGGCGCTATGGCACAAGTGTTGTACTTGATGGCAACTCACTCAAGTGGCAAATCTCTGTTCATGCTCTCAAAATGATGGAAAATAAGAGGTTCACAGGTACACCATTCAAAAAGTGTGGGCCCGCAGGCACGTCGTTCACAAAGTGCGGTCATGTCCGCAGGTTATCCGAACAGAAGGTTCGGACCCCAGTTCACTCACTCCAATGCAGAGAAGCGCGCACACATGGGAATTCTTATGTTTGGCCCTTGGTATTTAGCCCGTCATTCATTATCCTATGGTTTTGGTCCGTGGTATAGGATCTAAATTATTGAACCCCGGTTTGGATCCCTTGTATTGGTTTTCGATGGTTTTGTCCCACGGTTTGAATAAGGGCTTCCCTATAAAAGGGAAAGGAGATCACTTGGCTATTCACTTGTGAAATTTGAATATCTTACGATCTGAAATTTTGGGTACTCTGTTTAAAAAGCTAGATCTATATCAAGGTGAAATCTGAAAAGTGTAAGGCAGATCTATTGATAAGTCGTGATCTCTTGGGTGCGTGATCAGATCTGTGGATCTCACAGTCTATGGTACATTGGAGGACTGTTAATTTGGCTCTATTTGGAGGTCCGCAGGCGATCCACGGCTCAGGTGCGGAGGTACGCAGCGCAGGAGAAGATGCAGGTGCGGAGGTACGCAACGTAGGAGAAGGTGCAGGTGCGGAGGTACGCAGTGTGGCAGAAGGTGCAGGTACGAGGGTATGTAGAGAAACAGAAGGATCAGGTGCAGAGGTTCGTTGTTGGGTAGACAGTGCAGGTGCGGATCTGGGCAGAGGTACGCAGTTCAACAGAAGGGCTAGATACGGAGGTATGCAGAGCACAAGAAGGATCAGGTGTAGATCTGCGCAATATAGACACAGAAGAACTGCGGATATTCGCAAGATTCTATTGGTGAAGTTGTGGACCCCTTTTGAAATAATTATTGGCTTCATTTTATCTATTGCTGCAGAGTTCTAGGTTTAGATTACTGGTATTGCTTTTCTGTTTCCAGCATTCTGAGAAGTTGGGTGATTCATTGGTTGATTGTATAAGGAGATTGGTTGATTCACATGTACTTGATGATTATTTGATGTTCCTGGATCCAGTTTGAAAATTAATGAAACGTGGTCCTTAAAGAAGTAGAAGAGCTAGGGGGGTTGTAGCTCCCTTCCAGGAGAGACTAGAAAACGAGGGAGAGTTGTAGCTCTCTGCAGGTTGTAGCCTGCGTAATGGTAAAGGACTGCACTAGTACAAAATCATTGTAAAAGAAGTTTCTAATTGAAAGAAGATAGATACATATTGCAGCAGGTGGTTTTCACCCACATTGGGTTTCCACCTTATATCTGGTGTTCTTTGGTGTGATTATCTGTTTTTCTTGTTCTTGCTCATTATTATATGGTACTGACATACAAACTAATGATCAATATTTGAAGAATAAATTAAAGTATAAATCCGAAAGATATATTGAAAAGAATTTGATAATACTGATTCACACCCCCCTCTCAGTATTATTTCCAACAATTGGTATCAGAGCAGGTCCTTCTGAGGAAGCTTCATCGCTTGAAGGAAGATCTATCATCATGAGCAACTACAAGAGGGAAGCATCAATCAGGCCACCAATCTTTGATGGGACAAACTTCGTATATTGGAAGGTAAGATTTACTGCATATCTTCAATCACTTGGTACAGAAGTCTGGGATATCATAGATATAGGATACACTCTTCCTTCAGCAACTCCTACAGATCCGGCTGAGAAGAAGAAATATGAAACAAATGCAAAAGTATTCAATACCCTATTAGGATGCATATCTCAATCAAAATTTGTCAAGGAAATGCAGTATAAATCTGCAAAAGAAATATGGGACAAGATTGTTCTAAGCTATGAAGGCGATGAACAGGTAAAACGAGCAAAACTTCAAACCCTCAGGATTCAGTACGAAAATCTCAGAATGCACAATGATGAAAGTGTGGCTAACTATTTCCTTGGTGTAGATGAGATTGTTAATTGTATGAAAAACTTGGGTGAAGAAATAAAAGAGGCTGTTGTGGTTGAAAAAGTTCTAAGATCTTTGTCCCCTAGGTTTGAATCTAAAGTTTCTGCAATAGAACAAAAGGAGAATCTTCGAAACCTTACCATGTCACAGCTACACGGGATTCTAACTGCTTATGAAATGAGGAAAGGAGGACCATCAGACAAGAGAGAAGTAGCTTTCAAGGCTTCAGGCAAAGGAGACTACTATGAGTTAGGACATGCGTCAGAAGAGGAAGAAGAATCAAATTTTGTCAAAAACCTTCAATAGGGTACTGGACGATTCAGAGGTAAGTTACCTTTCAAACATTTTGCTTGTGGGAGAGTTGGTCACTATGCTGCCAAATGTCCTCATAAGGATAAAACCGACAAAGGGAAGGAACCTGTTAGATGGAACAAGAAATAGAATGTAACTAAGAAAAGTTACTACACTCATGAAGATAGTGATGGTCTTCCAAATAGTGATGAAGATGAATGAGGTAATAACTATAAACTTTTAATGGCTTTTGAAGATGATGATTACATGGATGCTATAGATGTGGATGGCTTTTATGAAGAGATTTCTAGACTCAAAACATGTTTAGAAGAAAATAATGTGATCATTGATACTCTGCAATTCCAACTTGATGAAAAAGAAAAATTTCTTGAGAAGTTAGAATGTGAAATTGTTGGCCTTAGAAAAGAAATTGAGAAAACAAAGGCTCTTAATCTTAAATTTGTTAAAGGATCTTAAACTCTGGATGAGATTATCAATGTACAACGATCTCCACTAATCAAGATAGGTCTAGGGTATAATGGAGAAGCATCTCAAGCATCCAGCTCAAAGAGTTATCTCAATGCAGCAAGGAGGAATGAGCAAAAGCCCAATGGAGAACATGGACAAATTACATCAAGAATAAACAAAGACTACCAGGTAAATAAGGGGAAATCCACCTTAAGGATGAACAAAAGCTACAACCAGCCACAGGTAAAATCTTCTCAATTTTCCTCAAGAGTGGATGACAATAGAAACTACAATCATTTGGTAGGTAGATTTGATAATCGCAGGAGTTTCTTTAATGGCCAATGTTTCTCTTGCCATAACTTTGGCCAAAAAGCAGCTCAATGTGTTGCTTATTAAACAATCATGACTAGAGAAGCTCAAAAACAAAGAAGTATGACTGGGATCACGAAAAGGATCTATAACAACTTTTCGGCCCTTGAAAATGAAATTAAATGTTCTATTTGTAATAACTTTGGTCATGAAGATTCTGAAAGCAGGAGCAGGTTTTGGCAGACAAAGGAACAAGCCTCAAGTACCAGAACATGGAGAATAAAGGAACCACAGCCAGAAAGATGTGGGATAGCTTTTTATGCAGAGGGACAGGAAAATCAATGGTACATCGACAGCGGATGTTCGAAGCATCTCACAGGGGATAAAGAAAAACTTGAATCATACAGTGCTTTAGAAAAGGGAAAGAAAGTTTCTTTTGGAAATGATACCCCTGCAGTCATAAAAGGAAGAGGCACTGCTCAGTTGAAAGAAAAGGTCAAAGATGGAAATGTTTTGTATGTTGATGGCTTGAAGCATAATCTATTGAGTGTCAGTCAGATGTGCAATCAAGGAACCGAGGTAATATTTTGATCAAATGGATGTAGTTTTCGTGATCTTGATATAGGAAAAACAGTGATCAAAGGCAGAAGAACTCTAAATAATTTATACATATTTGAAGAAGGACAACAACAATGCTATTTGAGCAAGGATGATGAACACTGGTTATGGCACCGAAGTTTGGGGCATCTAAGCTTTTCACCAATAAGGAAAGCATGCAAATACCAGGCAGTTCGTGGTCTTCCAGATATCAAAATTCCAGACAACACCATATGCAAATCATGTCAGTTTGGTAAGAAAACCAAAACTAACTTCCCTGAGAAGGAAGGATCAGCCAGCAGGCCTCTTGAACTAGTCCATATAGATGTATATGGTCCACTTAGGACAAGGTCACCTCGAGGAGAAGAATACTTTATATTATTCATTGACGACTTCTCCAGGATGGTTTGGTTAGGACTTATGAAACACAAAGACGAAGCATTCGAAAAATTCAAATCTTTCAAAGCCTTGGTTGAAAACGAATCAGATCACAAAATTAAGTGCCTCAGGTCTGACAAAGGTGGGGAGTTTACCTCAAATGAATTTTTAAATTTCTGTGAAGAACATGGAATAAGAAGGGAATTCTCTACAGCTAGGACTCCTCAGCAAAATGGAGTGGTGGAAAGGATGAACAGAACGGTTCAACAAATGGCTCATGCTATGCTTGATGAGTCTGGAACTCCCACAACCTTCTGGGGTGAAGCTGCATTTGCTGCAGTTGTTATTCTCAACAAAACAAATGTCCGAGTGAACAACACTCAAACTCCTCATGAGATCTGGTATGGTGAGACTCCTTCGGTAAAGCATTTCAAAATCTTTGGAAGCAAATGCTATATTAAGAATAATGATGAACAACTTGGCAAACTTGAACCTAGAGCAGATGAAGGCATTCTCCTTGGTTATTCTCCCCATAGCAAAGCATATAAGTGTTACAATAAAATACTTGGAAGAATTGTTGACAGCATTGATGTGGTGGTTGATGAAAAAGGAAACATTCCTAGGCAAGTAAATTATGAAAATATCGAAGAGGATGAAGACTACCCTCCAAATCAGACTGGAGATGAAGAAGAACCTCAAGAGGCACTAGAGGAACAGACAAGGATAGAAGAGAAGACTCCATCTAGGTATGTTCAAAAGAATCATCCAGAATCTCAAATCTTGGGGCAAAAGGAGGCAGGCGTACAAACAAGAAGAACAATTGCAGAAGCTTCAAGCTATTTGGCATTACTCTCCTCCACTAAACCACAAAATGTAAGAGAGGCATGTAAAGATGAATGTTGGGTCAAGGCAATGGATGAAGAACTTGAGCAGATCGAAAAGAACAACACTTGGGTGTTGGTTCCTAGACCAAAAGATAAGAATGTCATAGGGACAAAATGGGTCTTCAAAAATAAGTTGAATGACAATGGGGAAGTAATTAGAAACAAGGCCAGACTTGTTTATAAAGGGTATTCTCAACAAGAAGGAATAGACTTTGAAGAAACTTTTGCTCCTATTGCAAGACTTGAGGCCATCCGAATGTTCCTTGCTCTCTCATGCTTTCAGAAGTTCAAAGTATTTCAAATGGACGTGAAATCAACCTTTCTGAATGGAGACTTAGAAGAAGAAGTATACATTGAGCAGCTAGATGGTTTCATTCTTGGGAATGATCCAAATCTTTTATGCAGACTGAAAAAGGCTCTCTATGGTCTTAAACAGGCTCCAAGGGCTTGGTACTACCGTTTGGACAAATATCTTCATCAACAAGGTTTTTCAAAAGGATCAACAGATAGCAATCTTTATATAAAAATTGAAAATGAAAAATTGCTAATACTTGTTGTGTATGTAGATGATATTATCTTTGGCAGCAATGAAGAAGCTATGAGTCAAAGCTTTGCCTTGGTGATGCAGAAAGAATTCGAAATGTCTTTGCTTGGAGAAATGACATATTTTCTGGGATTACAAATCCAACAAAATGAAGATGGTATCTTTATGTCTCAAACCAAGTATCTCAAGCAGATCTTGAAGAAATATGGCATGGAAGATGCAAAACCAGTATGTACCCCCATGGTTACAGGAAGCAGCCTCAGTGCAAATGATGAATCAGCAGCAGTGCATCAACCAACCTATAATCTACTTTATTTGACAGGTACCGGACCATACATCATGTATGCAGTAGGAATAGTTGGAAGAGTTCAAGCAAATCCCAAGGAAACTCATCTTTAGGCAGTTAAGAGAATCTTCAAGTACCTTCAAGGAACTCAAAACTATGGCTTATGGTATCCTAGAGATACAAATCTCACACTTCATGCTTATACAGATGCAGATTGGGTCGGAAGCGTGGATGACAGGAAGAGCACAAGTGGTGGTGCATTCTTTATGGTTTCCAGATTAGTATCTTTGTTCAGCAAGAAATAGAGTTCGATTGATTTATCTACAGCTGAAGCGGAATATGTGGCTGCTGCATCTTGCTGCACTCAATTGCTTTGGATGATGCATACCTTGCAGGATTTTCAAATCACTTGTACTCCACCTATCTCCATCTTATGTGATAATACAAGTGCTATCAACATTTCAAAGAACCCAGTCATGCATTCAAATACCAAGAATATACCTATCAAATATCATTTTCTTCAGGAACAAGTGCTTGAACAAAAGGTCAAGTTGGAGTATGTTCCTTCTAAGGAACAAGTTGTTGATATACTCACCAAACGATTGCCCAGGGAGACCTTTGAATACCTCAGGCAAAAGTTGGGGGTAGTTGATGCATTATCTTGTTGTTGAATCTGATTTGTTTCAGAGATTGCTGGTTGCACGTGAGTTTCATATGGGGTATACGTGTACATTAGCTGGGTTATGGATTGGTCGAAGATCGAATGGCACAGGTTCAGGGGCGCATATATTCTTCTAATAATGCATTGTTGGCATTATGGTAGAAGATCTTGGAGGAGAAAGTTCAGGAGGAGCACATGGATGCTGATCTGAATATTGCTACTAATATGTCTCTATCTCTCTTATCAAGGTCATGTATGGTGTATAGTAGATTATGGTTCTTCTTGAAGAATTTTTCTTTTGCAGATCTAGTCTATAGTCAGGGGGAGCTCTTTTAGAAATTTCAGCAGGCACTCAGGGGGAGTATGGACAGCAAAGGAAGAGTATATCTTGGTCCGCCCTTTGCCCTTGATGTCAAAGGGGGAGAATAACTTTGAGGATCTTATGGTTGCCATCAAGTCCAAAGGGGGAGATTGTTGGCATTATGATTCAGGTTTGGCACTATGGCACAGGTGTTGTACTTGATGGCAACTCACTCAAGTGGCAAATCTCTATTAAGGCTCTCAAAACGATGGAAAACAAGAGGTTCGCATGTACACCATTCAAAAAGTGTGGGCCCGCAGGCACGCCTTTCACAAAGTGCGGTCATGTCCGCAGGTTATCCGAACAAAAGGTGCGAACCCCAGTTCACTCACTCCAATGCAGAGAAGTGCGCACACGTGGGAATTATTATGTTTGGCCCTTGGTATTTAGCCCGTCATTCATGATCCTATGGTTTTGGTCCATGGTATAGGATCTAAATTATTGAACCTCGGTTTGGATCCCTTGTATTGGTTTTCGATTGTTTTGTCCCATGGTTTGAATAAGGGCTTGCCTATAAAAAGGAAAGGAGATCACTTGGCTAGTCACTTGTGAAATTTGAATATCTTACGATCTGAAATTTTGGGTAATTGGTTTAAAAGCCTAGATCTATATCAAGGTGAAATCTGAAAAGTGTAAGGCAGATCTGTTGATAAGTCGTGATCTCTTGGGCACGTGATCAGATCTCTGGATCTGACAGTCTATGGTACATTGGAGGACTATTAATTTGGCTCTATTTGGAGGTCCAGAGGTGATCCACAGCTCAGGTGCGGAGGTACACAGCGCAGGAGAAGGTGCAGGTGCAGGTGCGGAGGTAAGAAGCGCAGGAGAAGGCTCAGGTGAGAAGGTACGCAACGTGGCAGAGGGTGCAAGTGCGGGGGTACGAAGAGAAACAAAAGGATCAGGTGTGGAGGTTCGCTGTTGGGTAGACAGTGCAGGTGCGGATCTGTGCAGAGGTACGCAGTTCAGCAGAAGGGCTAGATGCGGAGGCACGCAGAGCACAAAAAGGATCAGGTGCGGATCTATGCAGTATAGACACAGAAGAATTGTGGATATTCACAGGCTTCTATTGGTGAAGTTGCGGACCCATTTTGAAATAATTATTGGCTGCCTTTTATCTATTGCTGCAGAGTTCTGGGTTTAGATTACTGGTATTGCTTTTCTATTTACAACATTCTGAGAAGTTGGGTGATTCATTGGTTGATTGTATAAGGAGATTGGTTTATTCACATGTACTTGATGATTATTTGATGTTCCTGGATCCAGTGTGAAAATTAATGAAACGTGGTCCTTAAAGAAGTAGAAGAGCTAAGGGGGTTGTAGCTCCCTTCCAAGAGAGACTGGAAAACGAGAGAGAGTTGTAGCTCTCTACAGGTTGTAGCCTGCGTACTGGTAAAGGATTGCACCAGTAAAAAATCATTGTAAAAGAAGTTTCTAATTGAAAGAAGATAGATACATATTGCAGCAGGTGGTTTTCACCCACATTGGCTTTCCACCTTATATCTGGTGTTCTTTGGTGTGATTATCTGTTTTTCTTGTTCTTTCTCATTATTATATGGCACTGACATATAAACTAATGATCAATATCTGAAGAATAAATTAAAGTATAAATCCGGAAGATATATTGAAAAGAATTTGATAATACTCATTCACCCCCCCCTCTCAGTATTATTTCCAATACTTTGTGTATTCTCTACTAGTTACCATAACTCTTTTTCCTATCCTAATCTGCTTTCAATTTCTATATGATATTAACTGCTTCTTGCTCCATTTCATTTAACACTTTAGGTCTAAGAATTACTCTATTTACTGGGGTATCCCAACTAATAGGAGTGTTACAATTTTTGCAATATAATGGCTCGAAATAAGTCATCTTTAGTGACTTTCGATATCCATTGTTGCATGCAAAATCCACTGATGATATGAATTCTTCCCACCAATTTGGTTGATGCATGACATACATCCTCAACATGTCCTCTATAATTGGATTTTCCTTTTCTATTTGACCACCTAATTGAGGATGATATGGTATGCTAAATTTTATTTGGGTTCGAAAACCAACAACCAATGCCTTCAAACAAATTGAAGTAAACTTGGGATTATGATCTTATATGATATTCTTTAGTACTCCATGCAATTTAAATATTCCCTACATGAAAATATGAACTATGTTGATGGCCCTATGGGTGGACATAACATCTATAAAATAAGATTCCTTGCTCAATTTGTCCTCTACCACCATCATAGAATCATTTTGTTTGGTATTATTTGTTAATCCTATAATGGGTTCCATAAATATAACTTCCCATTTCTACTTAGGAATTGTTATTGGTTGTAGTAGTCCTTATAGATGTTTTCATTCTACTTTGACTTGTTGGCATTCCATGCAACTAGCAATGTACTCAACAACTTACTTCTTCATCCCTCGCCAGTGTGCCTTATTTATGGTTCTTATCATTTTATAACAGCTAAGATGAGATGATTACAATTTTTATTAAATTCGTCCATTACGAGCTTCCTCGAGTCATTCAAACTAGTCGCATACCACCTATGTTTGAAAAACAACATACTGTCATTAGTGAGCTTGTAGATCTTTCTCATTGGTACCTTGGTTCTCGATGTAAACATTTATTCATATGCTAAAAATTCTTGTCATGTTTGAATTCCTCTTTGATCCTTTCCTTGGTGTTAAACTCACAAGTGCTTATAGATAACAAATGGACTACTTGTAGACTTCTGTTGAGTGCATCTACTGCTTGGTTTTCCTCACCTTTAATATGTTTTACTTCAAAATAAAATTCACTAATTAGAGAAAACCATCTGAATTATATAACATTTAGCTCAAGCTGATCAAACAAATATCTCAATCCTCCATGATCTAACATCAATACAAATCTTCTTCAGGTTTAGTTGTGTCTCCACATATTCAGAGCATGAAAAATTGTTGTTAGTTTCAAGTCATCAGTGAGATAACTCTTCTAATGCTCATTTAATTTCCTTGAGTTATAACATATCACATTAGTTTTTTACATTAGTATTTTCCTAGTTCTTACTTACAAAAATATGTGCAGCCTAGGAAATTCTTTTCTCGATCTGTTATCCTCAAAACCAGTGCACATGTGAGCAATTTCTTGAGCTATTAGAAAATTTCCACACGTTATGGTGTCTATTTAAATGTTACCCATTTCCATTGTAGTAATGTGATTGGATCCCCAATCTTGGAAAATTCTCGAATGATCCTTTGGTAATATCATATCAATCCCTTAAAGGATCTAATCTCTATGACATTTCAAGGAGTGAAAATCTCCATCATTTCCCTAGCCTTTTTGGGATCCACAACCACTCTTTCTCTTAAAATGACATGTCCCAAATATTTGACTTGTGGTTGGAATAATTCACATTTGCTAAGTTTGGAATATATATTGCATTCCCTTAGTAATTGCAACAATTCCTTTAGATGTTCCTCATGTTCTTCTATAGTTTTTTAGTAAACCGAGATGTCATCTAAAATACCCAATATAAGCCTTTCAAAATATGGGCTAAGGATGTTGTTCATCAAACACATAAATGTGGTTGGTGCATTTGTGAGCCCAAATGGTATGACCTTATACTTGTAGTGTCCATTTCACATCCTAAACACTATCTTGTGGATTTATTCATCTTTAATTCAAAACTAATGATAACTATATCTCAAACATATTTTAGAGAACGCTATAACCCCTCTCAGTTAGTTAAGTAGATCATTAATTATCGGCATTGGATACTTGTTTTGCATTGTAGCTTTTATTTAGTTTCTAGTAACCAATGTACAACTATGACATACCATCCTTCTTCTTTTCTGAAAACACTTGTCCTCCCGAGGGTGACACAGTAGGTCTAATGCACCACTTATCCAACATTTCTTTCTTATACAACTTTAACTATACCAATTGTGGGGTGGTAATATGATATCAAGCTTTTGAAACTATTACTAAATCATGATTAAATTCAACTGAAAAATCAATTTCCCTCCCAGGTGGAAATCTTGCGACTCTCCTCTAGAAACACATCATTCAACCTCTTCAAGAGAGGGTGCTCTTCAATTCTAATTTTTTTTTTACGTACTCATCCTGTGGATCATATATAGGGCACACCCATTTTGACTACATTCCTTTACTTGTAGTGCTAAAAAATTTCTAACCGAGATGTCATTTCTCTTTCCTTGCAATGTCTTTTCCTTGCCTTCATTGTTGATGCACTCTAATAGTCTATTATAGTAGTCTACATTGGTTCTGTGGTCTGCCAACTAGTCATTCCAATTAAAGTGTCATATTATGCCACCATTCGTAGGTTGAAGGTATCTATTGTGTGCATGTCACCTAACTTGAGGGGGAATTTTACCACCTTCTCTCTTACTATATTTTTGTTCCTGTGGTTAGTTGGACTAGCCATGATTTTACATGAAGCTTTCTTTGTAAATCACACATATTTGTAACCCTTGGGATAATATAAATAAAATTAGAACCCATATTGATTAAAATTGAAACAAGCTAGTTCGTAACCATACCTTCCATATTAATCAACGAAGCTTGATCAATTTCTTTCATTTTGTCCAATATTGCATAAAAATAAAGTGCACTCTTAGCTATGTTCTTCATCTTTGTTGCCTCTTCGGAATGATACAATTCTTACTATTTTGCTGCTAGAGAGGATAATCCCTCCACTTGTGGTTCTCTCCACATCCCCAACACTGTAAAAACCTTCTGTTTGGCTACGTGGAACCCTCATGATTTTGTAGGTCACTATTTACTATAAGTAGTGAAATTCTATTGGAATTCTACTTCGTAGGAGTGGAAAGCTCAAAATTTTTCCATCCTTGCTTTTTTTTTAAGGGTTTTGGCCCTTTTCCTTTAAAACTACTTTTGTCCTTCTTCTTCTAATCTAATTGAAATTTATCCCTATGTTTAGAATGATCATAGTAATATTAAGCCTTTTGAGTGGTGTCCTCCAATGTCTTATTAAACTCAATCCTATCCTTATAGGACTATGGTGACCCACAAACATATCTTTATATCTTCACCTTCTCATCCTTGATACATGGCACATACCTCAACAACTCCAAATTCTATTGGTATAAGCCTCCCAAGTAAGTGTCCCTAGTGTATGTTCATGGAACTTTTTAATTTTGTAATCATAGTACCTTCACAATAAGTACTGGTCATGGAAATAGTTTTCAAATTTTCTCCACGATAGCTCCTTTTCTTTAATTCCCTTTAAATTTAAGAAATCCCCACATTATATATCAACTTTTCCCTTCAAGATAATAATTCCCACACCGGTCTTCATGTTGTCAAAGTAGTCATGGACTCTAAACTATTTCCTCATTTTGAGCAATGGGGCTTCTACCTATTTGACATTATTTATTTCTCCATCAAATGCAGGCGTATTTTCTTTCTTGAAATTTTCCAGCAATGTGCTCTTCTCACTTCCCCTTTGTTGGTGGTGGCTTCTAGTTGTAATACTACACAATTGGTCCTAGTCACCCTACATTCTTTATAGAGTGTTGAGTGGGATTTCTCCTCTCATTGTGTATTCACTTTCTTTTCAATTCCTTTCCTTGACTATTGGATTCCAATCCCTATATCGAGATCCTTAATGAGATTTTCTTGGATTCATGCTTTCCTAGATAGTTGTCACCAAGCTCACACTTCCCTTGCTTTTGTAAATATGATAAACTATGCAAAGTAACTGCACTCACATCTGATTTTGTTTCCTATGCTGTCATGATATTTTCTTTGTCTAGCTTTCAACTTTTCAATTCATCTCTCAAGATCCTAAGAGTATCCATCCAATCAAGGTATTGTTTGTCAGACTTCTTAACTAATTCCTCTTCTTAATTATGATGTGATATTTTTGTATTGTACTATACCATTCTATTACCCATTCCTGTATTTATTACTATATTGTTGTCTTCTTATCTTAATGTGTTTTCATACACACAAAATTATTAATTAAATATGGAATGAATATAGTAATTCATCACCTTGGTATGTTATCACTAAACATACTAATATAAATATTTTCACAAAATCAAAACCCATGTTAGTTATATATGCTAGAGCAATAATACATGTAATCATTCTATCAAGTTTTTTTTTAACCAAAAAGAGTAGTATATTTATACATAAATCACACCCGTCCACGTCCAAAATCAGGATTTTACATAAGAATTTTGAGCCTACTAAGGGCTTCCTAATATTCATTTGTTCCACATCCCTTCCCAGAGAATGTTTTCCCAAAAATCCAAAAAAAAAATCCCAAAACTCTAAGAGAAAAAATATTACTCCTCCATCAATACTGAAATGTTAAGATTGAAACTAGTATATTCTTCATCAGTCCTTGGGTTGGCCTCTGCCATTTTGAGCTTTAGATTCTCAATTTGTTGTTTTAGTGCATCCACCTCATCTTCTAGTTGTCAGGTGCACTCCTTCATTAGATCTTATGCTCTTGCATTTCTAATGCCTCATTTTCTTGCTGATGGATACACCTTTTCATGGTTGACAAACCCTTCGTAAATTCCATATGCTCATGTGCACAACCATTACAAATATGCATGTTTCTGCCACCCTCCCAAGCTCTTCCCTCCCTCGACTCCCACGTTTGAGGCTAACGACAGCCTCAAGGACTAGACAATGAGACCTTCTCCACTGAGTTACTTTGCACACTCATTTTCACAACCAAGAAGCTCCTAGATTGACCAATCTCCAAGGTGTCATGAACCTCCCACTCAAGATTGTTCCAAGCAATCAACGCAATGCCATCATCTTACTGCATAGAAAGAATTCCACCCTTACTAGCACTCAACTTCCTCCCATGACTGCACACACTACCAGTTACCACCATTGAGTCCAACACCCTAACCAAAATCCTATAGAAGTCACAAAGTGACCTCAGCCCCAACCATTGGGCCTTCACAGAGACCACCTGAGCATACACTGACCAAAAAAATTGACAGAAGATCAAATTGCTAACACATTTATAGAAGATGCAAGTCTGAAGTATGATGCAAGCCTGGAAATTGGTACTCATGATGTTGAGATCCCAATGCTCCACCATAATTTCCCATATTTTTGCTTCGTCCTTCATCCTTACACATGCCTTCCTCCCATCCACTATCTGAGAAATTCAGATCAGAGGGATTAAATGATTCTCATACTCTCTCATTTTATTACATGCACTTATGTTGGAACATCGACCACTGTAATTGTTTGTATGTTGCGAGGCCTGGGCTCTCATGCTATGATATCTCTGGGTACCAAGTGTAGTACATATGCGATGAGAGGAGCCACGTTGTGGTAGAAAGTTGAATAGACTTATGCCATAAGGCATGAGGATAGGCTAGGCGAAGTTAAGACCGATGAGATAGTGTCCGAGGAGCAGGGGATGGATCATATCAAATGGAGGCATCTCAGAATGAAATGAAGAAGGGTGACGAGGGCTAGGGAGGAGAAATAACATGGGAGAAGAGGGGAGGGTAGGTAAGGGGTGGGGGGGGGACGAAGAGGATGAAGGGTGAGAGGGTGGGGCAAGGGGTATATAACTTCTAACCCTAAATTAACCTTGTTTCTTTTATTTCCTAACCTCTTGATCCTACCAAGAGTGCCTTCCCTTGTCTGATGCTTGAAAAACTTGACCATGATTGCGGAATGTGTAGTGTTTCCTCTATTTCATTCACTATAGTTCTTTGTGCATTCAACTAGTATGCCAAATTTTCTTGCTTATCCTCTTCATAGTTATTCTCTCTTAGGATGTGAAAGAATGACACCAAATCAAAGAGAGGAATTATACCTTGGGATCTCTTAATGATTTTCTTTAGATTCATATTATTTACTGATGAATTGTATTTCATATGTTTTATTATCAACATCAAGTGTCCTAAGACATGGATCTTCCTGATGCACTTTTTTTGAGCTAGAGAAAGTTTGAGGAAAAAACAATAAGCCTCATCTTGATTGCTTGTCTTCCTTCCCAAGCCCCAAGCATATATGTCTTTGATGTTTCCTTAGAGACTAATGAGAATCCTTCCCCCTCCTGCCACGCTGTCATTTAATCAAGTTAACAACCATTTAAGCTATAAATAGAAATTCAACATATACAATAATTAAAGTTTCATATTAAATTTTGTGCATTTGTGTGTGAGCCTTGTTAGGTCTAGTGTTGAACCATCTCTCTTATATCACTCTGTAACCACCTCCCTTCCATGCCCTAAAACTTTTAGGGTTGAGAAAGGTATTACCTAGTTTACCCTATCCCCATGCTCTATTATGGAGATGGGGTTATCAAAAGCTTCAATTTTCAAGTCTTTGGAATTTAATTATGATACCACCATGATGGCTAGCTTGTTAGGGGCTTTTTGATGATATAAAATTTAACTTAATCTGACTTCTAGGTCAAAATTTATAACTGTTAGATTTTTTGGCCTATCAGTAGAGGCCATGTAGCACCCACATGTCCGTGGTGGGGCCCGTTGATCCATATCATATCAAAAAATCCATATTATAGGTCTTCCCCCTTGACTCCCTCTCCTCCAAACCTATGTTGAGGCCCAAGGGTCGAGATTCGATGATATCTCAAAATTGAGGTTCATTGCCTCTTTATTTTCGAGCACTTTGAGTTGATGGTTGAGGTTTGCTATCAACACATCAACATGATGCCTTTACACAGGTTAACCTCCATGAATCTCTTGAAGTTCCAAGGATTTGATATCATGGCTCGATAAACAAGGTTCCACCCTCTTTTTTGTGCCTACTCGTTATGCTCTCGCCTCAGCCGAATACAACGAGTGATGTAGGCCCCTCAATGGTGGAATAAAATGTGGAGATGGGGGGATATTCATGAATATCAATCATAGAACAAATGTCGGTGGTTTGATGCTAATCCCAACTTTGGCCCCACCATCGCTAATTAAACATCAACTATGTGGGGAGCCCTTAATTGATCTCAACCATTCATCTTAACTGGAAACGTGTTTCAACCAACTAACTTGCGTGAGGTTTAACACTCATTGCTTTAGTGAAAAAAGGATTCTACTCTCTATATCTTTGGGCCAATCAAAATAACTTTTCTCCTACTGTAAAGAAATCTAATCTGGTTTATGCTTATTGTAAAGAGATCTAACCATGGAGATTCGCCCCCTTTTATCATAGAGATTCTTAATCAATAAATAAGCATTATTGTAATACAATAGACTAATACCATGACTTACCAATATCATATGCCCAAAAATCCATAACTCATTTTATATGACACTTATTCATATGACATTTTTTCATTAGTGAATTTAATTAAAAGGACAAAAAAAACATAACTACTTTACAAATAATTCCTATCTTTTCATTTGTGTATACTACTATGCATATTCTAAAGTATTATATGGAGGTTAAATTATTACAGTCAACCTAATAATTCATAATTAAATTTAAAAAGTCATATTCTAAAATTCAAATACCTATAGGCAAAATTAATGTTAATAAAAATATTTAAAATAAAGTTATAATTTAGATCATTTTAATGATTTTTTTTCAATGTTGGCAATGTGATATGTAGAGTAATTTTTTTTTATAAAGTTGTGTGGATGATGTTTAATTTTGTTCAACATTTCGAGTGGACACTCCACCCATCATCAGAGACCCACAGAGACAACCCCGACAGGTGGAGGGCAGGAGGGCAAGAGGGCAGACTGACATGTGGAAGGAACAGGGATGGGGCTTACCCCTATAGAAAAGTAGTTTCTACCTCAACTGGATGCCATGACGATGCGTTACATATGATAATGCACAAGTTGAGGATCATACGCCATTCATAGCCCATTACTACCACCAGTCATAACCGATCATAGTTGATCATAGCCAGCAGTCATAGTCAGTCATAGCCATAAGCCAGTCAGAACTAGAAGGTCCTTACTAGAAGGTCATTTACACCTAAGAAATTTGATTGATTACAAACGAGCATTGTGAATCCTTTAATAGGAAAAATCCTACAAAATTAGCAATTAAATAATACTATTAGAATAATAAAATAAATTAACTCATGAACAATAATAATAATATAATAATAAAATAGTTGTCCAAAGATAATAAGATATATATATAATATGCCAAATCAAATGATTTAGTATATAATGAATTAATTATTTAATTAAAAGAAAGAGAAATAAAATATAGAAATTAGGAGGGTTACGAGGAAATCAAGGGACAAGGGTAAATGATAGAACATATATATATATATATATATATATCTTTGTCTTTTAATTTAAATGTGATTCACCATTTCCTCTTATTTTCCTCTTAACTCTACAATTTTTATATTTTATTTTAGTAATTTTTAATGGCTAGTTCACAACGCCTTTTTGTAACTAATCAAATTTTTTAGGTCTGTGATGATGGGTGGAGTGTCCACTTAATCTTTGGACAAGATTAAAGATTCTCCATGCACTTTTATCAAAAAAATTGCTCTCATTATGAATAGTTTTGGAAATATACACTCTCTCAATGTGACATGTATGGTGAGGTAAGTGTTTTTATCTAAGAATATTTTTAACCATGTATATTTATCCCTTCTTTAACATGAAGATTCTTAAATTTAAATATGTTTTGTTACAATACCATGGCTTATTAATATGACATGCCCTAAAAAGTCACAACGCATGTTCATATGACATTATTTTAATGAATCACTTTAATTAATAGGGTATAAAGGGTATAAATACTTTTGAGATAAATATCAACGTTTGGTTTGTGACTACTACTAAGAATATTCTATAATATTTAGTGGCCCCTTACTTCAAGGTTAAGATCCTTAACCCTAGAAACTAACCCCCTTACTTCAGGGTTAAGGATCCTTAACCTTGTAAACTAAGCATCAACCGATCCTTATCCTTGTAAACTAAGTATCAACCATACTAAGAATCAACCATCACTTTACGATGGAAATTCCTAATATGTAAATAGGTATTGTTACAATACCATCGCTTATCAATACTATGTGCCCAAAAATCCATAACTCACCTCATATGGCATGTTTTTTATTGATCAATTTAATTGTAACTAAAAAAATGACATAACTATTTTAGAGATAAATCTCTACCATTGATTAGTACATAGTACTATCAATATTCTAGAATATTTCACGAAAGTTAAATCCCTACCATTCACCTAATAATTATTCATTATTAAATTAAAATTATTAAATCCCTATTCCAAAATTTACATACATATCTAAGTAATTATTGGTAATTAAATTACAATTATGTAATTCTGATTCGAGAATAGGCAAACCTATTAGAGTAATTACTAGGGTATCCGTATAAATTAAATGGATAGTAAAAGTGGATACAAATTAAAACACTTACCTCATAATACATATCTCATTTTCTTTCAAAAATAAGTTTAGTTTTTTACTATAAAACTAAAAAATAATTTAACTTTCTCATGAATTTAATGTGCCTATGGATATGGAATGCCTTATGGGTACCTCTCCCCTATGCTTTGTACCACCTCAAGAAAAATTTATGGGACCTTCCTTCCCAACGAGGGAGGAAAAGGCCCCTTGGCACGATTCTTGTATACATGTCTATGTGAACTGGGATCACTTCAGTATACTCCTCATCCTTGGATACTAGTTTGAGCTTTGTCTCATCCATCATTGCCTCCTCTGGTTGTTGCTTTTTCCCACCATGCACCATTCTAAGGTGGGTTTCCTTCCATCTTATTTGCTGACTTTCCCCCTACGCTGACAACCTTTTCCGATGGTGAAGACCTTGTCCCAAGCACGTTGTTCTTGCAACATACCTAGAATGTTTTAATGGCCTCTCACTTTCATGATCATCCTATGCAACCCCCCTCCCATCTCCATCCTAGTCTCTATGGCATCCTTCTACCACCAATATCCATGACTCGCCCATGCCTCGTCAATGAGCTCATTGTCAGAATCAAAGTGGAGGTCCTAGTGCTTTAGGATCCAGGGCCTTCTTACAAGAAGAGTCTTCATCCTGTAGCTTTGATGTTAACACACCTCCAAATGTTCAATAGGAAGACAGTCTTGTCGAAGGTCACACTATATTTAGAAGTCATGGTTGGCATAACCTCTTTTGTTCGATAGATAGGAAATTAGCGATGCCACCAAAATCACAATATATTGATTTATACTAGCATGTTAGGTTGTTGCTCAAAGAAATTATGGTTGATACAACATAATCACATGTCGATCTCATGCATAAACTCAATGGGCTTAGAGATCTTATGCTTGATGTGGAAGGTTGACTTGCCAGAGAGGGAATCACTGCTTGACTGTCTAATTCCACACCCATGTGAGGTTGAGGAATAGCCAATTAACCTTGATACCTCAATGCCATCCTAATGTTTGGGTTTCCTACATTTTATCTTTTCAGCTCTGGCTCTTTTCCATATATTTTCTTAGAGCTTATGTTTAGTTTATTTTTCTTGTTGCCTCAAAATATATATATCCCAAAGGCTTCCTCTTTTGTTTCTTGCTAGTGGTTTCCCCAAGGTGGAGCAACAATATATTTTCACATTCTCAAATCTTTGACTTTATATTGTTTTACTTTCTTAATAACTTCCAAAGTAATAAGTAGGAGATAGTAATACTAGCATATCCGATGTAATAATAATAATAACAATAATAATATGATATATTTTTAAATAATATTTATCTTTAATTTTAGATGTAAAATAAAATATAGCTTTACTGGTAAATAATAAAAATAATTAAATTATATATTTTGAAAATGTATCGTTATTTTCGATAGAATGAAGCTTTTGGAGTATAAGTTTAAACTGACTTTGTTTGGGGAAGAGTTAGTTTGCAAAGAAATGTAATCCCTTATCCTATCCTTTTCCATTTATCCTGAATAATTTAAGTTACCTTACATTAAATGTTATTAATGAGTATTCTAGTGTTGGTTCGATAACTATGTTAGGATAAGTTTTCAATACTGATATAATAACTAAAATGTAACGAAGCTTTTGAGGTTCATTGATGTGAAGAAAGTATATCTATACACGAAGAAATGTTAAAATTGCGACTTGAATCTTAAGTTAACTTGAAGATGCAGCAGATCATGATTGATTTAGTTGACCGCAAATTCAACATGTCCGAGGGGAACAGAATTCTATGAATTACACAATATCATTGACCATAGCAATTACACAATTCCATACAGTGAGTTGAAGTCCTATATATACGTGAGGCTTGTTTTCCATTTCTTCACATTGAGTTGAAATGCCTCATAGATATATAGGCCTGTTAGATAATGGAGGCCTCACCAGAATCTGAACCAGAAGAGAGAGAGCACGTCCTCTAGTGATCCATCTCACATATTTGGAGTGGGGAAGAGGAGGTGCTCTCTCTCTTCTCGTTCAGGTGTTTTCAGTCATATGCACATAGTTTAAGTAATTTTTTCATTAATTTGTTTTGAGGATATGGTTCAATGATTAGGTTAGAGGTTTGGGCGATCTCCGCAGATCTTGTCGGCAAACATTGTCATGAGAACTGCTCCAGCACGATTTCTTCCCTAAAAGCAAAACTTTTTCATTAATTTATGTATCCGGTAAGCTTCAATGATGTTACATGTTACAATGGTATATATCGCATTAACATTTTGTTGGTTGACTGACTAAATAACTTATTCAGAAATTGTAGCACACAAGCGGAGCGAAGCGGAGGAATTTTACATTTCTTTTTTAAATGGGACACGTCAGTTTTATAACGGCTGGAAGTGTATGATTTTCCTTGGCATGTTACTTGAGATGGTTTACGACTGCATGTGATTAGAAAGGGTTATACGAGAAGACATGATTAATCAATATTTGTCTCCTGAGTGTTGCTCTTACAGGAGCCATCAATACTCTGCATAAGAGTTCATATGCACTACCCATTTCGTCGACATATATCTCTAAATTATGTTTGTTATTACTGTTTATAAGTTGTAAGTTATAAAAAGTGTACTTTCGTTCGTTTTATTTTTTTAATTCAAAATATTATTGATGGATTATAATTTTCATTATTTTACTTTTTAATTCAAATTATATGTGTATGTTTATAACTTAAAATGTTAACCTAATGTTTTTTTTTCATTAATTAGTGGAATTTTAAAATGTTAATTAATTTGTTGCATTTTCAGTTGTGTGTAATCTTTCAAATTTACTTAATATAATAGAAATTATTAAATAATAAATAAAATTATTTATGTTATTTAAGTAACAAAGTTTTAAATAACCATTATCAAATAATAAATTATGCAAACTATCAAATAACAATAATATATATTTAGATATAATTAATACAATCATATATATTAAGAAGTGGTTAAATAACTCAACTATGTTGCTTATTATTTTTTATGGGTTGGCGAAATGTTATAACAATATGAGTTATATTACACATTAAACAATCAAATTGTGTCATTTTTATAAGGGATTCATTTATTAAATCAAAATTTTAAATTAAAGTTAAAGCAAATAAACCTATTTACATTTAAAATACATATTTTTATGTATTTTAAACCAACAGAAATATTTATCTTAAATTATATTTCATCCCTAACAAAGTTGTCCTAATTAACTTTTCCAAAAACATACGTTTTCGAATCTAATAAATATTTTGAGTTTTTAAGTAAATAATTTTCTTTTAGATATACATAATTTGATTAAATAGATAAATTAAATACTTATGTGTTAAAGTTGTATAATTAAATTTGACAAGGCACACGTTGTTTGAGATATCAATAAAAAAATAAAAATAAAGAAAGAGAAGAGAAGAACCTTCAATGATCGGTTGAGAAACCTATAAATGACCATAAAACGTAAAAGGGATAAATGTTAGAAGAGATTGTGTAGATTTATTTATTTAAAAGATTTTTTATAATTTATAGACCCCATTTAAACTAATTGGCTAAGTAAAATAAAGGAAGGGAAAAAATATATTTGTAAATAGATATAATTAAAATCTTAAATAATTGATAAATGAACATAGCTCAAGGAATGAAAGATATAATTACTTTAGCCAACTTTACTCGATATTTTACACACTGCATTATCATGAAGTAACATATTTTTGTGGAGAGGCATGCTAATTGAAAGAGCACCATGTATCCCATTAGTCCATTTTGGTGTAGCTTAAAAGTTCTTTTACCTTGTGTTTGGTTTAGGGAGGCTCTTGAGTTAGGAAAATATTAAAATAAATTTCCATCAATGTTGAGTGGTGATCTACTCTAAGATGTGGAGTAAGATGGATTTTGATGTTATTGTTAGACGTTGTATTTCTATCATCATGGTTATCTACCTATTGACCATTGTGCATTGCAGTTAATGATGAAAGGATGTTGTACCTAACGTTATATGGATGTGCTACAACATGTATGTTAATATGCAATGTAAATTCAACCAAAATATAGACTTTGGTGTAGAGATGAAGTAAAAATATGAGGGGATTCGAATAATAGAGATGCAATGATAGAAAAAATGGATAAACTAAAGAAGGATGTATTTTGAATTACTTTGCAGAAGTTAGCGATGTCCATTTTATTTAATGTAAAGGTAAAGTTGGATTTCCTTTAAACATAGATGGTAGAACTATAGGAATTTTGCATGTCTCCAAGATCTAGATAGAAACTTTGGAATCCATGGTTGTTATATTATATATGTATCTCTTTCAAGTTGTCAAATCAAGAGGATTTTATCTAAGTACTCGTATTATTTTCTAATTCAAGTTTGCAACTATCTACATCAAGAAGCATATAAGTTGTGCGAAATGTAGATTAAGGGGATAATCCAATGTTAGCACAAAATAACTTGTATAGCATAAAACATGTTAAAAGAAAACCCTTTAATTAGGATAACCAATAATGAGTGTATTAATCTAAGATATTTTTGAAACGGTGTCTTCTTTTTCCAATTATAGGCCATTATGGATGCACTAGTTAATATTTTCATATATGACTGAAAAAACTATGTTTACATTATGTCCAAATTGGAAATAACAATAAAACACCAATAATTATGTCCCATATCTTATAGCATAATGAATAGTGGATATGTTGTAGTGTTACTAATGAGTTGGATCAACGTTGGCAAAGGAGACATAGAAATATAATGTATATATCATGTTAGAATGCAATGTACATAATCACATGATGTATCTGAATAATATAATACACATATTAATACATGACCCATGACATTTCTTTTCATGTTGCAAGAGGTGTTTTGGAATCTTGATGATTGTTCCTATTCATTTGTGACTCTTCATATTACTTATAATGTGGATATTGTTGGAAACTATGGAAATCTCGAGAGGAGGGGTGAAATAGTATTTCAAAATTTTTAACAATTATTTACCCGAACAATCACAATCAAAAATATAGAATTTCATTAATAATGTAACATTTAAACACAAAAAGTTAATATGGGAACACATGCAAGGTAAAAAATATAAATTCTTTTTTATTATGATGTAAATTCAAACACCAACATCATATTACATCAAGTTATGTAGGCCACAACCTACTAGAAATTCCAATCACCTTTTCTTTGCAAGCACCAACTTGCTGGAAGCACTGACTCCCAATGTTTACTGACACCAAGCTATTGAAGGCAATCACCCCTTGTTATTTACAATGACCAACCTAAAGGAGGTTCCATCCCCTTCGTATAAAAGAACTTAGTTTCTCTACCCATTATATGCCTCTTTTATTAATTTTGAAACTCAAATCCATAAGATATTTGCACAAAATATTGTTGAACCAATTATATAGCCCTCATATCTACCAATGTTACTTTGCTCTAACATTTAACTCCTCAGATTTATTCTACAACCCAACTCATTACTAGTTCTTCATATATGAACTTCCCTTTTGGCCCAATTTTGATCACAAGATGTAAATCTATTGTACATCTCTTCTCCTCAAGCTCATATTTGATCTCAACATTTAGGTCTTCTCTCTTTTTATTTCTTTCTCTGCATTAAACTTTCTTCCTTTAAATAATAAACTCTATATCTCTAGGTATTTCATTCAATTGATCCTTAATCACATCCCTACACCTCTTTTCCAAGTATGGTTAACATCTCTTCACTTCTACATTGTACATATATGCCTTCTCTCTAACAAATCCACTAGATTTGGCATAAATATCTCTTTGATCTAAAGCTCTCTTCTCACACAAAGCCTCAAATATCTGTATTTCATTGATTTCAACCTGGGTGCTCAAATTTGTTGCAATTTACACATTGTATCTCCATCATGCTTTCACAAAATAGCTCTCTAAATCTTGAATCTACTATCTCATACAAACATCATATTTTCCATTCTCAACATTTTTCTAGCTTTATATCTACAATGATATGTATATTTATCCATTACTCAATACTCATTTATTCATTCCACACTCGTTGCTTTCTCTATGGTGTATTCACCACCTCTCTCTCTCTCTCTTTCTCTCTCTCTCAATTTTGCATCAATTGTCAATCAACCTATGCCACCTTGAATCATGTTATATAAGCTGCATTAATAGATTTTGCAATAAGAAGAATTCAATTATTCAAAATAATTTGGCACCTAAACACCGATATTTTGTTTTGTAGCCCTTCCTAGAGAGCTCCTAGATGCATGTACCCCTTAGCAAGGACCACAATCTTAGACCATAAGGTGATTTCAGTAAAGTAGTTCACAAAATGATTAAGAAACATAAATATTTCGTAGGTGCATCAAGCTATTCGATTGATATTGATGGTTGAAATATCATTGTGGCACCCCTATCTATCCAAAAATTAACATAGGGGGGTGATCCATGATCTGTCACATATGTTACCTAAATCACCCCATCCCCTCTGGATGCACTAAACAAAATCTAGAAAATAGTTTGATCTAATGAAGAGGAAAATACTTCACAACCCCCATGTTATTTTGAGTTTTAATGAGGTGGTTGATACATTGATATTTTGCTTATAGATGTATGAAAAGAATCACATGTGAAAATTGTATCTTAACATAGAAATTTAATGTGCACACAAGAAAGAAAAGCAACACATAAAATCACAAAAAAGAAGACAACAAGACTTGATAACGGAGTTCGTCCAACTAGGACTACTTCTCCGGGCCCTGCTCGATCACTGCGGAGGCCTTGATTCATTAAATGGCATGAAAAGAAGAGAATACAATCATCAGTTACATAAAAGAGGCTTATACCTCCATTTTGGAAGATGGCCGAGAAATGGAGAATTCAGATGGAGAAATGGATATCACTATTGCATCCATGGAATTGAGAAGGGCAGAAACCATATAAAATTTTCCCAATTCAGACAAAATGATCAATCACCCCTCCTGCATGTTGCTGCCTTGAACTGCGTGCCAAAATCCTCTCCCCCCTGCATTTCTGCGTGAATTGGGTTTTATAACACTTCCTTTTGGTTACAGGTAGACTTAAATCGGAGGTTGTTTTGTTTGTAATAGAAATTGTTCTAACGGAGGACCGATGAGCACAACAAAACCCCAAAAAGGCCATTTTCCGCTTAAACAGATAATACACAAAACATTGGAAATTCCGACCACAAAGCCTTTTTTCGGATCTCAAAATATATTAAATCTTCCTTATTTGCATGTCGGGTCCATGCTTATCACAAATCGTTATTGATGATGTCAATGGCCCTATATATCGAGGGCTCATCGATCGCCGATATGCCAATCTGCCGATTGCCGATTGCCAATACGCCGATCTGTCGATTGTCGATATGCTGATATGTCGATCATTGATCATCGATATGCCGATATTGCACATAGCATGCCCCCGACTCCAATTAATCAGAGATCGCTGATCAAGGGTTCGCAACCACCTACCTTAAGTCCACCCTTTGGACCCTCCGATTGCGATTTTTCCTTTTAAGAATAAAAACCCATTTTTTTTAAGGGAAAAAGCCTCATTTTCTAAAGGAACAAGGAAATCTTGTTTCTGTCGTAACTTTATCATATGGACTCGGATTGGAGTGTCATTCGCACCATTGGAATCAAGGTGACAAGCACTTTGATATGATGTCAAGATACTTGCCTTCCTACCACTTTGAATTTTGATCTTTTCAATGCCATTGTATCTGAAGATCCACCTAGATCAATTCTCCCCATTGAGGAGCTTTTGGACTACCAAAAGCTTTCATTAGTCAATTGGCAAGTGCGGGAATTGTTCCCTCACCCTTTTCTTCTCCAGCCATGTTTCCTTGCTAAGTTTCATCCCCTTGAAACCAACTCGAAGGTATTCCACATCTCCTCATCGTGAAGTCTTGGTTCTTCTGTCAAGGATGGTGTCTTCTGGTAACCCATCGAGATACTCTGGTGCAAACAAAGGGAATCCTCCTACAAAGTCCATCGACACACTTTCCCATGGATGACTCAGAATAGGGAGTGGTGTGTATAGTCTGAGTTTTTTATTAGAGGGCTTTGAAACAGAACACATCACATAACCCTTTACATAACGAGTCACAATGTTCTTCATATGAGGCCAAAAAAAAAATCTTTGTACATGACATAAAGTCTTTTCGACACCAAAGTGTCTAGACACAAGAGAGGTGTGGGCCTCTCGAATTACATGTATTCTTTTCCCTGTGGGAATGCACAATTTACCAAGGTGATACAACAATTTCCCCTACAAGCGATAGTTGTCCACCTGTGAACCATGGGTTAGTTTTGCATAAATATCCTTAAAGTCATCATCGTTAGCATATTGTTCAGTACAACTCTCAAAAGATAACAAAGCATTATGCAAAATAACAGAAGCAGAAATAGGAGGGCAAGATAACATATCAGCCACTTTATTGCTAGTGCCCTTCTTATAATTTATTACCAGGTGCCACTGTTGAAGAAAACCCATCCACCTGAAATGACAAGATTGCTGCAACTTGGTCTGTGACTGAAGGTACTCCAATGGCTGATGATCTATATGGATGATGGTCTCCTTGCTGATCTAGTAGTGTTTCCACTTTTTCACACTTTTCACCAAGGCATAAAGCTCCTTTTCATAAGTGGGATAGTTTATCACAGCTTGAGAAAACTTCTCAGAATGGTAACAAATCAGTTTCTTTTGCTGCATCAGTACAACTCCCATGGCATAACCGTTGGCATCAGTTTCAATCTCGAATGGCTGTTGGAGATCGGGTAAGGCTAGGACTGGTGTGGTGCTAATCTTTTTCTTAAATGTTTCGAAGGACGTCTGCTATCTTCCTCCCCATTGGAAGACCTATTTCACATTTGTCAATGTGTGCAGAGGTGCTGCAATAATACAGAAATTGGCAATAAATCTCCTCCAATACTCGATTGCACCTAAAAAGCTATGGACCTCGGTTAAACTTGTAGGCTTAGTCCAATTTACAATTGCTTCAACTTTATAGGGATCACTTTTTAACTAACCATGACCAATAATATGACCTAGGTAACCCAAAGAGGTTTTCCCGAACTCACACTTTGACAAATTTACAAAGAGTTTTTCTTTTTTCAATACATCAAGCACTTTCTTCAAATGACAAACATGTTCATTCCAACTTTTACTAAATACATGTACATCATCTAAATATACAAGAACAAATTCATCAATGAATGGCTGAAAGAGATCATTCATCACCCTCATGAAAGTGGCTGGAGCATTGCAAAGTCTAAATTGCATCACCATCCATTTGAACAACCCCAGTTTGGTCTTGAAAGTAGTATTCCACACACCCTGCTCTGAAATTCAGACCTGGAGATAACCACTACGCAAATCCAATTTGGTGATATAAATAGCATTCTTTAACTGATCTAATAAGTCATCAATGCATGGAAGAGGGTAGTGATTTTTCACTGTGATTTTGTTTAGTGCGCAGTAATCCAAACACATCCTCCATGTGTTGTCTTTCCTTGGCACTAAGATAATTGGTGAGCCACATGAAGAAGTGCTCTGCCTGATGACCCCTTGGTCCAGAAATTCCTGCACCTGTTTCTTGATTTCCTCCATCTCAATGGTCGACATCCTGTAAATGCCAATATTCAATAAAGAAGAGTCATGTTGTAAATGGATTTCATGTTGGATTTCCCTCTTTGAAGGTAATCCCTTTGGTTCCTGAAACAACTCATCATAATTAGAAATTAATTCACATAATTCCTGTTTATGTTCCTAATCACAACCTTGGAAAGCGTCCGCTAATTCTGCATTTTTTTCCCTTACAACCATCAACATGCAACCCTTATTGGAATTCACCCACCTTTCCATTTGTCCAGCACTTATAAGGTTGGCAATTATTTTATTTTGATGAGCACTTACTATATATTCTACCCCATCTTTTGTGATCTGGTATTTGTTTTCATGACTGAAAAATATTGCCTTTCTATCATATAGATACAAACTCCCTAACACCATGCCACAGATATCCAATGGGATCACATCCACTTCTACTTCATCCACTAGCTTAGAACCGATTACAAATTTTACTTTACACTGCTTGGTTACATTCAGTTTTGATTTATCATGTATCCATCTAAGCGGGTAAGGTTTTGGATGTGGTTTGGTTTCTAATCCAAGTTTCTTTACCAAGGATTCTATGATTAAGTTTGATTGGGATCCAGTATCAAACAAAGTTTCAAATTTAGTATGATTTACAACAACTCTGATATGAAACAATTCAATTCTCTTTCGATCATTCGAAAGGGACTCATTCGCAGAACAAGTGCCTTCATGTTATTCAGAATTAACAGGAGGTGTAAGAGTACCTTTTGTTCCCACTACTGTGATCAATGCTTCATCTTCGGAATCCAATCCAAGGTTTTGCTACGTAGTTGCGACTGTCTTCTGCTTCCCTTTTCCTCCATACTTCTCTGGATGCTTTTCTGGGTGATGTTTCCAACAATGATCATCATCGTGGCCTTCATTTTTGTAGTGATTGCAATACAGCCTTTCTCCTTCTTTGGCTACTATCGTTTTCTTCTCCTTTCCTTTCCATTTCACTTTAGACTTGCCATTGGGAGGTTCAAACGGTGGTTTTCTGGAATGATCATCTCTTTCATTTTTGCCCCTGTTCTCAATATGAATTGCCTTCACACTGGCTAAGTCAATAGTGGTTGGTTTAAATAACAATAATGAATGCCTAATGTAGCTATGCAATGAGCCAATATACTTAGTTACTACTTCAGGTGTATCAAGTGCAATACCCAAATTAAGTGCTTGCTTTCTAAACTCCTCTGTAAAACTTTGAACATCCTAACCTTTACCTTGTCTTAAATACTACCAATTCATTAAATCTCTTTGCTTGTAACCCAAGGGATAAAACTATTCCTTTAATGCAGAAATAAAATTAGGCCATGAGGAAAGGACGTTACCCACATTCTTACTGCTCTCCAATTTGCTCTCCCACCAAACGAGAGCGGTGTCGCTTAGCCGTAGAGAGGCCAGCAGAATCTTTGCCTCATCCACCATCATCTACTGAATCCTGCAGTAGACCTCAATCTGCCTAATCCAATTATTAAGATTTTCTGCCTTACTTTCACCCTTAAACATGGAAAGATCAAATTTCACATCTAATTTAAATAAGGGTTTCTTAGATGTATCCCTTGAATTTCTATGATTATGGTAGTGAGAGAAAGAAGAACTTTCACTCGTGGAAGGAGAAGGAGGGGGGTCTTCTCCACCACTTCCATGTGATGAACCTTGTTCTTCTGCTTTTCTCCCTTCTGCTCTTTCCAACCTTAAAACCAACTAATCAACATTCTCTGCCATTGAATAGAAGGTCTTTCTAAAATTGTGCTCGTCCTCAATATGAGCCTCTTCATCCATTTTTCCCCTTCGATGTGCATGCCCCGCTTCGGGATCGAAAGGTTCTAGTTCCCCTTTGCCTCTTTCGATTCTATATCTTTTTAGTATACAGACATGCAATTCACATCTAAAAAGACCTGCTCTAATATCAATTGATCTAGGGATCTTTTGCTTATAGATGTATGAAAAGAATCACATGTGAAAATTGCAGCTTAACATAGAAATTTAATGTGCACACAAGAAAGAAGAAGAAACACATAAAAGCACAAAAAATAAGACAACAAGACTTGATAATAGAGTTCATCCAACTCAGACTACATCTTAAGAACCTACTCAATCAATGGGGAGGCCTTCATTCATTAAATGGCATGAAAAGAAGAGAATACAATCATCAGTTACATAAAAATAGGCTTATACCTCCATTCTAGAAGATGGTTGAGAAATTGATAGCACCACTGCGTCTGTGGCATTGAGAAGGGCATAAACCATATAAAATTTTCCCAATTGAGACGAAATGATGAATTTCCACTCCTCCAAGCTACTGCCTCAAACTGCATGCCAAAATCCTCTTCCCCCTGCACTTTTGCATGCATTGGGTTTTATAACACTTCATTTTGGTTACAGGCATGCCTAAATAGGAGGCTTTTTTGTTTGTAATAGAAGTCAATCTAATGGAGGACCAGTGGGTGCAACAAAACCCTAAAAATGGCCTTTTTCCGCTTAAACAGATAATACACAAAACATTGGAAATTTTGACCACAAAGCCTTTTGTTAGATCTCAAAATATATTAAATCTATCTTATTTGCTTGTCAGGTCCATGCTTATTGCAAATCGCTATCACTAATGTCAATGGCCCGTGTATATCGGGGGATCACCGGTCACTGATCACCGATACGCCGATCCGCCGATCACCAATATGCTGATCGTTGATCGGTGATATGTCGATATCACACATAGCATGCCCCCGACTCTAATTAATTGGAGATTGCTAATCAGGGGTTCCCGACCGCCTGCTTTAAGTCCGCCCCTTTGGACCCTCCAATTGAGATTTTTCCTTTTAAGGCTAAAAACCCATTTTTTAAGGGAAAAAGCCTCATTTTCCAAAGGAACAAGGCAATCTTGTTTCTAGCATAACTTCATCATCTGAAATCGGATTGGAGTGTTGTTCGCACTATTGGAATCGGGGTGACCAACACTTCGATTTGATGTCAAGATAGTTTCCTTTCTACCACTTTAAATTTTGAGCTTTTCCATGCCATTGTATCTAAAGAGCAACATGGATCAGTGGTTCCATAATTTTTCATATATGCCCCCAATCTAACATGCTACATCACTTAGCTTATCCCACTAAACTATCACTGATGAATATACATGGCAAATTTTTTTAACACTATGGAGCCTTACATAACTAAATTTGGTGCAAATATTGAGGTTTTGCTACCTTATCTACACATAATTTTTTTTCCATGTGTCATTGCATGTCATTTCCATGTGTCACTCAAAAGGGTGCCACGTAGCCACCTAAATTGTCCAAATCCCCCTACCAAATGTCATGCTCATTGAGTTCCACATGATCACCTTTGTTACATAAATACCACCCATTGTGTCTTAGCTGCTATCTCATGTTCTCATCTATCGCATCAAAAAGTGTGTGAAGGGTTTATGCCTACTACTCAACACTCTTTACTACTTATGTACACTTAATTAGACCTGGAAGTTAGATAATCACTTGTGTGCTTAAATGTACCCCATTGTGATTAGGAGCCTCTGTGGCCATCATTTGGCACCCATTTGAATGAGTGGTCAGTAATTGGACTAAAAGTTTGATAAGTTATTAGGTGCTTATACCTAGCCCCGTATAATAACCCCAGGTTTATTTTCCATGTAAAAAAAATAAACCAAGGTCACGGGACGCATATTCCAATTTGAATGGATGGAAAAACATTAAAGTTAACATCACTTGTGGTTAATTAATGCATATAGAAATTGGCGTTGACATTGGCAAAGACAAAATGAAATAAATGATAATTTAATATGATAAATAATGGAAACTAGGAGAAAAGGGAGATGAAGAGACACAAATATCCATGAAAGGGAAAATGAAGGAAATTGAAGTAAAAAATAAAGGAAAAGTAAACAAAAGGAGAGGGAGAACATTTTATGCCTCTCTTAGAGAAAAGGGAGATGAAGAGACACAAATATCCATGAAAGGGAAAATGAAGGAAATTGAAGTAAAAAATAAAGGAAAAGTAAACAAAAGGAGAGGGAGAACATTTTATGCCTCTCTTAGTCACTCTTACACTCTTACACACTTACAACATTCGAGCATTCACTTGGACATTAAGGCATTCCCACTTGGACTTGGAGAGAGAAAGCACTTGAACAGAAGCAAAAAAGCAAATGAATTCATGGGAAGCAAAAGAGAAGGTTGGAAAAGCAACTACAACAAGAGAACATTGTAGGTAACAAGTTGCATGTGCAATTTCATTGTTGAGATTTGAATGCATGGTACATGAATTTGGTTATTTGGTTGCTTTTCTATCATTGGAATGGGATTTCCCTCAATTGATAGTGGTTTCATCCTTGCCTTTCCATTTCCTAAATAGCCATGTTCTAGTGGGTTACTTGTTGTGATTAATCTTTGGATGCTCGGTGGACTTTAGATTCTTGTAAGGTGGTCTCAGAAAAAATCCGAAGGGTTGAGGGTGAAGATGGGCTTTCACCTTGGAAATCTTGTCAGATGGGTGGAGACAAGAAAATTCCTTTGGGTATACTGAAGAAAGTCAAAGGCATCAAATCTTGTTTGGTGTTAGTGATTTCTGGACTGGTTTAGGTGAAATCACTATCATTGAAGGTTGATGTGGTTTGGCCTTTCGAAGCCCTAGTTGAGTTTATTTTGGTTTAGCCCATATGATCCCACATTCATGCTTGGAATATGGCACAAGGGTGATTGGATGAAAGAGAGATTTGTTTTAGCCCAATCTATGGTTGGGTGGTATGTGGAAGTATATGATTTTGGTTGACTTTATGCATATGTTATTATGTGTTATTACTTATTAAGATCAATTAGCACTTGTATTGGTTATTGCATTGATTTTATGACTAGTTTGTCATGGATTTATTTTGGTTAAATTTTGGTTATGGCCATGATACATTCTTGTTATTTAATGTGCTCTTGTTATGGAACTTACTTATGCTTTTATAATTCATTGAATGGTATATGAATGCATGAGGTAACAAGTGTTTTTGTAGCTAGTTTGACAAGGCATTGAGCCTTCTTTATCGTTATCCGATGAAGTTAAGAAAAAAGTGAAAAGATATGCATTCATGACCTATAGTTACTATGTTTACCATGTGTCTGTTGAAATGTTTATCATGTGTTTGGAAATTTCTAAGTGAGACCTAGCCTTAGTGTTCATTACACTCACTTATTATCATCTTAGATTGAAATGTTTATCATGTGTTTGGAAATTTCTATGTGAGACGTAGCCTTAGTGTTCATTATACTGACTTCTTATCATCTTAGTTTGAATTCTACAAATGAATGGGTTATTTTGGGTAGTTGGCTTATAGCTACGCTAAAAATCTGAAATTGGGTTGCTAGTTGCACCCTCTGAACTGAGAGATATCAGTTGCTACTGCATGGAGGAAGTAAGAATTTTTTTTCATAGAGGAAGTCTATGTTTTTCTTAGAGTTTCTATTTAGTTTTTTTTTTTTTTTGGCTCAAACTATGTAATTCCCAAAGGCTGCCCATTTTGTTTCTTGTTAGTGGTTTCCCCATGGTGTGGCAGCTATATATTTGGTATTCTCATGTCTTCGACTATTAACTAAAGTTGATTTTGTTAATTGTTTACTCTATGCTTTATTCTCTTTGGTTTGATATCCAAAGTAACAAGTAAGAGATAGTAATACTAACATATCTTATGTAAATATTTGATATCTCAATGTAAAACTTCGTTTCCAAGTGGATAGGAGAAAGAGAGTGATGGTGATATATTAAATTTAAATATTGGTATATGAAATATTTGATATTATTATTAATATACCAATTATAATAACAAGGTGATACATTTTTAACTGATATTTATCTTTGATTTTGTGTGTAAAACAAAATATTATAAAAATACTTTACTCACATGCAATAAAAAAAATATTTAAATTATATCTTTTAAAATAAAAATAATAAAAATAAATAAATTATACATTTTAAAATGTTGTAGGTCTGTTTTTAAGAAAATGTAGTTCTTGGAGTATAAGCTTCGAGTGATTTTGTTTCCTGAAAAGTTCATTTCTTGGAAAAATGTAATCCTTTAGGATAATATTGAATTACATTATCTGTGACTAGTTCCCATTTCATAACTATGTTAAGTTTTCTAATACTGTTGGTTCCATAACTATGTTGAGATTAGTTTCTTAATACTAATATAATAACTAAATTAGAATAAATTTTGTTAACGATTGAAAAGTATCTCTAGTGAAGGTTTTGAGAGCCATCCATGTGAAAAAACTAAATCTATTCACGCAGAAAGGTTAACTTTAAGATGCAGCAGATCATGATTGATTTAGTTGACGGAAAATTCATTGTGTCTGTGGGTAAGAAAATTTGAGAGCCAGCATGAACACATTTTGTCGGTGCCCTCCCCAAATTATGAGTAAAGAAGCGCTGACGTCATCGTTCTCCGTTATTCTTTGTGTATTACACTATGGCCCACAAATTTCATCACATACAATGAAATTTCATCGCAGGATAGAAACTCCAATTGGCCGAACACGCCGACTTGCAACCGAAATTTTTTAATTAAGCAATCATTGACCATAGCAATTACGCAACCGAAGATATGACTGCGGATTTCTAAACTCCTCAACACGTCTGAATGTATTGTGTTTCGGTTGTGTGATTAATTAATAGGTGTCGCCTGAGTGTTGCTCTCACAGGAGCCCTCAATACTCTCTTAAGACTTTATATGCACTACTCATTTCGTCGACGTATATCTCTAAATTATGTTTGTTATTACTTTTCATAAGTTGGAAGTTATAAAAAATTTACTTTTGTTCTTTTAATTATTTTAATTCAAAATATTATTGTATGATTATAATTTTAATTATGTTATTTTTTAATCTAAATTATTATGGTATGTCTAGAACTTAAAGTTGTTTTTTTTCTATTAATTGATGTTGTTTTTTTTTCTGTTAATTAATGGAATTTTGAAGTGTTAACTGCTTTCCTGTATTTTCAGTTTTGTGTTTAATTTTTCACATTTACTTAGTATTAAATTACATTAGAAATTATTAAATAAATAAAACTATGTATATTATTTAAATAACAAAGTTTCAAATACCAATTATCAAATAATAAATTATGTAAATCGTTATATAACAATATGATATATTTATACATAATAAACACAATTATATACATTAAATGGTGGTTAAATGCTATGAACATCAATTCATGGTAAATATCAAAATACATAATTTATTATACATCTCAAGTTGTTAAAATTTTAAAAATAATTAAAAATAACTAAATTATAACTTTATTTTAAAATACTACTGTTATTATTATTATTAAAATAATAAATTTATATACATTCAAAAAAACATGTAACGAGATTCTTAATGATTGAGAGTCACCCCCACTTTATCATAGACATATTACCATAACTTATCAATATCACATGTCGAAGAAAATCAATACTCGTTTCATATGATACATGAGTATATATAGGACCAAATAAACGTTTTAACTTTAAAAACTTATTTTTTCCTGATATATACATATAATCTTTAAATGATATATAACATATACATAATTGACATTAAAATATTTTACATAACATGTACATTTTATGAGCAAATTAAAATGGTTTTTATATTATTATTATATTTTTAAGTATATGTCAATATTAATGGTAGAATACTATATTGATAACGCACATTGAATAAATTTTCATATACAACGTTAAAATATTTTATTTTAACATTTTTTTTCTATATATAGATAATAGGAAATTGATTAACATAAATCTTCAAATAGTTTATTTAAATTATTTGTTGAAATAATTTTGAAAGGTATAAGGTTCAAAAGTATAAAGTTTAAACATCTTACTCACACATTTTTTTTACTTATACAACATATTCATTTTTTCTTATTATAGGTGACATTATTTTTCTATTTAGTACATAATTTATTTATTTATATTTTATTTTAAAACAGCACTTACACATCCCCTCATACTGGGTTGTAGAATGAGTTTCCCCTCAATTATAAAACCCCTATTCCCAAATAAACATGACTATCAATACAATTATTAAACTAATTTTACTATGATATATAATTATAGAGTCTCTTCAATAAAATATATACATACACAGGAAATACATATAAATAATTCAACTTTGTTGCTTATTATTTTTCGTGTGTTAGTGAAAAGTTATAACAATATGACGTATATGACACATCTAACCATCAAATTATCATTTTTATTATTTTTTTATTAAAATTAAAACAAATAAACAAATTTACTTCTATAATACATAGATTTATATATTTTAAGCGAACAAAAATGTTTATCTTAAATTATATTTCATTAATAACAAAGTTTTCATTTCCTTTGATGACCCATTGATTAATTAGCTTAAAGAAAAACATACTTTTACAAATATAATAAATATTTTAAGTTAATAATTTTTTTTAGATATACATAATGTTATTAAATAAATAAATTAGATATTTATATACGAAAGGTGTATAATTAAATTTGGAAGGCAAAAGTTGTTTGAGATATCAATAAAAAATAAGGAAAGGGAAGAACTTTGAATGATAGGTCGAGAAAAATATAAATAACAAAGAAAAAACCTAAAAGGATAAATGTTAGAGCAGTTTCTCTACATTTATTTATTTACTTAAAAGATTTTTTATAATTGATAAAGACTCCATTGTCTAAAACTAATTGTGACCGATTTTGATATTACTAGTGGAGATTGAGTTTCTATCATTATGGTGTTGCAGTTAATGATGTAAGGATGTTGAATCTAGTGTTATGTGGATATCCTATAACATGTGTGTCAAAATTCAATAAAAAATAGAATTTGGTGTAGAGTTGAAGTAAAAATATGAGGGACATCGAATAATAGTGACACAATGATAGGCGGAATGGATAGAGTAAAGAATGATGTATTTTGAATTACTCTACCAAAGTTAGTGATGTGCATTTTATCTAATGTAAAGGTTAAGTTGGATTTCTTTTAGACATGGATGGTAGAACTATAGGAATTTGTCATGTTCTATAGATCTACATAAAAACACTAGAAGCCATGTCTGTTATATTAAAGAAGTATCTCTTTCAAGTTGTCAAATCCAAAGGATGTTATCTATGTTCTCATACTATTTTGTAATTTGAGTTTGCACCTATCTATCAAGAAGCATATATGTTGTGCAAAATTTTGATTAAGGGGATCATCCAATGTTAGCATAAAAAAACTTGCATAACATACAACATGTTAAAAAAAATCCTCTTAACTAGGATAACCAATAATGAGTGTATTGTCTAAGATATTTATTAAACAATGTTTCCTTTTACCAATAGGTCATTATGGATGCACTAATTAATATTTTCATATATGACTAGAAAAAATTATATGTTTGCATTATGTCCAAATGGGAAATAGCAATGAAGCTCCAAGAATTATGTTCCATCTCATATAACATAATGAAGAGTGGGTATGTTGGAGTCTTACTAATGAGTGGAATCAATCTTGAAAAATGAGACATAGAAATATAATGCACATATCATGTTAGAATGCAATGGACATAATCATATGATGTATTTTAATAATATAATACACATATAAATACATGACCTATAACCTTTCTATTCATCTTGCAAGAGGTATTTTGGAATCTTGATGATTTTTCCTATTCATTTGTGACTCTTCATATTACTTATCATATGAATATTGCTGGAAACTAGGGAAATATTGAGAGGAGGGGTGAACAAGTATTTCAATAATTTTAACAATTATTTACCCAAACAATCACAATCAACAACATAGAAATGCACCAATAACATAACATTTAAACACAAAAAGTTTACATGGAAACCCATGCAAGATAAAAATATAAATTCTTTTTTATTTTGATGTAAATGCAAGCACTAAATTCATATTACATCAAGTTATGTAGGCCAGAACCTAATAGAAACTCCAATCCACTTTTCTTTGCAAGCACCAACTCCCATTTTTTACTAGAACCAAGTTATTGAAGGCATTGATCCCTTGTTTTCTACAAGCACCAATCTTAAGGAGGCTCCAACCCCCTAATCTAAAAGAACCTACTTCATTTACCCAGTATATCCCTCTTTTATTCATTTTGAAACTCAAAGTGATAAGATCTTTACAGAAAAAATTGTTGAACAAATTGTATAGCACTCATTACTACCAAACTTACTTTGCTCTAACATTCAACTCCTTCTAAGACCTATTCTAAAACCCAGCTCCTTACTCATTCTTCATATACAAACTTCACTTTTCACCCAAATTTTATCACAACATGTAGATCTACTCTACATATATTTTCCTCAAGATCAGATTTGATCCTAACATTTATATTTTCTCTTTTTTCTTTTCTCTGTCTGCATTAAACTTTACTCCTTTAAATTATGGACTTTATATCTCTGGGTATTTTATTCAATTGATCCTTAATCGAATCCCTAAACCTAATTTTTCAATTATGCTTAGCATCTCTTCACTTTTGCTTTGTACATATATGCTTTCTTTCTAAAAAATCCACTATTTTTGGTATAAATATCTCTTTTATCTCAAAGTATCTTCTAACACAAAGCCTCGAATCTCTATATTGCATTGATTTCAACCCAGGTGCTCGCATTTGTTTCCATTTGCACACTACATCTCCATCATGCTTTCACAACATAATTCTCTACATCTTGGATCTACTATATTGTAAACACATTGGATTCTCCATTCTCAACATTATTGTAGCTTCATATCAGCAGTGATACATATATTTATCCATTACGCAATGATAATTTATTCATTCCACACATGTTTCTTGCTCATTTATCCATTTATTCATATTTGTTGCCATTTTCACACTTCATCTTCATCATGCTTTCACAACATAATTCTCTGTATCTCGAATCTACTATATCATACAAACATTAGATTTTCCATTCTCAACATTATTCTAGCTCCATATATGTAGTGATATGTATATTTATCCATTACTCAATGATCATTTATTCATTCCACACTCGTTTCTTTCTCTATAGTGTATTCACCATCTCTCTCTCTCTCTCTCTCTCTCTCTCTCTCTCTCTCTCTCTCTCTCTCTCTCTCTCCCCCTCTCCTCTCTCTCTCTCTCTCTCTCTCTCTCTCTCTCTCTCTCTCTCTCTCTCTCTTTGAACTAACCTATGTCACCCTCAATAACATGGACGATCATAGACTTCCTAAGCTAGCTTTAAATTCCAGCCAAAACCACCTAAGGCTCAATCGAGGGTGGCATAAAGACACAAGGGCGTGGTTAAACTATTGGGAGATCAATGATAATGATGCATTGCAAAACATAAATAACATTAAAGATATTGTTACTTCTAAGTTCAAAGAAAAATTTTGGTGTGAGAAAGATTTAGCGGCTAAAAGAAAATTAAGTTATTATAAGAAGGTCATCAACCCCACCCTAGAAGATCAAAAGTATCTCTCTATTTTAAATAGCTCAAAGAAGAAAATTAATATAGCAAAGATTAGAATGAATTCTCATGAGCTCCATAGTGAAACAAGTCATTGGGTAGTTCCTAAAACGCCATGGATGGAAAGGATCTGCCATATATGTGAGAATAGGAGCATCGAGGATGAAAACCACTTCTTCTTAGAGTGCCCTGCGTACAACCACATTAGATCTCAGTTTCACAATCTTTGTTACAATACTGACCTTCCTAGCCTTTTACAATGTCAAAATTTTAGTGAGCTCGGGAGGCTTCTCTCCAAGCTTTTTGAGCATAGGAATAAAATCTTAAATCAAAAGAAATAATTTGTTTATTTAGGTCTGATAGATCACTATTTGGTCTCAGCAGACATTAACCATCATCATCATTATCAATAGATTCCATCTCTCTCTCTCTCTCTCTCTCTCTCTCTCTCTCTCTCTCTCTCTCTCTCTTAGTTTTACATCAGTCCTCAATCAACCAATGTCACCTTGAATCCTATTATATACATTGCATCAATAGATTTTTCATTAATAAGACTTTAATTCTTCAAAAGAATTTGGCACCTCAACAACAATATTTTGTTTCTAAACTCTTTTCCATTTGCACGCTACACCTTCATCATGCTTTCACAACATAATTCTCTACATATCAAATCTACCATATCATACACACATTAGATTTTCCATGCTCAACATTATTGTAGCTCCATATCTGTCGTGATATGCATATTTATCCCCTACTCAATGATCATTTATTCATTCCACACACGTTTCTTTCTCTATTGTATATTCACCATCTCTCTCTCTCTCTCTCTCTCTCTCTCTCTCTCTCTCTCTCTCTCTCTCTGGTGTAGCTCCATATATGTAGTGATATGTATATTTATCCATTACTCAATGATCATTTATTCATTCCACACAAGTTGCTTCCTCTATTCATTTACTCAAACACTCTCTCACTCTCTCTCTCCCCCCTAGTTCAAAATAATTTGGAAGTTGAACACTGTTATGCAACCAACTCACTAAAAATTTAGATCAATAACTACATTGTTATGCAACCAGCTCACCGAAAGTATAGATAAATGACTTAAAAATTATCCTCTTTGAGGTGGAAACCTCCTTTACATTACATAAATGAAAAAATCTTGGATGATTCAAATGATAAGATCTCCTTCATATATATAAGAGTTTAAGGGGTCACAATATAATTCGAGCCTACATAACAATAATAATGTAAGGGCATAAATATGAGGCTACACTAATAACAATAAGGGGAATATTATAGGATTACAGGGACCTAACATGCCCCTCTCTTTAAAAAAAAGTGTTTTCCTCAACACTTGAGTAGTTTCAGATAAAATTCTCATCCTCCCATGTGGAATCTTCAACAAGTTCTTCCACTCAATGAGATGCTCTGAAATTAGTCGATTTCATAGTTGTTGGGTACCTTTTTCCATGACCAGGGAAAATTTTAAGAACCCCCCCTAAATTTATAAATATAATAAATGGGCGAATCTCCATGGTATATAGGAAAAATGGAAGGCGATTTTATCAATAATATAATATGTATATATACCCGGATGCGGGTGATTTTTTGAGTTATTAATGCTCAAGCGAGCGGAGCAGGCAGCTGGCAGCACTGCGGAGCAAGAGGACGATTTTATGGCAGTTCATTTATCTCCATTAATGAAGAGTTGGAATCACGGCACGCGGGGTAAGTTCTTCAAGATGGTTAGCTTGCGCAGCAATGCTTTTGTTCGGCCCTCGACATTCTCTCTGGTTCACTCAGACAGAAATTCTCCCGGTCGAATTGGTATTCGGGCTTCAAACACAGGGCTGCGCACTTGGGAGCCACCCTGGTTCCATAGTTGCAATCACCTGGCCAGCTTTATACTTTGGATCTTGGCTCATCTGGCTCGCATCAGGTATGGTCAGTCCGTTTTCTTCTGGGTTATTTCTGGAATAGGTCTCGTCATAGTCTCTGTGGAAGTTAACTGGGAAGAGGATGGGTTAAAGGCTGTCGGTAATGGGATTTATTTAGCGGTTCCGATTTCAATCTGGGTGAAGTTTTCCTTAGGCGTCTTTTGCTCCGGGTTCTGCTATTTCCTGCTTCTCTTAGATTGGGGTGGGTGGGCTTTCTTTATCCCTCAACCCTTTCGCTTGCTCAATCTTTTGATCCCCTCTGCAATGGCCCCCCGTCGTCGTGGAATTTCCCGGAGGGGCAGTAATTCAGGAGTTCGTGGTGGTGTTAGGGGCAGGGGAGAATCTGTTCCTCGTTGCATTTCCCCGCTAGCTTCTGTCTCGCCGGCCTCTCCTTCTTCCGACCACTCTGGCCCATCCCTACACAATTCTTTCCACTCTGCACGTTTCAAGTTTAAAAGCAAGCTCCACAAGCCCACTATCTCTGCTCTCATTACAGTCATCTTCTCAGAGGATGAAGAGGATTCCTCAAGCTCTGATGAACAATCTAAGGACAGGACTCTCTCTCATAATTCTAGTGACTCTCAGGGAAGCATTATGGGTGACATTCTCAATATTCCGGAGGCGCAGCAGGTTGAAGAACAGTGAGAGGATTTGCAACATCAGCAAACCTCTTCCCATGAAGAATTCATTCCGTGTGCTCCGACACATTTCTCAGGCAATACTCTGCACCTTGTGCTCCCTCCGGGACGCACCAATATGGACGTAGAGGACAATGTGATGGTCGAATGGGTTAGCTCTCCTTGCAGAGACAATGAAGCAGATGCAAATCGTCCACCTCCAGCATAATCCTCTTCGACTCAGCAAGATTTCTCATAAATGCGGTTTTTTGTTTTTGAACCTGTCTTTCAGTGGGTACATCCTCAGGCTCTTATCAGTATGGTCTTCTATAGTCTCCCAATTTTATTTATCTGGTTTACTAATTTTTGTAACAGCTGCATAGTAATAGGGTGGCGGCAATCAAAGTATAGGTCCTATCTGGCATTACTGTGTTTTGGGCTCTTAGTCCTCATATATGTAAACAGATGGTTAAAAGCTGAATGCAGCAGTCTTTTTGACAGAGGGCGGGCTACAGCCCTCTCAGAGGCTCAGACCTCTTTGTAAATATTTTTCCTCTTTTTTTATATATAATAGAATAGTCTTTACTCAGAAAAAAAAAATATAATATGTATATATAATTTTTTGGCGAATCTCTCACCAGGCATGGCGAATATTTTACTCAATTATAAAATCTTGTAAGATCTTGGCGAGTCTTTCACTAAATAATAAAACTTTGTAAAGTCCTAGTGAATATTAGCATAAGCTACATGCTGGTTTAATTCCCCCATTTAAATAGGCTACATTCCAGGTGAATACCATGGGTCAATACCATGTGCCATTTTGGTGAATACCATGGGTCAATACCATGTGCCATTTTTATTTTTATTAATTCTAATATTAGGGTTAATAATGGTTTTTTGCATGGTATTAATAACAATCTAGTCCATGGTATTTGTCCCATAGTATTTTGGCCATAGGTTTCACCTAAATATAACCCATTTTTTGAGTGTTCGTAAATATAAGGTGACTTATGGAGTAAATATAAAAAAATGTTTTATTTGCTTACCATACCTCTTGTTTATTTATATTTTTATTAATTTACCATACCTCTTTTACAAATATGGTATTTGGCCCATAGGATTCACTTAAATAAAACCTCTTTCTTAAGCCTTCATAAATAGAACGAGGGTTATGGACTAAATATAAAAAGAGGTTTTATTTATTTACGATACGTCTAGTTTATTTATATTTTTTTTTATTTACCATACCTTTTGAGTAAGTATAAAAAGACGTTTTATTTATTTACCATACCTCCACTTTACTTATATTTTTATTTGTTTACACCCTTACATGTATATAAGGTGACTTATGGAGTAAATATAAAAAATGTTTTATTTATTTACCATACCTCTCATTTATTTATATTTTTATTAATTTACCATACCTCTTTTATAAATATGGTATTTGGCCCATAGGATTCACTTAAATAAAACCTATTCTTGAAAATGGGCGAATGGAAGGTTGTAAGTCCTAATTTCAAGGGCTAAATTTACCTTTTTTACCCTCTCCCTTAAAAAAAGGTGGGATATTTGAGGTGATTTGTAAAAATGTACTATGATACAAAATATTCGCCCACTAAAAATTTAAAACCCCTTAATTTCGCCAAAGGGCGAACATTCGCCCCTAAAATTATCCTTGTCCATGACTGGTTTAGGCTGAATTATGATTTTTCCTTCTTTATCAAGTTATGGCAACATTGTTTGAATTGAGATCTTGTCACTGATATCCTTCTTTAAGCATGAAACATGGAAAGTTGGGTGTACTCACAAAGATGTAAGCAACTTCAATTTCTATGCCATAGTACCAATCTTTTGCAACACCTTGTAAGGACCATAGTACTTGGATTATTATTTATTATCCTTTTTATCTTTCTCGAGAGACATTTGTTTGTATGGTTGTAGCTGTAAAAATACCCAGTTGCCTACATCAAAACTTCTTTCACTACGATGTTGATATGCCTATTATTTCATTCAATTTTGCACCAAAGTGAGGTTATATTTTAAGAGTTGGAGAACTTTTTGTTAATGATCAAAGTGATATTCCACTCCTTGAACCTTAAACTTTTCTCTTAAATATGATGTGATGGATGGTGGATGATATCCATAAAGTCCCATAAATGGGTTCATGTTTACTACAGTATGGAAGGAAGAGTTATACCACCATTCAACTATAGGTAACCACCTAAACCATTGTGTTTGTTTATCCAATACAAATAAACGAAGATATCCTTCCAAACATTTGTTCATTACCTCATTTTTCCTGTCAAATTGAGGATGATAAGTTGAACTAGAAGCTAGTTGAGTACCAAGACAAGAAAATAATTCGATCCAAAATTTTCTAGTGAAAATGGAACCTCTATCACTTACAATATTATTTGGGTTTCCATGTAGCTTTTCAATTGTTTCCTTAAATGAAGTAGCAAATGTATTGGCTTTAAAAGGATGAGATAATGCACAAAAGTGTGCATACCTGGTAAAGTCTATCAACTACCACCATGATGAAACTCTTTCCTTCAAACTTGGGTAAACCTATGATAAAATCCATTGAGACCTCCTCCCAATGCTTACATGGAATGGCTAAAGTTTGTAAGAGACTGAGGGTCCTAATTATCTCAACTTTATTTTGTTGGAAAGCCAAACATTCTGCCCCGAACTTCTGAATAACATATTTAAGTCCATCCCAAAAAAAATCCTTCTTGACCCTATCGTAAGTTTAAAAAAATCCTAAGTGCCCTCCTAAGCGAGGAGGTGTGCAGTTTCAAAACAATTTGTTTCTTGAGTTGGGAATTATTACAAAGATGTAAGCAATCTTTGTACCATAATGAATCATTTTTCCAGCTAAATGTATCAGATGTACTAAGATCTCGTTGCAACTTTTGAATGAGTACCCACAACTCTTCGTCATTCTTCGATTCATCCCTTGCTTCGGTTATCCAATCAGGTTGGATAATAGAAATGGGACAAAGCAATTCTTCCACATCCTCATTTTTTATTCAGAGTGCATCTGCAACAACGTTTTTCTTCCCTTTCTTATAGATGATTTCAAAGTCATAACCTGACATCTTTGTGACCCATTTTTACGACTCTTCTCAAGATAATATTTGTTCCAAAAAGTATTTAAGACTATCATGATCCGGTTTTACCTTGAAGTGTCTTCCCATTGGGTAAGGTCTCCATTGCTTTAGTGCATGTAGTATTGTCAACATTTATGTCTCATAAATAAGTTTGTGTAAATAATTTCCTTTGATTGGATGACTTTCAAAAGCAATGGGTCTTCCTTCTTGCATTAAAACAACACCAATTCCATTTCCTCAAGCATCACATTCCACAATAAAGGTTTTTTTGAATTCAGGCATAGCTATAATCGGTGCATGGCACATTGCCTCTTTAAGATGTTTAAAGGTCTTATTAGTCTCTTTCGGAGTCGAAGAAAATGCATCTTTCTTCAGTATTTTTGTTAGAGGTGTTGTTATTCTCCTATAATTCTTAACAAGCTTACGATAATATCCTGTCAACCTGAGAAATCCTTGAATATTCTTTACTATTTTTGGGATTTTTTATTCCTTAATGGCATTAATTTTGTTAGGGTCTACCTTACCACCCTGGTCAGATACAATATGACCCAAAGATTCCACCTCCTTTACTCTAAAGAATCATTTGGAGGCTTTTGCATATAATTGTTTTTGCTCCAATATTTTTGGTACCCTATCAACGTGTTGAACATGATCCTTCCAAGACTTGTTGTAGATTATTATATATTCAGAAAATACTAACACAAATTTTCTAAGGGAGGGCTTGAAAATGGAATTCAACAAACCTTGAAATTTCAAAGGTGCATTAGTAAGAACAAAAGGCATAACCAAAAATTCATAATGACTCTCATGAATTCCAAATGTTGTTTTCAAAATATCTCCAGTCTTAATTATAATTTGATGATATCCTAGATGAAGATCCAACTTGGCGAAGTAAATTTCCCCATGTAATTCATCCAATAATTCATTAGTGAGAAGAATGAGAAATTTATCTTTAATAGTGAGCTTATTGATCTCCCTATAATCTAGACACAGACGCTATCATCCATCCTTCTTGTGCAACAATATTGCTAGAGTAGAGAACGAACTTTGACTAGGTTGAATTATAATAGCCTCTAGCTTTTCTGCAACCATACATTCAATTTCACCCTTTTGGGCATAGGGATATCTATAAGGTGTGATCTTTGGAGCAATAGTTACTGGAATCAAATGAATATCATGATCATGATCACAGATAGGTGGGAGGCCTTCAGGAGTCTCAAATACCTTGGAATGATTGTCCAAGACTTTTTGGAGATCTAGAGAAATTGATGATTTTGATGTTTGAACCTCTAGAGAGCATAATTGTGAAATTACACCTCATTGTTCCCTTTTTAAGAAGATTTTTCATGTCATTAGAGACAATTATCTTTCTTGTTTTCCCTATTATACCCCTTAATTCAACATCCTTTCCTTACAAAAAAAAAAAATTCAATAAACATTCTTGAAAATTAAAAGTTATTATCCGCAAAGACTGTAACCATTGGACGCCTAATACAACATCAACATCACCCATTTGAATGGAAAGCATTGGACTATTCAATACATATTCCCCCATGGTTAGCTTGATATTATGGCACTTCCCGTAGAAATTTATAGTTCATCTATTTGCAATCATCACTTCGGGTGCTAGATATAGGAAGCAGTTAAATTCTTTGGCTCTCTTACAATGAATAAAATTATGAGTACTACCTCAATCAATCAACACTATTACATTTTTCTTCTTGATATATCCTTTTATGTTGAGAGTTTGAGGAGTGGTAATTCTTGCCAATTCATTGGAAAATATGGTCGGATTCATTTCTTTTTTCTTTGGGATTGGTTCCTAGTGTATATCCTTCTCTTTTGATGTTTCTTGTTCCTTTTTCTTCCTCCTTTTCACAATCTATTTAGAATAATTTCTTCTCATCACACTTATGTCCTTTAGTATTTAACAGCTAGAAGTGTATGATTTTCCTGGGCATGTTACTTGCAATGGTTTACGAATGCATGTCATTAGAAACGGTTGTACGAGAAGATATGACTGCATATTTCTAAACTGCTCAGCACGTCTTAATGTCTTGTGTTTTGGCTGTGTGATTAATCAATAGGTGTCGTGTGAGTGTTGCTCTTACAGGAGCCATCAATTCTCTACATAGGAGTTTATATGCACTACCCATTTCATCGACATATATATCTAAATTATGTTTGTTATTAATGTTTATAATTTGTAAGTTATAAAAATGTATTTTCATTCGTTTAATTTTTTTTTATTCAAAATATTATTGTATATTATAATTTTAATTATCTTACTTTTTAATTTAAATTATATGTGTATGTTTATAACTTAAAATGTTAACCTAATCTTTGCCTTTTCATTAATTAATGGAATTTTGAAATGTTAACTACTCCGTTGTATTTTCAGTTGTGTGTAATTTATCAAATTTACTTAATATAATAGAAATTATTAAATGATAAATAAAATTATGTATAGTATTCAAGTAACAAAATTTCAAATAACAATTATCAAATAATAAATTATGTAAATTATCAATTAACAATAATATATAGTTAGATATAATTAACACAATCATATACATTAAATAGTGGTTAAATACCATAAACATCAGCCCATTATAAATATCAAAACACTTTCTTTATTATACATCTTAAATTCTACATTTCAAATTTCTACATCTAAAAAATGATTAAAAATAACTAAACTATAATTTTATTTTAAAATACTATTATTATTAGAAGAATTAATATATAAGTTAATATATATACATTTAAAAAAATATGTAGCAATCTTCTTAATATAGAGATTCACTTCCACTTTATCATAGAATTTTTTAATGCCTAAATATGTTTTGTAATAATCTCATAAGTGAGTGCCATAATTTATCAATATCACATACCCAAAAACAATTACCCATTTCATATGAGACTTATTCATATAACATTTTTTTTAATTAATAAAAAAAACATAATTATAATGAAGATAAATCTAGATCTTTAATCCATAAATACTATTAAAAATATTTTAAAATATTCCAAAAACTTTAAATCTTTATTATCCATATAACAATTATTAATAATTAAATTAAAATTATACCACCCCTATTCCTAAATAAACATACCTATCAACACAATTATTAAATTAATTTTACTACCTCTTATAAACTCACAGTGAAATATCTGACCTTAATTAAACACAATATACATGCACTACTTGTCAAGCGAAATACATATAAATAACTCAACTCTGTTGCTTATTTTTGATGCATCTGCGAAAGGCTATAACAATATGAGTTATATTACACATTAAACAATCAAATTATCAATTTTATAAGTGATTCATTTATTAAATAAATTTTTTAAATTAAAATTAAAACAAATAAATCTATTTACATTTAAAATACATAATTTTATATATTTTAAACCAACAGAAATATTTATCTTTAATTTTATTTCATCCATAACAAAGTTTTCATAATTAACTTTTCGAAAAACATACATTTACAAATCTAATAAATATTTTAAGTTAATAATTTTCTTTTAGATATACATAATTTGATTAAATAAATAGATTAAATATTTATATATTAAAGTTGTATAATAAAACTTGACAAGCCATATGTTGTTTGAGGTATCAATAAAAAAATTAAAGAAAGAGAAGAACTTTGAATGACTGGTTGAGTAACCTATAAATAACCATAAAACCTAAAAGGGACAAATGTTGGAAGAGATTGTGTAGATTTATTTATTTAAGAGAGTTTTTATAATTTATAAGGACTCCACTTAAACTAATGGGCTAAGTAAAATAAAGGAAGGAAAAAAAATAATGGTAAATAGATATAATTAAAATGTTAAATAATGGATAAATGAACAGAGCTCGAGGAATGAAAGATGCAATTACTTTAGCCAACTTTAATAGATTTTTTACACATTGCATTATCATAAGGTAACATATTTGTGTGGTGGGGCATGCTAATTGAAAGTGCACCATGTGTCCTATGAGTCCATTTTGGTATAGCTTAAAAGTGCCTTTACTTTTTTTTTGGTTTAGGGTGGCTCTTGAGTTAGGAAAATATTAAAATAAATTTCCATCAATGTTGAGTGGTGATCTACTCTAAGATGTAGAGTCAGATGGATTTTGATGTTACTGTATGTCTATCATCATGGTGATCTACTCATTCGCCGTTGTGCATTGCAACCTAAAGTTATATAGATGTGTTAGAACATGTATGTTAATATGGAATGGAGATTCAACCAAAGAAAGACTTTGATGTAGAGATGAAGTAAAAAATATGAGGGATTTCGAATAATAGAGACATAATGATAGAAAAAAAAGGATAAACTAAAGAAGGATGTATTTTGAATTACTTTGCAAAAGTTAACGATGTGAATTTTATTTAATATAAAGGTAAAGTTGGATTTCCTTTAAACATAGATGGTAGAAATATAGGAATTTTTCATGTTTCTGATATCTAGATAGAAACATTAGAAGCCATGATTTTTATATTATAAATGTATCTCTTTCAAGTTGTGAAATCAAGAGTATATTATCTAAGTACTCTTATTATTTTGTAATTTGTGTTAACAATATACATCAACAACCATATAAGTTGTGCGAAATGTTGATTAAGGGGACAATTTAACGTTAGCATAAAATAACTCGTATAGCATACAACATGTTAAAAGAAATGCCTCTAATTATGATAGCCAATAATGAGTGTATTATCTAAGATATTTTTGAAACTTCGTTTTCTTTTACCAATTGTATGTCATTATGGATGCACTAGTTAATATTTTCATATATGACTGAAAAAAATCAATGTTTGCATTATGTCTAAATGGGAAATAACAATAAAACTCCAAGAATTATGTCCCATATCTTATAGCATAATGACTAGTGTTGGGTGCTAAAAGGTGTCTTTTAAAACTCCTAATTGCCTCACATTAATTATCAACTTGGGTAAGTCTTTTTGTTTCAAGAGTGTAGATAATATGTGCAGGCTATAAATCTGAAGCTGTAACTTATAAAGGAAATAATACATCTAAGCATCAGGACTTAATCTCAAGCAAAACTGTAATCAAATATGAAGCAAGCAATTCAATTGAAAATAGCATCAACCAAGAGCATAGTAGCATTAACCAATCTCTTCTAGCTGATTCTATATAAATCACACTCAATCTCAATTAAGCAATTCAAATGGAAATGATGTCAACCGAGAGTTCAGTACATTAACCAATCTCTTTCAGCTAATTCTATAATAACCACACTCTCACGTATGCCCTATTCTACAATGCTGTAAACGAAAGAAAATGAAATCAATGCTCTAATCCACACCTTATCCACGCCTGCCTATTTAAAAATAACTCATGCTTATGCTAGAAATTAAACACTTTGTAATGAAATTAACACACGCTCTGCAATGAAATTAACACTCACAACCTACAGAATTGACAGAATTGAAATGCAACCGGTAATGGAAATCTACAGCATTGGTGCTAATCTAGCTAGATCTCCCAATTGTGGCAGGCCCTTGTCACTTCTGGGAGGAAAGAACTTACAGTAATCGGAGAATTAAAAACCACTCAGGCTTAATCAACACGTCTCACTTGATTCTATCTGGACGCATCAATGGAAATCAACAGACTCTTTCATTAAATGAAAATAATATAACATAGTCTGCCTATAATTCAACACTGATTACATGTATACAGCAAAATCTCTCCATTATCCCCTCTCCTCCTATCCTATCCTATCCTATCTCTAATGATCCACACCCCTCTTTGATCTATGTTCTCATTTAAATACACAGAGGGCAGAGAGAAGTTACAACAGATATGATTACAAAATGATTCCCCTAACAAAATTGGATTTTTCACAGCAAATTGATCATCAAGATCATATCTGAAATATCTTTCCATCAACATTCAACAGGAACAGGTTGAATTTGGTATTGCAACTAAGATAATTTGGAAACTGGCTGCAACAGTGAATCTAAGAAAAATGTCTTTAGAGAACCTTTTGTTTCTCTTAATACGGACCGAATTTGGGAAAACATCACAATACAAAACTAATTTAGTCATTCTGAACAAAACCCATGTTTCGGATTGTCCAGATTCTTCTCCATTTTCCCAAAACATCCAAAGCAAAATTGTCACTTGTTGGAATACTTAATGATGAGCTGGAGATCAAATATGCAATCTGGAAAATATCATAGAGGCTAAAATGGTGAGTCATGTTACAACAAATTTATTAGTAAACCATCATTGGTAAAACTATGCATAATAATCATCAATTTCTAAAAAATAAAGGAGAATAAATAATATTTCTCCATAAGAGCATAAATAACTATAAAATGGAGTTATATGATAAACCATGATAAATGACGTGATAAAGAATGGTAGAAATGAATGAAATAAGTGTTAAAGAGTGATAATAATAATGGCAAACTAGTGGCCCAACAAGTAGTGGATTTGTTGGAGTGTTACTAATGAGTTGAATCAATGTTGGCAAAGGAGACATAGAAATATAATGTATATATCATGTTAGAATGCAATGGAAATAATCACATGATGTATTTGAAAAATATAATACACATATAAATACATGACCCATGAAATTTTGATTCATATTGCAATAGGTGTTTTGGAATCTTGATTATTGTTCCTATTCATTTCTGACTCTTCATATTACTTATCATGTGAATATTGTTGGAAACTAGGGAAGTCTTGAGAGGAGGGGTGAACTAGTATTTCAAAATTTTTAACAAATATTTACCCAAACAATCGCAATCAACAATATAGAATTTCACCAATAACAGAACATTTAAACACAAAACGTTTATATGGAAACACGTGCAAGATAAAAATATAAATTATTTTTTATTATGACGTAAATGGAAACACCAACATCATATTACATCATGTTATTTGGGCCACAACCTACTAGAAACTCCAGTCCCCTTTTCTTTGCAAGTTCCAACTTACTGCAAGCACTGACTCCCAATGTTTACTGACACTGAGCTATTGAAGGAATTGACCCCTTGTTATTTACAAGGACCAACCCAAAGGAGGTTCCAACCCCTTGATATAAAAGAACTTACTTGCTCTACCCATTATATCCATCTTTTATTCCTTTTGAAACTCAAATCCATAAGGTATTTACACAAAATATTGTTGAACCAATTGTATAGTCCTCATATCTACCAATGTTACCTTGTTGTAATGTTCAAATCCTTCACAGATCTATCCTACAACCCAACTCATTACTAGTTCTTCATATATGAACTTCCCTTTTGGCCCAAATTTGATCACATCATGTAGATCTACTATACATCTCTCCTCCTCAAGCTCATATTTGATCTCAACATTTAGGTCTTTTCTTTTCTTTCTCTGCATTAAACTTTCTTCCTTTAAGTAATAGACTCTATATATCTAGGTATTTTATTCCATTGATCCTTAATCAAATCCCTACACCTATTTTTCAAGTATACTTAACATCTCTTCACTTGTACATTGTATATATATGCCTTCACTATAACAAATCCACTCAATTTGGCATAAATATCTCTTTCATCTAAAGCTCTCTTCTCACACAAAACCTCAAATCTCTATATTGCATTGATTTCAACCTTGGTGCTCATATTTGTTGCAATTTACACATTGTATCTCCATCATACTTTCACAACATAACTCTCTTCATCTTGAATCTACTATATCATACAAACATCATATTTTCCATTCTCAACATTATTATAGCTCTATATCTACAATGATATGTATATTTATCCATTAATCAATGCTCATTTACTCATTCCAGACACATTGTTTTCTCTATGGTGTATTCACCACCTCTCTCTCTCTCTCTCTCTCTCTCTCTCTCTCTCTCTCTCTCTCTCTCTCTCTCTCTCTCTCTCTCTCTCTTTGTCTATGTTTTGCATCAATTCTCAATCAACCTATGCCACCTTGAATCATGTTATATACACTTCATTAATAGATTTTTCAATAAGAAGACTTTAGTTATTCAAAAGAATTTGGCACTTGAACACTAATATTTTGTTTTGTAGCCCTTCTTAGAGAGATCCTGGATGTATGTAACCCTCAGCAAGAAACACAATCTTAGACCTTAAGGTGATTTAGTAAATTCACAAAAATAATTAAGAAACATAAACATTTCGTAGGTGCATCAAGCTATTCGATTGATATTAATGGTTGAAATAACATTGTGGCCCCCCTATCTATTCGAAAATTAAAATAAGGGGGTGATCCATGATCTATCACATATGTTACTTAAATCCCCCCAGCCCCTCTGGATGCACTAAACAAAATCTAGAAACTAGTTGATCTAATGAAGACGACAATACTTCAAGGACCCCATGTTTTTTTCAGTTTCAATGAGGTGGTTCCATATTTTTTCATATATGCCCCCAATCTAGCATGTTACATCACTTTTACTATCCCACTAAACTACCATTGATGAATATACATGGTCAATTTGTGCAAATATCAAGGTTTTGCTACCTTACCTACACATAAACTTTTTCCCATCTATCATTGCATGTAATTTCTATGTTTCACTTAAAAGGGTGCCACTTAGCCACCCAAAATGTCTAAATCAACCTACCAAATGTCATGCTCATAGAGTGCCACATCATCACCTTTGTTGCATAACTACCACCCATTGCCACTTAGTTTCTACCTCATGCTACCACCTATTGCATCAAAAAGTGTGTGAAGGGTTTCTGCCTACTACTCAACACTCTTTACTACTTATGTACACTTCATTGGACCTGGAAGTTAGATAATCACTTGTGTTCTTAAATGTATTACATTGTGACTAGGAGCCTCAGTGGCCATCATTTGGCTCCCATTTGAATGAGTGGCCACTAATGGGGCTAGAAGTTCAATAAGCTCTTAGGTGCTTATACATAGCCCCTTATAATAGCCCCATGTTTATTTTCCATGTAAGAGAAATAAGCCAAGATCATGGGACCATATTCCAAGTTGAATGGAGGGAAAAACGTTAAAGTGAACATCACTTGTGGTTAATTAATGCATATGGAAATTGGCATTGACATTGACAAAGACAAAATGAAATAAATGATAATTTAATATGATAAATAAAGGAAAATAGGATAAAAGGGAGATGAAGAGACACAAATATGCGTGAAAAGGAAAATGAAGAAAATTGAAGGAAAAAGAAAGGAAAAGTAAACAAAAGGAGAGGGAGAACATTCTACGCCTCTTATTCACTCTTACACACTTAGAGAATTCGAGCATTCACTTGCACATTAAGGCATTCTCACTTGGACTCGGAGAGAGAAAGCACTTAAACAAAAGAAAACAAGAAAATAAATTCACAGAAAACAAAAGAGAAGGTTGGAAAAGTAGCTACAACAGGAGAACATTGTAGGTAACAAGTTACATGTGTGATTTCATTGTTGAGATTTGAATGCATGGTACATGAATTTGGTTATTTGGTTTCTTTTCTATAGGCCTTTTAGATAATGGATGCCTCACCAGAATCTGAACCAAAAGAGAGAGAGCATGTCCTCTAATATTCAACCTTCAGTGATCCATCTCACATATTTGGAGTGAGGAAGAGGAGGTTCTCTCTCTCTCTTCTCGTTCAGGTGTGGCGATATGCACAACCCAAAATCATTCAGCCAACTTTTCCATTAATTTATGTACATGGTAAGCTTCGATGATGTTAAATGTTACAATGGTGTATTGTACTATTTTTATCGCATTAAAATTTTGTTGTTTGATTGACTAAATAGCTTATTCAAAAATTGGAGCACACAAGTGGAGGAATTTTGCAATTTTTTAAGTGGGAGGTGTATGAGTTATTTGAGATGGTTTACACTACATGTGATTAGAAATTCCATTTCGGTGCTTCATGATTTATATAAATGATTGTTTATCAGTCGCACTTCATCTTCTAATTTGATGTGGCATGACAGACTGTCATAATGAGTGGAGACGTTAACACTCGTCGCTGGATGCAGATGGGATGATGGGTTTTACGAGAAGATGACTGCAGATTTCTAAACTCCTCAACACATCTTAGTGTCTTGTATTTCAGCTGTGTGATTAATTAATAGGTGTCGCGTGAGTGTTTCTGTCATAGGAGCCATCAATACCCCGCACAAAAGTTATATGCACTATTTATTTCAACACTTATATCTCTAAATTAGTATTTGTCTCAATAGGTGTAAAGAGAGCTTGATAGTATTATTAAATTAGAATTGTTGAATTGAAAAAATTAGACTTTGGCTTGAAATAATAATTATTGTATTATATTTATATTTTTTAGTGTATTTGTGTTAAGTTGGTAGTAGACAATCAAAATAATAATTGAAATATTGAGATGATGAAAGTCCCATAGTTTGTCTATACATATCAAACAATCTTTAGTGCCACATGCACACTTTACTTAGTAATGAGAAATGAGATTTTCTTGTCACCTACAATATAAGATGTGACAACTTTTCAAATGATGGTTCTTATATTGCTAGCAATAGAAACTTTTATAATTCTACATCATCTAATAGACAAGAAGAGGTATGGAGCTTTTTGTATAAACTCTCTAATATGGTATTCACTTAATTTTTTACACTATTAACAAATAATTTGCCACTTCAAAGGAAAGTGAAACATATTTCCACTCATAAGCAAAGACAACCTTATTCATTACAATTATGGATAGAGAACATTGATGGGTATGTTGGAAGTAATTATTCCATGTCATGTGTACTTGTCAGTGTGAGTCGCGTCAATCTAGAAGGTGTTCATTCCTATGTAATGAGTTGGAGTCTTGATCTAGATGCGTACAAGTCTGTAATTTATGTCCTATATATTTGCACCTGTGGTGATCAATAAAGGCATCTAACTGTGTGACTGGTTTGTATTGTGTGGATCCATTGTGTCTCTCTCTGCTCTCTCTATTTTATAACATCATATCAAAGCTAAATTTGGCTTGATTCCCTCACGGGAAGGCCATGAAAATGTGAGAGAATCTTGAGTGTTCTTGTTCTGTACGTAGACAAATTAATATAGATGTGTGATAGTTCATTTCTTTTATGAGCTTTACCTCTCCTTCTGAGTGTTTTCAAGATTTAGATTTGATATTAAGTGAAAGTGAAGAACCGTTTTCTCCAAAAGATCTACAACTTCATAAATCAACAAAGCATTGCCTTTCATTTCATGTGGCACAGGAAGTGGCGTAAAAGTCGTACATCGTGTTTTTGAAAAGAAGAGGGTCATGGAAATGTCATGATTGTGGATCTACATCGTGGATCCATGTGAAGAGGTAGAGGAATTTTGGATCACGATCTCGTGTAATTATCAGATCTAGGCTTGAAATGGTTTGTGTGAGGAGGTCGCAGAGTGATAGAGATGAGGCATTTGTGATAAAATGCATCCAAAAGTTAGATGAGCTCCAGGATTTATGAATTTTGAGCGTATTGTGAGTGTCCAAGCCTTTTCATAGTTCGAGATCATTTTGCAGAAAATACTCCATCAAGCAAGGACTATCAAAATTATAGTGGATCTTGTAAGTCTTGATTTGTTCTTCAGTGGAAAACTGAGTTTGTATGAAGTTGTCCTCTTATGCAAGCTCTAGAAAGAGCCTACTTGTTCATCAATTCGAGAAAGTTCATAAAGAATAAGAAATTATCGATAGAGAGCTGACCAATAGACTGTGTATCCTTAGTGGAATGATTAGCTTGGAAATACCAATAACTTTAGTCCCTCATTTGAACATTATCAATATTCAAAGTGAACGAGGAGGACGTGAGCAGCATAGTGTGATCTGATTGTGTGTTGTTGCATGTGAACTGTGTGACCAAAACTAGTGGCACTTCAAAGGTCTTGAATTCGTTGGTCATGTAAATGGATGGCTTGTTGATGAACTAGTAGAGCCCACCTCTAAATTGTTGAGTTGAGTGTGATATAAGCGCAAGGTTTCTACACTGCCATAAGAAAAGAGGTGGATATGATATTTTTTTGTAAGCATCCTGATGTGATTTCAATAGAAGAAATTTTTGACCATAGTAATTCCTCTTCCATGCAACATTTTTTAGACTGCATATCCGTCAAGGACCATCTAGGAAATCAAGAAGAAGGCAAACAACAACATTAATCTTCAAAGAAAAATCTATTTTGCAACAAAATATTTTCTAGTTTGCTGAAGAATCTGAAGTTCGACCTTCATATGGTTGAATTATTGAAGAGTTGTCTGCATGCAAGTTCATTCCAAATTGGAAAGAATGATTCCACTACTCAAATCCCAATGACGTACAAAAATGACTGGTTCACGTGTTAAGTTTTCAAGTAGCACATCCAAATGGACAATGATATTTGTCTATTTGGATAACAGTGGATAGTCCAATGTAAAAGAATGGAAATCGATTTTGTTGCCATCATAAGACTATTGGGTTCTCTATTCTATTTTTATTGTCTCGTTTAAGTTGTGTGCAAAAAAAAATTGCTGTCTGTAGAAGATTTCATGGTGCAGTTTTATCAAGTGTAAGGTGTTAAAAATCAAATGAAGTACTAGTTATAGAACATATTAACATATTTTCAAATTGGTGGTCCTTGATGCATATGGTGACACAAGAACATATCACGAATTTGATTATCTATAATCTGTTATAAGCTGGTGGCATTGTGTGAAGCCGGGAACATCAACTTACAGGGTCATTTGATTATGTGTTAAAGAGGTCATCTTGTAGAATTGACTTCTGAATACATTTAGTACCCAGAACACCTTCCTAGATAACTAGGGAATACAACAGAATACCATGTGTTCAACATATGGAGGTATGTCAATAGGATGGTTAAGAATCAAGACTGACCCATCGTGCTTCAACAAGTCAAGAAGCGTCAATTCTGCAAAGTATGTCAAAGATGGTCTAAAGTAGTTATGTTTTAAACGTAGGTTAAGTGATAGCTCGAATATGTGGTGTTGAAGAAAGAGCAGTGTTTGTGAGATTGAAGAGTGGATGTGAGTGTTGATGAAGACCAGTCAGACATATATCATATTATTGTTGTAATATGTGCTTTCCATGTAAGTATTAAGGGAGGATGTTGGAAGTAATGTTTCATGCCATGTGTAGTTGTCACTGTGAGTCCCTAGGCATCAATCTAGAAGGTGTTGATTCCTATGTAATGAGTTGGAGTCCTCATCTAGATGTGTTGAATTTTGTAATTTATGTCCTATATATTTGTACATGTAGTGATAAATAAAGGTATCTAAGTGTGTGATTGGTTTTTGTTGTGTGGATCCATTGTCTCTCTCTCTACTCTCTCTATTTTATAACAAGGTACCATTTGGAAATCATGACCCAAAAACAAAAACAAAAAAAACAAAAAATATTTTAGTATTCAACCAAAAAAATCTTCTCGGTAACTCATTTTTTATTTCCAAATTAAATACTTTCGAAAGATCCTTGCCACAAATCAAAGAGTGTTTTTTTATTGGAGTTGGGTTTGGAAAAACATTTAATTCATTAGAAATGTAATTAATATTATAATCACAATTTTTACAATTTAATTAAAATTAAATGTAAAAACAAAGTATCTCATTACAAATATTTTCCTTTACAATTTTAGGTAATTATATTCTGCCATAAAAACATGTGAGTAAACCCTTCATGAATATTAGCCGCCCATTAAATATTGTATGGTTTGGTATTGTTCCCACTATCCATGGACACTGTTATCGTTCCTCCGGATTTCCAAGGCTGAGGAAGAGTCCAACTGAGGTAACAACAAACCAACCTTTTAGCTTGGTAGCTAGCCCTACAAGGCCAGAGAGGGTTGGATGGATTATGATTTTAGGCTAGGTATAAACTGCAGAGGGTTTTGTTTGTTTCATATTGGGCTTCTGGATGAGGATTAGTTCAAAGAGACTAGGTCAGGGCAAATAAGAGTATGATTGCAGACATCTGATGGAGCAAGGTAGGTAGGCACTCAAACACTTTAAGGTTCTTGAGTGAGATGGATAAGACTGTTGAGGTGCTAGAAAGATCAAGACAAACATGTATTCTTTCTAGGCTGAAGAAAATGAACAAATTATGAAGATTTCCCCAAAACAGAGCATGTAAGATGTATTCTACTCATCAACTTGAAAATCAAGATATCATAGAAGTGAAATGAAACATGAGAGTACAAAACATTCAAACATATGGAACATAAGAAGAAACTATGTCAAAATACCATACAACAGGTATTCCATGAAAATAGTTGCAACTCATTCATTAATTTCTGGCCAAACTAGTTACACTTAGAGTCCTTGACTAATTACACACAATTCAAACTAATTCCAACCTTTGAAAAGACTAAAAAAGACAAGATACAGGCCTCAAAACAAACTCCTCCCATTTTCACAGCTCAAATCCATAAGAGGAGGAGCAGTGCCACCAAAATCTGAAGTGATAGCTAGAGTGTAGGATGGTCAAAGCGACTCATCCCTAATTACATTGAAACTAATTCATTTGACTTGATGATAATGTTTACCTGATGAATCTAACCCTAGGTAACTTATCCACCTCATTATTAATTTACCATCATGAATTACATAGGTGAAAACATCATTTTCTAAGATGAAATTCAAAATTACAGTGAAAATTCAAAAATATCAGCAAATGGTCAAGTGTGCTATTCTTTTGTCAAGTGTGCCATCCCTGTTGCAGGCTGATTTTGACTAAGTTGTAGGTGTCCAAATTAGGTTCAAGATGGCTTGTTGGAAATCCCTTCAAGTCTACTTTATGAATGTGTCTCCATTTTGTAAAATGATGCTGACTTGACCCCTCAAAACTTCATTCTCCCAAGACTTCTTAGTGTGCAGCCCCTATGCCAAAATTGAGGTAGAAACATGAATTATTTCTTGTTTTCTACCCTTTTTACCTGCCAGTTTGGAAAACTAAGGTTGGAAAAGTGGTTTTAGTAGATATATTGGTCATTTTGCATCCACTGGTGGTCTTCATTTACTCAAAAAGTGGCTCAAAAAAGTGCACAATGCCAAGGACGCTACATGTTTGACCATTTTGCTGATATAATGTTGTCAAGGAACACAACAAAAGTCGGAATTTGCAACAAATGAGCCAAAATGCTTCAAAATTGGTGAAGTGGCTGATGATGATGTAGGTAGGCTTGCAGTGAAACCTCTGCAAGTATATCAAGTTTCTTTTTCTTTTCTTGGTGAGTTAGGGCTTCAATCTTTGCATTTGTTGCCTTGAGCTTTTCCCTTACATTTCTTTCTCTTTTGGCATAGCGTTTGGCCATTCTCCTTTGAATGTCATTGTCCTTTTTAGATTTCTTCAACAACTTCTCCAAGTGATCATTGATGGCCTGAATCCAACCTTCCTTTTCTTCTTTGATCATATCCAAGAATTGATCATCAAGCATAGCTTCATCAACTATCTCTCTTTTCCTTTCCCTTTCAAGTTCCAAGGATCTTTTCAAACCTCTGGTTCTAGGTATGCCTCTCAGTGCTTGTTCATCTTTCTCCTCAAGAAAACCATGCTTCTTAAGTGTCTCTTCTAACAAAACCTTAGATTTTTCTGCCTCCCTTTGAGCTGTGATGTATTTTACCTCTTCAACTGCTTATTCTCCTGCACAAGGAAGTTTATGACAAATTTGGCCCTTTCAAGATTAGTTTGGAGTTCTCTAACCTTTGCATCCTTTCATTTGATGACTATACAGATGTTCTCATTGTCATCATGCTCACTTACGTCAAAAAGCTCAAAATCTTATTTAGTCTCATGGAGGTCCTCCTCATGTATGATTTTTGCCTCAATTTTTGCCTCATTCACCTTTTGTTTGCCTTTGTCTACCTGCTTTGCTGATGTAGAAGGAAATACCCCTCCTGCTATGTGTGGAGCAAACACATGCATGCGACCTCTCTAGTATGTTCTTGCTAATGGGTCAACCTTAGCCACATTAGCCCTCTTAGGCTTATTCACCTCAATCCTTTTAGGTGATCCAATGTCATGATGAAAAGGTGATGAGGGTGGTGAATTTAGTGAAGGAGACTGATATGATGAAGATGAATGTGTTGTGGGCTGATATGGGGGAATGGAAGTGGAAGGGTGAGATGATGAAGGCATATTTTTTGCATGCTAAATAGATGGATTAGTGAATATATCATTGGCTATGAAGGTACTCCATGCAATGTTCAATTCTTTGAGATGATAGAGGACTATGATTATGATGAGGGAATGATGGAAAGGACTTCTCATTTGATGTTCATACTCTCTTTTCTAGACAATAAATGCCATCTTATCAATGATTCGGAAAAGGCAGTAGGGTATGTTGAGAATCTTTACCTTAGTGAAATGCAATAAGAGCCTAATGTGATAGGTATAAAGTCTAGAAAATCTACCTTCACATGAAAAGTATTTCATGACAATATTCATCATTGGGGCATATATGTCCATGTGGTAAGAAAAAGGAAAAACATCTTTTTCGAATTCCTATACCTTGGTTTTATGAAAGGCTCATAGTAATGTTCCTCCAATTCACTTTGATTGAACTATTTCTCCCCAACATTTGGGATCCTGGTGGTAGCTGATATAATGACAGTGGATATAGTAAAAGTGACACCAGCTAGAGTAACTTGGTTGTCATGCAAGTTAGATATGAAAAGTATGGTCACCATGGCATGGTGTTGGACTTTTTGAATTTGCTCACAGAATTCATAACAGCCAACATTTTTTAAACATGTCACAACCATAGGAGATGCCAAGAGTTCCCTGATATTTGTTGGCCCAAATTTGAGTATTCTCCCCCCTTTGTGTAGTCTCTTCACCTCTGTTTCTTCTCCCTCACTGTATGGTCTGTTTTCTTCTTCCGCTGTGGTGTCTTAATGTCAAAACCCTAGGGAGGTATGATGTTTGTGGAATGTGGTTTTTAGTAATAAGGAATTGGAAAGGTAAATTGAGGGAGATGTGCTATGGATTTATGAAATGGGGGATGGAACATGGAGTAGTAGTATGCTGGAATTTAGGATGGGGAAATTATTTACAGGTTGGGGGTTGGGAGCCTAGGTAGTTTTAGCACCTAGGGTTTAGGGTGTTGGGATAAAGGGTTTAGGGAAAGGGAATTGTAATGAGGAAAGGGTAGGAAAGTATAGGGGAATTCAACTTGGCAATTAAGAGTGAAATGGTGATTTGAGGGAGATACTAGGGTTTAAAATGAGTAAAACACCAAATCTTTAATGAAACTTTCAAAATATCATAAGGAATGAATGTAGGAGGAAGAAGAATGATATATTTAACTACCATTCACTTGCTGGAGGTTGAAGACAATGTTTCTGAAGCTTTGGAGGTAATTTGGAAAAGTCTGGAAGCGTTTCTGGCTTTTTTGGGGAAGTACGCAGCACCACAAGAAAACACGCCCTCTCTTTGGCAGGTGCGCCGCGCTAGAAGCAAGTGCACAGCGCCACAAGAAAACACACCCTCTCTTTGGAAAACGTGCAACACTTGCTCTATTTTTTGCAATTTCTCCCAGGAACTTGAAAAATCCTCTCTGAGAGTTTGCTCAGTGAAGGTAGGAGACAAATGAAGTTGAATTTTATGCTATGAAGGCCATTATACTTTAGTGAAATTGATTTTTTGATCTTAAAACACACTTTCTAATGTTTCAATTCACCTTTGAAAACTTTGCTAATTACTCTTTACACTTTGATTTTTTTCCTTATAGATTGATGATGCTGGAGTTTGGCGCTCTTTACATTTGACTTTTCTTTGATGAAGTTGGCATATATAGTTTGAGTTGTTAGCTTAGGAACAATACTTATTACATATAGTGAAAATAAAATTACATAAAAAATAAAAATAAATTACATCTCTTTTTTGAATGAAATTACACTTTGGTATGAAAATCACACTTTGAAACAAAAATTACAACTTTCGAAAACCATTTTTACATACTAAAAAATCTTCTTCAGATGATAAAGAAATATTATTTCAATCACTGTCAAACTTTTTCTGACCTTATGAGATGAAATGGAGTATTATTGAACCTTGGAAAATGAAACCTAGTGACCTAATGGGACCTTGAATGACCAGACTCCATGTTGAATTGACTGACATAAAGACACGATGAAATGAGCTTTTATGATTGATGTATGCTCATTAAGACATAAACGTGGGCCAACAAGTGTTGATTTTTGAGTGAGAGTGAGGTTTTTCTTATTAGGGATACCATCAGTGAGTAAATTTTTTGAATGAGGACCAAGGTGGAATGAAAAAAATTTCAAAATGGGACCCTAATATGATACGAAAAGAGGATTTTTGATTGTTGATGGTAGTATGAAAATACTGACTCTAACATCAACTTTATTGGGGATGGCATCTCCTTGGAGGTGTCAAGAACACCGTAGACGAACTGCCTACCCATTGGGCCAATATGGCCAAAAAGATTAAACTGAAATGCATGACTAAATGTTGACAACTCAAATAACACAAACTCACTTGAAACTGACTGTAAAATGACTCAATACTAACTTACTTAACTGATGACTGAACTTCGAAAATGGAAGAAAATTAGTGAAACTCCATGGCCTTCACTTCGGGCTCCGAACTCCAGTGATTCTCTACTTCACACTTGCAAAAAGTTATACTATTTTTTACAATGAAATCAAGAGATTTATGAGAAGCATGTTTTCAGAAAAGATATTGCTTAAGGATCCTACCATTGACTTGTCCTCCTAAGCATGGTTCTCCATTCACCTCATCTAGCATGAAAGTATTTTTCCCTTGGTAGGCTGAAATTTTATAAGTCCCTTTCCACAAATTTTGAAATTTGTCGTGCTTACCCTTGTCCTTGTTTCTGGTATCCCAATGGAGTACTACATCTCCAATTTTGAAGTCATCCTCCTTTGTTTTCTAGATATAGATTTTCTTTATCTTGTCATGGAGCCTAGAGGTGTTTTGAAATACCTCATCTCATCTCTATTGTAGCTGAATCATCTGACTAATCCAATGATGTATATCATTCTCTTCACTTCCTGCATCTTGTAACAACTTCATGACCGGGATTGCTAATGATGAAGGAAAGAAAGTATCTACTCCATACACTATTTGAAAAGGAGAGAGTCCAATAGGTTTCTTACTACTCACCCAATCTTCCCACATTGCATGGATCAACTTTTAATGCCAATTCTTTTTGTTGGCCTCCAACATTTTCTTGATGATGTTGATTAAGGATTTATTGGAGGACTCCAATAAACCATTTCCTTCCTGGTAGTAAGATGTCGAATGTCCCAACTTGATGTTATATCTGTCACAAAACTCATTCATCTTCTTATACTTGAATGTCGTCGCGTTGTCTGTGATGATCTTATTACGACAACCAAAATGGGACAGGATATTAGTTTCTAAAAACTGAATGATAATGGAATATGTTGCTTGCATGGTTGGAATTGTTTTGATCCACTTAGTAAAATATTTTGTAGCTATCAATATCCACTTGTGTTGTGTGGATGATGATGGGTTAATATCGCCTATGAAGTCTAGGCCCCACTACTGAAGATGTGCATGAACTGATATGGGTTGTAGAGGCAAAGGAAGAAGTTTTCTTTTACCTTGGCAAACTTGGCACTCGTGACAACTCATCAGTACCTTGTAGAAGTGTTATCGGGAAATCTAGTGTCCACTCAGAGCTGCTAGTCCCACTAAGACTGGTAGCTATCTTAGAAACAAACAAACTAGAACTACCTTCGCTTTCCTTTATGAGAAGTAGATAAGAGGGGAACAAAGGACACCAACCTCAGTCTTGTGCTTAGTTCCTTGCTTGGTTCCTCTCTCTTCTGACAGATCCTTGCCGCTTTGCCCTCGTCTTCCCAGCTTCAAAGAGCACCTATGGAATCAAAGTAGCATAATACTATTGAAGAACAGAGATATACAATCATAAGCAATATAGGACTAGATATATATTGACCACACAAATGCATATATCATCAAACATACAAGAATGTGGAGGAAAACTTGAATAGCTTTATTAATATCAAGAATAGCAAAGAGGATTACAACCAATTATTCAGACCCACCGTCATCCTCCCAGCATGAAAGCCCCTCTTCACCTCATGAAAAGCTTAGATCACCCAACCTTATGATATTCCACCAAGAAACCAACAACACTTCCTTACATGATACAAAATTCCAGCCTCTGGATCTTTGGGATGAGGGATCCATATATAGATGATTGTAGGGGGGTTAGTCAGCTTCTAGGATTTTGATTAGTTTCCTCTCTCTGATAGTTCTTGATTCCACTTGGAGATTGATGATCTCTTACTAATCCCTAGGCGAACTCAGAGAGGCAAGTGTCACAAGAGAAGTTTCTGGAAGATTCGATGACAATCCACCTTGCAAACTGTCTCTGCCATTTGTCTACTCTCACCCATCGCACCCTACAAAAGGGCTTTCCAGTATGCATCACACCCTTTTCACTGGGCAGGTGAGATGCATCGCACCCTCTGCACTGGGCAGTCTGTATGGTCCGGCTTTGACCAGTTCTGAGCAGTTTACTGTGGAGAACTTCTCGGAGATGATGTAATCAGCTGACCTTGTTCCTTTAGGGTGTGAAGCAACAATTTTAGGGACTTAGGAGCCCTTGGTTTATGGACATGTATGATTGGGGTTGCAATGCACAAAAATGTCTATAACAGTTGCCCCCTAAAGCATGAGGTCGTTAATCTTTTGATGTCGAGTGGAATGCTTTATCATGAGGATCCGAAGTTTTTTCAAGCTGGAAGGCGACCTATAATAAGATACAACACAATACATTATCTTCATAATATTTTTCATGATCTAGCTAAGGCGAGCATTCCCATGCTCAGCTTTATAAATTCATTTTCATGTACATAAGACAGACAACCGACTGTGTGGTAGACTGATGATTCTGATAGAGTCATCATCCTTTGATTCAGATGATCATTTGTGTACAATTTATGTCTTTATTTTCCTGAATATATCATAGCTCGGATGGATGAAACTAGATCTCGGGTCTTCAAACTCGTCCAATCTTCACTCGGAGTACAAGTCGATCCATGTGAAAGATGTTCTGGAGTCGAACATGGAAAGACATTGCCTCATTACCAGCCAATGATGTAAGCTATTAACAGGCGTGAGAGGAATCACCGATAATGATGATGACCCTCAAGGTACTACAGTACAATTCACGTGGTGTGAAAAGGGACTTGGCATTGAACACCATGAAAAATCTCTCAGTCAAAGGCCATTGATGTATACCTGTCGCTGGAAGTGAGAAACTTGCCATTGAGGCATGCAAGCTTCAAGGTACTGAAAGGGTTGTTCCTAAGTCGACTTCTTGGATAATGAGCTGATGTCGACAAGAAGTGACCCGTCATGGGAGGGCCTTAATGAATCCCACATCTATGACACGGAACGGAGTAAATGATTTTTGGAGGTGAAAATGATCTGATGATACAGGGTTCAGGGTGGCAGTCATGAAAGAATGGAGTGTGAATGTATTGCACCGAGTGAGACACAAGTGAATTCTCTGAGCAACTTCTCTTGAACATACCGGTGACACTGACATGGATTGGTAGCGTTAACCCCAAATATGGATGGTGCAATGGACCAATGGTGATATGACCTGTGAACGGAATAACCCAACCCGACTCGGATGTGGAGTGAAAGTGTCATGTTCAACAGCGACTTGCTACCAATAAAGTTTCTCCAAGTTTTCTTCCTAATTTTTCCCTAGTCATTGCTGACCAGTACCTCTTTATTTTTATCAAGCTTGAGGAGGATAACATATGCTCATTCTATAATTTTCCCTTCGGGCAAACCCGTCGCTATGTTTTAATGAGCCTTACGACAGTGAAACTCATTATTATCTGTATGGACAAGTTTGTCGCTATTTGGTTTTAACGAGTATAACGACAAAGATAACTCGGTCCTTTTCAACTTTAGAGAGTTTGAAAGGGATGTAAAGGAAACTCCAATAATCCTTTTTCATCATATAATCCCTTAAGTCTGAAAAAGTCTAAAATAATACGAAAGGGATGAATTTTCAGTAATTTTAACGAGCCGAACAAAACAAACGCTTGATCGTTTTGTGTAATAATCCCTTAGGTCCAAAAAGATTAAAATCTAGAGGAGGGATAGCACTTCCGGTAGCTTTAACGAGCTGGAGAGGCCAATTGCTCGGCAATTTTTTCATATTTTATGAGTCAGATGAAAAGATCTTAAAGGAGACTCATCTTCTGAGGAAAGAGTGATAATTTCAGGTAGCAGCTGATTCCAGGTAAGGTTTGGAATTTTCCAATAACGGCAGTGTCACAAGGATGGCTAATAGGATCACTCTTCGCAGCTGTTCCTCAAAAGGGGTAAACAATCAAATGGAGGTGAATGATCGGCTAAAACAGAGTGGAGGTGATGGTAAGAACACCACCAGGGCTCAAAAGCTGATGATAATGCATTCACAATGGCTATTTACCGGGGATTGGTTCATTTTTTTGTTTTTAATGAGCTTAAACTCTGGGGAAAACATTTGCTCATTACTTAGGTTTAATTTTTAACAAGCTTGAACTACACATAAAAACTGCTTGTGCCAGTCGTATAATAAGGACGTCTCATCGATAGGTTCAATTTTTAGGGAGCTTGAACCATTCGAAACTTTGCTCCGGATCCTTTCATTATGGAAGTTAGGAATGACCAATCCTACGAGTTTAAAAGGTTGAGAAACTACAAACTAAGAAAATAAATGCTCGCTATTTACTTTCAGGAAAAAAGCTTTGCATGCCCCCAGGTATAGTAAGGTATAGCTTCCAGGTTACCATTTAGAAGTTCTCGCATTCGCAAGATAGCTTCCATCCGCACAGCAGATAGAAACACTTCCTTGGCTTAGTCCATCTGGACAAAGGCTCCAATCACCTAACCCTAATGAAAGAATCTTATCCCAGTCTAACTCCCTCTTCCTATATGGATGGGTGTCGGACCAGTCTTAAATCCTTCGTGCAAACTTACCCTATACCCAAGGTTTTCCTACCGAAACAGACCAGGGTGCATGCCCCCTGGGTTTCAGTCATGTCCTCCCAAATCACTTGTGCTTTTCAGGTGGACGAACTGGAGATTGATGAGACATTCCTTGCATGAAAAGACCATTTAGGGATGGCGTTTTATTATCAGCTATATGTGAACTAGGGAACAAAAGCTGGTCTATAAGCTTGACCACTCGGCCTTCATGTGGAAAACACGTTACTCTAAAGAGTGAGGAGATAATGGCTCCCATGCTATAAATATAGTCGCACCCAAGGAGTAGATTATAATCTAGAGGCGCTTGGACTACCATTACACTCATGTAATTGGTTTTCATTCTCAACGTTATGGGCACATTGGGAAAGATCCCTAATGGTCGACTGGTTCCTTTATTGAAGCCTGTCAGATTTCTCATCTCAGGCAGAAGTGATGGCGAACCAAGCGCTTCCTAAACAGTTGAGGAAAGGATACTCACAAAAGCCCCTTCATCTATGATGGTACCGACCATGATCATTTTGTAAGCTTGTACAATGATTCAGAATGGTACATTAGCCTGTACACGGGGTCTGCCTAGTAGATTCCAATCGAAGGAAACGACTAGGTTGCTTGGAGGTGGGACCGAATAGATGGCCAGATATGACTCTGACAAAATTACTTCCTGTGGTAAAGGAACGGGTAGACTACCCCTATGTTCATCGGAGTCTCTATTTACGAAAAGAATTTGAACAGTGTCGTTCTCATTCTCTTCGGTGATTGTATCATCTGAAGATGGACCTTCTGAAGACAAGACCGAGTCGACTGTCGCCTCAACCTTTTGACTTTCGTCTGGTATGGACTCAGTAGGTTTATCTTCAATGATAGATGCTTCGACTTACCACAATGACGTGTTAGTCAGATTTTCAACTAGTGATGGACTCGGCAAGAGTTTCTTGTATCCAGGAGGAAACCGTAGCGGTGAAGCAGGACGGTTATCCAAGAATCTTTTAGCTTCATCTAGGAAGGGACAATGGTGGACTATGTGATCTCCTTCACATAGTTTGTAAGGAGATTTACATTTCCTTTTCTGTCCAAATGCTTCGCTTTCACTAGTTGATGGTGTACTTTCAACATGATCTTTAGAGGTTGATGACACCGGATTGTGCAAACGAGGAGACCAGTCCCTTAAGATCCAAGGGATGCAAGGAAAATCTCAATGATAGTGGTCTCCTTCGCAAATGACACATGGGGATTTAGACTTGGAAGGTGCAGTGTGTGGATTTTCACTAGACGATGCCTGGTTACCCCATTTTGCCTTTGGCTCCTTCTTCTTCTCTTTCTTCTCCTTCCCCTTCTTCTACTTCTTAGTTACTTGATTTTTGGCTTTACCAGCTTTATCAAGCGAAGAGGAAGGAGGAGAGGGAGAATCATATGAAGTAGAAGGTTGGGGGATAACTTTAGTATCGTCCAGTTGCTGACTCGATTGTTCAGGAATCACGGTGTTCTGAATGACGGAGGTCGAGAAGAGCCATATTGGCAAGCCAATCGTCAATCTTGGAAGTGACAATGTGGCCATATGAGGTGCATCAACATCTCCCCAAGAGGAGAAAGGACTAGGATTTCCTCCAAGACGAAATCCTTGGTTGGTGGACTCCATTTTTCTCAACCTAAGACCAACGCGGGAATGGTGATATTATTCCGATTAAAATAAATTTTAGACGCTTTGACGCAACTTGTTTTTTCAATTTTTAAGAGTCGAGAAAAAACAAAAATGACTCTAGTCGCCTTCAATTTTTAATGAGCCTGAAGTGACAAGTGCTCAAATGGACCTTTTCCTTTAAGGAGTCTAAAAAGGAACGAAAGAGACTACTTTGGAAATCTAGACAGAGGGATTACCAAACCAATCGCAAGACAACAGAATACTTTTTACGGTACGACAGTCAATCTTCCCGAATGCTATGTTTAGTGCATTGCGATCGATAGGGAAGCATACATGGCTTCCTATGGATAAGGGATATAGCCTATTGTGGTCTCCCAATATATACTCGACGGTATGTGGGAGCACAAGTCCATACTGGCACTTGTCATCTCAAAGAGGAGGAATCACCCAACCAACAGTGAAAGCGACAGTTACCAGGCTTTACGACACCGGAATACGTCTCTAGCCTAGACTTCTAGATGTTGTGCGTTAGGTTCCAAAGCGTTTTTAGGTTCATTAAATTTATTTTACAGTTGATCTTTCTTAAGAAATTTTCCTTTCAGGTTCACCGCGTGATGTAGATGTACAATTCCTAAAATGAAATCTAAGATGATAAACAATCGTTTAATCTTCTTTTTGAAATGAAAATCCTAGCTACTAAAGAGAGAGAGATGATATTCTTTCAACATAGAGCAGAGAGCACACACTAGATGCACTGTCCTAAATCAAACCAACAAGCAGTCTAAATGCAAATGCACATGCATGTATTTGTTTTCAGCTTTCTTAATGTGTGAATGACAAGAAGAATGCTAAGTACAAATCTGAATTATCATTTCAAAGCGACAGTACTAACAAGTTTCTCTTCAAAAACGAAAGGAAGATTATGACAACACTTTGCTATTTTGAATTGAAAACTACTTTTGACACTTGAAAAACTACCAATTCAAATCAAATACAAGAGTAACTATATAATCGACCATCAAGAACAATAGAATTCTTTTCTTTGACTGAAAACGACACTTGCGACACTTTCAAATCAAAAGACGACAGTTTGATTATGCTACTTTTTTGTAAAAGAGAACTATAAATGGCGCACAATACATAAAAACATTCACAATTATTTGTACTAAGGAGGTGGAATCATGTAAAGCAAGAGAGTTTCTACAGTGGTATACTGATCACAGACAGCGAAACTCTTGAATAAAGCTTAAGAGAGTGAACACAAAAACCAAAATCTGAGAGCAGAAGAGGTCTTCTCTGATCATCGCACCTACAACACAGGGAAAGTGCGATGCAGCGCACCTGCTGCACACAAGAAGTGCGATGCATCTAGATTCCCAAGAGGAGAAAGTGCGATGGTCTAGGGATGAGACTTCAACTTGGTTACGGGTCACAGTTTGCAGCTTAGTTTAGGGATTTAGGCTGAGCTAATGATGTTCAGTAAATATAAATCACAGGGATTGATCTAATGAGGTTACTAGAGCCACCACTAGGGCAATTAGAAGGTTTGAAAATCGATTGTTCAGTTTATAAACAAAACCCAAAGATAGACTGAAGTATCGTCAATCTACTTTGCACTTGAATAGCAAATGCAGTTCGAAGGCTAGCTGGCTTGACTTCAGGCTCTGTCTGTAAGTTTATAAAATAAACAAATATAGACAAGCAAATAATCTATTCTCTCCCCAACAGAGTCACCATTTTGTTATCGGGAAATCTAGTGTCCACTCGGAGCTGCTAGTCCCACTAAGACTGGTAGCTATCCTAGAAACAAACAAACTAAAACTACTTTCACTTTCCTTTATGAGAAGTAGATAATAGGGCAACAATGGACACCATCCTCAGTCTTGCGCTTAGTTCCTTGCTTGGTTCCTCTCCCTTCTGACAGATCCTTGCCACTTTGCCTTCATCTTCCTAGCTTCAAAGAGCACCTATGGAATCAAAGCAGCATAATACTATCGAAGAACAAAGATCTACAATCATAAACAATATAGGACCAGATATATATTGACCACACAAATGCATATATCATCAAACATACAAGAATGTGGAGGAAAACTTGAATAGCTTTATTAATATCAAGAATAGCAAAGAGGATTACAACCAATTGTTCTGACCCACTGTCATCCTCCCAGCATGAAAGCCCCTCTTCACCTCATAAAAAGCTTAGATCACCCAACCTTATGATATTCCACGAAGAAACCAACAACACTTCCTTAAATGATACAAAATTCCAGCCTCTAGATCTCTGGGATGAGGGATCCATATATAGATGATTGCAAGGGGGTGAGTCAGCTTCTGGGATTTTGATTAGTGTCCTCTCTCTGATAGTTCTTGATTCCACTTGGAGATTGATGATCTCTTACTCATCCCTGGGAAAATTCAGAGAGGCAAGTGTCACAGGAGAAGTTTCTGGAAGATTCCATGACAATCCACCTTACAAACTGTCTCTGCCATTTGTCTACTCTCACACATCGCACCTTACAGAAGGGCTTTCCAGTATGCATCGCACACTTTTCACTAGGCAGGTGAGATGCATCCCACCCTTTGCACTGGGAAATCTGTGTGGTCCAGCTTTGACCAGTTCTGAGTAGTTTACTGTGGAGAACTTCTGGGAGAAGATGTAATCAGCTGACCTTGTTCCTTTAGGGTGTGAAGAAGCACTTTTAGGGACTTAGGAGTCCTTGGTTTATGGACATGTATGATTGCGGTTATAGTGCCCAAAAATGTCTATAACAAGAATATCTGCAAAAAGTGTAGGCCAACAGTAACCCGCTCTCAGTACTTTGTTGGTCGTGGTCTTCTAGTACAAGTGGCCCCTAGAATCTCCTTTGTGGAAGTCATTTATTACCTCTTTAGACCCATCTTCGGTCAGACAGTTCAACAACATACCTCCAGGATCCTTCCAATAAAGTGTGTTGTCCATAATGCAATATTTAGAAACCTTCAGCTTCAATGACCTACTCTTAGCCTTAGACATGCCTAAAGGGGGGCTTAAATGTTGCAAACCATAAATAATATCAGAATATCATGGAGATGATAAAACGATATTAGATACTTCAATGAGATCTACTTCTTCTTGGTTATCAGACAATGTTGCTACAAGTTTGATATCTAGAGCATGGAGATTTGACTCAGCGATGAGCTTGGCTAAGACCTGAACCTTGATTAGCTTGGTGGGCTTGATCTCAAGGTCATATTCTAATAATGCTGCTATCCATCTACCTCTTCTACCTTCTAGGTCATTTTGCATGAGAACTTCTTTTACTACCGCATAAGGCACATAAGCGAGAGTATGCAAATGTAAAATATAAACTCTGAAAACTTTCACCGCTTTTACCAATGCCCAAGCCTATTTCTCTATGATGTTGTATTTAAGGGCTGCATCCATAATACTGTGAGTAAAAAATGATATTGGCAGCTCGATGTTATCTCTTTTCTGCATCAGGATTGCTGCCATGGTATGCTAAGAAAAAGAGAATATTATGAAATCAATGGAGTAATCGGGACTGATTAAAACAGGGGCAACGGTCGAGGCAAGCTTTACTGCATGAAAGGACTTGCTCTTCCTCAGACCACTTTACATAATTATCCTTTTTCAACATATCTTTCAACTCTCTAAGATGTTTAGCCAAATTAGGGATAAATCTGCGTAATAAATTCATCTTACCATTGAATTCTTGGATTTATTTCTTGTTGCAAGGAAAATCAATTTGTTGAATGGTGGGTCAATCTGGATGCCATCCTTTGATATGATGTGGCCTCGATGGAAAATAAGCTCTTCTTCGGGTTGAGAGAGATTCCTAACTTTCTGCATCTCTGGAAAATAACTCTTAAATGATGCAAATTCTCATCATCTGAATGTGAAAATATTGTTACATCATCTAAATATACAACGAAGAAAACATCCTTTTCATTGGAAAAGGCTATGTCCATGGCATGTTGAAAAGTGGCCCCCTGCATTTTTTAGACCAAACAACATTTTTGCATATTTGAATGTGCCCCAACGTGTGGTAAACGTTGTCTTGTCCTGATCATCCTTGTGCACTAAAATCTGATTGTAACTGGAGTAACCATCCGGCAGTGACATTTGAGAAGTGCCAACAACTCTTTGAACGATATGGTCCATTTTGGGAAGTGGATAATTGTATAGAAGAGACACTTTGTTTAATTTTCTCAAGTCTATGTAGAGCCTTATTTCTAACATCTTCTTTCTCACCGGAACTATATTTGATATCCAATCCAGGAATATGATAGGAACAATGATGCCCTCTTTGAAAAGTCTATTAACTTCTTTCTCTATGGATGGCAACAACCTTGGGTGATCCTTCTTAGCTTCTGTCTAAAGGGCTTTTGATCGAGCATAATTGGGATAGTATGCTGAATTATTTTCTTGTCATACTCCTTTAAGTCTGCATAATCCCACACGAAAACATTAGAAAATTCACAGAGTAAATGAATATACTTTTCTTTTACCTTTGGAGATAATGATTTAGACAACTTTATCATTTTTGGTTTGTCTGTTGTTCTGATGTTCATGTCTTTGACACCTTTCTCCGTAGGAACCAAAGTGGGTTTCCTTTCCACATCATCTCCATCAAACAAATATTCCAAACGTATAAGACCTTTTGGAATATTGTTGTCCTTGAGCCGTAGTATATCAACTTGAGCTGCCTCGATGACTTGATCATCCTTGTCATAAACATCATCCATGGAACAATTCTCAAACCCTCCTTCACTCTAAAGAAAGTTATTTACCTGCTTATCATCCCATAATACTTTCCAATATTGCAAGTTATTGGGAGCATTGGGTCGATGCTTTACATGAATCTCAAATATCCTATTTGAAAATATGGGGATTTTGAAATTACTTGCATTTGTAGCCAATGAATTTACCATAAGATTCTGACTCCTTGGCACAACTTAAAGTGTATGCTCAAGAAAATTTCTCAAAATATCTAAAACAACATTCCTATATTGTCTCATTCCTAGATGGTGAGCTTGATATTCATCTTTAACTTTCTTGATCCCAAGTTCTGAATCACCATACACAAAAAAATTTCGTGCACCCAATTTTTTCAAGATATTTAAGCCTGTGATTATTGCTTCTTACTCCACCTCATTCTTGGTGCAATCAAAAGCTAACTTGTACGAGCATAATCTAACATTCTGAAGGACCTCACCTTGCTAATGATGTGGACTTCGGATCCAAATGCCAATGCCTACCCCATATTTCCCAAGAGCACCATCAAAGTCCATGGTCCAAAGACCATGCTCTTCTTCCAAAGGTTGGAAATTTCGTTTCTGCTTAATCTCAACTTTCTGAATTTTCTCTTCATGCTTTTCTGAATTTTCCATTACCTTTTCCAATGGTTGTTCTGATGAACTTGAAAGATTTTATTTTCCCTTATCTAAAATTGTTCTTATACAATTAGAAATCTCTAGTACATCTCCTATTTCTACAAGCTGTCTGTCTACATCATTCAATCCACTATCATTATATAAAATAAATTATTCTAAATCTGTATGTACAACATTTATGGGATGATTATTTGGCCTCTCCTTGCTAGTTATCATGAATTTCATTTTGGTTTGTTGGTACAATTTCCTCAATTGCCTGAAAACTAGGATGGTGACATAGGAGAAGTCTAATTGCTGTGTGCCTCTTAGCTTAGCTCCCCGGGACCTTGACAATAACATACCAAACAATGGTGGTATATTAACTACCACCACATCCATTAAAACATTCTTTTCCAGGATTTGGTCTAGGGATACTACCAAATCCTTGATTAGACCAAGACAATGGACCTTACCAAAATCAAAAGAGTAGAAGTCATGGTATTTACAAGTTATATCTAGACCCAACTTTTCCATGATGGCTTTGGGCATTAAATTATGGGAGGCTCCGGAATCAAGAATGGAGTTATGAAGGATGCACTAGTGGATTCTTAGACTTAGGTAAAATGGAAGAACTTCATTATCGTTTAACTGACCCTCTATGGTTGGACCAAAAATTAATTGAGCCTAGTCATCCTCAACATTAACCATGTCAGACAAAGGATCAACTTTCAACATTTTAGCTATATCAGACTTGTAATGACTATTGTTTAGTAGTTCAATAAGAGGGATTGACACTTTTAACTTTGAAATTTTAGTTTCCAGATTGACTGAGCTAGATTTATCTACCTCTTATTGTATGATGTCTCTCTTCTTGGGCTGATCTTTTGATGTATGATCCTTCTTCTGACTGTCATGTTCCTTGTTTGGATTGCTTGTAGATGACTGATTTACTTTGTTTTGGTTAGTTGCTGCAAATTACTTACCTTTAATTTGATTACCTTGAGGATTTGTCTTTTGTTGGGTATCCTTCTACTCCGATGCCCTCTTCTGAATGGGAGTGATCGGGACATCCCTGTTTCTCAAGGAATACTGAATTTGTTGAGAGGTGAATGCATTCAACTATCTTCTTTGATAGTCATCTGATTTGGTTTCCAATGCACAGTCATTCGCCAGTATTTAGTCTTCATATTTGGGTCCTTTTGTCTTCTCGATATACTCCTCATTTTCAGTCAAGAAAATGGGATGGTAATCTTCCCTAAAGAAGTTTTTTTACTCGACAATCGGGTTTGTTTCATCCTTTGATTCTTCTTGAGCATAATTCTACTATAAGGGTGTTCGAATTTGTTGTTGAGATGTTGATGACTTAGGAGCTCTATGCTCTCCTTGTTTTATCTTCTAGTAAGGCTGTTGTTGGTTTCTGAAATTCAAAGCTCTGACTTGTGGCTCTAGATGTCTATCTGAATTTATCATTCGATCTGCCATCCTTTCCATGGTTCTAATCATTGTGTCTAGTTTAAGATTGGTGGAAGAAGGTTCCTCTTCAATTATTACTTTCTTCTCTAGTTTCTCATGTTTTAATTGAGACTTTTAAATCATTAAATTTGCTTCCACGCTTATTGCATTATCTTGCATTTCTTCCAAAGCTGTAGGATCTTTGTCCCTTAGTTGATAAGCCATCTCTAGATCAAAGGCATCCGGATAGTGTTGAAGCGCCAAATCAAGTGGAGGTTTCATCTTATTCACAATGGAATTGTAGATATGATTGAACCTTATAGCAAAATCATGAACCATCTCATTTGGACCCCTCTTCAATGTATTGTACTCCACCAAAATCTGTAATGGATTTTTCTTTTATCGCCACCAGGCTAAGAAAAACTCATTTAGCCTCTAAGAAGTATCGATGGAACCAACTTCCAAACTACGGAACCATTTTTCACATCTCCAGAAAAACTTTGAGCTATTAGTCTCATTTTGGAATCATCAACATCAACTTTGTCTAGATCGATGAAACCAACCATTTTTGTCAATATTTTGTTGTGTTGTGACTCTCGGGCTGCCATCAAAAAGAGGAAGTCTATGGCCATAGGTCTGAGGTAGATCTCCCAATTGAGCATGCAATACTAAAGGAGCAAATCTCGCCATGACTACTGGGGGTGGGTGTATGGGAACTACAATGGGTTGGTTTGGTTGGGATGAAGATGAAGATGAGGATGTCAAAGGAGGTGGATTTACAAAAGTCAATATGATGGTTGATGTTTTTGAAGATAAAATAGGAGATGTGACAGTCGATGTATTTGGAGGTATAGTAGAAGATACAACAGAAGATAAGCTTTCAAGCTGATATTGGATATAGGCATTTTTTTGCAATAATTTGAAGTTGGTCCACTAGGCTTTGAAGTTTATCAAAATTAGACCAAATCTCATGCTCAAGTTTTGAAAACTAGGATTTTGCAAAAAGTTGAGTAAACAAATATTTCGAGGTAGGTAAGTACGAATAAAATTTTATGGGATAAAACACTATCTCTGTAAGACAAGACCTAGACTTTGAACGAAATAGCGATATCTCAAATTGAATATCAAAAGGAATATCCTCATCACTTAGTATTTGATTTGGTAGGGAAGTGCTTCTTTCCAATTTTTTACTTTCAGTCTCGAGGAAAGGGATTTTAGGTTTTCTTAACAATATTTCAGGATCATCAAAAGGAGAAGGTCGGTTTGGGTCAGGGTTTGACCTAGTATATCTTTTAGGAGATAGATTCTTAAGAAGGTCAAAGACTATGTGAGGTAAGAGAATTCAGACTTGATTAGAACAAGGAGAGTTTCAAACTTCAAAACAAAGGAATGTCCTCAATAGAAAGAAATCTAGCAGGTAATGATCAAGACCTTACCAATGGAAATAGGTCTAATTGAAATTGTGATTTATTGACTCCTTTGATTTCGAACAATATTTCTGAATCTTCGACTGGATCAGCTAGATCAAGAGCTGGATTTTTCTCTTATGTGTCTCCTCCAAGCCATATCTACAATCCTGACGCTACAATTACAAAATTGGCCTTTCTAAAACTTAGTCCTATCATGCAGAGGACCAAATCTTAATGAAATATTGTCATGCACCCATGAAAAATGAACCTTTTGTTCCCCGGCAATGGTGCCAGTATGTTATCACTCCTCTGGATCTCTAAGGCTGAGGAAGAGTCTAGCTGAGGTAACCACAGACCAACCTTTTAGCTTGGTAGCTAGCCCTACTAGGTTGAATAGGGCTTGATGGATTAGGATTTTAGGCTAGGTATAAAGCGTAGAGGGTTTTATTTGTTTGATATTTGATTGTTGGATGAGGATTAGGTCAAAGAGAGTAGGTCAAGAAAAATAAGAGTATGATTGCAGACATCTGATGGAGAAAGGTAGGTAGGCACTCAAACACTTTAAGGTTCTTAAGTGATATGTATAACACTGGTGAGGTGCTAGAGAGAGCAAGACAAACATGTATTCTTTCTAAACTTAAGAAAATGAACAAATTATGAAGATTTCCCTAAAACAGAGCATGTAAGACGTATTCTGCTCATTAACATGAAAATAAACATATCATAGAAGTGAAATGAAACATGAGAGTACAAAACATTCAAACACATGCAACACAAGAAGAAACTATGTCAAAATACCATACCACAGGTATTCCAACAAAATAGCTACAACTCATTCATTAATTTCTGGCCAAACTAGTTACACTTAGGGTCCTTGACTAATTACACACCATCCAAACTAATTCCAACCATTGAAAAAACCGAAAAATACAAGATATAGGCCTCAAAACAAACTCCTCCCTGCCTCATGGGTTGAATCCATGAGAAGAGGAGCAGTGCCCCCAAAATATAATCTCATAGCTAGACCGTAGAATGGTCAAAGTGTTAGGCCCCTATACTACTAGTGTAACCCCTTATTGTTATTAGTACAACCCACTTATTATGTCGTTGTACCCATGTAGTGCCCATATTGTTACTATTGTGCCCCATAGAAGCCCACTATTGTTATTATTGTGCCCTTACATTATTATTGTTATGTCGGCTCTGATTATGTTATGACCCCTTAGACTCCTATATATAGAAAGGAGGTCTTTTCATTTGTATCATCGAAGAATTGTTCATTTATGTAATGTAAAGGAGGTTGCCCCTTCGAAGAGGCTGAATTCTAAGGCGTTGATCTATCTTTTCTATCTTTCCTTGAGCTGGTTTCATAACATTTGGTATCAGAGCTTTGGATTCTAGGGTTTCACTGCTCCAAAAATGTCATCATGGAATTTTCGCTATAACTTTTTTTTTGCGATGTTTCAGAAGTTGCAAGAAAAACCCATTTGAGAAGAAATCGTGCTGAACGTCGGGTCCAAATTTCAGATATTTTTGCGCTATATTTGCGGAGATATGATTTGAGGAATTTGCTCTTTTTGCAGACTCCTGAATTACATTCCAAACAGGTGACCTGGGGAAAATCGTCATAACATTGTCTCTAGGCATTGGATTGAAAATTCATAAGAAGGTATAGAAATAGGACAGACTGTAGTTTCTTGTATATGTTTTTCAGAGCCAAAGGTCGAAATAGTGAACTAGTCTATAATCAGGTCACTGTGGGAGATTTGGCATAACTCTTCCTTGGAGAATCCAATTTGGGTCAGACTTGTGGCATTCGAAAGAGGACGCAGAGGGCTATTGCAGGTCACAATTTGAAAACTTAAAGATCCCAAAGTACAGAGTTACACTCGTTTCAAGATCAAGCTCCTAAAAGCAAGAAAAAGCAAGATGAGGAAGTTTGATGGCAAGGATCCGGTAAATTGGATACTTCAGATGGAGCAATATTTTGATCTACTTGGTGTACCGCTGTTACAAAAGGTATGTATTTCATCTTCATATTTAGAACCGGATCAATTTTTATGGTATAAAGGGCTTTGTTCTCGTAAACAACTTGTCACGTGGTCAATTTTCACGAAGGAAATGATAGCACATTATGAGGATACAAAGAGCAACACCTTCTTTAGAGCAACACCACAACAATTGGAAATAGTAAAAGGGCTTTGTTACATAATGGAAAGCAAAATTATAGAAACAAGGAAGTCTACCCCTCACAACTATAAATATGGAAGTGTTGTTTCTCCTAGCCTTCCACAACCTACAAGGGTTACACCACAACAATTGGAAGAAAAAAGAGAAAAAGGGCTTTGTTACAATTGTGATATCAAATGCACTAAATGTCATAAGTGTACTGAGAAGAAATTATTTTACATAGAGTATGAAGAGGAGGAATAAAAGGATCAAGAAACATCAGAAGAAGAGGATATACACCAGGACCCAACCCTAGAGAAAGAAGAAATGAACCAGGCCATATCTTGTAAAGCATTGGCAAGAATTACCACTCCTCAAACTCTCAAAATAGAAGGACATATCAAGAATAAAAAGGTGCAAGAAGTGAAAGATCACATCGAGAAAGAAGAAATGAATCCAATCATATCTTGTAATTCATTGGTCGGAATTACCACCCCTCAAACTATCAAGATAAAAGGACATATCAAGAAGAAAAATGTTCAAGAAGTGAAAGATCACATCGAGCATCACGAAATGAATCCGACAATATCTTGTAAACGATTGAAAGAAATTACCACTCCTCAAACTCTAAATATAGAAGGACATATCAAGGAGAAAAAGGTTCAAGTAGTGAAAGATCACATCGAGCATCAACAACAAGTTCTCCAACTTTTAAAGGATAATGCCATTTTGGTGCAAAATCAAACGAAACAATAGGTAGATAAACATCGTAGTGAATAATGTTTTGATGTAGGTGATTGGGTATTTTTACTACTACATCTCAAGCAAGCTATTTATGAGAAGGAAATGTTTGCAACACTACATGCACTTAAAAAATGGCGACCTTACCGAATGGGAAGACTCTTCAAGGATGAGGATGTGGAAGCATTGTTTTGTGCTATTTCTATTATCCAACTAGATTGGATAAATGAAGCAAGGAATGAATGGAAGAAGGATGAAGAAGTATGGCCACTTATTCAAAAGTTGCAAAAGATCCCAATTCAAACAATATTGCTAGAAATTGAAGAGGAAGGAAAAATCATATTGGAACCTGGAGCAGTCACAGAAACAAGAACCCGACAGCTGCGAAATCGACCAATTTCAGAGTATCTCATCAAGTGGAAGAACTTACCCACTGAAGATTCCACATGGGAGGAAAAGAATTTTATACAGAAGCATCAAGAACTACTCAAGCGTTAAGGACAACGCTTTTTGAAGGAGAGGGGCATGTTAGACCCCTATACTACTAGTGTAACACCTTATTGTTATTAGTAAAACCCACTTATTATATTGATGTACCCATGTAGTGCCCATATTGTTACTATTGTGCCCCATATAAGCCCACTATTGTTATTATTGTGCCCTTACATTATTATTGTTATGTCGGCTTTGATTATGTTATGACCCCTTAGAATCCTATATATAGAAAGGAGGTCTTTTCATTTGTATCATCCAAGAATTGTTCATTTATGTAATGTAAAGGAGGTTGCCCCCTCGAAGAGGCTGAATTCTAAGGCATTGATCTATCTTTTCTATCTTTTCTTGAGCTAGTTTCATAACACAAAGTGACTCATCCCTAATTATATTGAAATTGATTCATTTGAATTGATGATAACTTTTACCTGATAAATCTATGCCAAGGTAACTTATCCACCTCATTATTACATTTACCATCCTCAATTACATAGGTGAAAACATCATTTTCTCATATGAAAGTCAAAATTATAGTGAAAATTAAAAAATATCAGCAAATGGTCAAGTGCGCCCTCATAGTGTCAAGTGTGCCCTCCCAATTGTAGGTTGATTTTGATTAAGTTGTAGGTGTCCAAATTAGGCTCAAGATGGCTTGTCAGAAATCCCTTCAAGTCTACTATTTGAATATGCCTCTAGTTTGCAAAATGAAGCTGACTTGACCCCTCAAAACTTCATTCTCCAAATATTGCTCAGTGTGCAGTACCTATGCCAAAATTGAGGCAGAAACATGATTGTTTTCTTATTTCTTTTCCCTTTTTACCTACTATTTTTGCAAACTAAGGCTGGAAAAGTGGGTTTCTTAGATATATTATCCATTTGGCATCCACTAGTGGTCTTCATTTTCTCAAAAAGTGGCTCAAAAAGTGTGCATCGGCAAGGACATTGCGCATTTGACCCTTTTGCTGATATAGCGATGTCAAGGAACACACAGAAAAAGACAGAACTTGCAAAAAATGATTCAAAATTCTTCAAAATTGGTGAAGTGGTTGATGATGATGTGGCTATTCTTGGAGTGAAGCCTCTGCAAGTATATCAAGTTTATTTTTCTTTTCTTGGTGAGTTAGGGCTTCAATATTTGCATTTGCTCCCTTGAGGTTTGCGCTTGCATTTATTTCTCTTTTCGCATAGTGTTCGGCCATTCTCTTTTGAATGTTGTTGTCCTTTCTAGATTTCTTCAACAACTTCTCCAAGTGTCATTGATGGCCTAAAGCCAACCTTCCTTGTCTTCTTTGATCATATCCAAGAATTTATCATCAAGCATAGCTTCATCAACTATCTCTCTTTGCCTTTGCCTTTCAAGTTCGAATGCTCCTTTCAAACCTCTAGTTCTAGGCCTACCTCTTGGTGCTTGTTCATCTTGATCTTCAAGCAAACCATGGTTCTCAAGTGTCTCTTTTAACAAAACCTTGGCTTTTTCTTCGTCCCTTTGAGCTGTGATGTATTTTACCTCATCAATGAATTGCTTGGTTTTCAACTGCTTATTCTCGTGCTGAAGGAAGTTTATGACAAATTTTGCCCTATCAAGATTACTTTGGAGTTCTATAACCTTTTCATACTTTCCTTTGATGACTATATTGATGTTCTCATCATCATCATCGTGCTCACTTAGGTCAACAAGCTCAAAATTTTGTTTAGTGTCATGGAGGTCCTCCTCATGTTTGACTTCTGCCTCAATTTGTGCCTCAGACACGCTTTGTTTTCCCTTGTCTACCTACTTTGCTAATGTAGAAGGCAAGACCCCTCCCACTATGTGTGCAGCAAACACATGCCTGTGACCTCTCTGGTATGTTCTTGCTAATGGCTCAACCTTGGCCACATTAGCCCTCTTAGGCTTACTGACCTTAATCATCCTAGGTGATCCAATGTCATGATGAGAAGGTGTTGAGGGTGGTGAATTTTGTGAAGGAGACTAATCTGATGAAGATGAATGTGCTGTGGGTTGAGATGGGGGAATGGAAGTGAAGGGTGAGATGATGAAGACATATTTTATGCATGTTGAATAGATGGCTTAGTGATATCTCATTGGCAATGAAGGTAGTCCATGCAATGTTCAGTTCTTTGAGATGATAGAGGACTATGATTTTGATGAGGGAATGATGGAAAATACTTCTCATTTGATGTTCATACTCTCTTTTCTGTACAATAAATGACATCTTATCAATGCTCTAGAAAAGGTAGTAGGGTATGTTAAGCATATTTAACTTAGTGAAGTGCATTAAGAGACAGATGTGATAGGCATAAAGTCTAGAAAATATACGTTCACATGAAAAGCATTACATGATAATCTTCATCATTGGGGCATATTAGTCCAGGAGGTAAGAAAAAGGAAAAAACCTCTTTTTCTCATTCATATACCTTGCTTCTATCAAAGGTTCATAGTAATTTTCCTCCAATTCACTTTCCTTGAACCATTTCTCCCCAACATTTGGGATCCTGGTGGTAGCTAATATAATGACATTGGATATAGTAAAAGTGACACCAGCTAGAGTAACTTGGTTTTCATGGAGGTGAGATATGAAAATTCTGGTCAACATGGAATGGTGTTGGACTTTTTGAATTTGCTCACAAAATTCATAACAACCAACATTTTTGAAACATGTCATAGCCATAGGAGATGCCAAGAGTTCCCTGATATTTGTCAGCTCAATTCTGAGTATTCCCCCCCCCTTTGTGTGGTCTCTTCGCCTTTGTTTCTTCTCCCTCATTATATGGTCTGTTTTCTTCTTCCACCGTGGTGTCTTAATGTCAAAACCCTAGGGAGGTATCATGTTGGTGGAATGTGTTTCTTAGGAATAAGGAATGGGAAAGGGAAATGGAGGGAGATGGTGCTAGGGATTTATGAAATGGGGGAGGGGACAGGGAATAGTAATATGATGGAATTTAGGATGGGGAAATTATTTACAGGTTGGGGGTTGGGAGCCTAGTTAGTTCTAGCACCTAGGGCTTAGGGTAATGAGATAAAAGGTTTAGGGAAAGGGAATTGTAATGAGGGAAGGGTATGAAAGTGTAGGGGAATGTAACTTGGGAATTGAGAATGCAAAGGCGATTTGTGGGGATACTAGGTTTGAAATGAGTAAAACACCAAATATTTAATGAAACTTTCAAAATACCAAAAGGAATGATGGTAGGAGGAAGAAGAATGATATGTTTAACTGTTGCTCACTTCTTGTAGGTTGAAGACAAAGTTGTTGAAGCTTTGGACGCAATTTGGTGAAGTCTGGAAGCGTTTCTAGCTTTTCTAGGCAAGTGAGTAGCACCACAAGAAAACTCACCCTCTCTTTGCTAGGTGCACCATGCCACAAGCAAATGTTCCCTCCCTTTGGAAAACACGCAGTGCTTGCTCTGTTTTTTTGCAATTTTTCCCAGGAACTTGAAAAATTCTCTCTTAGAGTTTGCTCAAGGATGGTAGGAGAGAAATGAAGTTAAATTTGATGTTATGAAGGCTCTTATACTTGAGTGAATTTTATTTTTTGATTTTAAAACCCACTCTCTAATGTTTCAATTCACCTTTAAAAACTTTGCTAATTAGCCTTTACACTTTGATTTTGTTCTTTACAGATTGATGATGCTGGAGTTTGGTGCTCTTTACCTTTGACTTTGCTTTGATGAAGTTGGCATATAGAGTTTGAGTTGGAAGCTTAGGAATAGTACTTATTACATACAGTGAGCATAAAATTACATAAAAAAATAAAAAATAAACTACTATCTCTTTTTTGAATGAAATTACACTTTGATATGAAAATCATACTTTGAAACCAAAATTACAACTTTTGAAAACAATTTTTCCATACCAACAAATCCTTTTCAGATGATAAATAAATATTATTTCAATCACTTTCACACATTTTCTGACCTTATGAGATGAAATGGAGTATTATTGAACCTTGGAAAATGAAACCTAGTGACCTAATGGGACCTTGAATGACAAAACTCCATGTTGACTTGACTGACACAAAGACATGATGAAATGAGCTTTTATGATTGATGTATGCTGAGTAAGACATAAAGGTGGGCCAACATGTATTGATTTTTGAGGGACAATGAGGCTTTTTTACTAGGGCTACTATCAATGACTAAATTTTTGAATGAGGACATAGGTGGAATAAAAAAAAATTCAAAATGGGACCTTAATATGATATGAAAAGAGGAGTTTTGATCGTTGATGGAAGTATGCAAATACTAACTCTAACAGACACAAAGCTTTTGATTTTGTTTTCCCGTTATGAAGATGATGCTTGTGTTCATGATTCACTGTATTACTTTTCTCCCTAGGGCTTAGGATCGAGACCCACTGACAACATTCTTTTATTTACCTCTTATTCTTGTTTTTTTCCTTATGCAAAGATTTAAATTATGATGAGAAGTAGGTAACGGAAAATATATATTTACTAAGTATCAAATATTTTTAATGATTTTATTGCAGAATTTAAGAATAAAAATTCACTATACGTATTTTAAAAAAAATGCATGAATATAGCAACAATATCTAGAAATAATGACATAAAATATATGAGGCAATTATCCATATTGAAATATTTAGTTTTGCAATGTTAAATATTATAACTTGCATTGGTCAATGTTATGACAACGTTGTTTTATCAACATCTAATGAAATTATTACATACAACAACAACCATTGAACTTCCTAAATGTGATACTTATTCATATGTCTGGTAGGCCTTGAGAAAGTCTAAGCATTTTCGACTTGTGGAAAAAGGAAAATATTAAAAGAAAAATATTATTTATATTTTTCAAATTTTAATTTATGGTGTAATCATGGTGGTTATCTAGAGTTTTGATATCATTTTGATGGCTAGACAAGAAAACCATACAATAATATAATAGATAGAATTGTTACTTTTGTAAATAAAATTAAGTCAATTAATTATTTGAAAATAAATCATTAAATAAACTCAAAATTATTAATCGTTATGTTAATAGATGTTTATATTTTTTAATAAGATTTTTAGAATTATAAAAAGTTATTAGGTGGATGGTGGAGATTTAAGCTCCATAGAATAATGTAGAATATTATTAGTACTATGCACAGATAAAAAGTTAAGATTTAACTCCAAAATAAATATGTTCTTTTTTCCATTTAAATTAAATTGATTAATTAAAAAAGAATATCACATTATAGTCAAATCTCTCAACTAATGAAATAATAAAAACATAAAATTTTAATATAAAAAAAACCTAAAATTATTTATTTAATATTATACATTAAGTAAATGAATAAATATTCATAATCCAAATATAATAATATAAAAATATTAATATTAGGCAAATTGATAAATATTTATGATAAAAAAAATAACTAAAGCAAAAACAATAACCAAATAATTTCTATAATAACCTTCCAAAAAAAATAATAAAACACTAAAAATATATATTATAAACCACACAACACATTTATGTATTCAACTTAGCAATTTCATCTCCATCTCTGCTCATTGATGGCCTCTAAGCTTTTCCAATTTATCACACTTGGGGATTCTACCCAGATCTTCACCTCTGCTTCTTTCAAATTTGTCATCTTAAATTTCAATGTTGTTGTCGTTATGTGAATTATTTTTGAAAGATAAATAATAATGTACATGTGGATAAACTCCACCTGCTGACCAGGTAGTTGACCCATAAAAGTCTAGAAATGATAGAATTCTGTGATAGATGCTTAGTGCTTATCCACTCAATCTTCCAGCCAAATCTGTAATTTTAGGAAGGACCAAGAAATAAAACAGCGTGTTTATCTTCCAAGAATAATATAATCACAGTCGAACCTTTGAAGTCAACACCGACTACACTATCTGTGCAAATTGATCAGAATCGATACTTTGAATAAATAGATGGAGCAACGTTCGCACTGTATAATTTTTTTGAAATCATATAGAACGTATAATGGACATACTTTAATTTTAATTGGCCAGGTATAAACGCTTTAAAATGACAAAATAATCGCTCCAGATATATTGGCACGTTTGCTGGTCAATTCACTGTATAGGTTGTTTGCTTCTTTCTATTTATGCATGGATTCTCGGCACGTCAATGAGCATAAATTCAGATCGGGAGTTCAAAATAGTAAAATGTTAATATGAGACTATTGAAAAACGTTATAGGCTTCTAACTTATAGAATCTCCAAGTGGTTTTTACTTTATCTTGACATTCAAAGTAAGTTAGATTAACCACATATCTTCCAAGGTTAATCATCTATTTGTATATCAAGGGCTGGGCAATGAAATAAACAGAAGTTGTCATCTATTTGCAGGTTGATTCATCACTGTCATTCAAGGAAAACCATGTCACTTGAAATTACCTTGCTAAAGTTTAGGTTGACTCATCACTGTCATTCAAAGAAAACCGCGCCACTTGAAATTACTCACTCTCTGTCCATAATGGGATAGGCTTTCACTCATAATAGAAGGCTCTAGGTCTTGCATCATTAAAATGTTTCCTTATATCCAAAAAAGATGAACCCTTAACCAAGCAAAATCAATTTTAAGGTATACTCCAGACCCACTCATAATAATATCTGCTTGCCCCTTTTGTTCACTACTTTCCCCATATCCTTTCATACATAACAGAAAATAAATAAATAATTTTAGTGAGGATTTGAATTTGATATCTAATTTTAACTTGCTATTATTTCATTTTAATTAAAGTAAGACTCCTCTCATTTGTATATATGTTTATTATATATATGGTAATTTAATTTATGTTTATTATATATATAGTAATATAATTTTTTTTCATTAGATATGTATATTGATTTTTTATATTTTTTAATTTTTTGAATATATATATATTTTTAATATAGTATATAAAATTTTGATATGATAAAATAACTTACATATTTAGTGATGGTTAATATAAGAGCATTGAAAAATGCTTATAGGGTTTCCCAATTTATTAAAAGCATGCTGGGTTTTCCCAATTTACTGAAACAATACACAAAGTCCTGCACAATTGGGCAACACTTTGCCTCTTCGAAGAACCTATTAGTACTTTTCGCTTCCAGCGCCCGCCATCGGTTGTTGTCTATATCAGATTATATGAGATTCATCATCATCTGAAATGGTATCCGGCTTTTGTACCATGAAAAACAATAGCAAACTCCACTCTAATTTTGGGGAACATGGAAGCTTGCAATTCGTAGAGGATTGTATTGCAATTTCTGGATGATTATAGTTGAAAAGATACATGGTGATTCAGATAGGATATAGAATAAATTGTGAATCCTGCGCTCTGCCCCAAAAAAAAATCATGTTCAATCCTCATATAACATCAATGCCAGAAGAATTAAGGAATTGGTGCTTATTGGCCAATACCAGGGAGAGAGCATATGGAAATCACTAAATACATAAATTAAGAAAGAATTACATATTCCAATCGTGCCTCACCGATTGGGTGTGCGGAACTCGCCTGCGCATGCCCACATTCAATCTGGATTGTGATTAGGTTGCATGACAGTCGTGGACACAAGCAATTGAATGCCCAGATCCCCCAATTCGGCTACTAATTTCTCAATGGTTTGATTTGATTTTGATTTTCCAGCAAGATGCCCATTGCCTTCGCCTCTATCGAATTATTTTCGGGAGATGGAGATATCGTTAAATGTGGAATCAGAAGGCTGCTGATTGCATCCAAGTGCCACTTCACCATACTTATTATTTCGCAGCATGGATTCTTGCACTACTTCAAGAGGAAAATTGAGCATAGCTCGCGAGCTTCTCATGGCGAAGACCACCTCATAATAAGCCATGGCCACCACCTCTGTCGTGTCAAAAGCCCCAAGGCAAACACGAGCGCCATGCCTATTTGAATCTCTGATCTCTCCAACATGTTTTCCCCACCCCCTCTGTAATGATTCTCCACTGTTAATGGCTTCCCTTTCTCCTCCTATGCACTTGCTAATGTCTCTACTGCGGCCTCTTTCCTTTCCTCGCTTGTCTGATTCATGGGCTCCCAACCTTCGTTCATCGCTTCCTGCAAAACTCTATACAAAACCATCTCCTCGGAATCGTTTTTATCGAAAGGGAATTCATGCGACAGAGAAGGCTATAACGATTTTTCAAATTTCCCACGATCAGAGGAAACACAAGTACTAACAGGCCAGTTGTAAAATGTGGGTCATATGTGCACAGATGTCAGCCGTAAAATCTAAGGTCATATGGTGCACAGATGTCAGCGCTAAAATCGAAGGTCATATGGTAGACACAAATCCTAGGTAAACTTATTGAAAATAAAAACATATCCGCGTAATTATAACACTAATTGAATTATTGAATAAATATACAGAAATAAAATTAACGGGTGATACTTATGTTATACCATTGTCATTTATCAGAGATTAAGGCTATTTTACATTTCTATTTTTCAAACTCTATATAACTTTTCAGAAAGAAAAGACAGGGAAAAAATAAAAATAATAATAATTGTTTCATAAATTTTAAATTAATATTTTTTTTAATTTTATTTTAAAAATATATAGTTATAACGTGTCGGGAGAACTCTCGGGATGGATTTCCAAGAAGAGAGTGGAGGGTTTTATTGGAATTTTAAAATTTGGATGCAAAATAGCGACGTGGCATACCACCGCTGGACATTCGGCACAACACGAACTTTGTGGATTTCGTATAACGGTTGGACATTGTGGTGCACATCACGTCATAAATTTGCACATATATGGTGGACAAATGTCAGGCATAAATGTGTATATATGTTATTTTTCAAAGTAGACAAAATTTTGAGGTGATCTGATTTAAAAGAAAGGCCTTTCCGCCTAATTTTGTCTGTTATGACTTTTTACAAGTTGGAAGTTTTTTTTTTTTTTTTTTTTTTCGAAGGTGGCAAAACCTATCAAACTCAGGTGTCAAACCAACAGTGAGGACAGCCATCTCTGGCTGCTATCCGCGAATGTCGGTTTGAATCATCACCGTTATCAAAGAAAACCACGCCACCTGTAATAACCCGCTGGTGGTCCGTAAGGGAGCAGGCTTTCACTCCTGCGAGATGCCTCTAGGTCTTGGGCCGTTAACCTGTTTCCTTACGTCCGAGGGAGACGAGCTCTTAGCCAAGCAGAAGCAGTTTTACGGCATACTCCAGGCCGATTTACAAGTTGTAAGTTATAAACAATTTACTCATGTTTTTCAATTTTTATTTTTATTTTTTTTAATTCAAATTATTATTATATGATTATAATTATAATTATTTTATTTTTAATTTAAATTATTATTATACGTTAAGAACTTAGAGATGTTAATCTATTAATTAATGGAATTTTGAATTGTTAACTACATTTCTTATTATGTATTGTTAACTACATTTCCGATTATGTGTTTAATTTTTCACATTTATTTAATATAAAAATTAGAAAAGAAATTATCTAATAAAAAAAAAAATTATGTATATTATCTAAATAAAAAAGTTTAAAATAAAAATTATCAAATAATAAATTATACAAATTATCAAATAACAATAATATATATTTAGACATAAATAACACAACCATGTATATTAAATAGTGGTTAAATATTATAAATATCAATGTATAATAAACATCAAAACACTTATTTTATTATACATTTCAAGTTGCTAAAATTTTAAAAATAATTAAACAATAACTTTATTTTAAATTATCATTATTATTATTATTGAAATAATATATGATGATGATGATGGTTAACGTCCACTAAGACCAAACTTTGGTCTATCGGACCTAAAAAAACGAATTATCTGGTTTGATTTAAGATTTTGTTCCTATGCTCAAAACGGTTGGAGAGAAGCCTGCCAAGCTCACTGTAATTTTGACAATGTAAAAGGCTAGCAAGGTCAGTTTTGCAACACAAATTTTGAAACTGAGATCTAATGTGGTTGTACCCGGGGAACTCTAAGAGGAATTGATTTTCATCCTCAATGTTCGCATTCTCACAGAGATGGGTGAACCTTTCCATCCATGGTGTTTTAGGAACTGCCCAATGACCCGTTTCACTATGGAGCTCATGAGAGTTCGTTCTAATCTTGGTTATATTAATTTTCTTCTTTGAGCTAGTTAAAACAGAGAGAAGCTTTTGATCTTCTAGGGTGGGGTTAATGACCTCCTTATAATATCTCAATTTTCTTTTAGGTGCTAAATCTTTCTCACACCACATTTTTTCTTGAATTTAGAAGTAACAATATTTTTAATGTTATTAATGTTTTACAACGCAACATTCTCGTCGATCTCCCAATGGTTTAACCAAGCCCTGGTGTCTTTAGACCAACCTCATTTGAGCCTTAGGTGGTTTTGGCTGGAATTTAAAGCTAGCTTAGGAAGTCTATGGTCTCCTATGTTATTGACTTTGTGCTTGTACAACAGAAGCCTAGTCATAGCTAGGCTCTCGATAGGGGAAAGACCCACTTCTATAAGGAGAGTAGGATAGGGTGTGTTGCTTTTAATTTTGAGGTTATACGTTATAAAACGCTTCTGAATTTGCTCAATCTTTCTCCAGGATTCTTTAGAGATGCTACAACCGAAAACCTCACATCCATATAAGATAACCGAAGTGACTAAAGTTTTAAAGAGGAACTTCTTTCTATCCCACATTACGAGATTTCTCGTTTTACAATTATTTTCAAGACCAAAATAACTTTCCACCACCATTAATCCTTTTCTCAATGCTATAGTTCCAGTTGAACTTGTGATGAATATCAATTTCTAGGTACTTGTAGGAAAACACTTCCTCCAAGTTACTATTGTCATATATATATATATATATATATATATATAGCAATATTCTTAATAATCGAGACTCACCCCCACTTTATCATAGAAATTTTTAATGGCTAAATATGTTTTGTTATAATATTACGGACTAGTGCCATAACTTATAATTATCACATGTCCAAAAAACCATTACTCATTTCATTTGATACTTGTTCATATAACATTTTTTAAATTAATCAGAAAAGAAAAAATACATAATTACTTTCAAAATAAATAGATCTTTAATTTGTAAATACTATTAAAAATACTTTATAATATTCCATAAACTTTAAATCTTTATCTTCCACCTAATAAATATTTATAACTAAATTGAAATTATAAAACTCCAGTTTCAAGATTTTAGAAGAAGAAGAGGAGAACAATGCGATGAACCAAGCATCGGAGGATAATCCTACAAAGAAGGAAAAAGATACCAGCATGGAGGATGTACCGGAGAATAACAAACTAAAGGAAAATGTGCTCAACACCATGGAACTTGGCAAGAACCTTGAGATGACCCCAAGTGAAGTGGGAAGAAAGGACCACAAACTACATGAGATTCTTTGAGCGGGAGAACCTTGATCTAGAAAATTTCTTGGAGCAGGGAACCACGAAAGGGGTTGATTCTCTACCACAAGAGGAGTTTGACATAGTACAGTAGCTCTTCCTCTGGAGATATCAAGCAAAGGGTTCTGGAATCAAAAGAAACCATGACAACCAGGAAAACAGAGGGGCTAAAACGATGGACGCAACATCAAGACACACTTCCAAAAACCCAAGTAGGAAAAGAGGAAGGAAAAGACAGAGTGAGCTGCTGACAGAGTGTGGGACACTCATGATTAACTCAAGTAAGATGAAAGATCTTACTAGTTACTCATTTTCTAATCTTTCATAATGAAGCCCACAACCTAGAACATTAGGGGTTTAGGAAGCAAAAGGAAACAAAGAAATCTTAGCAATAGAATAAAGGAAGAAAAACCGGACATGGTTTTTATCCAAGAGACAAAATGTTCAATAGATAAAATCTGAGAGATTCATAGCAAATGGCTTTTTAAGTATGAGTATTTAGAAGTTAAACCAAACAACACGGCAGGTAGAATTCTCACTCTTTGGAATCCCCAGAAACTTGGAATCTTGGATGTTGAGGCATCCAGGAACTACCTTTCAATGGTGATCCACCCTTTGGGTGATAAGGAAATATATATGATCACGAATGTATATGGTCCTCAAAAACTAGAAGACAAACTCAGGATTCTCACCTCACTAGAGGAGTTGAGAGGGAGACATCCTATTATGCCCTGGATTCTGGGAGGGGATTTTAATATGATCAAATCTCTTTCAGAAAAAAAAGTCGGGACTAGAACACTAGGTAAAGACTCCGTTGCTTTCTAGAGCTTCCTAATTGACATGAGGCTAGTGGATACAGAGACAATAAATGGCACTTTCACATGGAACAATAAGAGGGGAGGGGCTTCTCAAGTTGCCTCTAAACTAGATATATTTATAATCTTGGAGGACCTCTTTCTCACTGGACCTGACTTGATTGCATTAATCCTTCCTTTTGGAGGCTCATATCACTGGCCTATCCAACTTGAAGCTTCATTTATAGGTACTCCAAGGAATAGACCTTTCAAGTTTGAAAATGTTTGGCTCACTCACCCTGACTTCATGAGTAACATTGGTAAATGGTGGATGGAAGATTCACCCATTTAGGGCACTAAGATGTTTCTCCTACAACAGAGACTAAAACACATCAAACTTAGGCTTAATGAATGGAACAAAAAGAATTTGGCAACATTTTCAAAGCTAAAAAAGAGGTTGAACAGAAACTACAAGAAATTAATCAGATCATTATCACAGATGGCTTTATAGAGGAAAGGAAAAAGCAAGTGAACACTCTCCAACAGGAATGAGATGACAGATGCCAGCAAGAGGAGATCTCCTGGAGGGAAAAATGAAGAGTGCAATGGCTTAAAGAAGGGGACCAAAACACCACGTTTTTTCACAGGTCAACCTCGGATCACAGGGCACATAACAGGATTTCAAAGCTCGAGGACAATTAAGGGAAAGAGCTTAGCACCCAAGAAGAAATGGAATGCGCTCTATTACAACATTTCCAAATCATTGCAGAGGAGCCGCTCGTAAATAGATCACAATTTATCAACAAATTCACAAAGTATATTCCAAAGCTTGTAACCAGGGAAGATAATTTCAATCTTAACAGGCCAGTGACTGAAAAGGAAGTTTCAGAAGTTATTAAAGAAATGCAAAATGGGAAAGCTCCAGGGCTAGATGGATTCAAGGTTGACTTCTTTAAAACATGCTGGGAAATAGTTGAGGGCACTTAATACTTCTTTCATAACTTTGATTCCAAAGGAGGAAAAAGCTATGACACCAGACAGATTTAACCCATAGCTTTATGCAATGTGGTGTAAAAAATCATTTCCAAAGTAATTGCGAAGAGACTCAAACCCCTACTTCCAGCGCTTGTGTCTGATGAGCAAACTGGTTATGTGGAAGGAAGGCAGATTCTAAACAATATAATTCAAGCTCATGAGGTGGTTCATTCTTTGAAGAAAAATAAGCAAGTGAGCATGATTATACAGCTTGACCTATCAAAAGCATATGACAAGCTTAACTGGTCGTACATAAGGGAAGTACTAATAGCATATGGCTTCGACCACAACTAGATAAGATGGATAATGGCCCTGGTTACTACAACTAATTTTTTGATCCTACTTAATGGTTCTCCATCCAGAACCTTTAGGCCTTCGAGAGGTCTCCAACAAGGAGACAGAAGGATTAGGCAGAGCCATCAAATATGCCAACATAGAAGGATGAATCCAGGGTCTCAAACTCACCCCTAATGGGGATGCCTGGACTCATCAACAATTTGTGGATGACACTATGTTGCACGGTACACCGACATTCAAGGAAGCTAAAGTGTTAAACCAAATCCTGAATGAATTTGCTATGGCCGTTGGTACAGAGGTAAGCCTCACCAAATAAAAAATTTTATTCTTTAATACTAAGATTGCAGTTCAGAGAAACCTCTCCAGAATTCTAGGCTTTTAATGAGATCAACTACCATCCAAATATCTGGGAATACAACTCACGGATAAACCTCTAAGTAAGGAAGCTTGGGAGCCAATGACTAATAGATTGCAGAATAAAATTAGGAAATGGACAAGCAAATATTTGAATTTAGCTGGATGACTAGTGCTTACATAGGCTGTCCTACAAACTATTCCCACCTTCATGTTCTCAGATCTACCTACTCCAAAAGGAGTTTTGCAACTAATCAGAAATATTCAAAGAGATTTTCTTTGGGGCAAGGGGGAAGAGAAAAAGAAATGGGCTCTGGTAGCTTGGGAAAAGCTATGTAAACCTAAGAACCATGGGGGTCTGGGACTTTAGGACCCTGAAACCCATAACAAAGTCCTGGGGGCAAAACTTTGGGGGAGATGGCTAAAGGAGTCAGCAACCCTAGGGCCAAGCTCTGGAAACAGATGTATGCAAACAATTGGCAAGAAAGTGATCATATTTAGATGTCTAGACATGTTAAAGGCTCCCACATTTGGAACAGGGCTTGGGAAAATAGAGCCATAGTTCAAAAGCACAGTTTCTGGGAGATTAGAGATGGAAACCTAGCATGGTTTTGGGAGGATAACTGGCAACAGGAACCTAACCTGTGTAGAGAAGAATTAGCCAATCTTAAGGATGACACGGATAACAAAGGGTTACTCAGGGTAAGGGATTTATGGGATCAAACAAGATACAAGGATAAATGGAGAACACAGAAGAACCTGGGATACAACGAAGAAAACCCTTGAAAGCCAAAGCAAAAACTCTTGCAGGCATCTTGGATCAGAGAAAGATATTGACATCTATATTGTCTGACAAATTAAGATGGGGAAGAAACAATGAAGGCAACTTCAACCTCAAAGAAGCCCAAAGAATTTCCATTGGGCTTGACTTTCCAAACCCTGATAAAATATGGAAGGACCTATGGAAAAACTCGCACTGGATGAAAATTAAACTATTCATGTGGTTGGTGCATCACAAAAAAATTCTAACTTGGGAGAATCTTTGGAAAAGAGGTCTTGTTGGTCCATCTAGATGCTAGTTATGTGGTCTACAAGAAGAAACAATGGATCATTTACTCAACATCTGCTCATCCACCTCTACCTTATGGAATTGGGTAGCCTTAATCTTTAGGCAAATTGACAGGGATGAATCCAACATTACAGGCACTTTAAAGAACTGGTGGAAAGATTTCTCAGAAAATGAAATAGTCAACAAAGCATGGACTCTTATCCCTGGTTTCTTGATCTGGGATGTCTGGAAAGAACGCAATAATAGGATTTTCAAGGACAGAATTGATTCGACACATAGCATCATAGATCTGGTTAAAAGATAGCTCAAAGAAATTGTAAGGACATGTCTTAAGAAACCCCCCAAAAACCCTCCTCTAAACAAGGATGCACATATACTTGTGCATTTGGGTCTCTAGTTGATGATCCCCCAGGGAACAAGCAAGAACACAGGCTATATAACAGCGGGGAAAGACTTCTGGCAACCTCCTCCATGAGGTTTTCTGAAATTTAATATAGATGGAGCCTGTAAAGGAAACCATGGAGTGGCTAGTTATGGTGGAGTCATAAGAGATGAGAAGGGATGCATACAAATTATCTTTCACAGTCATTTGGGAAATTCCACTAACAATATGGCGGAACTCATGGGCTTAGAGAAATGCCTAGAAATATTGATTGAGTCAAACTTACGCAATGCTATTGTAGAAGCAGACTCTGAACTAATAATTAACTCGATCAAGAAGATATGCAATGGTACAGCGCCAGAGAAAGTGTCAAAACACTGCTTATTATTGTAGGTTTATTAATGCATCCAATCCCACCTAAGAGCCCTGAGAACACTCAAATTTGTTCATGTTCACATAACAGCTAACAAATTAGTGGATCGCTTGGTGAACGAAGGAGTACTATGTTCTAAGAGAAATAGAAGATATGCCTAGATGAGGACGCCTTTAGGGCAATTTCATGAGGACTGCCACAAGCAGGCTATCGAAGACAAGGAGCACTTTGAAAGAATGAGAACTGAACAGAGCAAAGACCAATGATAATATTAGGTAATGGATCAATCACAAGGCAGAAGAGAATGATAAAATGCAGGCAGATTGGAAGGAGGCTAACTGGAGATTCCTTTGAAATCCCTCCTCCTATGTATTTCGAAAGTAAAATTACATGAAGTTTAATCTCCCAAATGGATCTGAACCATTATAAAGTGGTGGCCTACTTTATTTTTTGGATCCGTAAGAAATGGTAAAAAGTGTGCAAGTTAGCGAGATCTAGTCAAAAATCCTTAATCCCTAGGATTTCAGGCAAAAAGATGCACAAGGAATAATTCCCAAAACGAACCCAAAAGGCTAATGTGTGGTGGCTTATAATCCTTTCAGGTCTGTAAGATAGGTTAAAAAGTGGGCTTGTTGGAGGGATCGCTTTGGTAAGCCCCCATCCAATGGATTTCGGAAGGAGAAAACAATCGACGATTAATTCGTCAATCAGACCTGAAATTTTTTGGAGCAGTGGCTTAGTTTCTTTTTGGGTCTGCCAGATAGGTTAAGGTACGAGTGAGGATTGGGCCCAAAATCATTCAGGATCGTTAGATCTCCAAGTGCGAGATCGTATGGTCTTTAAGTATTGAATATTAATCGAAAAGTTATGATATCACATTGTGGCATTGATAAGAAAGTTTTTATTCTGATGGTCCTTTAGGGCGGACGGTTTGGGTTTTGCTTAGATACTGGGCACTATTCATAGGGAGGATCACCTTGTCCTAGCTTCTTTTGTAGACTTGTTTGAATTTCAGTTCGGGGTTCTGCCATCTCGAGTTTTTGTTGAAATATCATAGAGCCAAGTTGTACTATATGTTTTTTGTTCAGATTAATGGAAGGATTCACACTCATTTGATCAATTTTTTTTTTTTTTTTTATAAAACTTCAATTCCTAAATAAACATACCTATCTACACAATTATTAAACTAATTTTACTATAATCTACAATTATAACTTGTCTTCAATAAAATATCTAACATTAATTAAACACAATATGCATTCACTACTTGTAAAACTAAATACATATCAACAATTCAACTATATTTCTTATTATTGGGCTAAATACATATCAATAATTCAACTATATTTCTTATTATTTCCTTATGTTAGTGAAAAGTTATAACATTATGACTTATATTACACATCTAACTATCAAATTATCATTTTTTTAATAATTCATTTATTAAATATTTTTTTTTCTAAAATTAAAATAAATAAACATATTTACATCTAAAATACATAATTTTGTATATTTTAAACCAAAATAATATTTAACTTAAATTATATTTCATTTAATAAAAAAAATATCATTTCTATTGATGACCTATTCATTAATCAACTTAAAGAAGAACATACGTTTACAAATCTAATAAATATTTTAAGTTAATTTATTTTTTAATATACATAATTTGATTAAATAAATAAACTAAATATTTATTTTCTATAATTTAACAAGACTTTACTCAAACTAATTGTTTAAGTAAAATAAATAACAAATGAAGAGTAAAATAAATAACAAATGAAGTGTTTGTAGTTTAAAGAGTGGAAATAATTATAAATAATGTAAATCCATACCGTTAAAATGTTAAATAATTGACAAATGAGTCTATCTCAAGGAATGAAATATGTAACTACTTTAAGCAACCTTGTTAGATTTCTTACCCATTGCATTGTCATGAGGTAGCATATTTTTTTGACAGCCACTTAAAGTGAACCATGTATCCCATTAGTCCATTTTGATATAGCTCAAAAGTGCATTTACTTTTTTTTCATTTAGGGTGTTTATAGCTCAAAAGTGCCTTTACTTTGTTTTTCATTTAGGGTGGCTCTTGAGTTACGAAAATATTAAAATAATTTTTCATCAATGTTGAATGGTGATCTACTATAAGATGCAGAGACAAATTCTGATGCTACTGCTAAATACTGGGTGTCTATCATCATGGTGATCTACTCATTAGTCATTGTAGTTAATGATGAAAGAATGTTGAACATTGTGTTATGCGGGTGTGCTAGAACATGTATATAGAATGTTAGAAATTCAACCATAAGATACTAGACTTTGGTGTAGAGATGAAGTAAAAATATGACGAACATTGAATAATAGAGATGGCAATGATAAACATCATGGATATATTAGAGAAGGATGTATTTTGAATTACTATGCAAAAGTTAGCGATGCACATTTTTTTTAATGTAAAGGTTAAGTTAGATTTCCTTTAAACATGGATAGTAGAACTATAGGAAGTTTGCATGTCCCCTATATATAGATAGAAACATTGGAAGCCATGATTGTTATATTATAAATATATCTCTTTCAAGTTGTCAAATCAAGAGAATGTTATCTAAGTACTCGTATTGTTTTGTAATTTGAGTTTGCAACTATCTACAAGAAAGATATAGGTTGTGCAAAATATTGATTAAGGGGATCATACAATGCTAGCATAAAAAAAAGTTGTACAAGATACAACAAGTTTAAAAGAAATTTGAGAAATTGGGATAATCAATAATGAGTGTATTATCTAAGAGATTTCTGAAATGGTGTTTCCTTTTACCATCAGATCATTATGGATGCACTAGTTAATATTTTCATAGATGACTAGAAAAAATTCTATGTTTGCATTATGTACAAATAGGAAATAACAATAAAACACCAAGAATTATGTCCCATATCTTATAGAATAATCAAGAGTGGATATGTTGGACTGTTAATAATTTTTTGAATTAATGTTGACAAAGGATACATAGAAATATAATGTATATATCATGTTAGAATGCAATGGACATAATCTAATACACATATAAATACATGATCCATGACCTTTTGGTTCATCTTGCAATAGGTATTTTGTAATCTTGATGATTGTTCATATTCATTTGTGACTCTTCATATTACTTATCAAGTAAATATTGTTGGAGACTAAAGAAATATAGGCAGGAGGGATGAACCAGTATTTCAAAAAATTTAACAATTATTTACTCAAACAATCACAATCAACAATATAGAAATGCACCAAGAACGTAACATTTAAACCCAAAAAGTTTACATGGAAACCCATGCAAAAGAGAAATATAAATTCTCGTTTATTATGATGTAAATGCAAGCACCATCTTCATATTACATCAAGCTATGTAGGCTACAACCTACTAGAAACTCCAACCTCCCTTTCTTTGTAAGCTCTAATTACCAATGTTTACCAGCACCAAGTTTTTGAAGGCATTGACCCCTTGTTCTTTACAAGAACCAAATTGAATGAGGCTCGAACCCCCTGATATACATGAACCTACTTTCTGTACCCATTATATCCCTGTTTTATTCATTTTGAAACAAATCCATAAGCTCTTTACACAAAATATTGTTGAACCAATTATATATCCCTCATATCTACCAATCTTACATTCCTCTAACATTCAAATCCTTCTCATATTTTTTCTTCAACCCAACTCCTTAAAAGTTCTTCATATATGAACTTCAATTTTGGCCCAAATTTTACCATAACATGTAGATATACTCTACATATCTTCTCCTCAAGCTCAAATTTGATCTCAACATTTATACCTACTCTCCTTTCTTTTCTTTCTCTACATTAAAATTTCTTTCTTTAAATAATATACTTTATATTTATGGTTATTTTATTTAATTGATCCTTAATCGGATCCATATACCTATTTTCCAAGTATGATGAGCATCTCTTCACTTTTGCATTGTAGATATGATAGCTCTCTCACAAATGTACTTGAATTGGCATAAACATCCCCTTAATCTCAATCTATCTTCTCACACAAATCCTCAAATCTCTATATTACGTTGATTTCAATCTTGCTGCTCGTATTTGTTTCCATTTGGATACTGCATCTTTCTCATACGTTCATGGTGTTGTAACTATGGAGACAACCCTTGGCTGTAAGAGGTCAATGCCCAGGACATCCACAAAACTAATAAAGTCCAAACACCCTTGAATGTAATGTCATCTTGAACTCGGAGACAAACTTAATGGATGAGGGTGGCCTTTACTTTAATTACTACATATTTCAAATTCATAATTCAAAGAAGTAATAGTTGGAAACAAAGTTTCTCACATTGGGCTAATAGGAATCCAATGCTTACTCCTGAGAAGACAATGATGAATGAAACATTGCAAACATAGGAGATGACATTGTTAAGGCCATGGAATTCCCTTTAAGACTTTCTTTCAATAAAGCGAGGTATTGTATGCTATAAATTGTAACATAAATAAATCTTTGAATGTTCAGGAAACACCATCTGCACCATACATCAACCTCGCATGAAGAAAAATAGGTGTGAAAAGAATACATAAGAAGTAAACACTACATACTGCAATGCATCAAGGAGCTAGAATCACGATGATCTTTTCATTAATCTCCAAGGAAATTTCACATTACATTTTTTCCAGAAGTCCTTGATCTTTGAACCCCTTCGATGTCTAATTTTGGTCTTTTTATTTCTGCTCCCTAGACATAACTGTTTCAATCAATTTCTAAAACTGATTCTTGACACGGTTACAAAAATAGTTCCATTTCTTTTTCTTTTCTTTAAAAATATTTACAAACAAAAAGAAAAACCTTTAAATATTATATATAATAATATATATAACATTTAATTTTTCGATTACAAAATAAAATCCCAGTCCTTTTACAAACTATAAAATTAATGCCAATACATTTCAGACCTCAACAAAATGTTGACAAAATTTAATAAGGATGCCAATCATAAACCCAACTTTGCCAAATGTTACATAAAGCTGAGATGGAGATGAGTTTGGCATTGTGGCAGTGAATGATGCATGGGTCCCTTTATTTTATTTATTCATAAGTTGACAAAATCACGTGTGGTTGTTGGAAACCATAAAACACCCTGGGACCACCCTTGACGATTTATGTAATAGAGAAGTGGTGTTGTCATAATAATTATGGATCATTGATCTATAAATGATCAGTTTAACTAAACCACTTTACGGGGACTCTGCTTTGCATAAATTCTGTGTGAGTTATGTTGTCAGGATCCTATTGGATCTGGGCTTCAATGTTATGGACGTTTATAGGGCATTTTTAAGAAAATTGGTGTTTGAAGGAACTGACAAAATATCTAAAATTACTCTCAATTCCTGGAAATCGTTTGTGTTTAAGTCAATTCAGGGTCCTTTAAGAAAACCCAGATTGTAGATTTTCAAAATTCACCTTCATTGGTGCAAACTGTACATGTAAAATTGGATGTCTAAAAACCCTGCATTTTTTACCAAATGCCAGCCAGCATATGCATTTTTCCAACTGCTTACATTGACAGCCTTGCGAATGCCTTTACTCCTTCTCGGCTTACTTGTATAAAACACCAACGCATGTCAATATGTGCATAATAAAGTCCTCGGGCTCACGCATCGATTATTTTCACTATGATCAAATCCATAAATATAATTCTAGTTGTGGTGCTCCAAAGACACATCCATGTTTACAAATAAAATTCAAACATCCTCTTAGGTTATATTCTAGTTGTGGTGCTCCAAAGAGACATGAATGTTTAGAAATAAAATTCAAACATCCTCTTAGATTTCAAAATAACCATCAATGTTTGACCTCATATTCAATATGAAAGAAAACAAAACTCTCATGTAATCTTTTAAATGATGGGAACATGGGTGCAATAGTATTTTGGAATAAGTGTTGAACTCGTCTTGGCTTTTACTTCAGTTATTAGCATATGCTAGCTTATATTTATCATAGATTATACATATAGAAAAGAGTTGGGCTTCGAGCATTCATGCTTTTAAATGAACTTTTGTACATGAAACTTGAGAATTGAGAACTTCTTACAATAGGTTTTTTTTTTCTTTTAAGAATTGTTAAAAAATTAAAAACTTCCTACTGAGCAATGAGTTCCTTTTTGATCAGCATTAACTCCATCATTGAGATTTCAAGACCTTATATTTGAATAAAAATAAGTACATTTTTCCACATTAGAATCCAAGAGTCAAAAAATCTTCATCATTTGCCTAGAAAGATTAGGCTACAACACATAGCATAACTCTTTGCATCTTGAATCTACTATATCATACTCTCATCAAGTTTTCCATTCTCAACATTACTGTAGGTCAATATCTGCACTGATATGTATATTTATCCATTAATCAATGCTCATTTATTTATTCCAAACCCTCTCTCTCTCTCTCTCAACATCACTGTAGGTCAATATCTGTAGTGATATGTATACTTATCCATTACTCAATTCTCATTTATTCATTCCAAACCTTCTCTCTCTCTCTCTCTCTCTCTCTCTTCTCTCTCTCTCTCGAGTCATGTTATATACATTGTATCAATAGATTTTTCATTAACAAGACTTTAATTCTTCAAACGAATTTGTCACTTGAACACCAATCTTTTGTTTTGTATCCCTTCCTAGATAGTTCTTGGATGCATGTAACCATCGATTAGAACCACAATCATAGACCATAAGGTGATTTAAGTAGAGAAATTCATAAAAAAATTAAACAACAAAAATATTTCATAGTTTCACCAAAGCTACTCGATTGAGATTAATGGTCAAATCTTCATTGCGAGGCCCTACATCTATCCAAAAATTAACATGGGGGGGCAATCCATGATCTATTACATTACTTAAATTATATATCTGAATTTTGTGAAGGAGACTAATCTGATGAAGATGAATGTGCTGTGGGCTGAGATGGGGGAATGGAAGTGAAGGGTGAGATGATGAAGACATATTTTATGCATGTTGAATAGATGGCTTAATTGTATCTCATTGGCTATGAAGGTAGTCCATGCAATGTTCAGTTCTTTGAGATGATAGAGGACTATGATTTTGATGAGGGAATGATGGAAAATACTTCTCATTTGATGTTCATACTCTCTTTTCTGTACAATAAATGACATCTTATCAATGCTCTAGAAAAGGTAGTAGGGTATGTTAAGCATCTTTACCTTAGTGAAGTGCATTAAGTGACAGATGTGATAGGTATAAAGTCTAGAAAATCTACGTTCACATGAAAAGCATTACATGATAATCTTCATCATTGGGGCATATTAGTCCAAGAGGTAAGAAAAAGGAAAAAACCTCTTTTTCTCATTCATATACCTTGCTTTTATCAAAGGCTCATAGTAATTTTCCTCCAATTCACTTTCCTTGAACCATTTCTCCCCAACATTTGGGATCCTGGTGGTAGCTAATATAATGACATTGGATATAGTAAAAGTGACACCAGCTAGAGTAACTTGGTTTTCATGGAGGTTAGATATGAAAATTCTGGTCAACATGGCATGGTGTTGGACTTTTTGAATTTGCTCACAAAATTCATAACAACCAACATTTTTGAAACATGTCATAGCCATAGGAGATGCCAAGAGTTCCTTGATATTTGTCCGCTCAATTTTGAGTATTCCCCCCCCTTTGTGTGGTCTCTTCGGCTTTGTTTCTTCTCCCTCATTGTATGGTCTGTTTTCTTCTTCCACCGTGGTGTTTTAATGTCAAAACCCTAGGGAGGTATCATGTTGGTGGAATGTGTTTCTTAGGAATAAGGAATGGGAAAGGGAAATGGAGGGAGATGGTGCTAGGGATTTATGAAATGGGAGAGGGGACAGGGAATAGTAATATGATGGAATTTAGGATGGGGAAATTATTTACAGGCTGGGGGTTGGGAGCCTAGTTAGTTCTAACACCTAGGGCTTAGGGTAATGAGATAAAGGGTTTAGGGAAAGGGAATTGTAATGAGAGAAGGGTATGAAAGTGTAGGGCAATGTAACTTGGGAATTGAGAGTGCAAAGGTGATTTGTGGGGATACTAGGTTTGAAATGAGTAAAACACCAAATATTTAATGAAACTTTCAAAATACCAAAAGGAATGATGGTAGGAGGAAGAAGAATGATATGTTTAACTGTTGCTCACTTCTTGGAGGTTGAAGACAAAGTTGTTGAAGCTTTGGACGGAATTTGTTGAAGTCTGGAAGCGTTTCTAGCTTTTCTGGGCAAGTGAGTAGCACCACAAGAAAACTCACCCTCTCTTTGCTAGGTGCACCATGCCACAAGAAAATATTCCCTCCCTTTGGAAAACACGCAGTGCTTGCTCTGTTTTTTTGCAATTTTTCCCAGGAACTTGAAAAATTCTCTCTTGGAGTTTGCTCAAGGATGGTAGGAGAGAAATGAAGTTAAATTTGATGTTATGAAGGCTCTTATACTTGAGTGAATTCGATTTTTTGATTTTAAAACCCACTCTCTAATGTTTCAATTCACCTTTAAAAACTTTGCTGATTAGCCTTTACACTTTGATTTTGTTCTTTACAGATTGATGATGCTGGAGTTTGGTGCTCTTTACATTTGACTTTGCTTTGATGAAGTTGGCATATATAGTTTGAGTTGGAAGCTTAGGAATAGTACCTATTACATACAGTGAACATAAAATTACATAAAAAAATAAAAAATAAACTACTATCTCTTTTTTGAATGAAATTACACTTTGGTATGAAAATCATACTTTGAAACGAAAATTACAACTTTTGAAAACCATTTTTCCATACCAACAAATCCTTTTCAGATGATAAATAAATATTATTTCAATCACTTTCACACATTTTCTGACCTTATGAGATGAAATGGAGTATCATTGAACCTTGGAAAATGAAACCTAGTGACCTAATGGGACCTTAAATGACCAGACTCCATGTTGACTTGACTGACACAAAGACATGATGAAATGAGCTTTTATGATTGATGTATGCTCAGTAAGACATAAAGGTGGGCCAACATGTATTGATTTTTGAGGGACAATGAGGCTTTTTTACTAGGGTTACTATCGATGAGTAAATTTTTGAATGAGGACCTAGGTGGAATGAAAAAAATTTCAAAATGGGAACTTAATATGATATGAAAAGAGGAGTTTTGATCGTTGATGGAAGTATGCAAATACTAACTCTAACAGACACAAAGCTTTTGATTTTGTTTTCCCTTTATAAAGATGATGCTTGTGTTCATGATTCACTGTATTACTTTTCTCCCTAGGGCTTACGATCGAGACCCACTGACAACATTCTTTTATTTACCTCTTATTCTTGTTTTTTTTCCTTATGCAAAGATTTAAATTATGATGAGAAGTAGGTAATGGAAAATATATATTTACTAAGTATCAAATATTTTTAATGATTTTAATTTTGAATGATTTTATTGCAGAATTTAAGAATAAAAATTCACTATATCTATTTTTAAAAAAATGCATGAATATAGCAACAATATCTAGAAATAATGAAATAAAATATATGAGGCAATTATCCATATTGAAATATTTAGTTTTGCAGTGTTAAATATTATAACTTGCATTGGTCAATGTTATGACAACGTTGTTTTATCAACATTTAATGAAATTATTGATTTTATTAATAATGTAAATGTGTGAGCTTGCTATCTTTTTAGTACATACAACAACAACCATTGAACTTTCTAAATGTGATACTTATTCATATGTCTGGTAGCCCTTGAGAAAGTCTAAGCATTTTCCTTGTGGAAAAAGGAAAATATTAAAAGAAAAATATTATTTATATTTTTCAAATTTTAATTTATGGTGTAATCATGGTGGTTATCTAGAGTTTTGATATCATTTTGATGGCTAGACAAGAAAACCATACAGTAATATAATAGATAGAATTGTTACTTTTGTAAATAAAATTAAGTCAATTAATTATTTGAAAATAAATCATTAAATAAACTCAAAATTATTAATCGTTATGTTAATAGATGTTTATATTTTTTAATAAGTTTTTTAGAATTATAAAAAGTTATTAGGTGGATGGTGGAGATTTAAACTCCATAGAATAATGTAGAATATTATTAGTACTATGCACAGATAAAAAGTTAAGATTTAACTCCAAAATAGATATGTTCTTTTTTCCATTTGAATTAAATTGATTAATTAAAAAAGAATATCACATTATAGTTAAATCTCTCAACTAATGAAATGATAAAAACATAAAATTTTAATATAGAAAAAACCTAAAAATATTTATTTAATATTATACATTAAGTAAATGAATAAATATTCATAATCCAAATATAATAATATAAAATTATTAATATTAGGCAAATTGATAAATATTTATGATAAAAAAAATAACTAAAGCAAAAACAATAACCAAATAATTTCTATAATAACCTTCCAAAAAAAATAATAAAACACTAAAAATATATATTATAAACCACACAACACATTTATGTATTCAACTTAGCAATTTCATCGCCATCTCTGCTCATTGATGGCCTCTAAGCTTTTCCAATTTATCACACTTGGGGATTCTACCCAGATCTTCACCTCTGCTTCTTTCAAATTTGTCATCTTAAATTTCAATGTTGTTGTCGTTATGTGAATTATTTTTGAAAGATAAATAATAATGTACATGTGGATAAACTCCACCTGCTGACCAGGTAGTTGACCCATAAAAGTCTAGAAATGATAGAATTCTGTGATAGATGCTTAGTGCTTATCCACTCAATCTTCCAGCCAAATCTGTAATTTTAGGAAGGACCAAGAAATAAAACAGCGTGTTTATCTTCCAAGAATAATATAATCACAGTTGTTGTCTATATCAGATTATATGAGATTCATCATCATCTGAAATGGTATCCGGCTTTTGTACCATGAAAAACAATAGCAAACTCCACTCTAATTTTGGGGAACATGGAAGCTTGCAAGTCGTAGAGGATTGTATTGCAATTTCCGGATGATTATAGTTGAAAAGATACATGGTGATTCAGATAGGATATAGAATAAATTGTGAATCCTGCGCTCTGCCCCAAAAAAAAATCATGTTCAATCCTCATATAACATCAATGCCAGAAGAATTAAGGAATTGGTGCTTATTGGCCAATACCAGGGAGAGAGCATATGGAAATCACTAAATACATAGATTAAGAAAGAATTACATATTCCAATCGTGCCTCACCGATTGGGTGTGCGGAACTCGCCTGCGCATGCCCACATTCAACCTGGATTGTGATTAGGTTGCATGACAGTCGTGGACACAAGCAATTGAATGCCCAGATCCCCCAATTCGGCTACTAATTTCTCAATGGTTTGATTTGATTTTGATTTTCCAGCAAGATGCCCATTGCCTTCGCCTCTATCGAATTATTTTCGGGAGATGGAGATATCGTTAAATGTGGAATCAGAAGGCTGCTGACTGCATCCAAGTGCCACTTCACCATACTTATTATTTCGCAGCATGGATTCTTGCACTACATCAAGAGGAAAATTGAGCATAGCTCGCGAGTTTCTCATGGCGAAGACCACCTCATAATAAGCCATGGCCACCACCTCTGTCGTGTCAAAAGCCCCAAGGCAAACACGAGCGCCATGGCTATTTGAATCTCTGATCTCTCCAACATATTTTCCTCACCCCCTCTGTAATGATTCTCCACTGTTAATGGCTTCCCTTTCTCCTCCTATGCACTTGCTAATGTCTCTACTGCGGCCTCTTTCCTTTCCTCGCTTGTCTGATTCATGGGCTCCCAACCTTCGTTCATCGCTTCCTGCAAAACTCTATACAAAACCATCTCCTCGGAATCGTTTTTATCGAAAGGGAATTCATGCGACAGAGAAGGCTATAACGATTTTTCAAATTTCCCACGATCAGAGTAAACACAAGTACTAACAGGCCAGTTGTAAAATGTGGGTCATATGTGCACAGATGTCAGCCGTAAAATCTAAGGTCATATGGTGCACAGATGTCAGCGCTAAAATCGAAGGTCATATGGTAGACACAAATCCTAGGTAAACTTATTGAAAATAAAAACATATCCGCGTAATTATAACACTAATTGAATTATTGAATAAATATACAGAAATAAAATTAACGGGTGATACTTATGTTATACCATTGTCATTTATCAAAGATTAAAGCTATTTTACATTTCTATTTTTCAAACTCTATATAACTTTTCAGAAAGAAAAGACATGAAAAAAATAAAAATAATAATAATTGTTTCATAAATTTTAAATTAATATTTTTTTTAATTTTATTTTAAAAATATATAGTTATAACGTGTCGGGAGAACTCTCGGGATGGATTTCCGAGAAGAGAGTGGAGGGTTTTATTGGAATTTTAAAATTTGGATGAAAAATAGCGACGTGGCATACCACCGCTGGACATTCGGCACAACACGAACTTTGTGGATTTCGTATAACGGTTGGACATTGTGGTGCACATCACGTCATAAATTTGCACATATATGGTGGACAAATGTCAGGCATAAATGTGTATATATGTTATTTTTCAAAGTAGACAAAATTTTGAGGTGATCTGATTTAAAAGAAAGGCCTTTCCGCCTAATTATGTTTGTTATGACTTTTTACAAGTTGTAAGTTTATTTTTTTTTTTATTTTTTATTTTTTTTTTTTTTCTTTTCAAAAGGTGGAAAAACCTATCAAACTCAGTTTGTCAAACCAACAGTTTTTCAATTTTTATTTTTATTTTTTTTAATTCAAATTATTATTATATGATTATAATTATAATTATTTTATTTTTAATTTAAATTATTATTATATGTTAAGAACTTAGAGATGTTAACCTATTAATTAATGGAATTTTGAATTGTTAACTACATTTCCAATTATGTGTTTAATTTTTCACATTTATTTAATATAAAAATTAGAAAAGAAATTATCTAATAAAAAAAATAAATTATGTATATTATCTAAATAAAAAAGTTTAAAATAAAAATTATCAAATAATAAATTATACAAATTATCAAATAACAATAATATATATTTAGACATAAATAACACAACCATGTATATTAAATAGTGGTTAAATATTATAAATATCAATGTATAATAAACATCAAAACACTTATTTTATTATACATTTCAAGTTGCTAAAATTTTAAAAATAATTAAACAATAACTTTATTTTAAATTATTATTATTATTATTATTGAAATAATATATGACGATGATGATGGTTAACGTCCACTAAGACCAAATTTTGGTCTATCGGACCTAAAAAAATGAATTATCTTGTTTGATTTAAGATTTTATTCCTATGCTCAAAACGGTTGGAGAGAAGCCTGCCAAGCTCACTGTAATTTTGACAATGTAAAAGGCTAGCAAGGTCAGTTTTGCAACACAAATTTTGAAACTGAGATCTAATGTGGTTGTACCCGGGGAACTCTAAGAAGAAGTGATTTTCATCCTCAATGTTTGCATTCTCACAGAGATGGGTGAACCTTTCCATCCATGGTGTTTTAGGAACTGCCCAATGACTCGTTTCACTATGGAGCTCATGAGAGTTCGTTCTAATCTTGGCTATATTAATTTTCTTCTTTGAGCTAGTTAAAACAGAGAGAAGCTTTTGATCTTCTAGGGTGGGGTTGATGACCTCCTTATAATATCTCAATTTTCTTTTAGGTGCTAAATCTTTCTCACACCACATTTTTTCTTGAATTTAGAAGTAACAATATTTTTAATGTTATTAATGTTTTACAACGCAACATTCTCGTCGATCTCCCAATGGTTTAACCAAGCCCTGGTGTCTTTAGACCAACCTCATTTGAGCCTTAGGTGGTTTTGGCTGGAATTTAAAGCTAGCTTAGGAAGTCTATGGTCTCCTATGTTATTGACTTTGTGCTTGTACAACAGAAGCCTAGTCATAGCTAGGCTCTCGATAGGGGAAAGACCCACTTCTATAAGGAGAGTAGGATAGGGTGTGTTGCTTTTAATTTTGAGGTTATACGTTATAAAACGCTTCTGTATTTGCTCAATCTTTCTCCAGGATTCTTTAGAGATGCTACAACCCAAAACCTCACATCCATATAAGATAACCGAAGTGACTAAAGTTTTAAAGAGGAACTTCTTTCTATCCCACATTACGAGATTTGTCGTTTTACAATTATTTTCAAGACCAAAATAACTTTCCACCACCATTAATCCTTTTCTCAATGCTATAGTTCCAGTTGAACTTGTGATGAATATCAATTTCTAGGTACTTGTAGGAAAACACTTCCTCCAAGTTACTATTGTCATATATATATATATATATATATATATATATATATATAGCAATATTCTTAATAATCGAGACTCACCCCCACTTTATCATAGAAATTTTTAATGGCTAAATATGTTTTGTTATAATATTATGGACTAGTGCCATAACTTATAAGTATCACATGTCCAAAAAACCATTACTCATTTCATTTGATACTTGTTCATATAACATTTTTTAAATTAATCAGAAAAGAAAAAAAACATAATTACTTTCAAAATAAATAGATCTTTAATTTGTAAATACTATTAAAAATACTTTATAATATTCCATAAACTTTAAATCTTTATCTTCCACCTAATAAATATTTATAACTAAATTGAAATTATAAAACTCCAGTTTCAAGATTTTAGAAGAAGAAGAGGAGAACAATGCGATGAACCAAGCATCGGAGGATAATCCTACAGAGAAGGAAAAAGATACCAGCATGGAGGATGTACCGGAGAATAACAAACTAAAGGAAAATGTGCTCAACACCATGGAACTTGGCAAGAACCTGGAGATGACCCCAAGTGAAGTGGGAAGAAAGGACCACAAACTACATGAGATTCTTTGAGCGGGAGAACCTTGATCTAGAAAATTTCTTGGAGCAGGGAACCACGAAAGGGGTTGATTCTCTACCACAAGAGGAGTTTGACATAGTACAGTAGCTCTTCCTCTGGAGATATCAAGCAAAGGGTTCTGGAATCAAAAGAAACCATGACAACCAGGAAAACAGAGGGGCTAAAACAATGGAGGCAACATCAAGACACACTTCCAAAAACCCAAGTAGGAAAAGAGGAAGGAAAAGATAGAGTGAGTTGCTGACAGAGTGTGGGACACTCATGATTAACTCAAGTAAGATGAAAGATCTTACTAGTTACTCATTTACTAATCTTTCATAATGAAGCCCACAACCTAGAACATTAGGGGTTTAGGAAGCAAAAGGAAACAAAGAAATCTTAGCAATAGAATAAAAGAAGAAAAACTGGACATGGTTTTTATCCAGGAGACAAAATGTTCAATAGATAAAATCTGAGAGATTCATAGCAAATGGCTTTTTAAGTATGAGTATTTAGAAGTTAAACCAAACAACACGGCAGGCTGAATTCTCACTCTTTGGAATCCCCAGAAACTTGGAATCTTGGATGTTGAGGCATCCAGGAACTACCTTTCAATGGTGATCCACCCTTTGGGTGATAAGGAAATATATATGATCACGAATGTATATGGTCCTCAAAAACTAGAAGACAAACTCAGGATTCTCACCTCACTAGAGGAGTTGAGAGGGAGACATCCCATTATGCCCTGGATTCTGGGAGGGGATTTTAATATGATCAAATCTCTTTTAGAAAAAAACTTCAGGACTAGAACACTAGGTAAAGACTCCTTTGCTTTCTAGGACTTCCTAATTGACATGAGGCTAGTGGATACAGAGTCAATAAATGGCACTTTCACATGGAACAATAAGAGGGGAGGGGCTTCTCAAGTTGCCTCTAAACTAGATAGATTTATAATCTTGGAGGACCTCTTTCTCACTGGACCTGACTTGATTGCATTAATCCTTCCTTTTGGAGGCTCATATCACTGGCCTATCCAACTTGAAGCTTCATTTATAGGTACTCCAAGGAATAGACCTTTCAAGTTTGAAAATGTTTGGCTCACTCACCCTGACTTCATGAGTAACATTGGTAAATGGTGGATGGAAGATTCACCCATTTAGGGCACTAAGATGTCTCTCCTACAACAGAGACTAAAACACATCAAACTTAGGCTTAATGAATGGAACAAAAAAGATTTTGGCAACATTTTCAAAGCTAAAAAAGAGGTTGAACAGAAACTACAAGAAATTAATCAGATCATTATCACAGATGGCTTTACAGAGGAAAGGAAAAAGCAAGCGGACACTCTACAACAGGAATGGGATGACAGATGCCAGCAAGAGGAGATCTCCTGGAGGCAAAAATCAAGAGTGCAATGGCTTAAAGAAGGGGACCAAAACACCACGTTTTTTCACAGGTCAACCTCGGATCACAGGGCACATAACAGGATTTCAAAGCTCAAAGACAATTAAGGGAAAGAGCTTAGCACCCACGAAGAAATGGAATGCGCTCTAGTACAACATTTCCAAAGCATTGCAAAGGAGCCGCTCGTAAACAGATCACAATTTATCAACAAATTCACAAAGTATATTCCAAAGCTTGTAACGAGGGAAGATAATTTCAATCTTAACAGGCCAGTGACTGAAAAGGAAGTTTCAGAAGTTATTAAAGAAATGCAAAATGGGAAAGCTCCAGGGCTAGATGGATTCAAGGTTGACTTCTTTAAAACATGCTGGGAAATAGTTGAGGGCACTTAATACTTCTTTCATAACTTTGATTCCAAAGGAGGAAAAAGCTATGACACCAGACATATTTAACCCATAGCTTTATGCAATGTGTTGTACAAAATCATTTCCAAAGCAATTGCGAAGAGACTCAAACCCCTACTTCCAACGCTTGTGTCTGAGGAGCAAACTGGTTATGTGGAAGGAAGGCAGATTCTAAACAATATAATTCAAGCTCATGAGGTGGTTCATTCTTTGAAGAAAAATAAGCAAGTGAGCATGATTATACAGCTTGACCTAGCAAAAGCATATGACAAGCTTAACTGGTCGTACATAAGGGAAGTACTAATAGCATATGGCTTCGACCACAACTAGATAAGATGGATAATGGCCCTGGTTACTACAACTAATTTTTTGATCTTGCTTAATGGTTCTCCATCTAGAACCTTTAGGCCTTCGAGACGTCTCCAACAAGGAGACAGAAGGATTAGCAGAGCCATCAAATATGCCAACATAGAAGGATGAATCCAGGGTCTCAAACTCACCCCTAATGGGGATGCCTGGACTCATCAACAATTTGTGGATGACACTATGTTGCAGGGTACACCGACATTCAAGGAAACTAAAGTGTTCAAGCAAATCCTGAATGAATTTTCTATGGACGTTGGTACAAAGGTAAGCCTCACCAAATAAAAATTTTTATTTTTTAATACTAAGATTGTAGTTCAGAGAAACCTCTTCAGAATTCTAGGCTTTCAATGAGATCAACTACCATCCAAATATCTGGGAATACAACTCACGGATAAACCTCTAAGTAAGGAAGCTTGGGAGCCAGTGACTAACAGATTGTGGAATAAAATTAGGAAATGGACAAGCAAATCTTTGAATTTAGCTAGATGACTAGTGCTTACATAGGCTGTCCTACAAACTATTCCCACCTTCATGTTCTCAGATCTACCTACTCCAAAAGGAGTTTTGCAACTAATCAGAAATATTCAAAGAGATTTTCTTTGGGGCAAGGGGGAAGAGAAAAAGAAATGGGCTCTGGTAGCTTGGGAAAAGCTATGTAAACCTAAGAACCATGGGGGTCTAGGACTTTGGGACCCTGAAACAAATAACAAAGTCTTGGGGGCAAAACTTTGGGGGAGATGGCTAAAGGAGTCAGCAACCCTAGGGCCAAGCTCTGGAAACAGATGTATGCAAACAATTGGCAAGAAAGTGATCATATTTAGATGTCTAGACATGTTAAAGGCTCCCACATTTGGAACAGGGCTTGGGAAAGTAGAGCCATAGTTCAAAAGCACAGTTTCTGGGAGATTAGAGATGGAAACCTAGCATGGTTTTGGGAGGATAACTGGCAACAGGATAATAAAGGGTTACTCAGGGTAAGGGATTTCTGGGATCAAACAAGATACAAGGATAAATGGAGAACATGGAAGAACCTGGGATACATCGAAGAAAACCCTTGAAAGCCAAAGCAAAAACTCTTGCAGGCATCTTGGATCAGAGAAAGATATTGACATCTATATTGTCTGACAAATTAAGATGGGGAAGAAACAATGAAGGCAACTTCAACCTCAAAGAAGCCAAAAGAATTTCCATTGGGCTTGACTTTCCAAACCCTGATAAAATATGGAAGGACCTATGGCAAAACTCGCACTGGATGAAAATTAAACTATTCATGTCGTTGGTGCATCACAAAAAAATTCTAACTTGGGAGAATCTTTGGAAAAGAGGTCTTGTTGGTCCATCTAGATGCTAGTTTTGTGGTCTACAAGAAGAAACAATGGATCATTTACTCAACATTTGCTCATCCACCTCTACCTTATGGAATTGGGTAGCCTTAATCTTTAGGCAAATTGACAAGGATGAATCCACATTACAGGCACTTTAAAGAACTGGTGGAAAGATTTCTCAGAAAATGAAATAGTCAACAAAGCATGGACTCTTATCCCTGGTTTCTTGATCTGGGATGTCTGGAAAGAACACAATAATAGGATTTTCAAGGACAGAATTGATTCGACACAGAGCATCATAGATCTGGTTAAAAGATAGCTCAAAGAAATTGTAAGGACATGTCTTAAGCAACCCCCCAAAAACCCTCCTCTAAACAAGGATGCACATATAGTTGTGCATTTGGGTCTCTAGTTGATGATCCCCCAGGGTACAAGCAAGAACACAAGCTATATAACAGCGGGGAAAGACTTCTGGCAACCTCCTCCATGAGGTTTTCTGAAATTTAATATAGATGGAGCCTGTAAAGGAAACCATGGAGTGGCTAGTTATGGTGGAGTCATAAGAGATGAGAAGGGATGCATACAAATTATCTTTCACAGTCATTTGGGAAATTCCACTAACAATATGGCAGAACTCATGGGCTTAGAGCAATGCCTAGAAATATTGATTGAGTCAAACTTACGCAATGCTATTGTAGAAGCAGACTCTGAACTAATAATTAACTCGATCAAGAAGATATGCAATGGTACAACGCCAGAGAAAGTGTCAAAACACTGCTTATTATTGTAGGTTTATTAATGCATCCAATCCCACCTAAGAGCCCTGAGAACACTCCAATTTGTTCATGTTCACATAACAGCTAACAAATTAGTGGATCGCTTGGTGAACGAAGGAGTACTATGTTCTAAGAGAAATAGAAGATATGCCTGGATGAGGACGCCTTTAGGGCAATTTCATGAGGACTGCCACAGGCAGGCTATCGAAGACAAGGAGCACTTTGAAAGAATGAGAACTGAAGAGAGAAAAGACCAATGATAATATTATGTAATGGATCAATCACAAGGCAGAAGAGAGTGATAAAATGCAGGCAGATTGGAACGAGGCTAACTGGAGATTCCTTTGAAATCCCTCCTCCTATGTATTTCGAAAGTAAAATTACATGAAGTTTAGTCTCCCAAATGGATCTGAACCATTATAAAGTGGTGGCCTACTTTATTTTTTGGATCCGTAAGAAATGGTAAAAAGTGTGCAAGTTAGCGAGATCTAGTCAGAAATCCTTAATCCCTAGGATTTCGGGCAAAAAGATGCACGAGGAATAATTCCCAAAACGAACCCAAAAGGCTAATGTGTGGTGGCTTATAATCCTTTCAGGTCTGTAAGATAGGTTAAAAAGTGGGCTTGTTGGAGGGATTGCTTTGGTAAGCCCCCATCCAATGGATTTCGGAAGGAGAAAACAATCGACGATTAATTCGTCAATCAGACCTGAAATTTTTTGGAGCAGTGGCTTAGTTTCTTTTTGGGTCTGCCAGATAGGTTAAGGTAGGAGTGAGGATTGGGCCCGAAATGATTCAGGATCGTTAGATCTCCAAGGGCGAGATCGTATGGTCTTTAAGTATTGAATATTGATCGAAAAGTTACGATATCACATTGTTGCATTGATAATAAAGTTTTTATTCCGATGGTCATTTAGGGTGGACGGTTTGGGTTTTGCTTAGATACCGGGCACTATTCATAGGGAGGATCACCTTGTCCTAGCTTCTTTTGTAGACTTGTTTGAATTTCAGTTCGGGGTTCTGCCATCTAGAGTTTTTGTTGAAATATCATAGAGCCAAGTTGTACTATACGTTTTTTGTTCAGATTAATGGAAGGATTCACACTCATTTGATCAATTTTTTTTTTTGTTTTTTATAAAACTTCAATTCCTAAATAAACATACCTATCTACGCAATTATTAAACTAATTTTACTATAATCTACAGTTATAACTTGTCTTCAATAAAATATCTAACATTAATTAAACACAATATGCATTCACTACTTGTAAAACTAAATACATATCAACAATTCAACTATATTTCTTATTATTGGGCTAAATACATATCAATAATTCAACTATATTTCTTATTATTTCCTTATGTTAGTGAAAAGTTATAACATTATGACTTATATTACACATCTAACTATCAAATTATCATTTTTTTAATAATTCATTTATTAAATAATTTTTTTTCTAAAATTAAAATAAATAAACATATTTACATCTAAAATACATAATTTTGTGTATTTTAAACCAAAATAATATTTAACTTAAATTATATTTCATTTAATAAAAAAAAATCATTTCTATTGATGACCTATTCATTAATCAACTTAAAGAAGAACATATGTTTACAAATCTAATAAATATTTTAATTTATTTTTTTTTTAATATACATAATTTGATTAAATAAATAAACTAAATATTTATTTTCTATAATTTACCAAGACTTTACTCAAACTAATTGTTTAAGTAAAATAAATAACAAATGAAGTGTTTGTAGTTTAAAGAGTGGAAATAATTATAAATAATGTAAATCCATACCGTTAAAATGTTAAATAATTGACAAATGAGTCTATCTCAAGGAATGAAATATGTAACTACTTTAAGCAACCTTGTTAGATTTCTTACCCATTGCATTGTCACGAGGTAGCATATTTTTTTGACAGCCACTTAAAGTGAACCATGTATCCCATTAGTCCATTTTGATATAGCTCAAAAGTGCATTTACTTTTTTTTCATTTAGGGTGTTTATAGCTCAAAAGTGCCTTTACTTTGTTTTTCATTTAGGGTGGCTCTTGAGTTACGAAAATATTAAAATAATTTTTCATCAATGTTGAATGGTGATCTACTATAAGATGCAGAGACAAATTCTGATGCTACTGCTAAAGACTGAGTGTCTATCATCATGGTGATCTACTCATTAGTCATTGTAGTTAATGATGGAAGAATGTTGAACATTGTGTTATGCGGGTGTGCTAGAACATGTATATAGAATGTCAGAAATTCAACCATAAGATACTAGACTTTGGTGTAGAGATGAAGTAAAAATATGACGAACATTGAATAATAGAGATGGCAATGATAGACATCATGGATATATTAGAGAAGGATGTATTTTGAATTACTATGCAAAAGTTAGCGATGCACATTTTTTTTAATGTAAAGGTTAAGTTAGATTTCCTTTAAACATGGATGGTAGAACTATAGGAATTTTGCATGTCCCCTATATATAGATAGAAACATTGGAAGCCATGATTGTTATATTATAAATATATCTCTTTCAAGTTGTCAAATCAAGAGAATGTTATCTAAGTACTCGTATTGTTCTGTAATTTGAGTTTGCAACTATCTACAAGAAAGATATAGGTTGTGCAAAATATTGATTAAGGGGATCATACAATGCTAGCATAAAAAAAAGTTGTACAAGATACAACATGTTTAAAAGAAATTTGAGAAATTGGGATAATCAATAATGAGTGTATTATCTAAGAGATTTCTGAAATGGTGTTTCCTTTTACCATCAGATCATTATTGATGCACTAGTTAATATTTTCATAGATGACTAGAAAAAATTCTATGTTTGCATTATGTACAAATAGGAAATAACAATAAAACACCAAGAATTATGTCCCATATCTTATAGAATAATCAAGAGTGGATATGTTGGATTGTTACTAATTTTTTGAATTAATGTTGACAAAGGATACATAGAAATATAATGTATATATCATGTTAGAATGCAATGGACATAATTTAATACACATATAAATACATGATCCATGACCTTTTTGGTTCATCTTGCAATAGGTCTTTTGTAATCTTGATGATTGTTCATATTCATTTGTGACTCTTCATATTACTTATCAAGTAAATATTGTTGGAGACTAAGGAAATATAGGCAGGAGGGCTGAACTAGTATTTCAAAAAATTTAACAATTATTTACTCAAACAATCACAATCAACAATATATAAATGCACCAAGAACGTAACATTTAAACCCAAAAAGTTTACATGGAAACCCATGCAAAAGAGAAATATAAATTCTCGTTTATTATGATGTAAATGCAAGCACCATCTTCATATTACATCAAGCCATGTAGGCTACAACCTACTAGAAACTCCAACCTCCCTTTCTTTGTAAGCACTAATTACCAATGTTTACCAGCACCAAGTTTTTGAAGGCATTGACCCCTTGTTCTTTACAAGAACCAAATTGAATGAGGCTCGAACCCCGTGATCTACAAGAACCTACTTTTTGTACCCATTATATCCCTATTTTATTCATTTTGAAACAAATCCATAAGCTCTTTACACAAAATATTGTTGAACCAATTATATATCCCTCATATCTACCAATCTTACATTCCTCTAACATTCAAATCCTTCTCATATTTTTTCTTCAACCCAACTCCTTAAAAGTTCTTCATATATGAACTTCAATTTTGGCCCAAATTTTACCATAACATGTAGATATACTCTACATATCTTCTCCTCAAGCTCAGATTTGATCTCAACATTTATACCTACTCTCCTTTCTTTTCTTTCTCTACATTAAAATTTCTTTCTTTAAATAATATACTTTATATTTATGGTTATTTTATTTAATTGATCCTTAATCGGATCCATATACCTATTTTCCAAGTATGATGAGCATCTCTTCACTTTTGCATTGTAGATATGATAGCTCTCTCACAAATGTACTTGAATTGGCATAAACATCCCCTTAATCTCAATCTATCTTCTCACACAAATCCTCAAATCTCTATATTACGTTGATTTCAATCTTGCTGCTCGTATTTGTTGCCATTTGGATACTGCATCTTTGTCATACTTTCATGGTGTTGTAACTATGGAGACAACCCTTCGCTGTAAGAGGTCAATGCCCAGGACATCCACAAAACTAATAAAGATTAAATATCTGCCCAAAGTCCAAACACCCTTGAATGTAATGTCATCTTGAACTCGGAGACAAACTTAATGGATGAGGGTGGCCTTTACTTTAATTACTACATATTTCAAATTCATAATTGAAAGAAGTAATAGTTGGAAACAAAGTTTCTCACATTGGGCTAATAAGAATCCAATGCTTACTCCTAAGAAGACAATGATGAATGAAACATTGCAAACAAAGGAGATGACATTGTTAAGGCCATGGAATTCCCTTTAAGACTTTCTTTCAATAAAGCGAGGTATTGTATGCTATAAATTGTAACATAAATAAATCTTTGAATGCTCAGGAAACACCATCTGCACCGTACATCAACCTCACATGAAGAAAAATAGGTGTGAAAAGAATACATAAGAAGTAAACACTACATACTGCAATGCATCAAGGAGCTAGAATCACGATGATCTTTTCATTAATCTCCAAGGAAATTTCACATTACATTTTTTCCAGAAGTCCTTGATCTTTGAACCCCTTCGATGTCTAATTTTGGTCTTTTTATTTCTGCTCCCTAGACATAACTGTTTCAATCTATTTCTAAAACTGATTCTTGACACGGTTACAAAAATAGTTCCATTTCTTTTTCTTTTCTTTAAAAATATTTACAAACAAAAAGAAAAACCTTTAAATATTATATATAATAATATATATAACATTTAATTTTTCGATTACAAAATAAAATCCCAGTCCTTTTACAAACTATAAAATTAATGCCAATACATTTCAGACCTCAACAAAATGTTGACAAAATTTAATAAGGATGCCAATCATAAACCCAACTTTGCCAAATGTTACATAAAGCTGAGATGGAGATGAGTTTGGCATTGTGGCAGTGAATGATGCATGGGTCCCTTTATTTTATTTATTCATAAGTTGACAAAATCACGTGTGGTTGTTGGAAACCATAAAACACCCTGGGACCACCCTTGACGATTTATGTAATAGAGAAGTGGTGTTGTCATAATAATTATGGATCATTGATCTATAAATGATCAGTTTAACTAAACCACTTTACGGGGACTCTGCTTTGCATAAATTCTGTGTGAGTTATGTTGTCAGGATCCTATTGGATCTGGGCTTCAATGTTATGGACGTTTATAGGGCATTTTTAAGAAAATTGGTGTTTGAAGGAACTGACAAAATATCTAAAATTACTCTCAATTCCTGGAAATCGTTTGTGTTTAAGTCAATTCAGGGTCCTTTAAGAAAACCCAGATTGTAGATTTTCAAAATTCACCTTCATTGGTGCAAACTGTACATGTAAAATTGGATGTCTAAAAACCCTGCATTTTTTACCAAATGCCAGCCAGCATATGCATTTTTCCAACTGCTTACATTGACAGCCTTGCGAATGCCTTTACTCCTTCTCGGCTTACTTGTATAAAACACCAACGCATGTCAATATGTGCATAATAAAGTCCTCGGGCTCACGCATCGACTATTTTCTCTATGATCAAATCCATAAATATAATTCTAGTTGTGGTGCTCCAAAGACACATCCATGTTTACAAATAAAATTCAAACATCCTCTTAGGTTATATTCTAGTTGTGGTGCTCCAAAGAGACATGAATGTTTAGAAATAAAATTCAAACATCCTCTTAGATTTCAAAATAACCATCAAAGTTTGACCTCATATTCAATATGAAAGAAAACAAAACTCTCATGTAATCTTTTAAATGATGGGAACATGGGTGCAATAGTATTTTGGAATAAGTGTTGGACTCGTTTTGGCTTTTACTTCAGTTATTAGCATATGCTAGCTTATATTTATCATAGATTATACATATAGAAAAGAGTTGGGCTTCGAGCATTCATGCTTTTAAATGAACTTTTGTACATGAAACTTGAGAATTGAGAACTTCTTACAATAAGTTTTTTTTTTCTTTTAAGAATTTGTTAAAAAATTAAAAACTTCCTACTGAGCAATGAGTTCCTCTTTGATCAGCATTAACTCCATCATTGAGAATTCAAGACCTTATATTTGAATAAAAATAAGTAGACTTTTCCACATTAGAATCCAAGAGTAAAAAAATCTTCATCATTTGCCTAGAAAGATTAGGCTACAACACATAGCATAACTCTTTGCATCTTGAATCTACTATATCATACACACATCAAATTTCCCATTCTCAACATTACTGTAGGTCAATATCTGCACTGATATGTATATTTATCCATTAATCAATGCTCATTTATTTATTCCAAACCCTCTCTCTCTCTCTCTCTCAACATTACTGTAGGTCAAAATCTGTAGTGATATGTATACTTATCCATTACTCAATTCTCATTTATTCATTCCAAACCTTCTCTCTCTCTGTCGAGTCATGTTATATACATTGTATCAATAGATTTTTCATTAACAAGACTTTAATTCTTCAAACGAATTTGTCACTTGAACACCAATCTTTTGTTTTGTATCCCTTCCTAGATAGCTCTTGGATGCATGTAACCATCGATTAGAAACACAATCATAGACCATAAGGTGATTTAAGTAGAGAAATTCATAAAAAAATTAAACGACAAAAATATTTCATAGTTTCACCAAAGCTATTCGATTGAGATTAATGGTCAAATCTTCATTGCGAGGCCCTACATCTATCCAAAAATTAACATGGGGGGGCAATCCATGATCTATTACATTACTTAAATTGTGCCTATCTCATTTAAATGCACTAAACAAAATCCATAGACTAGTTGGATCTATCGAAGAGGATAATACTTTAGGGCCCCCCTTCTTTTTTGATTTTCGATGAGGGGGGTTCGTAATTTTCCATATATGCCCCAAGAATAATGTGACTCCATATCACTTACATTGTCCCACTAAAATTCCACTAATGCATATACAAGGACAATTTGTCTAACACCATGGAGCCTTACATAACTAAATCTATTGCAAATCTCAAGGTTTCGCTACCTCACCTACACATCAACTTTTTGCCATCTATAATTATATGTTGTTTCCATGTGTCAACCAAAAGGGTTCCACTTTGCCACATAAAAAGGCCAAATCAATCTCCAAAATGTCACACTTATTGAGTGCCACATCACCTTTGTTACATAACTACCACCCATTGCCACTTGGCTGCTACCTGATGCTACCACCTGTCACATCAAAAAGTGTGTGAAGGTTTCCCACCTACTACTCATAACTCTTCACTACTTATGTACAATTCATTGGACCTGGTGGTTATATAACCACTTGTGTACTTAAACCTAGCCCATTGTGGCTAGGAGTCTCATCACCATCATTTGGCACCCATTTGAATGAGTAATCACTAATTGGTATAACAATTCGATAAGTTAATAGGTGCTTATACCTATCCCCCTATGACAAAGGGGTATGACTAGGAGTCTCATCAGTTACTGCTCATTTCTTGTGATACATTCCATTAAGTCAACATCAATTGGATTGGTGTTTTAATAGGTTCTTGGGTGCTGACTATTGGTGCCTTTTGACTAGGGGCTGTGATTATAGGCTTACCACCCTATCGCCTTCTGCTCACCACTCATAGCCAATTCCTTATCGTGTCACCTATCCTACTCAATTTCTAAGTCATTAGAATCAACCATTCAAGATCTACCATTTGTCATCTATTCTACGTGCTTGCCACATCATCGTCGATCCAAGAAAATCCACTATCTAGTTGATCTTTTAAGTAATTATTTCTTATACCTTCAAGATGTCTAGATATCTGGATATGTTTTTTTAGTATGGAGCCATAAGCAAAGTGGAACTGCAACCCAACAACATTCAAAATAATTATGGATTTCGGTCTTTGATTAAGTGGTTTCCTTATGTAACGCCTAGATACCCATATTCGTGGATATCTCTTCCTCTAGGAAACTTTGTTGAATGAAATCTTTCCTTCACTACTTTAGTTAAATTAATATATCTCTTGTGCATTCAAATAAGTCTAGATATCTAGTTATCCAAGTGATATCCTTTTCTTGAGAACTACGCCAGTCTCAAATACATGAAGGCTTAGATATTTGAACTCCCAAATAAGATTGAATGTATCTAGAATCCACCTATTTCTTCTAAGTGCCAATTTGGTTGCACCCCAGATGGCCAAGATGCCTAAATTCCTTGAATGCTTATCTAAATAACAAATACTAAATTCAATTCAAACCACATTTTGTCTTCATTCATTGGGAGTTTGACCTAGTCCCATTTACCGTTGGAAAGGTCTCTTAGAGTGTTATCCAACAAAGAAATTTGCATGCGGTTTTGAACAAGTTACTTCTAGATCAAATTCCTTCAAATATAGGTTATTAGGCTACACATGTAGTATTCAAAAGACAAAAACAAACCTTAATATCAAAATCAAAAAGCTCCCCCTAAACTTGTATTCACTTGAAATCAATGGATATACTTAACTTCAATGACAACCAATTATTAACTTTCTCAACAATCTCCCCTTTTGGAATTGATGGAAACACCACCAAACATTTCATGTCATTGATGGAAACACCACCACTTGAAATCTCTCCCCCTATATAGTTTTTGAAGTGATTTATATTATTTTCTCGCTCTTCGTTGTTACTATTTGTTCACTCTCCAATGCTATTATTTTCTCCCTCACCCACATTTCTTCTGAGAAACTAATGGTTGACTACTCTGCCCATTTGCACGCTTTTTCTTTGCAAAAGTGTGGAGGAAGTCCATGTTATGAGCTAGGAGTTCTCTTTGTGCAATGCGAGGTATATCTAATGAAAAATTAGTGTAGTGATTTAGTATAAGTAAGAAGGATCAAGTGATTGCCCTTGGGAGGATCATAATGTGCAATAGATTTGGGGTGACCTTGAAAGAAACTTATTGCACCAATATTTGGGAGTAGGATTGCATCATTGAGGGCCATTTATATTTTGACATCCACACTTGTTAAGAGGGCTTACGACTCCACAACGTGCACTGGGCTGAAGGACCAAGAAGGGCTCCAAAATGTCTAAGTATGGGATCAACAGAGTAAAAGAGAGAAATGCATCTGTACATGAATCAAACTTGGATCAAGAACATAAAACCATCAATACAATCTATAAATATACATAATACTCATGAATTACAATCACATCTTGAAACAACAACAAAGTGGCACTTATATCTAAGTGTGAAAGTTGAAACAACACATTACAACACTTGGAACACGAGTTATGACAACTATGAAAATTGTAACTAAAAGTGTGCTAAGTGATAGGAATGTCTCTGACACATATTATAAAGATATATAGGACCATCTAATGTAGATGAGTGAACCAAAAATAATGGTGATTTGCAAAGGTGTGACACATGCAGGAGTGAAAATCACAAGAGCGATACGTGCGACATGAGGAAAACATAAGTTGACACTTGTAAAATTGAAGGAACTTGAATGAAACTCATTCCAAAGTGAAGATAACATTAAAACACCACTAATTAAAGTGAAAAGGAGCAAAAGGAACAACCACAAATGTGAAATATGTTGAAATAAGGAATTACTGAGAGGGGAGGTGAATAAGTAATAGGGAGGTTATTAAAACTTTTTATGAATATGTCTTTAGTTCTTTCCTCTATTGTTTGTTACTTATGAGATAATTAATACATAATACAAATAAAAAATAAGATAATACATTCACCTGTACATACAATCCACCACATGAGCAACATACACATATTGACACCGATATTTTTACATGGAAACCCAAAGGGAGAAAACCCCCAATATGTTTGTTATTGTGATGTAAATTAAGTACCTAATTAATTACATCTTTTTTTTGTGACCACCCACTCATGGAAGGAATTAACCCCCTTAGGATAGCAAGAATCTACTTTCCAAGAGGCACCAAACTCTTATGAATACAGGTCACCGCTTGCTCTAGCCATTGTTCTACCTTTCATACAATTTTCAAAATTAAAACAACAGAAAATACAAATACTGAAAAATACGAATATGGTTTAACACATAATCAACTTCTTCTCTCGGTCCTCCACTTTCCACATGATGTCTCAGCCTCACACAGTAGCACCCTATCCTCTGCACTCTTCCTTCTATTCTATAGGTTGTCTGCAACACTCTGCTCTAGTTCAACACTCTGCTATACGCTATTCAACACATGTAAAACTACATGCTTCCCCCCTTTTCTCAATGAAAATCACTTGTTTTGATCCTCTGTTTCACTATGCATAATGTTTCCTCTACTTCCTATTTCCACACTGCCTAAGTGTACCTCTGTATTGCTCCTCCATGTTGTTGCTGCGTCTGATGCTAGAATTCCGCCATTTTATTAAACATGAGGATGGGCTTCTAAGCACTTCACGGAGCTTGACTATACCAAAGCATGACTTCTATGTTACCTATTTAAGTTTATAATGTGTGCACGGGAGATCAGAGATGACTTTCTTCCAACATTGGAATAAGCACAAAAATTCTACTTTGAGAATTGTTGTCCTTGTTTCCTTGATCCAGTGATCCTGATTGATGCACCCTAACACCACAATATGCCCTAACACCATTCATCTTGGGTATTCCTCCTTCCTTGTCATCATAATGTGGGTAACATGCCATATATAAAAATTAAGAATCCCATTTATGACAGCATGTGATATTACTCCCCATACTTTAATACAAGGTCCCAATGTGCCATAACGCACATCAACACAAGAGTGAAATATGCACCACTCCATAATGATCATCACCATATACTCATAATATAATGGAAACAAAAAATATATTAATGTGTTTTGAATGTGAAGGTTCACTAAATTAGCCTTTCATATTATGTGCTTATCAGGGTTTTCATTTCGGTGTGAGAATGGTTGCAGGATCACATGTGAATGAAGCTAAATTCTAGGCTTACGTGGAATACATGGATTTATATTAGGTACAAGTAATAGCACGTCAGAGAGGAACATAAAAATTGATTTGAACTGCTAGAAGAAATATTTGATTTGTAGAATCAAAAAAAGAATATGCTCCATCCCATTCATGTAATTCTCTATCAAACTAAAAAGATCCTATAATTAGGCTTGACACATCTAAATCAAAGAATAATCATGAAATTCCTACACAATTTAGTCTTAGCCAAATGTGTTTATCTATTTCTTGGAGACAGACAAGCCAAATTAGTCTCAAATCATTATGAGGAATTCTTGAAGCTGTAAAATGTTATGAAACTAGCTCACAAAAAGATAGAAAAGAAAGATCAACACCTTTGATATCAGCCTCTTCAAGGGGGAAACCTCCTTTACATTACACAAATGAACAATTCTTGGATGATACAAATGAAAAGACTTCCTTTCTATATATAGGAGTCTAAGGGGTCATAATATAATCAGAGCCGACATAACAATAATAATGTAAAGGCACAATAATAACAATAGTGGGCTTCTATGGGGCACAATAATAACAATATGGGGACTAGATGGGCACAACAATATAATAAGGGGGTTGTACTAATAACAATAAGGGGTTACACTAGTAGTATAGGGACCTAACATGCCCCTCTCCTTCAAAAACTATTGTCCTCAATGCTTGAGTAGTTCTTGATGCTCCTTTATAAAATTCTTGTCCTCCCACGTGGAATCCTCAGCTGGTAAGTTCTACCACTTGATGAGATACTTTGAAATTGATCGATTTTGTTGTAGCTTCCGAGTTCTTGTTTTTGTGACTGCTCCAAGCTCCAATATGATCTTTCCTTCCTCGTCAAGTTCTAGCAATATTGTCTGAACTGGGATCTTCTGCAACATTTGAATGAGTGGCCACACTTCTTTGTCCCTCTTCCATTCATACTTTGTTTTTTTATCTAATCTAGTTGGATAATAGAAATGGTGCACAACAATTCTTCCAGATCCTCATCCTTTCTTGAGAGTGGATCTGCCACAACATTTTTCTTCCCTTTTTTGTAGATGATTTCAAAGTCATAACCCAACATCTTTGTGACCCATTTCTGTTTCTCTTTAGAGGATAATCTTTATTCTAAAAAGTATTTAATACTATCATGATACATTTTTACCTTGAAGTGTCTTCCCATTAGGTAAGGTCGCCATTTCTTAAGTGCGTGTAGTATTTCCAACATTTCCCTCTCATAAATAGATTTATTAAGGGGCATTTGTTTGTCTTTATGTAACCATAAAAATACACAATCGCCTACATCAAAACTTCTTTCATTGCGATGTTGATTTTCCTGTTGTTTCATTCGATTCTGCACCAAAGTGTCATTATCTTTTAAAAGTTGGAGAACTTGTTGTTGATGCTCGATGTGATCTTTCACTGCTTGAAACTTTTTCTTCCTAATATGTCCTTCTATCTTGATAGTTTGAGGAGTGGTAATTCTGGCCATTGCATTACAAGATATGGTCGGATTCATTTCTTCTTTCTTGATGTGGTCTTTCACTTCTTGAACCTTTTTCTTCTTGATATGTCCTTCTATCTTAATAGTTTGAGGAGTAGTAATTATTTCCAATGCTTTACAACATGTGGTCTGATTCATTTCTTGTTTCTCCGGGGTTGGTTCCTGGTGTGTATACTCTTCTTTTGACATTTCTTGATCATTTTCTTCCTCCTTTCCACAATCAGTGTAAAATAATTTCTTCTCGGCACACTTATGACCTTTAATGTATATTTTATCACAATTGTAACAAAGCCCCTTTTCTCCTTTTTCTTCTAACTGTTGTGGTGTAACCCTTGTAGGTCGTGGAAGGTTAGGAGAAACAACACTTTCATCTTTATAGTTATGAGGGGTAGACTTCCTTGTTGCCATTATTTTTCTTTTCACTTTCTAAAAAATCCCTTTTTCTCCTTTTTCTTTCAATTGTTGTGGTGTTTCTCTAAAGAAGGTGTTGCCCTTTGTATCCTCATAATGTGCCATAATTTCCTCTATGAAAAGTGACCACGTAACAACTGGTTTATGAGAACAAAGCCATTTATACCATAAAAATTGATCTTGTTCTAAATATGAAGATGAAATACATACCCTTTGTAATAGTGGTACACCATGTAGATCAAAACATTTCTCCATCTGTAGTATCCAATTTGATAGATCCTTTCCATCAAACATCCTCATCTCGATTTTTCTGGATTTTAGGAGCTCGATATTGAAACAACTGTAACTCTGTAATTACAGATCTCAAAGTCTTGAAATTTATTCTTGCAATAACACTCTTAGTTCTCTTTCTAACCCCACAAGTCTATTCAGAATTTGATTATCCAAGAAAGAGTTATGCCAAATTGCCCACGATGACCTGATTATAGACTAGTTTAGTAGAGCAAACTTGTAAAACATTATGCGTCTCACTGTTTCGACCTTAGTACCTAAAACTAATATACAGAAAACTGCAGGCAGTCCTCTTTCCGAAATGTCTTACGCAATTTCCATCTGATGCTCAGAACAAAAGTTATGACGATTTTCCCAAGGTGACCTATTTGGAATGTAATTCGGAGTCTTACAAAAACCCTAACTTCCTCATATTATATCTGTGCAAATGTACCGAGACAGGATCTGAAATTCAGAGCCAAGGTTCAAACAGATTTCCTCTCAAATGGGTTTTTTGTTTAGCTTATGAAACTTCATATCAAAAGAGTTATAGTGAAAATTCCACAATGACCTGTTTTAGATGAAATTCTGGAGCTTGCAAAAACCCTAACTTCCTCAAACCATATCTCGCAAAATATAGCGCAAAACCGATTTCTTCTCAAATAGGTTTTTTTGTAGTTTTTGAAACTTTGTAGCAAATAATTTATAGCAAAAATGGCATGACGACCTGTTTGGGGTAGAAAAACCCTAGAATCCACAGCTCTGATACCAAATGTTATGAAACTAGCTCACAAAAAAATAGAAAAGAAAGATCAATGCCTTAGAAATCAGCCACTTCGAGGGGGAAACCTCCTTTACATTACTCAAATGAACAATTCTTGGATGACACAAATGAAAAGACTTGCTTTCTATATATATAGGAGTCTAAGGGGTCATAATATAATCAAAGCCGACATAACAGTAATAATGTAAGGGCACAATAATAACAATAGTGGGCTTCTATGACGCACAATAATAAGAATATGGGGACTACATGGGCACAACAATATAATAAGGGGGTTGTACTAATAACAATAACGGGTTACAATAGTAGGATAGGGACCTAACATAAACGCTTGGCCAGTTTTAGCATTTTCAGCTTCTATAAGTATTAGTAAAAATTTAAATGGTTAAGCAGGAGTCTTAGACAAAGGATCAAGCCCTTATTTCTTTCAAATCTATTTTAAAGGGAGTGCATGCTATGATGAAGAGAGAGGAATCTATAAAATAAGGGATGGTAGAATAAGTTGGGAATGGTAATATTTTTATCTCGACAGCCTGCACAAGGGGAGAACTTAGCAGGGAGACTCTGATTGATGGAATTGTTGTAAATAATTCGAATAGTATTTCTGCAAAGAAAATGACCTTCTCAAAACCTATAAAGGAATGGTTATACATATTTGTTTGGTCATTTCTTGAAGGAGTTTCAGGCTTCAAGAAGAGTTTACATATTTTAAAACCTTGGAGCTAGGTTTTAATTTACTTGCACTGTTGTATTGTTATGTAAACTTGTTATTATTCTCTAATGATGATCTAACTTTGGTTTAAATCTTCCTCAATTAATATCGATATACAATATTATCACTATTATTAATTTTTGTTTATCCTTGTTAATTATTTCTCTATGTAAATTTGTATTTGCAGGGCTCAATGAAATTTATATCATAGTTAAATATATGATTGATGAAGACTTGTTTATTGCTACTAATAACTATTTATTAGCCAATTACGATGCCGTCTTAGTTTATTTTTATATTGAATTGAGTGAACTATTTCTCTTGTTCAATATCTATTATAAATTTATTGGATCCATTAACACGATTGGACTTTGGTATATGTATAAAGTCATTTTGGTAACTATTTACTAAAATTATTTTATTGACTATTTGCTTTAACATCTTGTAAATTATTAAACTACTTTGAAGGTTAATAAGTGTATCTTCATTCCAACTATAATTAGAGTGTTCTTCCCTTTGTTATTTCATTAGCTCTTGATTGACAATTATTTTCAATCTTAGGATTAGCTCCCTTTGTTATTTCTTTAGCTCTTGATTGATAGTTATTTTCAATCTTGGGATTAGTTCCCTTTGTTATTTCTTCAGCTCTTGATTTAGCTCTTTATTGAGAGTTCTTTTCAATGTTATTTCTTTAGCTATTGATTGAGAGTTCTTTTCAATATTAGGATTAGTTCCCTTTGAGATTAGTTGCCTTTGTTATTTCTTTAGCAATCTTAGGATTAGTTCCCTTTGTCATTTTCTTTTCAATATTAGGATTAGTTCTTTTCAATCTTAGAATTAGTTCTTTTCACTCTTAGGATTAGTTCTTTGAAGGTTAATAAGTGTATTTTCATCCCAAATCCAATTATAGTGTTCTTCCCTTTGTTATTTCTTTAGATTGTGATTGGGAGTTCTCTTCAATATTAGGATTAGTTCCCTTCGTTATTTTCTTTTCGATATTAGAATTAGTTCTTTTCAATCTTAGGATTAGTTCTTTTCAATATTACAATTAGTTCTTTTCAATCTTAGGATTAGTTCTTTTCAATCTTACAATTAGTTCTTTTCAATCTTAGAATTAGTTCTTTTCAATCTTAGGATTAGTTCTTCAAAGGTTAATAAGTGTATCTTCATCCCAAATCCAGTTACAGTGTTCTTCCCTTTGTTATTTATTTAGATATTGATTGAGAGTTATTTTCTATATTAGGATTAGTTATTTTCAATCTTAGGATCAGTTAACATTTTCATTTAGTTGAAATTTTATTATTCTTCTCTTAGTTGCCACTCTAATCCCACCAACACCACAATGCACCCTAACTCCATTCAACTAGGGTCTTCCTCCCTCCTTGACTTCATAATGTGGAAAACATTCCACATATAAACAAGAATCAATTTTGTGGTTGGCATGTGGGATTAATCCCCATACTTTAATACAACGTCCCAATGTGCCATAATGCTTATCAACACTAGAGTGAAACACACACCACCTCACAACGATCATCACAATATACTTATAATATAATGGAAACAAAAAATATATTAATGTGTTTGAATGTGAAGGTTCATTAAATTTACCTCTTATATTATGTGCTTATTAGGGTTTTCATTTGGGTTTGAGAATGGTTGTAGGCTCACATGTGAATCAAGTTAACTACTAGGCTTACATGGAATACATGGATTTATATTCGGCACAATTAATATCGCACCTGAGAGTAACATAAAATTTGATTTGAACTACTCTAAAAAATATTTCATTTGTAGAATCACAAAAAGAATATGCTCCATCCCATTCATGGCACTCTCTGTCAAATTGAAAAGATCCTATAATTAGGCTCAGCTGCATCTAAATCAAAGAAGAATCATGAAATTCCTACACCATTTAATCTCTACAAAATGTGTTTATTTGTTGCTTGTAGACAGACAGGACAAATTAGTCTCTAATTGTTATGAGAAATTCCCAAAGTTGTAAACATTTGGCCAATTTTAGCATTTTTGGCATCTGTAAATATTAATAATAGTTTAAATGGTTAAGCGGGAGTCTCAGAAAAACGATTGATCCCTTATTACTTTTAAATCTATTTTAAATGGATCGTGGGCTCTGATGAAGAGAGAGTAATCAATAAAACAGGGGATAATAGAAAAAGTTGGGGATGGTATTATTTTTACCTCGACAACCTCCACAAGGGGAGAGCCAAGTGGGGAGACTCTGATTGGTGGTATTGTTTAATTAATTGGAATAGTATTTTTGCTCAGTGAATGAGCTTCTCAAACCCTATAAAGAAATGGTTGTACATTGTTGTTTAGTCCTTTCTTGAAGGATTTTAAGGCTTCAAGAAGAATGTACTATTTTACATCCAAGCTAGGTTTTCATTTACTTTCAATGTTGTATTGTTATGGGGACTTGCTGTTATTCTCTAATGATGTTTTAACTTTGGTTTTAATCTTTCCTAGTTAGTATTGATGAGCAATATTATCACTATTATTAATCTTTTTTTATTCTTCATAATTATTGCTCTATGTACAATTATTTTTGTAGGGCTAAATGAAATTTAAATCAAAGTTAAATAAATGATTAATGTAGACTTTTTTTATAGCGACTAATAAATATTTATTAGCCAATTATAATCTTTTCTTATTTGTTTTATATATTGAATTGAGTGAACTATTTCTCTGGTTCAATATCTATCATAAATTGATTGGATTCATTAACATGATTGGATTTTGGTATATGTATAAAGTCATTTTGGTAATTATTTAGTGAAATTATTTTATTGCATATTTTCTTGAACACCTTGTAAATTATTAAACTACTTTGAGGGTTAATAAGTGTATCTTCATCCCAAATCCAGTTATAGTGTTCTTCCCTTTGTTATTTATTTAGCTCTTGATCAAGAGTAAGGCCTTCTTCTCTTGGTTGAGATAGATTTCCCTTTCGTTCTTTTGAATATTATGATTAGTTCACATTTACATTTAGTTCAAATTCTTTTATTCTTTTAACACTCCTTGCATAGGAGAAAGTCTCACCATGGCCAAAATAAGCCCTAGTTTTAGTCACATGAAAACGATTATCTCATATAAAGTAACATCATATAGCTGATTCCTTTACCCTTCAGTTTGTTAATCTCGATAATCACCAATTGTAAATAAACCGAAGTTCATTTATGTGCATATTATACATACTAAATAGTGTAGGCTAGTTTAGCCTTAGCCTAGTCTTAGGGTAAGGGTAACTAGAGAGGCATCGAACTAGTCAGAATCACCATACCGAACAAATAAGAGTCCAATTGGGACCCTGACTAGGTGATCTCCTCCCTGTTGATTCAGGACATTGCCTTAACCGCTAGCATTTTATGGGAACCGCCAGATTAATGCGCTAAGAGGGATTAGTGCTAATTAATTTGTGTTTGCCATTTAATTAATGACAGATTAGTTTGGAAGATATTCTGGCAAAGCCGAAAAATCCTGATCAAACTCAAAATTTGGCGAAGTTAACTGGAGTTTTTCTAGATTTAGTGGAGATTTCCTAGGAAAAACTGAAGAAGACATAACTTTGGTAGTTTTTGACCAATTTTGTCTTAGAAAGAGTGATTCCTAGATGATTTGGATGCTATGAACACAATGGAATATTTTTCAGTGTTAGAAAGGCACTTTTGTATGTGATTTTTCTACGTTGAATTTTAAGGAAGCCTAGGGCCACTAGGAGAGGAGGTGAAGCCTAGATCACCTGAAGTCCAATTGCAGAGCTTGAAAAGTCATTTTTGGGGCTTTTCAGCCTTCTGAATCCAATGGAGTAGGTTTCAAAGACATTGGAGCAATGTAGGTGCATGTAATCGTAGAATTGACCATTAATCCAAAGACGACCTAGACATTGAAGCAGATCCAAGGAGATGTAGTTCGGGACAAGTGAACTCATTTATTAAATTTTTGTTATAAGTTTGTTGTGTTTTACATATCTACAATTCACTTGCTACATATGTGTTTTTAAATAGCTAATTAACCTCATGAATTGCTCATAAAATACACTTAACACTTGACACATAATTTCTCACATTTTGTTTAAAATGAGATGATCCTAAACACATTTTAATACTGATGAGGGAGCTTTCATAGCATTGACAAGTTTTCCCAACATTTTAGATCAAGGTGGCATCAGAGAACTGTTAACTCATTTTAACCCTGAGATGGTTTGCCAAGGTTAGCTAGAAAATTAGCTATTGGTTTTGTATTGTGTAAGGAGAATTAACTGTGTGCAATTTTATGTGTATAAGCTTCTTTGAAGCTTTGTGAAGCTTTTTGATGCATTACAAGTGTGATGAAAACTTCAAAAAGTGATGTTTCTAATCCATCTTCCTTAGCAAGACTCTTTGATGAAGAGATGCTGCAAGAGCTTATTATCATGAGAGATATGGTGCAAGAGCTATATGAAGATAGGAAGGAGAACACTATGCGTCAAGAGTATTTGATGGCCATGAAGGAGGAGAAGAAAGATCTTCTTGAAAAGATGCATGAGATGGAGATTCAACTGCGTGATGCCAAGGAAACCCTAGCCAATTATGTGCATGAAAATGAGGTATGAAATTCAAGTTTATCTTCAATTTCCTCTCAAAATGAATGTTTTGGTGCTTTTGACAGACACACTATAGGAATGAGATCCAAATTATTGATGAAGATGGGCTACGAAGGTAAAGGATTAGGCAAACATGCACAAGGCATAATTGAACCAATTGTTGTTGAGGAAAGGCCTAGGTATTTGGGTCTTGGTTATGGACAACATGATGGAGAAAGGTCCAAAGCCAAGGTGTCACATAAAGGTGCTCCAAGAAGGACTTTAATTACATGTTCATTACCTCAAGCTTGTGAAGTTTGTGTTCATGAATGCAAAAGTTTTATACCCACTTTGCAATAAGATGCTCGTAAGCATGCAACTAGTGGAAATGGCAAACAAAAGGATGTTGAAAGCTCTAAAGTCACTGAAACCATTGTTGGTTATCTGAAGAGAGCCACTACCTCATCAAATTCACCTCCTCAAGAAGGTGACAAAGGTGAATTTGCAAGGTATAAATTTTCCTTTAATCATGTTTCTTTTGGTTATGATAAACATGGTAAATCTTCACATAAGATTTGGAGAAAATTTACATGTTCTTTTTGTGGTTTGAATAACCATACTTTTTCAAGGTGTTGGAAGAGGATAGCCATACACAGTAAACTTTCAAAACAAAAGAGATAGAAAGCCAAAGTTCCATTGGATAATGGAAACCATGTTGAAAAGAAGATGCAATTATTTTGCACTAACTTGCATAACAAGGGTCATCTTATAGACAAGTGTTGGATTTAGCATCCAACAAGTCATCCATGACATTTGAAGAAGGTGGAGAGAGATTTTGGAAAGAATGGAAAAGAGGATTCCATAATTGATGTGGGTCAGGATGATACACATGATGAAGTGCAGCTGAAAGAAGTGCCATTGAAATTGTTTGGAAAGAGATGGTTACATTTCTTAACCAATGAAGGCCTTGCATTTATTTTGATAATTGATGCAAATATTGCCTTATTGATGCATTTCCCTTTTATTTGGATTCATTTCTTTTCTCCTGAAAGTATATTGCATATTGCATGAAGCAAGATGTTGGAAAAGTAGATTTATGTTGACTCACTTAGATGTAGCAAAGATGGCAATTTGCAACTAAAAATTTGCATGCATGTTGCATTTTTGAGCTTTCATGTTTATGCCAAGAAGGTGTTCAAAAGTGGAGTATGTTGACTCACTTTATTGGAGCAAATTGGTCATTTTAGATCTTTAAGTACTCGTACATACCAATCGGATTCTTGTACTTGTGGTTGTACTTGTGAGAGAGTTGAGGAATTTTATACCTGCATGAGAGGTTGTGTGTGAACAATGGAATTTTTAATAGTTTCATTGTTCTTGAAAATTCATGGGTGGTTGACTTGTGTTAGTTGATTGCTTTTTTAACATGTATGTTGTCAATTTGAGAATGTTGATCATTTGCACATGCATGAGTGTCGGCTTGTGTGGTCGATTGATTGTTACATGCATGTTATATTGACTTGCAAGAGTTGATTTTTTCTCCAAATTTGAAAGGGAGATGTGACAAATTGTTTCATGAGAATGTGGAATTCTTATTGCAAATTGTTAAGTTGTTGTCCATGCTTTTGCTTGATTTGAAAGTCAGTTGTTTGAGAAGCATGTTTTGTCGACTCGTGTTTAGTAAACAATTGACTAAACACCAAGATGGTTCATACACCAAGATGTAAGAGTACATGGTGATGTTCACAGGATGTGACATTTGTTGCTTTGAAGAAGCAAAAGGAAGAGGTCATCAAGCTATATTCTTACATGAGTGTTTTTCAAGGTTAATGGTGTTTCTTGTGACAAGATGTCACAAGATTTTGGAAGGTTTACACTTGAGAAAGAGGCTCATGATTAGCCTTAATTATCAAATCATGACATGAGCAGCATGTTAATACTGGAGGATTATGAAATAAAGAACCGAAAGTGGACAAAAATGCCAAAAAAATTGGTGTATTTGTAAAATATCAAATGGTCTACAATGCGATTTGATGTGTTGATGCCAAGAAGTGAAAGAGATGGCAAATGCATCCTTGCATATGCGGAATTTGGAACGTGGAGGTAAAATAATGGTCATTTCCTTTCTTGTTATTATTGATATTGGAACTCATTTCTGTAGTTCACTCAGATGGGCTTAACTTGGAAAAGTGGTTTCCAAGGAGAAGCTTACATAGAATGCATGTGTTGCAAAGGAGGAACATGATTCTCAGTGGGAAGTCAATTAGTCAACTTTCCAAGCATCGAGGGATCTCTTTGGTATAGTAGTGTGTTTAATCAACAAACAACCAGCGAGTGTTGGATTGGGTCAGCAACAAAAGGAGAACATTGGTTGAAGTGCCAAGCCATTTGCGAGGCAAGGCATGTTAGTGAACCCAAGTGGCTGTCATGAACACTTTTCTGGGTAGAATCAATTGATATAACTTGGGAAGGAGAAAAGTATTCAACTCTCATCAAATAACTAACTTTTGTGGGTCCAAAAGCCTATCAATGGGAAGGAGTGATCGAAATCTAGATTAGGGGCAAAGATTTGCTCAAAAATAAAAGTGCTCAGAATCACTCAAGACCTAAACGAACGCATCCATCTTGCCGATATGATCCCAATGCAACTTGTTTCACTCAAAAAGGAGTTCATATGAGAAAGTTAGAACCTTTTGTTCGTTTGGTCAAACAGGAAAAATTTGGTGACTAGGATATTGAATAGGCATCCATATAGCCTAGTCAGAAGAAAGAATATTCTATGGAATATTCCCAAAATATTCCCATAGGTAAACCAAATAGATCGTGACAACTAGTGGCATGTAATTAGTTAAAGCGGTTTCGGTGGACCAATGAGAGGGTGATACGTGGCAAGCCCGGAGGTCACTATGTGCCCTCTCAAAGGTTGGTTAAAATTTTATATGGGAGGCCTAGGAGTTGAACCCATGACCTCACCTAAAAAACTGCCATGTCTTACTTCCATACCATAACCTTATGTCTTAACCTTTAAAGGGCACAATTGCTATTTAAATGTTAAATGCGGTGAGGTTTGGAGTTAACCATTGGCAGAAACCGCTAGCATGTGACCAACCTCAAAACACTAACTGCTAACATTTAATGTTAACTTTCGGTGGATTTGGAGTTAACCACTAGCATTAACCACTAGACTTGACTGCTCATGTGACCAACATTACCTTAATCGATAGCATTTTATTCTAACCGCTAGATTAATGTGCTAAGCGAGATTAGTGCTAATTAATTCATGTTTATCATTTAATTAATGACATATTAGTTTGGCAGATATTTTGGTGGAGCTAACAAATCTAGAGCTAACTCCAAATTTTACGGAGTTAACTGGAGTTTTTCTAGATTTAGTGGAGATTTCCTAGGAAAAGCTAAAGAAGCCATAAATTTGTAGTTTTCGACCAATTTTGGCTCAGAAAGTGTCATTCCTAAATGATTTGTATGCTCTGAACACAATGGAATAGTTTGTAGAGGTTGAAAGGAACTTCTGTATGTGGTTTTTCTATGTTGAATTTTAAGGAAGTTTAGGGCCACCGACGGGGGATTCACTCAGTGAACCTCTCGCATATCACGTGCATTCATGGAATATCAAAAAATACCCTTAATTTGACTACATATTGTAAAATCCCTGTAAAAATCACATTATTTAACCTCCTACCAATATAAACCCAATATAACTTGCCAATTTAGAAAACCCCTACTTTCACTACATATTGTAGGTATCCATTTTTTCATTAACATATTTTACACCCCTTTATATTTTTTCATTAACTTTGAGCTCTATTTTTTGTATTTGCCAATATAACAACTCTTTACCCCATATATATTTCCCAGTATATTATGTCATTTTTTCTTCAATATATATCCTCCAATATGAACCCACGTGGTATGATATTGCTCCCCCAGTCAAGCCCCCGTGGGGCCACCAGGAGAGGAGGTCAAGCCTAGATCAGTTGAAGTTCATTTGCAGAGCTTGGAAATTCATTTGTGGGAGTTTTGTGCCTTCTTAATCCAATGGAGAAGCTTGCAAATCCATTGGAGCACTACAGGTTCATATAATAAGATAACTGACCATTAATCCAAAGAGGGCCTAGCCATTGAAGCAGGTCCAAGGAGATGTAGCCCAAGAGGGGTGAACTCCATTCTCAACTTTGTGTTATGATTTTGTTGTGTTTTACTTCTCTGCAATTTTCTTTCTTCATATGTTTTTTTAAACAACTAATTAACCTCATGAATTTCTCATAAAATATAATTAACACTTGACACACAATTTCTCACATTTTGGTTAAAATGAGACGATCCTAAGCGAATTTTAATACTGATGAGGTAACTTGCATAACATTAACAAGTTTTTCAAACATTTCAGATCAAACTTGCAAGCCAACAACCTACCAAATGGTTTTTATACTAGAGTTTTTATTTTCATGGGTGTCATTGATTTGAAAATAGGAGGGTAGTGTCTACACTAATCCACTCACCATTGGGGGATCATACAAATTAAAATAATGGTTCATATTCATAACATTATATTTCATGTCCGAGGGGGGGGGGGGGGAATCAAATGGTAATCAAAGTAATGTGAAATATTTGAAAGCTAAGATATCCAAGGTTCAAATCTCCTCGGTTGTTTCCCAGTCTATGGAAAGGAGGAAAGGAAATAGATCCCCATAGGTTTACTAGTGGTTACATGTCAGGAAAGTTGTTGGGTTCCTATGGGATTTAAAAAAAAGACATTATATTTCATAACTTCATTTTTAATTTTAATTAATAAACATATAAAAAGCAATATTCACAACAAAGAATTATTGTTATTGTTTTTGTTGTTTTAATGTTATATATGTATGTATATCATGAATTCCATCCATATCACATTAAAAAATTAAATAAAAAAAATTATGAAACATATAAAAGAAAATTGTTGCATATATATATATATATATATATATATATATATATATATATATATATATATATATATATATATATATATATATATATATATATATATATATATATATATATATATATATATATATATATATAACTATATGTATTATCGTAGGTTTTAATAAAATTTAAAATAAGAATATTTGTTTATATAGCAATATAAAATTTATATAAATATAAAAAATATTATAAAGAATCAACATAGATCCATCTTAACTCCAAATTTACCAAGCATTGAGAGAGATCAAATCTTTGGAGCTACAAACATTTCCTCATATTTTGCACTCAAAAATATATTTGCATCTTGAGACATGTAGAACTGGAGTTAAGATAAATCTATTTTTATATATTTCTGAATATTATCTTACATATGAAGACTTTAACTGTATTTCTTATCTTACTTGTTTAACAAAATTTTAATAGAAAATCCTAGTGAAATTATTGAAGCATCATCAAACTAGTAATTAAAGGGATCAAAATGTCAATGGCATTTCCAATCTTGAATATCAATTAAACTCATAATCATGAACAACTATAACTTGACAATAGTGTTTTGTAAGTGTACTTGTACCTTTTGGAAATTAAGTTGAATTTCATTGTAAATAGTTGAATTTTTGGTAGAAGTCAACAACTTACATTTGATGAGTTTAAAATGTAAAAATATTGTTAAAGGGCATAGTTGCAAGAAACCCATTAAGGTATAATTCAATATTTAATTGAATTGAATCAATGAAGTATTAGATTTATTTGATGTTCTAATACTATATTGTTGACAATATAGTGACAATTCAGAAAGCAAAAATCACTAACATTCTAACATGTTTACAAGATTGATAGGACAAGATTGAAATTCTCCATCTTGAGTCACAACTCTAGGAAGATGAAATACAACAAATAAATCAACTTTCGAAACCAACCCTTGCTTAGAACAATTCCCTTTTTGAATTTGAGAATCATTCCTATTGGAATCCATTGTATGGTCAAGTCAATGATGCCACTGTAGAAGTAGATGAATATAAATATTGTCAAAAACAAGTTATTCTTTCAAATTTCAAGCCGATCATTATACCTTTCAAATAAATCATTAACAACAAGTGCATAAAAGGTATTATATATGAAAATGAAGTGACCTTTTACATTGTAGATTATTTTACACTAATTCATATCTATATTATTGGAGTCCTTCAAGAAAATCCATCTTCACCTACTCCAACACATCATCAAATTTGTAAATTCCAAAATTGTCATTGGGGTGGTCACATGGAGGATTAACATTTTTATCTTCATACTTATGGGTATTGTGGAAGGCTTAATCAAACCTTAGATAGATGTTCCAAATGTAAGAATCTCATAGTAGTAAAGATCTTATATATATGGTTACTTTTTGGAAATGATCATCAATAATCAAGAAAGTATATCAATCATACCAAATAGTTAATTTTCATGTATTAACACATCATCTAGTGGAAATATTTTTCCTTCTCCACTTATCTCTGATGAGGGGGAATAAAATCAATGATTGAAAGTTAGGCTTAATGTTTTGAAGGTATATATTTCAACATAAACCAGTCATCTTGAAACATAGTCAGAACAAAAACATCAAATCAAATTACAAGTTGTACCCAAATCTATAGTTAGAACCATATTCCATTATCATTATTTTACTTGTGGTATTCGCTTAAACCATCGTTTATTAGAAGAGTCATAACTTCTACTAGACGTTGATTTGTGGTCATACTTAAATGACCATTTGATAGCACATAATAACACCTCCCATTAGCAAAAGACATACATTTATACTTAGATTAGGTAAGTTTCTAGGAACTACTTAGCATTAGAGACAAGTTCTAGAATTTGTGTTCATCCTTAAACCACCATTTATTAGAAGAAATAAACTTTTAATAGCCCTTTGGTTTATGGTAATTCTAAAATTAACATATTAAAAGAGTACATTTAGCCATTAATAGTTTTCCAACTCTAGAGCTTAAATATATTCTTGAAAGTTTTGCAAACATAATCTATTCGAATTAGAAATTTGGTATTATTCAATTGAGAAAGAATATAAAGAGTCACAAGCTAATAGGAAGTATAGTAAGGGAAGCAAGTCACCTTATCATGTATTTATATGTGTATCATGCTAGTAAAATTCATCTCATTCCTATCCCCATGGGTCTATTCTAACCAAACACACACACTATCTCTTTATGTGTCCTTTGTCAACATTGATTCAAATCATTAGTATCAGTCAATTATATCTCATTTTCATTACACAATAGGATATGCATTGTTATTCTTGGAGTTTGATTGATATTTCCCACATGGTAATAGTTTCACATGTAGATATGGAAATTTTTCTATTCATGTATGAAAATATCAACTAGTGTTCCCATAGTGACTAATAGATACAAGGAAGATTTATCCTAGAGGCATCTCTTAGCTAGTATTACTCACTATTGACACTTTTAATAAAATTGATTTTTTAAGCTTGTTAAACCCTAGACCAAGTATTTTATACGAGCACTAAATGAGGCCTTTAATCAACTCCTTGGACAACTTGTATGGGTCTTGATGTAAATATTTGAAAACTCAAAGTACAAAAAATACTAATACTTGAAGCCATCCTCATGATTACACAAATTGAAAGAAATATATCTACATTAACAATAACAACTTATAATATTTCTATCTAACTTATGTCCATACGAAGTTACTATAGATATATCCTCCACTTTTGAGGAACTACACTCACTTCTTATATTTTGGGGAGAACACATCACCAACTTTTGTACACTTATTTAGAATCCATCCTTTCTTAAGTTTGCTAGTGGTGTGTATCAATGGGATCTCTGTCATTCAACATCCCTCATAATTTTACTCCATTTCTAGATCAAAATTTGTCTCTTAGTTGAATTTATCACTCCAAATCTCCAATGTCCAACATCCATGTTCCTTCATATTACAATAAATATCCATTCAAAACCATTGTAACATTTACTACCACATATAGTGGCCAATGGATAGATAACCATAAAAATGGACACCCTGTCTTCAATAATAAAATCAAAATCCCTCTTATTCTACATTTTCATGTAGATCACCACTCAACATAAATGGAAGTTTCCTATATTTTTTTCCTTAATCAAGATCCATCATAAACTAAGAAAAAACCAAAGACAATTTTGAACTTTATAAAAATAAAATAAAAAGGTAAATATATGCTTATCCAAGAAAGCATGTAGGCTGATGAAAATGCAATGTGCAAAAAAAATCTAATAAGATTAGTTAAGTAATTGCATATTTCATCCCTCATGGTATGTTCATTGCATTATTTATCAATTATTTCAACATTCAAATTCTATATGTTTGCAGTGTTTATAAAATTTCATATCCTTTGAACTACATCAAAATAATTGATCGTTTCTTTCAATTAGACATTTAATTTGAGTGAAACCTTTGTAAAACAATAAAAAAAAAACTACCAATGAAAAAAGCTGAACAATCTCCTATAGTATTTTAGATTTTATCAATCATTTATAAATTTTCCATTATATCATCGAGAGTGTTTTTCTTTCTTTACGTCTCATTACATCACAAGTAATTTAAATATCTTCTAAATTTTTAATAATTATTATTATAATTATAATTAATGATTAAACTAATTTCGATTTATCTTAACTCTAAATCTACCAAGGGTCGAGAAGGATAAAATTTGTTGAGATACAAATTTCTTTTAGAGTGAAATTTAGAAATTTAATCGTTTTTGGGGATTAATAAATCCAAAATTAAGATGGATCTAGACAAATTTAATATAAAATATTTAAAATTATATACATTATGTTTGTAAATATATCTTTCTTCTATCAATAATGAATGGTCATAAATATACATGACAATTCTCTTATCAATGAAATCCAATTTTTGGTAAATATTTTTCATTAATTTAATTTAAAATTCCAAACATTTAAATATGTTGATGTATGCATTTTAATATGCCATTCACTAAGTTGGCTTTTAATAGAAATGACAATTAATTTTAAATAATTATTTTTATCCATTTAAAATATTTAAACATGTAAACATTTTAATTTTTTAAATTATGAATATAGTTTAGGCATGCTTATTTTGGAATAGGAATTTTATAGTTTTAATTTAATTATTAATAATTATTAGGTACATAATAAGGATTTAACTTCCACAAAATATTTTAGAATATTCTTAGTTATATCAATATGTATGTTTATTTTAGAAAAGGAATTCCATACTTTTAATTTAAATATCCATAATTATTAGGTAGATGGCAGGGATTTAACATCCATATAATATTTTAGAACATACTTAGTAGCATACACAAATAAAACACTGAGATTTATTTTGGAAGTAGTTATGTTTTTTTCTATTCCTTTTAGTTAAAATCATTAGTTTAAAAAATGTGATATGAAATGAAATGAATTATAGTTTTCTTGGACATGTGGTATTGATGAGGTATGATGTTGGTCCATAGTATTGTAACAAAGCCTATTTACTGATTAGAATTATTCATGATAAAGTGGGAATGAATATATGTAGTTAGGAATGCTGTTATATGATTTTTTTAAATTCACATAAATTTAACTTATATATTAATTTATTATTATTATTGATAGTAATAATGATTATTTTAAATAAAGTTATAATTTACTTAATTCTTACGATTTTTCTCTATTTAGAAAATTGAGATGTATGAGGAAGTAAGTGTTTTGATATTTTTTTTGTTGGTTGATAAGTCGGTGAATCCTCAAAATCACTCTTACCCTATGGCTGAGAGGCCACGACTGAAGGGTGTCTAAGCAATCAAAGTCACCTGGGGATCGCACTCAGCCTGAGCCGCACTAGCGGAAACCATGCTTGATTTTTTGGTATCAGCGAGACTAGAACCGATGACCTTTACTTACGGAGCACCTTAACACCGCGCTCCTTCATCGACTGTTCTAAATCTCTTTGATAAGTGTTTTGATATTTATTATTGATTAATGTCTATCAATATTTACCAACCATTTAATTTATATAGTTGTGCTAGTAGTATTCACAAATACATCCACTTATACATTAAACAAAAACATGTAGAATACCATCAATTATTCAACATCTTCATAGGTTTCTTCATCTAGTCCAAGGTGTATTCATTACACCTTAATGTGTTCTATTAATCAACTTCAGAGCATGACCTTTCTATGGCCCACAATGCACAATGGTTCTGGTTGGAATTCTTACTCACATTACACCTATATCATGAACCAATCAAACACATGATTAGTGTCATGTCCATACTTTTTAAGAAAATAAATGTGAGATGTATCATGTGCTTTTAAAGTGGGTGGTAAGGCCAGTCTACAAGCTATTAGTCCCACTTATTCCAAGATTTTAAATGGTCCACAAAATCTAGGTGCTAATTTAGCACAAGACCCTACTTTTAGTGAGATTTTCCTTGGTCTACTATAGAGATATACATGCTCTCCCATTTGGAATTCTTTGTGTATTTTGTACTAGTTACCATAACTCTATTTCCTATCCTAATCTTCTTTCAATTTCTGTCTGATATTCACTGCTTCTTGTTCCATTTCGTTTAACATGTTAGGTCTGAGAACTACTCTATTTACTGGGGTATCCCAACTAATATGAGTGTTACAATTTTTTCCATACAATGGCTCAAAAGAACTCATCTTTAGTGACTTTCGGTATCCATTGTTGCATGCAAACTCCACTAATGATATGAATTCTTCCCACCAATTTGGTTGATGCATGACATACATCCTCAACATGTCCTCTATAATTGGATTTTCCTTTTCTATTTGACCACCTGATTGAGGATGATATGGCGTGCTAAATTTTATTTGGGTTCCAAAACCAACAACCAATGCCTTCAAACAAATTGAAGTGAACTTGGCATTATGATCTGATATGATATTCTTTAGTATTCCATGCAATTTAAATATTTCCTGCACGAAAATATGAACTATGTTGATGGCCCTATGGGTGGACATAACATCTATGAAATGAGATTCCTTTCTCAAATTTTCCTCTACCACCATCATAGAATCATTTTGTTTGGTAGTATTTGTTAATACTATAATGGGTTCAATAAATATAACTCCCCATTTCTACTTAGGAATTGTTATTGGTTGTAGTAGTCCTTCTAGGTGTTTTCATTATACTTTGACTTGTTGGCACTCCAGGCAGCTAGCAATGTACTCAGCAACTTACTTCTTCATCCCTAGCCAATAGTATGCTTTATTTATGGTTGTTATCATTTTATAATAGCTAAGATGAGCTCACTATAATTTTTTATTAAATTCATCAATTACAAGCTTCCTCAAGTCATTCAAACTAGTTGCATACCGTCATTAGTGAGCTTGTAGATATTTCTCATTGGTACCTTGCTTCTCGATGTAAACATTTATTCTCATGCTAAAAATTCTTGTCATGTTTGAATTCCTCTTTGATCCTTTTCTTGGTGTTAAACTCACATGTGCTTATAGATAAGAAATGAACTACTTGTAGACTTCAATTAAGTGCATCTACTACATGGTTTTCCTCACCCTTAATATGTTTTACTTCAAAAAGAAATTCACTAATTAGAGAAAACCGTATGACTTATATAACATTTAACTCAAGCTGTTCAAACAAATATCTCAATCCTCCATGATCTAACATCAATACAAATCTTCTTCAGGGCAAGTTGTGTCTCCACATAGCGTGAAAAATTGTTGTTAGTTTCAAGTCATTAGTGACATAGTTCTTCTCATGGTCATTTAATTTCCTTGACTTATAACATATCACATTCATTTCTTACATGAGGATTTTCCTAGTCCTTCCTTATAAAAATATGTGCAGCGCAGGAAATCCTTTTCTCGATCTGTTATCCTCAAAATTAGTGGACATGTGAGAAATTTCTTGAGCTATTAAAAAATTTCCACACATTCTAGTGTCTATTTAAATGTTACCCATTTCCATTGTAGTAATGTGATTGGATGCCCAATATTGGAAAATTCTCGAATGATCCTTTGGTAATATCATACCAATCCATTAAAGGATCTAATCTCTATGACATTTCAAGGAGCTGAAATCTCCACTATTTCCCTAACCTTTTCGGGATCCACAACCACTCTTTCTCTTAAAATGACATGTCCCAAATATTTGACTTGTGGTTGGAATAATTCACATTTTCTATGTTTAGAATATAGATTGCTTTCCCTTAGTAATTGCAACACTTCGTTTAGATGTTCCTCATGTTCTTCTCTAGTTTTTTAGTAAACCAAGATGTCATCTAAAAAACCCAATATAAGCCTTTTAAAATATGGGCTGAGGATGTTGTTCATCAAAAACATAAATGTGGTTGGTGCATTTGTGAGCCCAAATGGTACCACCTTATAATTGTAGTGTCCATTTCACGTCCTAAGCACTATCTTATGGATTTATTCATCTTTAATTCAAACCTAATGATAACTAGATCTCAAATATATTTTAGAGAACACTATAACCCCTCTCAGCTAGTTAAGTAGATCATAAATTATCGATAGTGGATACTTGTTTGCATTGTAGTTTTTATTCAGTTGCTAGTAATCAATGCACAACTACGACATGCCATCCTTATTCTTTTCTAAAAACACTTGTCCTTCCTAGGGTGACACACTAGGTCTAATGCACCACTTATCCAATGTTTCTTTCTTATACAACTTTAACTGTACCAATTATGGGGTAGTCATATGATATGGAGCTTTTGAAACTAGTACTACATCATGATTAAATTCAATTGAAAAATCAATTTCCCTCCCAAGTGGAAATATTGCGAGTCTCCTCTAGAAACACAATATTCAACCTCTTCAACACAAGGTGCTCTTCAATTCTTTTTTTTTTTTTACACACTCATCCTGTGGATCATGAATAGGGAACACCCTTTTCGATTACATTTCTTTACTTTTAGTGGTAAAAATTTCTAACCGAGATGTGGTTTCTCTTTCCTTGAAATGTATTTTCCTCACCTTCATCGTTGACGCACTCTAATAGCTTATTATAGTAGTCTACATTGGTTATGTTGTCTACCAACTAGTCATTCCAATTAAAGTGTCATATTATGCCACCATTAGTAGGTTGAAGGTAGCTATTGTGTGCATGTCACCTAACTTGAGGGGGAATTTTACCACTATCTCTCTTACTATATTTTTGATTCCTGTGGTCAGTTGGTCTAGCCATGATTTTACATGAAGCTTTCTTTGCAAATCACACATATTTATAACCCTTGGAATAATATAAATAAAATTAGAACCCATATTGATTAAAATTGAAACAGGCTAGCTCAGAACCATACCTTCCATCTTAATCATCGAGGCTTGATGAATTTCTTTCAGTTTGTCCAATATTGCAAAAAGATAAAGTGCACTCTCAGCTACATTGTTCATCTTTGTTACCTCTTAGGAATTATACAATTCTTACTATTTTGCCACTAGAGAGGATAATCCCTCTGCTTGTGGTTCTCTCCACATCCCTGACACTGTAAAAACCTTCTATTTGGCTCCTTGGTATCCTCTCTTATGATTTTGTAGGTCACTATTTACTATAACTAGTGAAATTATGTTGGAATTCATGCTTCGGAGGAGTGGAAAGCTCAAAATTTTTCCATCCTTGCTTTTGTTTTGAGGGTTTTGTCCCTCTTCCTTTAAAACTACTTTTGTCCTTCTTATTCTAATCTAATCAAAATTTAGCCCTATGTTTAGAATCATCATAGTAATACTAAGCCTTCTGAGTGGTGTCCTCCAATGTCTTATTAAACTCAATCCTATCCTTATAAGACTATGGTAACCCAGAAATGTATCTTTATATCTTCACCTTATCTTCCTTTATATATGGCACATACCTCAACAACTCCAAAATTTATTGGTATAAGCCTCCCAGGTAAGTGTACCTAGTTTATGTTCATGGAATGCTTTAATTTTGTAATCATAGTACCTTCACAATAAGTACTAGTCATGGAAATAATTTTCAAATTTTGTCCATGATAGCTCCTTTTCTTTAATTCCTTTGAAATTTATGAAATTCCCCCATCAGATAACAACTTTTCCCTTCCATATAATAATTCCGACACCGGTCTTCATGTTGTTCGAGTAGTCGTGGACTCTAAACTATTTCCTCATTTTGAGCAATGAGGCTTCTACCTATTCAACCTTATTTATTTCTCTATCGAAGGTAGGGGTATTTTCTTTCTTGAAATTTTCCAGCAATGCGCTCTTCTCAGTTCTCCTTTGTTGGTGGTGGCTTCTGGTTGCAGTACTACTCAATTGGTCTTAGTCACTCTACATTCTATAGAGTGTTGAGTGGGATTTCTCTTCTCATTGTGTCTTCACTTGTTTTTCAATTCCTTTCCTTTACTATTGGATTCCAATCCCTATATCGAGTTCTTTAATGAGATTTTCTTGGATTCATGCTTTCCTAGATAGTTGTCACCAAGCTCACGCTTCCCTTGCTTTTGCAAATATGATAAGATATGCAAAGTAACTACATTCACATCTAATTTTGTTTCTTATGCTGTCACGATATTTTCTTTGTCTAGATTTCAACTTTTCAATTCATCTCTCAAGATCCTAAGAGTATTCATCCAATGAAGGTATTGTTTGTCTGACTTTTTAACTAAGTCCTCTTCCTGATTATGATGTGATATTTTTGTATTGTACTATACCATTCTATTACCCATTCCTGTATTTCTTACTATATTGTTGTCTTCTTATCTTAATGTTTCTTCATACACAGAGAGTTATTAGTTAAATATGGAATGAATATAGAAATTCATCACCTTGGTATGTTATCACTAAACATACTAATATAAAGCTTTTCACAAAATCAAAACCCATGTTAGTTATATATTCTATAGCAATAATACATGTCATAATTCTATCAAGTTTTTTTTAACCAGAAAGAGTACTATATTTGTATATAAATCACACTTATTCACATCCAAAATCAGGATTTTACATAAGAATTTTCAGCTGGCTAAGGGCTTCTGAAAATTCATTTGTTTCGCATCCCTTCCCAGAGAATTTTTTCCCCAAAATCCAAAAAAAATCCCAAGACTAGTAGCCTGTGGCTATACATTCTACAATATCGTTGTAATACATATTTACAAGTGAAGTTTTCCATTAAAAATCATATTTAAACTAAGAGAGAAAAAAATATTACTCCTCCATCGATACTGAAATGTTAAGATCGAAACCAGTATATTCTTCATCAATCATTGGGCTGGTCTCTCCCATTTTGAGCTTCATATTCTCAATATTTTGTTTCAGCACATCCACTTCATCCTCCAGTTGTCGAATGCACTCCTTCTTTTCGATATTCTGCTCTTGCATTTCTAATTCCTCCTTTTGTCGTTGATGGATACACCTTTTCATAATTGACAGACCCTCCCTAAATTGCATATTCTCTTGTGCATAGCCATTATATATATGCATGTTTCTACCACCCTCCTGATCTCTTCCCTCCCTCGACTCCGACATCCAAGGCTGACGACAGCCCCAAGAACTAGACAGTGAGACCTCCTCCATTGACTTGCTCTACACAATCATTTTCACAACCAAGGAGCTACTAGATTGACCAATCTCCAAGGTATCTCGAACCCCCTACTTAGGATTGTTCCAAGCAATCAACCCAATTCCATGATCTTGCTGTACAATAAAAATTCGACCCTTACCAGCACTCAACTTCCTGCGATGACTGCAGACACCAGCAGTTACCACCGTTGAGTCCAACACCCTAACCAGAATCCTACAAAAATTACAAAGTGACCTCAGCCCCAACCATTGGGCATGAGGATATATTGACCAAAAACAATGACAGAAGTTCAAATTGTTACCCCATTTATAGAAGATGCATGTCTGAAGTTTGATGCAAGCTTGGAAATTGGTACTCATGATGTTGAGATCCCAATGCTCCACCATAATTTCCCATATTTTCACTTCGTCCTTCATCCTTATCCACTCCTTCCTCCCATCCGCTATCTGAGCAATTCAGATTAGAGAGATTAAATGCTTCTCACGGTCTCCCATTTTATTACATGCTTCTGTGCTAGAACATTGAACACTATAATTTTTTCTATGCTGCGAGGCCTGGGCTCTCAGCTGTGATACCTCCCAGTACCAAGTGTAGTACATATGTGATGGGAGGAGCCACGTTGTAGTAGCAAGTCGAGCAAACTTATTCTATGAGGCGCGAGGATAGGCTAGGATGAGTTAACACCGATGAGATAGTGGCTGGGGAGTAGGGGATGGATCATATCAAATGGAGGCATCTCAGAATGAAATTAAGAAGGGTGACGAGGGTCAGGGAGGAGAAATGACATGGGAGAATAGGGGAGGGGAGGTAAGGGGCGGGGGGGAAAATGAACAGGATGAAGGGAGAGAGGGCAGGGTAAGGGGTATATAGGTGCTAACCCTAAATTAACCTTGTTTCTTTTATTTCCTAACCTCTTGATACTACCAAGAGCGCCTTCCCTCGTCCAATGCTTGAAAACCTTAACCATGATTGGGGAATGTGTAGTGTTTCCTCTATTTCACTCACTATACTTCTTTGTGCATTCAACTGGTAGGCCAAATTTTCTTACTTATCTACTTCCTATTTATTCTCTCTTAGGACGTGAAAGAATGACACCAAATCAAAGAGAGGAATTATACCTTGGGATATCTTAATGATTTGGTTTAGATTCATATTTTTTGCTGATGAATTGTATTTCAAATGTTTTATTATCAACATTGAGTCTCCTAAGATTTGGATCTTCCTGATGCCCTTTTTTGAGCCAGAGAAAGTTTGAGGGAAAAACAATAAGCTCCATATTTATTGCTTGTCTTCCTTCCCAGGCCCCAAGCATATATATCTTTTATGTTTCCTTTGGAATTAATGAGAATCTCTCCCCCTCCTGCCACACCATCATTCTATCAAGTTAATAACCCTTTAAGCTATAAATATAAATTCAACATATACAATAATTAAAGTTTCATATTAAATTTTGTGCGTTTGTGTGTGAGCCTTGTCAGGTCTAGTGTTGAACCATCTCTCTAATACCACTCTGTAACCACCTCCCTTCCACCCCTTAAAACTTCAAGGATTGAGGAAGGTATTACCTAGTTGACCCTATCCCCATGCTCTATTATGGAGATGGCGTTATCAAAAGCTTCAATTTTCATGTCTTTTGAATTTAATTATGATATGACCATGATGACTAGCTTGTTAGGGGGTTTTTGATGATATTAAATTTACCTTACTCTAACTTCTAGGTCAAATTTTAGAATTGTTATATTTTTTGGCTTATTAGTAGAGGCCATGTAGCACCCACATGTCCGTAGTGGGGCTCGTTGAACCATATCTTCTCAACACCTACATATTATGGGTCTTCCCCCTCGACTACCTCTCCTCCAAACCCAGGTTGAGGCCCAAGGGGCAAGATTCGATGATATCTCAAAATCAAGATTTCCTCTTTATGATTGAGCACTTTAGGTTGACGTTTGAGGTTTTTATAGATGCATCGACATGATGCCTTTACACAGGCTAACTTCCATGAATATCTTGAAGTTCCAAGGGCTTGATAGCATGGTTAGATAAATAAGGTTCCACCCTCATCACACTCTCCTCTTTTTTGTGCCTACTCGTTATGCTCCTGCCTCGGCCGAATACAACTAGTAATGTAGGCCCCTCAATTGTGGCACCAAATGTCGAGATGGGTGGCTCTTCATGAATATCAATCATAGAACATATGTAGGTGGTTTGATGCTAATCCCAACTTTGGCCCCACCATTGCTAATTAAACATCAACTATGTGGGGACCCCTTAATTGATCTCAACCATTCATCTTAATTGGTAATGTGTTCCGAACTAACTTGTGTGAGGTTTAACACCCATTGCTTCAGTTAAACAAAGATTCTACTCTCTATATCTTTGGGGCAATAAAAATAAATTTTCTCCTACTATAAAGAAATCTAATATGCTTTATGCTTATTGTAAAGAGATCTAACCACAGAGATTCACCCCCTTTTATCATAGAGATTCTTAATCTATAAATAATAATTATTGTAATACCAAGGCTAATACCATGACTTTCCAATATCATATGCCCAATAATCCATAACTCATTTTATATGACACTTATTCACATGACATTTTTTCATTAATGAATTTAATTAAAAGGACAAAAAAAACATAACTACTTTGGAAATACATCTCATCTTTTCATTTGTGTATACTACTATGCATATTCTAAAGTATTATATGGAGGTTAAATTATCACAATCAACCTAATAATTGATAATTAAATTAAAAAAGCCATATTCTAAAATTCAAATACCTATAGGAAAAATTAATATTAATAAAAATATTTAAAATAAAATTATAATTTAGATCATTTTAATGATTTTTTTTCAATGTTGGCAATGTGATATGCAGAGTAATTTTTTTTGATATAGTTGTGTGGAGGATGATTAATTTTGTTCAACATTTCAAGTGGACAGTCCACCCATCATCAGAGACCTAAGAAATTTGATTGATTACAAACGAGCATTGTGAATCCTTTAATAGGAAAAATCTTTCAAAATTAGCAGTTAAAGAATACTATTAGAATAATTAAATAAATTAACTCATGAACAATAATAATATATTAATAAAATAGTTGTCCAAAGATATATATATATATATATAGAATAGGCCAAGTGAAATGATTTAGTATATAATGAATTAATTATTTAATTAAAAGAAAAAGAAATGAAATATAGAAATTAGGAGGGTTACAAGGAAATTAAGGCACAAGGGTAAATGATAGAAAACACACACACACATATCCTTGTCTTTTAATTTAAATGTCATTCACCATTTCCTCTTATTTTCCTCTTAACTCTACAATTTTTTATATTTTATTTTAGTAATTTTTAATGGCTAATTCACAACGCTTTTTTGTAACTAATCAAATTTCTGAGGTCCATGACGATAGGGTGGAGTGTCCACCCATTCAAATTTTTTAGGTCCATGATGATGGGTGGAGTGTCCACTTAAACATTGGACAACATTAAACATTCTCCACACAATTGTATCGGAAAAGTTGCTCTCATTATGAATAGTTGTCGAAATATACACTCTCTCAATGTGAGATGTATGGTGAGGTAAGTTTTTTTATCTAAGAATATTTTTAACCATGGACATTCATCCTTGCTTTAACATGAAGATTCTTAAATTTAAATATGTTTTGTTACAATACCAAGGCTTATTAATACCACATGTCCAAAAAAGTCATAACTCATGTTCATATGACATTATTTTAATGAATCACATTAATTAACAGGGTATAAAGGGTATAAATACTTTTGAGATAAATATCAACCTTTGATTTGTGACTAGTACTAAGAATATTCTAGAATATTTAGTGGCCCCTTCAAGTTTAAGATCCTTAACCCTATAAGCTAACCCCCTTACATCAGGGTTAAGATCCTTAACCCTGTAAACTAACCATCAACCAGGGTTAAGATCTTTAACCCTATAAACTAACCATACCATGGATTATCAATACTATGTGCCCAAAAATCTATAACTCACCTCATATGGCATGTCTTTTTATTAATCAATTTAATTGTAACTGCAAAAATGACATAACTATTTTGGAGATAAATCTCTACCATTGATTAGTATATAGTACTATGAATATTCTAGAATATTTCATTAAAGTTAAATCCCTACCATTCACCTAATAATTATTCATAATTAAATTAAAATTATGAAATCCCTATTCCAAAATTGACATAGATATCTAAATAATTATTGATAATTAAATTAAAATTATGTAATTCTTATTTGAGAATAGGCGCACCTATTAGGGTAATTACTAGGGTATCCATATAAATTAAATGGATAGTAAAATTGGATATGAATTAAAGCACTTCCCTCATAATACATGTCTCATTGTCTTTCACAAATAATTTTACTTTTTTACTATAAAACTAAAAAATAATTTAACTTTCTCATGAATTTAACGTGCCTATGGATATGACATCCCTTATGGCTACCTCTCTCCTATGCATTCTACCACTTCAAGAAAAATTTATGGGACCTTCCTTCTCAACGAGGGAGGAAAAGACCCCTTGGCATGATTCTTGTATACATGTCTGTGTGAATTGGCATCACTTCAATATACTCATCCTTGGATACTAGTTTGAGCTTTGTCTCATCCATCATTGCCTCCTTTGATTGTTTCTTTTTCCCACCATGCACCATTCTAAGGCGGGTTTCCTTCCATCTTCTTTGTTGACTTTGCCCCCTACCCTGACAACCTTTTCTGATGGTGAAGACCTAGTCCCAAGCACGCTGTTGTTACAACCTACCTAGAAAGTTTTAATGGCCTCTCACTTTCATGATCATCCTATGCAGCTCCCCTCCCATCTCTATCCTAGTCTCTATGACATCTTTCTACCACCAATATCCATGACTCGTCCATGAGCTCGTTGTCGGAATAAAAGTGGATGTCATAATGCTTTAGGCTCCAAGGCATGATTACAAGAAGAGTCTTCATCCCATAGCTTCCATGCTAACACACCTCCAAATGTTCAACAGGAAATCGTCTTATCTAAGGTCACACTAGATTTAGAAGTCATGGTTGGCATAACCTCTTTTGTTCGATAGATAGGAAATTAGCGATGCCACCAAAATCAAAATATATTGATTTATACTAGCATGTTAGGTTGTTGCTCGAAGATGCAGCAGATCATGATTGATTTAGTTGACCGCAGATTCAATATGTCCGAGGGGTAGAAAATTTGACAGCCACACTGAGCACATTTTGTCGGTGGCCTCTCCAAATTATGCCTAAAGCAGCGCTCACGGTATCGTATAAAGAATATATGCACTTTTTTCATTGTTAATCTGCGTAACTGCCAACAGGTTCTCCATATTCTTTGTGTACGACACAATCGCCCATGAAAACTGCTACAGCACGATTAATTTCTGTATCCGTAAGCTTCAATGATGTTACATGTTACAATGGTATATATCGCATTAACATTTTGTCGGTTGACTGACCAAATAACTTATTCAGAAATTGTAGCACCCAAGCGGAGCGAAGCGGAGGAATTTTGCATTTCTTTTTTAAATGAGACACGTCCGTTTTATAACGGCTGGAAGTGTATGACTTTCCTGGGCATGTACCTTGAGATGGTTTACGACTGCCTGTGATTAGAAAGGGTTATACGAGAAGATATGACTGCCTGGGCACGTCTTAATGTCTTGTGTTGCTGTTACAGGAGCCATCAATACTCTGCATAAGTGTTTATATGCACTACCCATTTCGTCGAAATATATCTCTAAATTATGTTTGTTATTACTGTTTATAAGTTGTAAGTTATAAAAAATGTACTTTCGTTCGTTTAATTTTTTTAATTCAAAATATTATTGTGTGATTATAATTTTAATTATTATTATTTTTTTTAATTTAAATTATATGTGTATGTTTATAATAACTTAGAATGTTAAGCTCATGTTTGCTTTTTCATTAATTAATGGAATTTTGAAATGTTAATTACTTTGTTGCATTTTCAGTTGTGTGTAATTTTTCAAGTTTACATAACATAATAGAAATTATTAAATGATAAATAAAATTATTTATAGTATTCAAGTAATAAAATTTCAAATAGCAATTATCAAATAATAAATTATGTAAATTATCTATTAACAATAATAAATATTTAGATATAATTAACACAATTATATATATTAAATAGTGGTTAAGTACTATAATTATGAGCTGATCATAAACATCAAAACACTTTCTTTATTATACATTTCAAATTGCTACGTTTAAAAAACGATTAAAAATAACTAAACCATAATTTTATTTAAAAAAACTACTATTATTATTATTATTAGAAGAATTAATATATAAGTTAATATATATACATTTAAAAAAACAAGATTAGAGATTCACTTCCACTTTATTATAGAATTTTTTAATGGCTAAATATGTTTTGTTATAATAGCATAAGCCAGAACCATAATTTATCAATATTACACACCCCAAAAACCATTACTCATTTCATATGATACTTGTTCATATAACATTTTCTTAATTAATAAAAAAAAAAACGTAATTACTTTGAAAATAAATCTATATCTTTAATTCATAAATGCTATTAAAAATATTTTAAAATATTACAAAACTTTTAAATCTTTGTTATCCACCTAATAATTATTAATAACTAAATTAAAATTATACAACCCCTATTTCTAAATAAACATACCTATCAACATAATTATTAAATTAATTTTTACCACCTCTTATAAACTCTTTTCAATAAAATACATGAGCTTAATTAAACACAATATACCTGCACTACTTGTCAAGCGAAATACATATAAATATCTCAACTCTGTTGCTTATTACTTTTGATGCGTCTGCGAAAGGCTATAACAATATGAGTTATATTACACATTAAACAATCAAATAATCATTTTTCTAAGTGATTCATTTATTAAATAATTTTTTGAAATTAAGATTAAAACAAATAAACCTATTTACATTTAAAATACATAATTTTATATATTTTAAACGAACAGAAATATTTATCTTTAATTTTATTTCATCCGTAACAAAATTTTCATAATTAACTTTTCGAAAAACATACATTTACAAATCTAATAAATATTTTAAGTTAATAATTTTCTTTTAGATATGCATAATTTGATTAAATAAATAAATTAAATATTTATATATTAAAATTATATAATTAAATTTGACAAGCCACACGTTGTTTGAGGTATTAATTGACAAACCTATAAATAACAATAAAACCTAAAAGGGATAAATGTTAGAAGAGATTGTGTAGATTTATTTATTTAAGAGATTTTTTATAATTTATAAAGACTCCACTTAAACTAATTCCCTAAGTAAAATAAAGGAAGGAAAAAAATATACTTGTAAATAGATATAATTAAAATGTTAAATAATGGATAAATGAACATAGCTCAAGTAATGAAAGATACAATTACTTTAGCCAACTTTAATAAAAATTTTACACATTTCATTATCATGAGGTAACAAATTTTTGTGGTGAGGCATGCTAATTGAAAGTGCATCATGTATCCCATGAGTCCATTTTGGTATAGCTTAAAAGTGCCTTTACCTTTTGTTTGGTTTAGTGTGGCTCTTGAGTTAGGAAAATATTAAAATAAATTTCCATCCATGTTGAGTGGTGATCTACTCTAAGATGTGGAGTAAGAAAGGATTTGATGTTATTGTATGTCTATCATCATGGTGATCTACTCATTGGACGTTGTGCATTGCAGTTAATGATAAAAGGATGTTGAACCTAACGTTATATGGATGTGCTAGAACATGTATGTTAATATGGAATGGAAATTCAACCAAAATATAGACTTTGGTGTAGAGACGAAGTAAAAAATATGAGGGACTTCGAATAATAGAGACACAATGATAGAAAAAATGGATAAACTAAAGAAGGATGTATTTTGAATTACTCTGCAAAAGTTAACGATGTGCATTTTATTTAATGTAAAGGTAAAGTTGGATTTCCTTTAAACATAGATGGTAGAAATGTAGGAACTTTTCATGTTTCCAAGATCTAGATAGAAACATTGGAAGCCATGACTGTTATATTATAAATGTATCTCTTTCAAGTTGTGAAATCAAGAAGATATTATCTAGGTACTCGTATTATTTTGTAATTTAAGTTAATAACTATATACATCAAGAACCATATAAGTTGTGCAAAATATTGATTTAAGGGGATAATCTAATGTTAGCATGAAATAACTTGTATAGCATACACCATGTTAAAAGAAATCCCTCTAATTAGGATAGCCAATAATGAGTGTATTGTCTAAGATATTTTTGAAACTACATTTTCTTCTACGAATTGTATGTCATTATGGATGCACTAGTTAATATTTTCATATATGACTGAAAAAAATCTATGTTTGCATTACGTCCAAATGGGAAATAACATTAAAACTCCAAGAATTATGTCCCATATCTTATAGCACGATGAATAGTGAATATGTTGGAGTGTTACTAATGAGTTGAATCAATGTTGGAAAAGGAGACATAGAAATATAATGTATATATCATGTTAGAATGCAATGGACATAAACACATGATGTATTTGAATAATATAATACACATATAAATACATGACCCATGCCATTTTGATTCATATTGCAAGAGGTGTTTTGGAATCTTGATGATTGTTCCTATTCATTTGTGACTTTTCATATTACTTATCATGTGAATATTGTTGGAAACTAGGGAAATCTTGAGAAGAGGGGTGAACTTGTATTTCAAAAAATTTAACAAATATTTACCCAAACAATCACAATCAACAACATAGAATTTCATCAATAACGTAACATTTAAACACAAAAATTTTATATCGAAACACATGCAATATAAAAATATAAATTATTTTTTATTATGATGTAAATGAAAACACCAACATCATATTACATCAAGTTATGTAGGCCACAACCTACTAGAAACTCCAATCCCCTTTTCTTTGCAAGTACCAACTTGCTGGAAGCACTGACTCCCAATGTTTACTGACACCAAACTATTGAAGGAATTGACCCCCTGTTATTTACAAGGACCAACCTAAAGGAGGTTCCAACCCCTTGATATAAAAGAACTTACTTGCTCTACCCATTATTTCCATCTTTTATTCATTTTGAAACTCAAATCCACAAGTTATTTAGACAAAATATTGTTGAACCAATTGCATAGCCCTCATATCTACCACTGTTACTTTGGTCTAATGTTCAAATCCTTCACAGATCTATCCTACAACCCAACTCATTACTAGTCCTTGATATATGAACTTCCCTTCTGGCCCAAATTTGAGTTGAAAATAATTATATTATTTTGTATTAATGGAGAAATGGTTACATAGTTGTAACGTATCTCCCTAGTTTAGGATTAGTTCCTAGAGTTTAGCGGTTTGGTTGCAACTTCCTAATTCCTAGTGTTGTACTTAAATGATGTAATCTTTCATTCATGAATAATAGAGTGTACGAGAGTGATCTCTCTGTTCCGAGTGTAGTCTCCAGGTGCAGGCCTCACCTATGAGCTACATCTCCTTCATTTCAATTCTGTTCACATTTTATCTTGGTATCAGAGCTCAGATTGGGTGAGCCTGATCTTGTATCACCTCTTGTGACTGAAGTGCCTTTGTGGCCAGCTTGCCCTTGTGGCAGAATTTCCTGTATGGTTTGAGGTGCCTTTGTGGCTGCATGTACACAAGAGCTTTGTGCTCAATTGAGCAGGTGGACTGCAGAACACCTGGCTCAGATTCGGATGTTTTTTATTTTTTCTGAATAAAAGGAGATTGGCGCGCTTTTCTCACTGACAGCAGTGCCACGAGGGTATTTGGTGCATCTGTTAGTCCATTAGTCTCGCCAGGAAATTTTACTCGGGAACGCGCCAATCCACCTTCAAGGAGATCTGCAGGAAGCCTCATCTTCATTTTGCGATTTGCAAAGGAGGAGATTGGAGAAGTTGCAGATCTATCCGGGAGAGGCAGATCGGATCAGTTTTGATCAGATCGATTTTTCAGCTGTATTGAAAAACGACAGATTTTCTCATCGGAGTGAGATTGATTTTGCTGAGTTGTCAGATATTGCCGGATCTAAATCAGTGAGTAGATCACCAGATCAGTAGATCGGTGACAGATCGATTTGAAAGGTATCAATTTTTTGTTACTATTGGGTAGATTCATTTTTTAATCTGATCAAAATGAGTAATACGATGGAATCTTACCTCCACAAGTCTGGCAAACTCGATGGATCTAACTTCACGAATTGGAAGTTTAAGATCCAGACTTTGCTTGAAGGTGCGAATGCTTGGTCCATAGTTACAGGTGATGAGCAGAGGGTGAATGCGAGGACGCAGGAGCAAGACTGGGATAAGTGAGAGAAGAATGCGAAAGTTTTGCTGAAAATGTCTATGAAGGACAATGTTATTCTGCACATCAGAGATTGTAAAACGTTCGCGGAGATCTAGACAACCATTAAAAATATGTATCAGACCCAAAACACAAGCCGAGTTATGGCACTTAAAAGCAAGCTATTTTCGATGAGGATTAACGAAAATGAGACTGCTGCTACATTTGTTGCGCGAATCAAAGATGTGAAAGATGCATTGGGAAACATCGGAGAGGCGGTGTCTGACTATGATCTTGTCTCAATCACACTGAACGGGGTGCAAGATGAATTTCAAATGTTCATCACTAGATTGGCGGCAAGGGAGAAAGTGCCCACATTTGATGATTTGACAGGGATCTTGCTGCAAGAGGAGGAGCAGCGGCAAAACTTGAACCCCTAGAGTGATGATCTTGCACTGATGGCGAAATGGTGATCATTCAGAGGGAAGCAGCCACAACAGCAATCATAGCAGAAAGAAGGAACATCGTAGAAGAATCCACATAAAGGTATGATTGCAAATAATTCTATAAAGAAATGTTATTATTGTGGAAAGAAGGGCCATGTGTAGAATGTATGCTTTAAGAAGCAGGCTGATGATGCAAAGAGGAAGTGGGAAAAGCACAGAAGATACTTTATTGAAGAAGATGTTGAAGAAGATAAAGATTTCAATAATGAATTTCGACTATTCATAGTCGACCATTCCCTTTCAGCATCTGATGAGGATGATATGTGGTATGTTGATTTCGGAGCATCCTCTCACATGACAGGTAAAAAGGAATTTTTTGATAGTCTTGAAGTACATACGGATCAAAAATCTATTTAGGAGATGATAATGGATATGAGATTAAAGGTTATGGGGTTATTCCAGTCAAGTTACCAAATGGAAAAATTAGTCATCTTCAAAATGTTTTATATGTACTTGGAATTAAGAAAAATCTGATATCTATATCCATGATAACTGATCAAGATATGCAAGTCGAGTTCTTCAAGACTCATTGTGTGATAAAGGATTGCAGGGAAGAAATGGTTGCAACAGGCGTGCGTGTTGGAAGCCTATATAGACTAGATGTGAAGAGTATATCAAAGCGAGCCATGGTTGCAGGAGGATCGACAACTGAACAACTCTGGCATTAGAGATTCGGTCACTTGAATTTGCAGGACCTCATGCTATTGCAGAGAAAAGGTATGGTTGAGGGGCTCCCTATCTTTCGTAATATTCAGCTAAATTGTGATGGATGTGCCTTAGATAAAATGCATAGAGAACAGTTTCTTGTGCATGATAGGAGGAAGGAAATAGATATTTTAGAACTATTGCACACTGATATATGCAGACCTATGCAGACAAGGTCGCTAGGTGGAGCGTATTATTTTTTGCTATTTACTGATGACTGCACCAGATACTCATGGGTTTATTTTCTGAGTAAGAAAAGTCAGACTTTCCAGTGCTTTAGAGAATTTAAAACCTTGGTGGAAAAACAATTTGGTAAGAGTATAAAAATTCTCCGATCCAATCAAGGGGGAGAATACAAGCTAGGGGAATTCATGAAATTCTGAAAATCTCACGGGATTGTTCAGCAGTTTACAGTGCCACACACACCACAGCAGAATGGAGTTGCAGAACGCAAAAACAAAACCTTAGTGGAGTGGGCAAGGAGCATGTTACAAGGTAAGGATCTATCTAATAGTTTTTGGGCAGAAGCTGTTGATACTGCTGTATATTTGAAGAATAGAAGTCCTACCAGGTATCTTAGCTTCAAAACTCCTTTTGAAGCTCTATATGGATTCAAACCTATAGTAAATCATCTACGAGTATTTGGGTCAAAAGCATTTGCCCATATACCCAAATCTGATAGGAAGAAATTAGATCCTAAAGCTGTGAAATGCATCTTTGTTGCTTATGGCACAGAATTTAAAGCATATAAATTGTTCAATCCTGGGATGTAGTGTTTCACGAACAGGTACAGGAAGGGAAAGATGACATTGGTGATGATTGGCACATTCCATTGTTGATGGATGAAAATAGCGAGGATGAAAGAGAGCAGGAGCAGAAAGAAGAGCAAAAAGAAGAACAGGAAGAAGGTGATAAAGCAAGCCCATTTAGAGCTGAAGAAAACAAATTTGAGGTAAGTCCCCTACCAAGGAGATCTGGTAGGAAGACTCAAAAACCATTAAAATTGAGAGACTATGCTTCGATGTCAAATGTTTTGAACATTGTAGAGCCCACTAATTACAAAGAAGCTAGTCAATTTAAGGAGTGGAGAGTTGCAATGAATGAAGAGATGGAATCAATTCTTAGAAATGACACTTTGGATTTAGTTGAACTGCCTAAGATAAACACCCATAGGATGTAAATGGCTATTTAAACCAAAAATGAATGCAGATGGAATTATAGAGAAATTAAAAGCTAGGCTGGTTGCAAAAGGATATTCACAGCAGGAAGGTATAGATTTTGATGATACTTTTGCACCTATAGCAATGTTAAATACAATCAGAATGCTTATTGCACCTACACTAGCTTGATGTCAAATCTGCATTTTTAAATGGTGAGTTAAAAGAGGAAATTTATTTAGTACAACCAGAAGGGTTTGTAAAGCAGGGGCAGGAACATCTTGTTTGCAGATTGAAAAAGGCTTTATATGGTTTAAAGCAAGCACCCAGGTCTTGGTACGAAAAGGTTGATTCTTTCTTCTTAGAGTATGGCTTTCATAGAAGTTTAAATGACCCAAATTTTTATACCAAGTACAATAAGCAGGGGGAGATTATTCTAATTTCTTTCTATGTAGATGACATGATTATAATAGGAGGTGTAGATGATTTAATCAGAGGAATAAAAAGGCTTATGGCACAAGTTTTTGAGATGAAAGATCTTGGAAGACTTCATTACTATCTGGGATTAGAAGTATGCAGAGATACTGGGCAAACTTTTCTTACCCAAGGGAAGTATGCCAGAAATCTGTTAGAAAAGTTTGGTATGGATCAGTGTAGATCAGCAGCGACACCTTTGCAGCAGAATCTGAAGTTGAGCAGTGACAACGGCACTAAAGAGGTTGATGCTACAATGTACAGACAGCTGGTTGGCAGCTTGATATATCTCACAACAACCAGACCTGACTTAGCATACTCTGTTAGTGTGTTGAGCCAATTCATGTCAAAACCACTTGAAAGTCACTGGGTAGCAGCAAAAATTGTGTTGAGGTATCTTTGTGGTACTGTTAACTATGCCATTTTATACACTGATGCATTTGATGTTATTCTAGCAGGTTTTTCAGATTCAGACTGGGTAGGTAACTTGGATGATCGAAGGTCCATCACAGGTTACGCATTTAGCATAGGATCCAGGGTCATAGCATGGAGCAACAAGAAGCATAGTATTATAGCTTTGTCTTCGTGTGAAGTTGAGTATCAAGCATTGTGTGCAATGACGTGTGAAGCGATCTGGTTGAGAAGGCTTCTCAATGATGCAGGAAAAGAACAGAAGAATTCCACTTCCATCAAAAGCGACAACTAGAGCACCATTAAATTGGCATACAATCCAGTGTTTCACAAAAACACCAAACATATAGACACTCAGTTCCATTTTGTCAGAGAGAAGATACAATCAAAATAAATTACTGTTGAATCTTGTAAAACTTGTGACAATATGGTTGGTATTTTTACAAAGCCTCTTTGTTGGGTTCCTATAATACTAGTGATTACCCCATTACTATTGTAGTTATACCCCTTATTAATATTGTTGTGCCCCTATTGCCCCCATATTGTTATTACTGTGCCCCATAGAATCCCTCTATTGTTATTTTTGTGGCTTTATATTATTATTGTTAGGTCGGCTGGATTATATTGTGACTCCTTAGACTCCTATATATAGAAAGGAGGTTTTGTCATTTGAATCATCCAAGAATTTTTCATTTATGTAATGTAAAGGAGGTTGCCCCCTCGATGAGGCTGAATTCTAAGGCGTTGATCTATCTTTTCTATCTTTTCTTGAGCTGGTTTCATAACATTTGGTATCAGAGCTTTGGATTCTAGGGTTTCTCTGCTCCAAACAAGTCATCGTGGCATTTTCACTATAACTATTTTTCTATGAAATTTCAGAAGTTGCAAAAGAAACCCATTTGAGAAGAAATCACGCTGAACCTTGGATCCAAATTTCAGAGCCTTTCACACTATATTTGCGGAGATATGATCTGAGGAAGTTGGTCTTTTTGCAGACTCCTGAATTACATTCCAAACAGGTGACCTGTGGAAAATCGTCATAACTTTCTCTCTGGGGATTAGATTGAAATTTCGTAAGAAGGTATAGAAAGATGACGGACTTTAGTTTCTTGTATGCATTTTTCAGATCTAGAGGTCAAAACAGTGACTCGTGGCACGTCGTACAAGTTCGCTCTACTGAACTAGTCTATAATCAAGTCACTATGGGATATTTCGCATAACTCTTCCTTGGAGAATCCAATTTGGGTCAGATTTGTGGCATTGGAAAGAGGACACAGAGGGCTACTACAGGTCACAAATTCAGAACTAGATGAGCTGAAAGTACAAAGATACATCAGAGGCAATATCGAGCTCCTACAAAGTGAAAAAAGGTGTGTAGATTTTCTTAAATTTTTGCTTAAGCTTGGTTTGAAAATTTATTTTGAAGGAATTCAAAGGGCATAGTAGAGCATTATTATCGGTAACTAATGCCCCGAGGAAAGAAAATGCAAACACCTAGTAAGGAACCTAAAAGCTCTAGCATGAATCATGAAGAAGAGGAAGAAATGCAACATGATATATCAAAATTACAAGACCAAGTGCAACACTTGTCCCTTACACAAAAAGAAACAGAATCTAAGATGGATGGTTTAAAGAAAGATGTAGAAGCTAAGACGGATGGTTTAAAGAAAGGTGTAGAAGCTAAGATGGACTGTTTAAAGAAAGCCGTAGAAGCTAAGATGATTGATGTGGAAGCTAAGATGGATGATTTGAAGATAGATTTGAAGACAGACATGGACGAATTGAAGATAAATATGAATAAGTTGCTACAAGAAATGGGCACTAAGGGTGAAAGGGTACTAAAGGAAACTCATGATGAGAATAAAAGAAATGTTAATCATGATTCCATAGACACTAATGTTGGATCGAAGACTCACCATATTCCAAAAATAGATATGAGGAAGTTTGATGGCAAGGATCCTGCCACATGGATATTACAGATGGAGCAATTCTTCGATCTCAATAATGTGCAAAACACACAAAAGGTACGTATGGCAACTTTATATTTGGAACCAAATCAGTTTGTATGGTATCAATGGCTTTGCTCTCGTAAACAATTTATCACTTGGGCAATTTTTACGGAAGAATTGATAGCACATTATGAGAATACAAAAAGCAACACTTTTTTTAGCCAATTGATAAGTCTCAAACAAAAGGGTTCAATAATGGAGCACATTGAGGAGTTCCAAAAATTGAACATAAGGGTAAAAGATATTCCAGAGGAGCATAGGATTGATGTGTTCATAGGGTCTTTAAAGGATAATATCCAACATGATGTTTGCCTTTAGGAACTTGATTCATTAGAGAAGGCATTCAGGATAGCAAGAAAAATGGAAAGCAAAATTATGGCAACCAGGAAGCATACCACTCACAACTATAAAGACGGAAGTGTTGTTTCCCCTAGTCTTCCACAACCTATAAGGTTGACACCACAACAATTGGAAGAAAAAAGAGCAAAAGGGCTTTGTTACAGTTGTGATAGCAAATACGCTAAAGGTCATAAGTGTGCTGAGAAGAAATTATTCTACATAGATTGTGAAGAGGAAGAAGAAAAGGAGCAAGAAAGGTCAAAAGAAGAGGATATACTCCAGGAACAAAGCCTAGATGAAGAACAAATAAATCTGACCATATCTTGTAATGCATTGGCGGGAATTACCACTCCTCAAACCATCAAGATAGAAGGACAAATCTAGAAGAAAAAGGTAATCATTTTGATTGATTCAGGAAGCACCCACAATTTTATTCATTGTAAGGTAGCAAAAGAATTGAATTGCTTCCTATATCTAGCACCAGAGTGTCAAGTAATGATTGCAAATGGAGGAACAATAAATTGCTCTGGAAAGTGCCATAATATCACACTATCCATGGGAGAATATGTATTGACTAGCCCAATGCTTTCCATTCCAATGGGAGGTGCTGATGTTGTACTAGGAGTCCAATGGCTAGAATCCCTGGGTACAATAGCTTTTAATTTTCAAGAAATTTTCATGAAATTTTCTACGGAAGGAAAGGAAGTTGAATTAAGGGGTATTGCAAGGAAACCAGGAAAGATAATCAGCTCTAATGGTATGACAAAGCTTCTAAAAAAGGAGAAAAGAGGTGTAATTGCACAATTATGCTCGCTAGATGTTTCCACATCGGAATCATCTATTTCTCCAAATCTTCAAAAAATCCTGGACAATCATTCCAAGGTATTTGAGACTCCCAAAGGTCTCCCACCTATGCGTGATCATGATCATGCTATTCATCTGATTCCAGGAAGTGTTCCTCCAAACATCAGGCTGTACAGATATCCCTATGTCCAAAAGAGTGAAATTGAACGTAGGGTTGCAGAAATGCTAGAGGCTGGCATAATTCAACCGAGTCAAAGTTCTTTCTCTGCTCCAGTAGTATTGGTGCACAAGAAGGATGGATCATGGTGCATGTTTCTGGATTATAGGGAGATCAACAAGCTCACTATTAGAGATAAGTTCCCCATTCCTGTCATTGATGAATTACTGGATGAATTGCATGGATCAATTTACTTCACCAAGTTGGATCTTCGTTCAGGATATCATCAAATCAGAATGAAGATTGAAGACATTCCGAAAACAACATTTAGAACTCATGAGGGTCATTATGAATTTTTGGTCATGCCTTTTGGCCTTACCAATGCACCTTCAACATTTCAAGGTTTGATGAATTCAATTTTCAAACCATTCCTTAGAAAATTTGTGTTAGTATTTTTTGATGATATACTAATCTACAGCAAGTCTTGGAAGGATCATGTTGAACATGTTGACAGGGTGGTACAACTATTGAAGGAGAAACAATTATATGCAAAAATATCCAAATGTTTCTTTGGAGTCCAGGAGGTGGAATATTTGGGTCATATTGTATCTCATGAAGGTGTTAAGGTAGACCCTAGCAAAATTAAAGCCATTAAGGAATGGAAAATCCCCACATCCATAAAGCATCTGTGAGGATTTCTCGGGTTAACAGGGTATTATCGCAAGTTTGTTAAGAATTATGGGAGAATAGCAGCACCTCTAACAACATTATTGAAGAAAGATGCATTTTCATGGACTCCAGAAGCAACAAAGGCCTTTGAACATCTTAAAGAGGCAATGTGCCAAGCACTAGTCTTAGCTACACCGGACTTCACGAAAACCTTTATTGTGGAATGCGATGCTTCAGGAAATGGAATTGGTGTTGTTCTAATGCAAGATGAAAGACCCATTGCTTTTGAAAGTCGTCCAATCAAGGGAAAGTTTTTAGGCAAAGCTATTTATGAGAAGGAAATGTTGGCAATACTCCATGGACTTAAGAAATGGCGACCCTACCTAATGGGAAGACACTTCAAGGTAAAAATGGATCATGATAGCCTTAAATACTTTTTAGAACAAATATTATCCTCTGAAGAGCAACAAAAGTGGGTCACAAAGATGTTGGGTTATGACTTTGAAATCATCTACAAAAAAGGGAAGCAAAATGTGGTGGCAGATGCACTCTCAAGAAAGGATGAGGATGTGGAAGCATTGTTGTGCGCCATTTCTATTATCCAACCAGATTGGATAAACGAAGCAAGGGAGGAATGGAAGAATGACGAAGAAGTGTGGGCACTTATTCGAAAGTTACAACAAGATTCCAGTACGTCTGATACATTTAGCTGGAAAAATGATTCGTTATGGTACAAAGATCGCTTATACCTCTGTAAGAATTCCCAGCTAAAACAAAAGATTCTTATGGAATTGCACACTTCTCCCTTAGGAGGGCACTCAGGATTTTTAAAAACTTACCACAGGGTTAAGAAGGAATTTTTTTGGGATGGCCTTAAATCAGATATTCAAACGTTTGTGGTGGAATGTTTGGTTTGCCAATAAAAGAAAGTTGAAACAATTAATACACCGGGGCTATTACAACCTTTATCCATTCCAAGCCAATGTTGGGAGGAGGTTTCAATGGATTTTATCACAGGTTTACCCAAGTCTGAGGGAAAGAGTGTCATCATGGTGGTAGTTGACATACTTACCAAGTATGCACACTTTTGTGTATGATCACATCCATTTAAAGCCAGTACAGTTTCTACTGCATTTATGGAAACAATTCAAAAGCTGCATGGAAACCCAAAGATTATTGTAAGTGACAAAGATCCCATTTTCATTGGAAATTTTTGGACAGAATTATTTTCTTGTCTTGGTACTCAGTTAGCTCATAGCTCATCTTATCATCCTCAATCTGATGGGCAAACTGAGATAGTAAACAAATGTTTGGAAGGATATATTCATTGCTTTGTATCTGATAAACAGACACAATGGGTCAAACGGTTGCCTCTAGCTGAATGGTGGTATAACACTTCCTTCCATACAGCAACAAAAATGACCCCATTTATGGCACTTTATGGGTATCAACCACCATCAATCACATCATATTTAAGAGAAAATTCTAAGGTTCAGGCAGTGGAACATCACATCGAACATCAACAACAAGTCCTCCAACTCTTAAAGGATAACCTCGTATTGGCACAGAAGAGAATGAAACAACAGGCAGATCAACATCACAGTGAAAGAATTTTTGAGGTAGGTGATTGGGTATTCCTACGGCTACAACCATATAAGCAAATGTCCCTCAAGCAAGCTAAGAAGGATAATAAATTATCACCAAAGTATTATGGTCCATACAAGGTGTTGCAAAAGATTGGTACTATGGCATACAAATTGGAGCTTCCTGCAGCCTCTCGATTGCACGCAGTTTTCCATGTTTCATGTCTAAAGAAGGTTATAGGCGAGAAGCTCCCAGTTCAAACAATATTCCCAGAACTTGACGAGGAAGGAAAAATTATATTGGAACCAGAAGTAGTCACAGAAACAAGAACTCGACAGCTACGAAATCATTCAATTTCAGAGTATCTTATCAAGTGGAAGAACTTATCCGCTGAAGATTCCACATGGGAGGATGAGAATTTTATGCAAAAGTATCCAGAACTACTCAAGCGTTGAGGACAACACTTTTTTGAAGGAGAGGGTCATGTTGGGTCCCTATAATACTAGTGATTACCCCATTACTATTGTAGTTATACCCCTTATTAATATTGTTGTGCCCCTATTGCCCCCATATTGTTATTACTGTGCCCCATAGAATCCCTCTATTGTTATTTTTGTGGCTTTATATTATTATTGTTAGGTCGGCTGGATTATATTGTGACTCCTTAGACTCCTATATATAGAAAGGAGGTTTTGTCATTTGAATCATCCAAGAATTTTTCATTTATGTAATGTAAAGGAGGTTGCCCCTTCGAAGAGGCTGAATTCTAAGGCGTTGATCTATCTTTTCTATCTTTTCTTGAGCTGGTTTCATAACACTCTTGCACGTGTGAAGTTTGAATTCTTTAGAAGGATGCTAGGAGTCTAGGACAACCCTTTCTCCATTAAGGGGGAGAGTTGAAAATAATTATATTATTTTGTATTAATGGAGAAAATGGTTACATAGTTGTAACATATCTCCCTAGTTTAGGATTAGTTCCTAGAGTTTAGGGGTTTGGTTGCAACTTCCTAATTCCTAGTGTTGTACTTAAATGATGTAATCTTTCATTCATGAATAATAGAGTGTACGAGAGTGATCTCTCTGTTCTAAGTGTAGTCTCCAGGTGCAGGCCTCACCTGTGAGCTACATCTCCTTCATTTCAATTCTGTTCACATTTTATCTATTTGATCACAACATGTAGATCTACTCTACATCTCTCCTCCTCAAGCTTATATTTGATCTCAACATTTAGGTATTTTCTTTTCTTTCTCTGCATTGAACTTTCTTCCTTTAAATAATAGACTCTATATATCGAGGTATTTTATTCCATTGATCCTTAATCAAATCCATACACCTCCTTTTCAAGTATGCTTAACATCTCTTCACTTCTAGATTGTACATATATGCCTTCTCTCTAACAAATCCACTCAATTTGGCAAAAATATCTCTTTGATCTAAAGCTCTCTTCTCACACAAAGCCTCAAATCTCTATATTGCATTGATTTCATCCTTGGTGCTCATATTTGTTGCAATTACACATTGTATCTCCATCATACTTTCACAACATAACTCTCTATATCTTGAATCTACTATATCACACAGGCATCATATTTTTCATTCTCAACATTATTGTAGCTCTATATCTACAATGATATGTATATCTATCTGTTACACAGTAATTTGTCACCATTGGTCACCGTCCCTGTTACCCCTGTTTCTGTACATTGGAGGACGCATTCCGGGACCTGTGAGCAGTGACATAGCCTAAAAACACTTGCATTATGTTCCCCTGAGTATGTACTTCATGTTCCCTAAAGACACCTTCTGCAAATTATCCTTGAAAAGTGCCCTTTTTCCATTGGCGCGGGTCCACAGTGTCCTACCCGCGCCAATCACTGAGATCCTCAAAAGGGGGTGCGACCATTGGCGCTCTGTATTAGAACAACACCCGCGCCAACCAAGTTTGGTAATGATTTTTGACAAACGCGCACCCATATGTTTTTTCCCTTCAGATCACGAAGTCTTTTGAGGATAAAATCCATCTGATAGAGGTCGAGAGTCATCATCTATCCTTGACATCTATCCACAGTGGCTTTTCGAAGATAATGTCAATCCACAATGGGTGTCCTGGTGCATTGTATCTTGCTCCCTTCTCCATCTATAAAAGTCTGTCCTCATGCATTAGACAAGCTAGTTTTTGAGTAATGCTAGTTGTGATTATGCTTGTCTTGAGTGATAGCAAGAGTCTTGAAGCATAGGGAGGTTATGCTACCGGAAGTCTGAGAGAGAGAAGGTCTATTGCAAGACATACATAGCTGCTCGCCCAGCCAGAGGATAGGTTCAACGTCAGAACCTTGGTTGTATCTTTCTCTGCTTGTTATTCATTAATAAATGACTACTGTTATGGTTCCAATCTCATTGTTCATCATGATAATGTTTGGTTTATTTCCTTTCTGACTGAAATATAGTTGTATGTTAGTGGATTTTATGCTTGTTCTTGTTTTGTTCCTTGCATGTGCAGGTATCCATACGCGGGGATCGCAAGGATTGTGACCTGCTGGAGCAAGGGAACGGGAGTATCAACTCTTCTTCGACATTAGCGTTGGACTCCAGGTTGGTTCTCGTAATCCACTTTTAATATGCAACTAGGAACTTGCGTAGTAGCGTGATTTGATTGTTGCTAGTCCCATTTTGGGCTAGTGGGATCGCCTCTATCCGCAGAGGGGATTTACCTCTCCAACAATTTGGCGACTCTGCTGGGGAGGAGCTATTTGTTGTTTGATTCATAAACCTTGGACGGAGTCTGAAGCACGGCCAGGCAGCCTTTGAAATGCTATTGCTTTGCATTAGCGGAGTAGATCAACGCCACTTCAGTCGATCTCTGGTTTGGTTTGTGAACCGAACAGCTTGGAGTTTTGTCTTGCATGTTAGTTTTCTCTTGCCTGCTTGGATAAATGAGCTTTCTGGGTCAGCTTTGAAGTTGTTTTCTGCTCTTAGACTTGTCTGAGTACTGTTGACCAGACCCTGGGCTATTGTATTTTTTTTTTTTTGGGTCAGCAAACGTAGTTGGCGCGTTTTTTCCTCTGACAATCGTGCCAGTTGGCGCATGTTGCACAACAGCAACTCACGCCAATTCCTGAATAGTGCAAGTTGCAGGCTGACAGTCGCGCCAGCTCTGTGAATTTTGCCAGTTTGTTTGTTGGAAGCTCTTTAAACTCAGATTTTTGTTTTTGTATATCTTTTCCAGCTTCTGGAAGTGTGTTGGACCTCTGTTTGACTGGTTGTTACCTTTATCCTTCAGTTGTTTGCTTATTTCTATCGAATTTGTATCCCAGCCCTAGAGCATCTCGTGGCTTTACATGTCGAGCCTTCTGTGGGAAGTTGTGATTTGATTATTCAGTCAACTTTTTGGTTGTTTTCCGCACCTGTCTAGTAGTTGTTAAAGTTTGTCATTCCGTGCTTCTGGGCAATTCACTTCTAGCTTGTTCAGATTTTGCTTGACTTCATTTGAACTTAGATCACATGGTTCATTGAAGGTCTGTGCGCTTTTCGTTGTTTTGACAGTTCATCTTGGTATTTCAGATTTGGTTCTCCTTGCATTGAGTGAATTTTGTTTATGCTTGTTAATATCTCTTGAAATTTGTTTAAATGCATTATGCCATCTTAAAAAGAGAAAAAACAAAAGATCTTTTTGCATTATGTTAGTTAGCATTTATTGTTATTTGTTGCTTTTAAAAAGAAAAGAAAAGGAAAAAGTTTCATTTCTTGTTATTAGCTGCATTAGGATCTTTGTTGTTTGTTTATTGTTCGTTTTGTTTGTTTGAAAAATCTCAACTCTCCTGTAGTTAGAATTCATTGAACGAAATGATATAATTTTGGCATATAGTGTGCATTTAGGAAGTTTTGAGATATCACATACGGTAGGACCAAAAAACTGAAACTTAATTGAAGATCAACTGTAAAATAAACTGAATGAACCTAACAACGCATTGGAACCTAACGCACATATTCTAGAGGTCTAGGCTAGAGACGTGTTCCGGCGTCGTTAAACCTGGTAACTATTGCCTCGCTGATGGTTGGGTGATTCCTCCTGAGAGACAATAAGTACCAGTACAGACTGAGCTCCCACGTACCGTCGCGTATATACGGGAGACCCCACTAGGCTATCATCCTTTATCCCTAGGAAGCCGAGTCTGCCGCCTTACAAGCCGTAATGCACTGAACACAGCATTCGGGAAGATTGACTGCAGTACGGGAAGTCCTTGGTTTTCATCTGATTGCCGAGGTGTATAAGCAGTTTTACGGATTGTTTGGTAAACCCTTTGCCTAGAGTCTCCAGAGTAGTCACTTTTGATCCTTTTCGGACTCCTTAAAAGAAAAGGTGCCAGTGAGCGTCTTGTCACTTCGTGCTCATTAAACATTCGAAGGAGACTAGAGTCACCTTTTTGTCCTTTTCTCAACTCTTAAAACATGAAAAGGTCAAGTTCAGTAACTTTGTCTTAAAATTTATTCGGCCACGATACACATTTACCCGGTTAGATCTTGTGTGCATTAGCTTGAGTAGGGTTCTTTCTCGTTTTCAATGGAATCCTTCCCTGAGTCTACCGGCCAAGGTGTTCCCCCGGATGGAAACCCTAGTCCATTTCCTTCTTTTGGAAATGCCAGTGCCCCGTATATGGCAACTTTGTCTTTGCCTGGGTTAACCATCGGTTTTCCCGTATGGTTGTTTTCGACGTCGGTAGTCCCGAGTGTGATGACTCCTGTTCCACCGTCTCCTCCACCCGAACAACATCATGTTGATTCCAAGGTGGACCTCTCCCCTTCTTCGCCTATTTCTGCGTCCTCATCTTCTACTTCGCCTGGCGAAAGTCTAGATTCAAGTAACTAGGTGGCTAAGAAGAAGAAGAAGAAGACGAAGAAGAAGAAGACTCCTAAACGAGAGGTTAAAAGTACAACTCAAGTCGAGCCACCTTCTGCTCCTCCGCGGAAGGTCAAATTTCCTTGTAAGTTGTGCAAGGAGGACCATCTTCTTCGCGATTGTCCTGGCATTCCCAGGGTCTTAGAAGTATGGTCTCGTGATCCGGCCCGCCCCTCATCGTCCTCTGGAGCTCACGACGATGCTACCCTATCAGCTGGAAATGGTAAGGGAAAAGGGAAGATTCGAATCCCCTGTAGACTTTGTGAAGGCAATCATCCCCTTCACCTTTGTCCACTCATGGATAAAGCCTCCGTTGTCTTGGAAAGTCTCACAGCTCCTTCACCCCAACTACCTGTTGGCTATCAACGTCTCTCTGCAGCCACAGATCATCCCCCTGTTCACAAAGAGATTGATTCAAATTCTTCTCCTGTCCAGGCCCCTCTTCCCGAACCTCGCTGTGCCCGGCCTGTTCCAGACCAATCATTGGTCGGAAAGAGTGTCGACTCGAGTTCACCACCCGTCGACCACTCTGTTTCGGAAGAGCATCATTCCCATGTTCTTCTTGTCTCCTCAGATTCTCCTGAGTCCAGAAATGACTCTCCTATCCCGGCTGCTCCCGAGAGTCCTACTTCTGTTCTTTTAGAGCAGGGGGGAATCATACGATTCCCCCACCAAGTAGTTCAGTCGTTTCCTTCGACTGGAGTCGTTTGACCACCTCCCGCCTTCCATCCCATGTGCCTTTCTGGATCAAGGTACACGCCTATAATAAGGCAATACCTGGCACTGTTTTGGATGAGGGTGCATCTGTTAGTCTTATGCTTGCCACTACTTGGCAAGATTTGGGTTCCCCACAGCTTGTGCCAGTCGCATTGAATCTGACGGCTTTTGACGAAGGAACTAGTCAACCATTAGGGATTCTTCCAAAGTTCTCTATTACTTTGGGAGGCAAAACCGTCTATATAGATGTATCGGTTACCCAAGGTGCCTTAGATTTCAGTCTTCTCCTTGGCCGTGACTATGTTTATGCCATGGGGGCCCTTGTCTCTTCACTTTTCCGTGTGGTTTGCTTTCCACACGATGGAAGAATTGTGACTATTGATCAATTATCGTTCGTTCGTCCACGGGTCCCTCCTGCATAGTCGTCATCCCCTCCTGGTTTTCATCCACCAGTTGCATCTGCCCCACCATAGATCAACTACGTGGCCACCTATCCCGTGCCTATATCCAGTGATGCCGCCGTTGTGCATAGTGTCCTGGGGGCATTGGGTCCTGACTTCCGAGATGTTGTCCTTCCATCGGGAGTGGCACTATTGGAAGCCCCGACTTCCTGTTCATTATGATGAAGTTCGGACGGAGCATAGTTCCTTTTCCTATGTCAAGCTCTTTAAAAAATGAAACTAGGTGTCCGAGGATAGTTTTGATCTTGTGGCGACCTCGTTAAAAAATGAAACAAGGGTTATGAGGATAGTTCTTTTACTGCGTCAACCTCATTAAAAAATGAAACAACTCCCTTTGCAAATCGAGTCTTTTGATTAAGATCTCGTAAAATACAAGTCGATTCTTTCACAGATCTCGAGAGTGAACCTTCATTCCATCCACCTTGTTGAATGCAATGAAGCTTGCGGGGCATGTACCTCGATTTGCATTATCATGCTGGGGGCATGCAAACTTATAACAAGCATAGTTTTTCGTTTCAAGCTTGTGTAAACATGAAACTGAATCCAAGCAGAGTTCTTCATGGTTCAAGCTTGTGTAAAAATGAACCCATATCTGATTTACATCTCGTGACTGCTGCCTATCTGCTAAATTCTGCTAGATGAGCCTTGGTTGTTTCTTTCCATCACCACCATCTCTTTGGCCGATAATATGCTCTCACTTGGTTGTTTATCCTTTCCTGAGGAATCACAGCGATGAGTGGTTTTATTAGCCAGCCTCTTGACCATTACATGTTTTGAGCAGTTCCACCATTGCCGGAACCGGTTGCTACCCGTTATACCACTCATTCCTCTAGGACGAGTCTCCTTTAAGCTCTTTTCTGACTCGTAAAATATGAAAAGATTGCCGAGTATTTTTCCCTTTTTGACTCGTTAAAGAGAGTAAAAATGGAGGTCTACTTTCAGCTCTTTTCTGACCGTTTAAAGATGAAAAGATTGTCGGGTTACTCCTCTTGACTCGTTAAACGTTAATAAGGGGCGGTCGTTTTAAGTTCTTTTTGTCGACCGTTAAAACATAAAAATATTACTGGGTTTTTGTCGTTCCAGACTCGTTAATGGTTACGAAACGACGTGATCTCGATCGCTTTTTTACTTTTTCAGGTCGAAGTCACTAATTATGAAAAGTACTCCTCGATCGTAATGGTCGGGCGGTTCTTTCGAGCATTGTTTTATACTTTTTCGGGCTCGCGAGACACAACTCTATGAAAAAGGACACCCCTGGAGTTTCCTTTTCTGCTGTCTTTTCAAACTCTCTAAACATGAAAAGACGCCGAGTTCTTCCTTTGTCAGACTCGTTAAAACCTGATGACATCAGATTTTGTCGAAATGACGCACCACAAGCATATGCTATCCCCATCAAACTTGTTAAAAATAATTGGGGTACTCGCCAGAAATGGCAAGGGAAAAAGGAACCATGATTATTGTCGTATCGGCAGTATGTCGCTCTTGAACATGGCACTTGTCTGCTTTTGTGTCTGGGTGGGGATATCTCATCTCATTTTTCACTTGCCTCCGTGGATTTGGGTAATCCTGTTTGACCTCTCATCTGCTCATTGCCTCGTCACCATGACCTCTGATCCATTGATGTCAAATACTGCCAATTCGACTGTTGTGCCGCCGATATGTTCAAGAGAAGTTGACCTTTGCAAAGAAACAACCTCCCTCTGATAGCTTACATAATCTTGATTCACAACATTGTCTCTCTGTCTCGTGTCGATGATGTGGGAAACATTATGGCCCACCTTCGATCAAGGTCACTTCCTGTCGACTTCAGCTCATTATCCAGGAAGCTGATCTAGAGACTCCCTTCCGGTGCCTTGGAGCCTGCATGCCTCAATGGCAGGTTCTTTGTGTTCGACGTGAGGTTTTTATCATTGGCCTCCAATCGAATGATTCTACGGGTGTTCGACGTCAGATCACTAATTCGCACGCCGTAGATTGTACCTATAGTACCTTGAGGGCCATTATCATTATTGGTGGTACCTCTCGCGTCTGTTAACAGTTTTCAATATTGACTTGTAATCAGACGATGTTCATGCATGTTCGACTTCAGCTCATATATTCGCATGCTTGAACTTGTACTTTTTTTCGGGTCGAGATAGAGCGCAAGACCCTGGATTTTTCTTGCTACATGACTCATTCACTGGATGGCTGCGATCATACCTGAGTCGATTCATTGATCCTAACTAGATGGCTGCGTCCATACTATGGATCTAGATTATTATGTACTCTCTTATGGATGGCTGCGACCATACCACATACATCATGTACTTGAGCTATCAGTTGTATCTCTCAATGCAGATTCTCGATGGCAGCTACGTGTGTTCTTGTAAATCATTTCACCCCTCTCTCTCTCTCGGGCCTCATGCTTTAGGGGACATCTGTTACACAGTAATTTGTCACCATTGGTCATCGTCCCTGTTACTGCTGTTTCCGTACATTGGAGGACGCATTCCGGGACCCGTGAGCAGTGACATAGCCTAAAAACACTTGCATTATGTTCCCCTGAGTATGTACTTCATGTTCCCTGAAGACACCTTCTGCAAATTATCCCTGAAAAGTGCCCTTTTTCCATTGGCGCGGGTCCACAGTGTCTTACCTGCGCCAATCACTGAGATCCTCAAAAGGTGGTGTGACCATTGGCGCTCTGTATTAGAACAACACCCGCGCCAACCAAGTTTGGTAATGATTTTTGACAAACGCGCACCCATATGTTTTTTCCCTTCAGATCACGAAGTCTTTTGAGGATAAAATCCATCTGATAGAGGTCGAGAGTCATCATCTATCCTTGACATCTATCCACAGCGGCTTTTCGGAGATAATGTCAATCCACAATGGGTGTCCTGGTGAATTGTATCTTCCTCCCTTCTCCATCTATAAAAGTCTGTCCTCATGCATTAGACAAGCTAGTTTTTGAGTAATGCTAGTTGTGATTATGCTTGTCTTGAGTGATAGTAAGAGTCTTGAAGCATAGGGAGGTTATGCTGCCGGAAGTCTGAGAGAGAGAAGTTCTATTGCAAGACATACATAGCTGCTCGCCCAGCCAGAGGATAGGTTCAACGTCAGAACCTTGGTTGTATCTTTCTCTGCTTGTTATTCATTAATAAACGACTACTGTTATGGTTCCAATCTCATTGTTCATCATGATAATGTTTGGTTTATTTCCTTTCTGACTGAAATATAGTTGTATGTTAGTGGATTTTATGCTTGTTCTCATTTTGTTCTTTGCATGTGCAGGTATCCATACGCGGGTATCGCAAGGATTGTGACCTGCCGGAGCAAGGGAATGGGAGTATCAACTCTTCTTCGACATTAGCGGTGGACTCCAGGTTGGTTCTCGTAATCCACTTTTAATATGCAACTAGGAACTTGCGTAGTAGCGTGATTTGATTGTTGCTAGTCCCATTTTGGGCTAGTGGGATCGCCTCTGTCCGCAGAGGGGATTTACCTCTCCAGCACTATCCATTACTCAATGCTCATTTATTCATTCCACACACGTTTCTTTCTCTATGGTGTATTCACCACTCTCTCTCTCTCTCTCTCTCTCTCTCTCTCTCTCTCTATTTTGCATCAATTCTCAATCAACCTATGCCACCTTGAATCATGTTATATACACTTCATTAAAAGATTTTTCAATAAGAAGACTTTAGTTATTCAAAATAATTTGGCACTTGAACACCAATATTTTGTTTTGTAGACCTTCCTAGAGAGCTCCTAGATGCATGTAACCCTCGGCAAGAAACATAATCTTAGACCATAACGCGATTTAAGTAAATTCACAAAACAATTAACAAACATAAATATTTCGTAGGTGCATCAAACTATTCGATTGATATTGATGGCTGAAATATCATTGTGACCCCCCTATCTATCTGAAAATTAACATAGGGGGGTGATCCATGATCTGTCACATATGTTACTTCAATCCCCCCATCCCCTCTCGATGCACTAAACAAAATCTAGAAACTAGTTCGATCTAATGAAGAGGACAATACTTTAGGGCCCCCATGTTTTCTTGAGTTTCAATGAAGTGGTTCCATAATTTTTCATATATGCCCCCAATCTAGCATGATACATCACTTTGCCTATCCCACCAAACTACCACTAATGAATATACATGGCCAATTTTTTTAACACTATGGAGCCTTACTTAACTAAATATGGTGCAAATATCAAGGTTTTGCTACCTTACCTACACATAAAAAAATTTACATCTGTCATTGCATGTCATTTCCATGTTTCTCTCAAAAGGGTACCACTTAGCCACCCAAATTGTCCAAATCAACCTACCAAATGTCATGCTCATAGAGTGCCACATCATCACCTTTGTTGCATAACTACCACCCATTGCCACTTAGTTGCTACCTCATGTTACCACCTATTGCATCAAAAAGTGTGTGAGGGGCTTCTGTCTACTACTCAACACTCTTTGCTACTTATGTGCACTTCATTGGACATGGAAGTTAGATAATTACTTGTGTGCTTAAATGTATCCCATTGTGACTAGGAGCCTCAGTGGCCATCATTTGGCTCCCATTTGAATGAGTGGCCACTAATTGGACTAGAAATTCGATAAGTTCTTAGGTGCTTATACCTAGGCCCCTATAATAGCCCCATGTTTATTTTCCATTTAAGAAAAATAAGCCAAGGTCATGGGACACATATTCCCAGTTGAATGGACAGAAAAACATTAAAGTGAACATCACTTATGGTTAATTAATGCAGATGGAAATTGGCATTGACATTGGCAAAGACAAAATGAAATAAATGATAATTTAATATGATAAATAAAGGAAATAGGATAAAAGGGAGATGAAGAGACACAAATATGCATGAAAGGGAAAATGAAGGAAATTGAAGAAAAAATAAAGGAAAAGTAAACAAAAGGAGAGGGACAACATTCTATGCATGTCTTAGTCACTCTTACACTCTTACACACTTAGAGAATTCAAGAATTCACTTGTGATGAAAGGAGATCTTGGTTATAGGCCAAAATCCCCTTTCATATATAAATTTCGAACCTGGGCTTGTCGGTTATGGCCCACAAAGCCTTATCGGAAGCGTTCTAGGCCTTGTGCCTTTTATAAATCATGGACTTACATTAAAATCAAGCCATCCCTTTATCAACACCTTTATTTCCATCGGGAGCCACCACCCATCGGCTTTATTAATCAATTGAGCTTTAAAGCCCGCGGCCAAACATATATATTTACATGGGAAAATACCATAAAACCGCACTCCAATTAACATACACGGATTTCAAATTTTATACACCCGCCTCCATAATTATTGGCGGGTCCACCTATTTGGCCATCGCAACAATCCCTTGACTCCCCTTCCTTTCCTCCGATGCGATAGTCGTATATCGCTATCGCGAGGGCTAATTTGCGATGCGATCACCCTCACGGACCCGATGCCCCTTTAGTATTGTTCCTTATAACGATTTCGGGTCTGGAATGTCGGGGGTTATTGCGGCCTCTCCAGTTTGTGATGCGATGGGTTCTGCGGACCCGACGCCTCCTTCTACTCCCCTATATAATATTTCGGTTCCAGCGCGATATTTGGGTCGGACCCGATGTAGCATAAATCGATTAATAAAGTTTCAAATCCGGAATAGTGTTCCGCTTAAGGGATTATTGCAAATTCTCTGTGTAAACAGAGTTATTCACAGAACTCTGTAAAGAAACATTTGAAAGCTTACGCGCACTGATATAAGGAAATTTTTTCAAGGAATAATGCTTCCAGCTGCTCCTTCTCGCTCTCGGTACTTCTCTCCTTTAATGGATCCAATGCTCCCCTTCGATTCCTCTGAATCGCTGCAACTCCTCCTCCAAGGTTGTTCTGCCTTTCACTTGGATTCAAAAGTCCACTGTGACTCCTCTTAATCACTGTGTTCCTCTGTGTCCTACAGAATTCTGTCTGCAACCTGCAGAGTCTACGAATTCATAATATATCATAGGAATTAACTCAAATTATATATTAATGTAAAAGCAGGGTTACATCTGAGACTCCTCGGTCTCGCTCACACACATGCACAGACACACAGACCTAATATTCAATTATGCAAGGCCTCCCTCTCTCACAAGCCTGATTATCAACACTAGTGGCCTCCCCCTTACAAGCCAAATTCTCAACACTAGTGACCTCTTCTCTGCCCGTAGGCTTACATATGGTTATATAGAACTGAGATTGGATTACTAATCCCATCCTTTCCCTAAATCACTCAAATAAAAGCTCTAAAGCTCTACATGCAATGCATACATATGACAAAAAGCCTCTTGAGGCTTTATTCCATCTTTTCCCTGTTTTAAAATAGAAAAGCCTCCTTATCACTTAATGGTCCACATCCATTCCTTTTATGCCTAAGACCTCTCCCTAGTTCCTATGTTCTCATTTATTTATTTTGAGAACACCTAATTAAATCACACTTAAAATCCTAAATATTAAACTGACTTGGAACTTAGGAAACTAATTCCAAAAATGCATGACCCCCTATGTCTACTATTTACAATGATTTCCCTTGGGCTGAATGCACCTGCATCAGACTCCCAAAGTAGAAAATATTCATGATCTCCTGATCATGTGTCTTCTGGTCTTGGTCTTCCAGGATCCCACACTTTGTTCTGCAAGTCATCATGTGCTATTGCTTGTTGCCTTTCTCCTGGTTTCCAAATCTTGTTCTGCATCCTGCGTCCAGCTATGCTTTCATACTCTGCTTTTGTCTTTCCTTTGCTGAAATTCTTCTGCTTTCTTGCTGCTGTCTGCTGCCTGTGAGACACCTTCATCACCAGTCTTCTGATGCTTTCAATATCTATGTCCAGGTTACTGCTGCTGTCCCCAATTTCTATTAATTCAGCTGCCACCATAGATGTTGCTAACATTGATGTTGTTGCTGTCAATGTTGCTTCAGCTGTCATCTCCCTGATGGTTGATAACATTGGTTTTACTCCTGCAGATTTCACCCCACATGTTGCTTCAGCTACCACCATAGATGTTGCTGCCTCCCAAACTTCCTGTCCCTCTGTAACATTCTTTGGCTCATCACCTGCAAATTTATCTTTAGAATATAAATTATCATTTAATTCTCTTCCTGCAGTAACATATCCATTTATCTCTGTTTGTATAATAGTAAGCAAAATCAATTTTAACAAACTAGTATCTGATCCTTTTTCAACTTCAGGCAAATTTATTCTAGTATCTGCAAATTCTTCCTCAGGTTCAAATGTCTCCAGCAACCATTTCAGCCATTTCTTCTCAAGAATTTCATCAACATGCTGTAAATTAGTTCCAGCATAACCTTCATCTTCCCCTTCGACAATCTTTAGTAATTGTCCATCATCATCTTGATTGATTCTGGCAATCAAATCAAGTTCTTCAAACACTATAGCCTCATCCTCTATCACTGTAGCAGCTTCAAAATTCTGCCCCACAGTTCTCTCTTGGCTATTTAGGCACGCCAACTCTTTATTGTCACCCATGGAAACAACTTTCTGCCTATGAGACATGACTGTCTCATCCTCTTTCTGCAACAGTTCTTCTTCCTTCAAGACAATTCCAAGTGATGGATTGTCTTCTACATCTCCTGCACTCACAAAACACTTGTTAAAATTAAAAACATAAGGCTATTGTGCCTTATCTTCTTTTGGCACCAATTCAGTTTGCTGCTCTGTTTTCTCCTTCTCCTCTGTCAGCATATCAGCGTGCTGATTCGAATTCTCAGCAGAATTCATGAGACTGCCCATTAGTCTCTCTTTCACAGCATCTATTCTAATGATGCCTTCCTGCTCTTGTCCACTGTAGTGAACTTCTTCTCCCTTAACCTCCTATTGATTATCTTCACTTTGAAATTGTTTTCTTCCTATTGCCTTTTTACCATCTTCAAACAATCTCTGCTCAATCTCTTTGATCACATACTCATACTCATTCATGTTATTTAATGAATCTGCAAACAAATTACTGTATTTTCCCGCTTCCATGCCTACTTGAGACACATCTTCTTCTTCAGAAGCTGTGACTGCAACTTTTGTTCTACCGTCAGGTTCTCTCATCAGTTTCTCCAGCAGTTTAATCTCTTCTTCACACTTAGCAAGCACTTCATCACAATTCTCTATTCTTCCAGCTTCATCCTTCACATGCTGTGTTATAGTATTAAAACACTGTCTTCCTTTGATCCTTGTAGTCTCAAGGTCTTTCTGCTGTAGCAAATCACTACTTCCCTCATTCAAGAGGTCTTCTCCATCATACTCTGTTCTTCTAGAGTACTCTTCCAAACTTTTGACATCTCCAAAAGATTGTCCATCCTCTTCAAAACACTTCTTTGTCAGTGTCTTTTCTCCCTTTTCTAAGTCTTTTCCATAGACTTCCTCTTCCTTAACATCTTTCAGTAGATGTTCTTCTTTCCTACTGTTTGTCCCAACAATTTCCATGGCCATCTCCACTGTGCCTATCATCATAGTGAAGTGATGACCCTTTACTATGTTTTCAGCTAACATAGTCTCTTCCTCAAGTTTTCCTTTAGTCCCTGGTTGTTTATCTTCTTTAAAGATATCTTTAAATGGCTGTTTTTCTCCTGTAGTATCTGCCATCATACACAAACTATCTGTTTTAAAAATATGAGATCCCATGGTCTCACTTGATGGTTCAGCCATCATATCTTCTTGTTGTTCTAAATCATTCATATGATTCAGAAATTCTTCGATGGTCTCCTCTTCAATCTCCTCAAGTCCTTCACTTAGTTGCTTGACATCTTCCACCAGCTGTATATGAGATCTATCTACCTCATCTTCTTCCAGAACAAAATTTTGATTTTGTTGGTCCTTTTCATTTTTTATGATAATATCAGCTAATTGTCCTTCACCTGCAAACATACACAAATTGTCATATTTAAAACCATGTGACCCTTCGGTCTTACTTGAAGTTTCAGTCCTCAAGTCTTCATCTTCACTATCTCCCAAAAATTCTCCTTGTTCTGGTTCACAAATGGATTCTTCCATTTCAACTTCCTTGAGTTTTCCCTTCAACCACTTCACTTCCTTTTGTTGCAGCCTTCTCTGCAACTTATGCCACTTTATTGGCTTCTTACTTAAGATCCAACCTAGTCTCTGGCTTTCCTCAAGCATTCTCCTTAATGCATGGAGTTTTCCTTTGAATTCAGCAACCTCTTTGTCAATTTCCTCTTGACTCATCTTCTTGCCATTTGCCTTAGCATCCTCTTTCTTATATCCTCTACTGTGGCTTTTCTCTGAACCTTTGCTATGACTATCAGTAGTCATCTTCTTCTCTTCTTTCTTAATGATCTCCTTTGCAACAAGCCTCTGCAACAGCTAGTCCACCTAGCTGCAATCTTACCTCACTAAGCTCTCCTCACTTAGTATTTTGGTAAGCACGGTCCTCTGTCTGGAACCTCTTCTTGAGCAACACCTTTGCTCCTTCTAGGCTTCTGCAATCTCTCACTCTCTCTTGAGAACACTTCAGTTGTCCTCTCTATCCAATTTCTTATTGGATTCTTCAGGTTCACTGACACTTCTCTATAAGAGTATTCTCCTCACTCTGTCTTTAAGAACTCACTTGGTTCTTCTCCCACAGCTTCTCTTGCTATCACCTATACATTAGCACAAAAACACACATTCTTAATTTAAAATAGAATATTCCTTCAAGATCTCAGCATGATCTTATCCTCCATTCATTTCTTCTGTACTTTGAATGGCTTATCCTTTGGTTGGTTTCTCAAGTCCTTTCTCCTTCAAAACTTGTATTAAGAAATCTTGCTTTCTCTTTCCTTTAAGGAATTATCTATTCCTGTTTTCTCCAAACCTCTGCTGGAACTGCTACAATCTCCCACTGTAGTGTTTTATCATTCAGCTCATTACCTTTTCCTATGTGTAAGTTTCTTTTCAAAGAAATCTTCCCCGCTTTATTTCTGTTCTGACAGTAATGCTGCCTTGACCTCAATTCTTCTCTGATACCAACTTCTACTTCTCTGGAATCCTTCTCTCCGCAGGAAACTTTCCCTGCTCTGATACCACTTGATGGAAAGAGATCTTGGGTATTTGCCAAAATCCCCTTTCATATATAAATTTCAAACCTGGGCTTGTGGGTTATGGCCCACAAAGCCTTATCGGAAGCGTTCTAGGCCTTGTGCCTTTTTTAAATCATGGACTTACATTAAAATTAAGCCATCCCTTTATCGGCGCCTTTATTTCCATCGGAAGCCACCACCCATCCGCTTTATTAATTAATTGAGCTTTAAAGCCCGTGGCCACACATATATATTTACATGGGAAAATACCATAAAACCCCGCTCCAATTAACATACACGGATTTCAAATTTTATACACCCGCCTCCATAATTATCGGCGGGTCCGCCTATTCGGCCATCGCAACAATCCCTTGACTCCCCTTCCTTTCCTCTGATGCGATAGTCGCATATCGCTATCGCGAGGGCTAATTTGTGATGCGATCACCCTCGCGGACTCGACGCCCCTTTAGTGCTGTTCCTTATAACGATTTCGGGTGCGGAATGTCGAGGGTTATTGCGGCCTCTCCAGTTTGTGATGCGATGGGTTCTGCAGACCCGACGCCTCCTTCTGCTCCCCTATACAATATTTCGGCTCCGGAATGTCGGAGCTCGCACTTCGGCAGTTCCCAAAGGCTCCCACTTCTCCGATGCGATATTTGGGTTGGACCCGATATAGCATAAATCGATTAATAAAGTTTCAAATCCAGAACAGTGTTCCGCTTAAGGGATTATTGTGAATTCTCTGTGTAAACAGAGTTATTCATAGAACTCTGTAAAGCAACATTTGAAAGCCTATGCGCACTGATATAAGGAAAGCTTTTCAAGGAATAATGCTTCCAGCTGCTCCTTCTCGCTCTCGGTACTTCTCTCCTTTAATGGATCCAATGCTCCCCTTCGATTACTCTGAATCGCTGCAACTCCTCCTCCAAGGTTGTTCTGCCTTTCACTTGGATTCAAAAGTACACTGTGACTCCTCTTAATCACTGCGTTCCTCTGTGTCCTGCAGAATTCTGTCTGCAACGTGTAGAGTCTACGAATTCATAATAATTCATACATCCATGAAATATTCTCGACACAGACAGAAATTAACTCAAATTATATATTAATGTAAAAGCAAGGTTACATCTGAGACTCCTCGGTCTCGCTCACACACATGCATAGACACACAGGCCTAATATTCAATTATGCAAGGCCTCCCTCTCTCACAGGCTTGATTATCAACACTAGTGGCCTCCTCCTTACAAGCCAAATTCTCAACACTAGTAGCCTCTTCTCTGCCTGCAGGCTTACATATGATTATATAGAACTGAGATTGGATTACTAATCCCATCCTTTCCCTAAATCACTGAAATAAAAGCTCTAAAGCTCTACATGCAATGCATACATATGACAAAAAGCCTCTTGAGGCTTTATTCCATCTTTTCCCTGTTTTAAAATAAAAAATCCTCCTTATCACTTAATGGTCCACATCCATTCCTTTTATGCCTAAAAGCTCTCCCTAGTTCCTATGTTCTCATTTATTTATTTTGAGAACACCTAATTAAATCACACTTAAAATCCTAAATATTAAACTGACTTGGAACTTAGGAAACTAATTCCAAAAATGCATGACCCCCTATGTCTACTATTTACAATGATTTCCCTTGGGCTGAATGCACCTGCATAGCCTTGAACATTAAGGCATTCTCACTTGGACTTGAAGAGAGAAAGCACTTGAATAGAAGAAAACAAGAAAATGAATTCATGGGAAACAAAAGAGAAGGTTGGAAAAGCAGCCACAATAGGAGAAAATTGCAGGTAACAAGTTCCACGTGTGATTTCATTGTTGAGATTTGAATGCATGGTACATGAATTTGGTTGTTTGGTTTCTTTTCTATCATTGGAATGAGGTTTCCTTGGATTGATAGTGGTTTCATCCATGCCTTTCCATTTCCTAAATAGCCATGTTCTAGTGGGTTACATGTTGTGATTAAGCTTTGGATGGTCGGTAGACTTTAAATCCTGGTAAGGTGGTCTCAGAAAAATTTCCAAGGGTCGAGGGTGAAGATGGGCTTTCACCTTGGAACTCTTGTCGGATGGGTGGAGACAAGAAATTTCCTTTGGGTATGGTGAAGAAATTCATAGGCATCCAAGCTTGTTTGGCATTAGTTATTTCTGGACTAGTTTAGGTGAAATCACTGTCGTTGAAGGCTGAGGTGGTTTGGCCTTTGGAAGCCCTAGTTGAGTTTATTTTGGTTTAACCCATATGATCCCACATTCAAGCTTGGAATATGGCACAAGGGTCATTGGATGAAATAGAGATTTGTTTCAACGCAATCTATGGTCGGGTGGTATGTGGAAGTATCTGATTTTGGTTGACTTTATGCATATGTTATTATGTGTTATTCCTTATTAAGATCAATGAGCACTTCTATTGGTTATTGCGTTGATTTTATGACTAGTTTGTCATGGATTTATTCTGGTTGAATTTTGGTTATAGGCATGATACATCATTGTTATGTAATGTGCTCTTGTTATGGAACTTACTTATGGTTTTATATGTCATTGAATGGTATAAGAATACATGAGCTAAGAAGCCTTTTTGTAGCTAGTTTGACAAGGCATTGAGCCTTCTTGATGGTTATGTGATGAAGTTAAGAACATAGTGAAAATATATGCATTCATGACCTATAGTTACTATGTTTATCATGTGTCTGATCAAATGTTTATCATGTGTTTGGAAAGTTCTATGTGAGACCTAGCCTTAGTGTGCATTATACTCATTTATTATCATCTTAGATTGAATTCTAGAAATGTATGGGTTATTCTGTGTAGCTGGCGTATAGCTACCCTGAAAATCTGAAATTGGGTTGCTAGTTGCACCCTCTGAACTGAGAGATATCAGTTGCTACTCCATGGAGGAAGTAAGAAATTTTTTTCTTAGAGGAAGTCTATATTTTTCTTACAGTTTCGATTTAGTTTTTTTTTTTTTTTTTTTTTTTTTTTTTTTTTTTTGTTTTGGCTCAAACTATGTAATTCCCATAGGCTGCCCATTTTGTTTCTTGTTAGTGGTTTCCCCATAGTGGGTCAGCTATATATTTGGTATTCTCACGTCTTGGATAGTTAGCTAAAGTTGATTTTGTTAATTTTTTACTCTATGGTTTATTCTCTTTAGTTTGCTATCTAAAGTAACACGTAAGAGATAGTAATACTAACATATATTATGTAAATATTTGATATCTCAATGTAAGACTTGGTTTCCAAGTGGATAGGAGAAAGAGAGTGATAGTGACAAATTAAATTTAAATATTGATATATTAAATATTTGATATTATTATTAATATGCCAATTATAATAATAAGGTCATATATTTTTAACTGATATTTATCTTTGATTTTGTGTGTAAAACAAAATATTATAAAAATACTTTACTCACCTACAATAATTTTTTTATTATTATTAAAATTATATATTTTAAAATAAACTAATAAAAATAAATAAATTATACATTTCCCTATTTTTAAGAAAATGTAGTTCTTCGAGTATAAGCTTCGAGTGATTTTGTTTCCTGAAAATTTCATTTCTTGGAAAAATCTAATCCTTTAGGATAATATTGAATTATATTATCTGTGATTAATTATCATTTCATAACTATGTTAAGTTTTCTAGTACGGTTGGTTCCATAGCTATGTTAAGATAAATTTTCTAATACTGATATAATAACTAAATTAGAATAAATTTTGTTACTGATTAAAAAGTATCTCTAGTGAAGGTTTTGAGATCCATCTATGTGAAAAAAGTAAACCTATTCACGCAGAAATGTTAAAACTGCGATTGGATTCTTAGGTTAACTTTAAGATGCAGCGGATCATGATTGATTTAGATGACGGAAAATTCAATGTGTCTCTGGGGGAGAAAATTTGAGAGCCACCATGAACACATTTTGTCGGTGCCCTCCCCAAATTATGTGTAGAGCAGCGCTGGCGTCATCGTTGAAAGAATTTGTGCACTTTTTTCATTGTTAATCTGCGTAACTGCCAACAAGTTCTCCATTATTATTTGTGTATTACACTATGGCCCAGAAATTTCATCACATACAATGAATTAAGTCGCAGGATAGAAACTCCAATTGGCTGAACACGCCGACTTGCAACCGAAATTTTTGAATTAAACAATCATTGACCATAGCAATTACACAATCGAAGATATGACTGCAGATTTCTAAACTCCTCAACACGTCTGAATGTCTTGTGTTTCGGCTGTGTGATTAATTAATAGGTGTCGCGTGAGTGTTGCCCTCACAGGAGCCATCAATACTCTGCATAAGAGTTTATAAGTTGTAAATTATAAAAAATTTACTTTCGTTCTTTTAATTACATTAATTCAAAATATTAGTGTATGATTATAATTTTAATTATTTTATTTTTTAATCTAAATTATTATGGTAGGTTTAGAACTTAATGTTGTAATTTTTCTATTAATTAATGGAATTTTGAAGTGTTAATTATTTGGTTGTATTTCCATTTTTATCAGTTTTATGTTTAATTTTTCACATTTACTTAATATAAAATTATATTAGAAATTATTAAATTACAAATAAAATTAAGTATATTATCTAAATAACAAGATTTCAAATAGCAATTATCAAATAATAAATTATGCAAATTATTATATAAAAATAATATATATTTATACATAATTAACACAATTATATATATTAAATATCATTTTATTCATGGTAAATATCAAAACACTTATTTTATTATACATTTCAAGTTGCTAAAATTTAAAAAATAATTAAAAATAACTAAATCATAATTACGCAGTAAGGCGTTTTTCTTGTGAGAAGAAGTCTCTCAAATGCCACGTGTGCTTATGTGAGATGTTGATTTTCATGTTAGACGATTAAAATAAAATCTTCCATCGGATTGAAAAAGGCAATTATTGTTAGTTACCATTCTATAGAACCTAAAACCTCTTTCACGCATTTGAGAGCGTCCTCCTAGCATTTGTTCAACTTGTGGATGGTACTGCAGGAAGACAGCAAGAAAAACGAGTTACCATTCCAAATCGGCCAACGTTGGAGCATCTTCCTCACATTTGTTCAACTTGTCCATCGGGCTGCAAGAAGACGACAAGACAAACCAGTGATCATTCCAATTTGCCCAACATTGGAGATTGTCAGAAATGCTACGGGTAGGGATGCAAGGCCCAAAAATTCGGAAACCCGCTTGGTTTGAAGGTATAATACAAGAAGGCAGCTAGAAGCCATGCTTTTTTTTTTTTTTTGAAAAAAACCCTCGATTCCCCTGTTTCTTGAAAATATTTTTGTTGCTAATCTTCAGACTTCAACGAACTACAATCGACAACAAAGGCCATCTAATCTACTGAGTTCACATGCTTATAGGTTTTCTTCGAGGCAGGGATTCTTACAGTTACCTCTATCATCTTTCCATCAGAGGTCGACCCTCCAGAGAGGAAAAGCAAACCATAAACCTTTCTACATGGCCCTTACGCTTGGTTTTTATTTCTTAGTGTTCAATGTTGGAATGATAATTTAAACTGCAGAGGAGCGCCAGCGACCGCAGCGTTCTATTTCCAGAAAACCTCCATTTGAGTTCCCTGCGATGCGATCAAGTCGCAGATCGCATATCGCACATTTCCTTGTCAACCTTCGTCGCGTCCTGCTTGTTCTCGGCCATGCTGTTTATTAAATGTTGTAGCTGAGCATTCAATGTGTAGGAGCTGGATCTGATCTTCCTCCTCCTTTGGGAACACAAATAAGTAAATGGCGAAAAGACAGCAATGGCGGTGGCGTGTATAAGCCAGAACAAATAATGGCCGTTGGATTAAAGATAGATGGACAACTGGGATCGTATGCGGGTGAAAATGCGATCTGCGATGGCACAGGTCGCATCGCAACATCGCGGAGGGTTTAACACGCACTGGAGAAAAATCATGATCTACGATTTGCGATCGCATCGCAAATATTGCATCGCAGACAACACAGGGATGCAACGAAGGTTGACAAGGGAATGTGCGATATGCGATCTGTGACTTGATCGCAGCGCAAGGAACTCAAATGGAGGTTTTTTGGAAATAGAACGTTGTGGTCGCTATTGCTCCTCTACAGTTTAAATTATCATTCCAACACTCCCCTTTAATTTTAACTGCTGGGTTTTTCTGCATACCCAGGGATTTCCTGAAATGATCAAAACTTTTCTTTCCCAATGGTTTTGTCAAGATTTCAGTTAACTGATCCTCTGTTCTACAGTGCTGCAAAACAATCTCACCATTGTTAACCAATTCACGTATGAAGTGAAATTTGGTGTCTATGTGCTTTGTCCTTTTATGAAAAACAGAGTTTTTAGACAATGCTATTGCCGAGCTATTGTCACAGTAAATGGTTGTGCCCTTTTCTTGTTCATGACACAAATCTCTGAGAACTCTTCTTAGCCACACTGCTTGGCATGCTGCTGTTGTTGCTGCCACATACTCTGCCTCTGCTATTGACAAAGACACACCTAGTTGCTTCTTGGAAGCCCATGAGATGGGTCTTGATCCCATATGAAACACATATACCGATGTGCTTTTCCTATCATCAACACTTCCAGCCCAATCACTGTCAGTGTAACCTATCAACATGAAACTTTCAGAAGAGGAGTATAAAATACCAAAACCCTTCGTTCCATTCACATACCTTAGAATCCTCTTGGATGCCTGCCAATGAGTCTCTTTCGGTCTTTCCATAAATCTAGAGATTAAACTCACAGCGTGCATAATGTCCGGCCTAGTTGCAGTCAAGTACATAAGGCTGCCAACTATGCTCTTGTACAATTTTGGATCAAAATCCTTGCTGCTGTCTTCTTTGGTCAATTTCAACCCCATTACAGTTGGAGTCACAGCTGCCTTACTATTCTGCATGTTAAATCTCTTTAACATTGCTTCTACATATTTAACTTGTGAAATGAAAACACAATTTTCACTTTGGTCTACTTCAATTCCATGAAAATATCTTAAGAAGCCCATGTCAGTCATTTCAAATTCACTTTTCATGACTGCTTTAAAATCAGCAATGAGAGAAGCACCATTGCTAGTAAAAATCAAATCATCTACATATAAAACAACAATAAGAATCTTACCGTCATTCTCCTTTATGTAGAGTGTGGGTTCACCATCACACTTATCAAACCCATTCTAAATCAGATAAGCATCTATTCTGTTGTACCATGCTCTTGGAGCTTGCTTCAGCCCATAAAGAGCCTTCTCTAGTTTGCAGACTTTATGCTCTTGACCTTCAACTTCATAACCTCGAGGTTGTTCAACATAAACCTCTTCTTTTAACACTCCATTCGGGAATGCAGATTTAACATCCATCTGATAAATCTTTCATTTGTGTTGTGCCACAATAAACAACACTATTCTGACTGTTTCCATCCTTGCTACTAGTGCAAAGGTTTCATCATAGTCTTTGCCTTGTTGCTGCTTGTAGCATTTCACAACAAGTCTTGCTTTGAGCCTGTCAATCTTGCCTTCAGCATTGCTTTTGGTCTTATAGACCCACTTAACTCCAATGGCATCTTTGCCTTTAGGGAGGTCCACTAACTCCCATGTTTTACTCCTCTCAATTGCACCAATTTCTTCATTCATTGCTTCAATCCATTTATCTTCATTTACAGCATCTTCAAAATGAACTGGGTCATCAACATGACAATACAAAGCGAATAATGAATTCAGACCGGTATTGTTACTTACCTCTCCTTGTTCATAAATCTCATTCAAATTTCTGAATCTTGGTCTTCTTGGTGTGCTTGGAGTTCCATCCGAACTTGAGGGTATTTCTGATCCCTGTGATGTGCTTGGAGAAGCACTTCCTTGACTTCTCAAGGTTGTTCGAATTCCAGCTTGTGGTGGGGTTTGTTGTACTTGCTGTGGTGGAGGAGGAGCCACCAAGGAAGGATTATTTGCTGCTGTCCCTTCTTCTTCTTCTTCGTGAGACACAATTGTCTTCACATTCACTGTCTTCTCTAAGCTTCCATCCCAAGCTTCATCTTCAATGAACTGCACATCTCTGCTTACTATCAATTTCTTGGTGGATGGATTATAGAGTTTGTATGCTTTTGACTAATCACAATAGCCAATAAAGACACACTTCTCCCTCTTATTGTCAAGCTTCTTCCTTAGCTGATCCGGTACATGTGCGTATGCTACACAACCGAATACTCTCATGTGAGTGACACTTTGCTTTTGACCACTCCATGCTTCTTCTGGTATTTTGTTCATGACAGCTTTAGTTGGGCATCTATTCAAGATGTAAACTACGCAAATGACAGCTTCTGCGCAATACTCATGCGGCAAGTGTTTTGCCTTCAGCATACTTCTGACCATTTCAAGAATGGTCCTATTATTTCTTTCGGCAACACCGTTTTGCTGAGGTGTATACCTCGCGGTGAACTGCTTTTGTATGCTATTCTCTCTACAAAAACACATAAAGTCTTTGGAGATGTACTCTCCTCCTCTATCTGTTCTGAGCACTTTGATATAATGCCCACACTGCTTCTCAACAAGAGTTTTGAAGTGGCGGAATTTCTCAAACACTTCACTCTTCTGTTTTAGCATATACACCCATGTCTTTCTGGTGTAATCATCAATAAAAGTTAAAACATATTTATTTCCGGCAAATGATGGTATTTGCATCGGTCCACACACATCAGAGTGAACAATTTCCAAGGGTGCTTTTGCCCTTATACTCTTTCCTGCTGGAAAGCTTTCTTTGTGTTGTTTGCCTAAGATGCAGCCTTCACAAAGGCTATCCGGTTTCTCGATCAATGGCAATCCCTTTACCATTCCCTTTCTGTGTAACAGATTCAAGCCTCCGAAATTGAGATGTCCAAATCTCAAGTGCCACAACCAATTCTCATCTTTCACTTGTTCCTGAAAGACTTCTTGTGTTACAGCTGCAATAGTTCTTCCTTCCTTCAAATCTGCCCTGAGTTTGAGAGGAAACATTCTATTGCTGGTCATCTGCACCTGTGCAATGATCTTCTTACTTGGAGGTATGTCTCTGATTGTACACATATCATCTTTGGAGAACACATTGTAACCTTTGTCAATGAGCTGTCCAATGCTCAAAAGATTACATTTCAGACCAGGTACATAGTATACCTCTTGCACAATCATCTGTTCTCCATTTCTTGCTTGGATACTGACTCTGCCCTTACCCTTGACAGATATCTTACTATCAGTTCCTGTTGTTACCTCAGATTTCACATTTTTATCCAGATTGGCAAACATTGCAATATTTCCAGTCATGTGATTACTACAACCTGAGTCTAAGAACCAAAAATGTTCTTGTTTGTCTTGTGCAATGTTACATGTTAACAGCACAATCTTTGGATTCTTATCTTCTTCATTTGCAAAATTAGCATTCTGCCTACTATTCATGTCATTTTGTTTTTTTCTACATTCATTGGCGTAGTGCCCATATTTCTTACAATAATGAAATTGGACTTGGGATTTGTCATACCTTTGTCCTTGAGCTTGATGTTTGCTTGAACCTTCATCTTGGTTCTCATTGCAGCTCCTTCCGCTTGTGCTTGCAGGATTATTTCTGCCTTTGTTTTGGCTTCTTACACGACCTCTATTATTTGCTCTGCCTCGACCTTTTCGTTGGCCAAAATATATCTGAGTCTTGAATGCTTGCTCAAAAGAGGAATCTGTTCCTCTACTCAGTCTATATTCATGAGACATAAGAGAAGCACTCAGTTCATCTACTGTGAACTGTGAGAGATCCTCTGTTTCTTCTATTGCTACCACAATAGCTTCAAACCTTGAGGGTAAACTTCTCAAGATCTTCTCTACAATCCTTCTTTCTTCCAGAATATCACCATGAGATCTTATCTGGGTTATCAACCTAATAACCTGAGTGAAGAATGAATCTATTGTATCAAATTCCTTCATGCTGAGTGTTTCAAAGTCTCTCCTCAACATCTGTAACTTTGTAGTCTTCACCTTCTCCATGCCTTGATAGGCAGTTTTGAGAATATCCCATGCCTCCTTGGATTTCGTTGCTGCTGCAATCCGTGGAAATACACTTTCATGTACTGATTGGAAGAGAAAAAAGAGGGCTTTGGCATCCTTCTTCCTGTCGCTCTTCAACTGGTTTGTTTCTGCTACTGTCAAAGCAGCCAATGCTGTTGCATCTGTAGGTTCAACATAGCCAGTTTCAACCAGCTCCCATATTCCTTGAGAAGCAAACAATGCCTTGAGGACGCGTCATGTACAGGTGCATTAAAAGGATTATGGGTTTCTTACAGCAGAGCTGGCCACAGAGCATTTATCAGTTATGAGCTTCAAAACGGCTGACTTCAGTTCTTCAAAAGGCATCACTGCTTGCTGCATTCAATAGGCAGATAAGCTTTAGAAGATATTTTTATTATCTTATCATTTTAAAATAAAATATGTTTTTAAACATATAAATGTAATGAACAACAGTTCCTTTTATGTAAGGTTAGAAGAATGTGAGAGAGCTTTGTAATTTCTGAAACGCAAAGCAGTGCTGAAATAGTGAAATTAGTTTCTAGAACTGAAGCATTCCTGTTGTAATCCCTCTGAAGAGGAAGACTATTTTGTAACAGTTTTTTTGTTATGATTAAGATCTTGTATTAAAAATAGTGCGTTGTTCTTTGTGCAATTTCTTTTTTGTTTGAAATTACCAGAAATTTCCATCTTTCAAATGATTGATCGATTTTCTTTTGTATCTCTATGCACCTAACAAATCTCCATCAATATCAAGATCCAACATGAGCCTGAAAGCAACCATTTACATTCCAGATTTTGAATTGTTCAATTTGTCCGTTTGTTAGTGGCGTTGCAGGAAGACGGCAAGACAAACTAGTTATCATTCCAAATCGACCAAAAATAATGATTGAAACATTACTTACAAAGCATGTGGTTGACAAAAGCAAATAGCCATATTATCTCTAATAACTATATTCATGCATGAAGCCCAACAAGATTCTTTTGCAGCATGGTAAATTTGATTTGTTTGTAATTTAAGGGATCTTGTTGTCGGGTTTGGCTAGTTTTGTATGAGGAGGCCTAGTTTGAATATTTTTAAGTTAAATGTATTACTCTACAATGACGAATTTAAATATATATATATATAGATATATATATATTCACAAAAGCGAAAAAGTTTAACACACTCATCTGTTACACCATAAACTTATCCTATAGAGGATTGTTGATCACGCTTTGAGGATGACACCATGAATCCTAAAAATGATCTCCTGTGGCCTTTTAATGGATCTGATGATGATGATGCTTGATTGAAGATGAATCTGTGAGAAAAAAAATATTATCACTTATGGCCGATCTGAGTCATACAGCTGGTAAACATATGAAACACTTGAAACAGAAATCCTATATACTGTTTGTAATTATTATTTTTTTAAGTTAAGCAACTTGTATACTATTAATTTATATGTAAGGTCTTTCAGCGAGATACATGTCAAATATTCACTACTCATAATTACTCATTCACTTATTACGTTAAGCAATTTTGCAACCGTTGAGCACTAATCATTTGATTGAAAATTATAAATGTTTACAATAAGTTATGAATAACACACAATTTACAATTTTGAGGAAATATACTTATAAAAAGAATGGGTGAAGAATTGAATATTTTATTTGTATTGGTTGATATAAAAGAATATGAAGAAAATATCCCTTCACCATGCACATGAAATCGGTTGAAAAATAAACTAAATGTAAAAAATATAATAGAACTATAACCTTGCTCGAAGATTGTGATACTTTTTATATGAAGTTTTATTTTCGTGAAGATTGTGATATTATTTATATTAAGTTTTATTTTTTTTTTCTAAATTTGTATGTAGAACAATTAATATATATATATATATATACTTCATGAGTTTAAGATTATAAATATTATTAAGTGATATAGAAATATATATATATATATATATATATATATATATATATATATATATATAATTTTTGAAAGGTTTGCCTGTAAAGAAAATTTATATTGGTTTTTTTTTGTTAAATTATAGAAAAATGGTTAATAAAAATATAACTTAAATTATAAACGATGTTTCCTAAATTTTATGGGATTAAGATTATGAAAATTTATGCTTTCAATTTTAATAAATATTTCGATATAAATATTTATTCATTCATATATATATATATATATTCACAAAAGCTAAAAAGTTTAACACTCATCTGTTACACCATAAACTTATCCTGTAGAGGATTGTTGATCACGCTTTGAGGATGACACCATGAATCCTAAAAATGATCTCCTGCTCCTGTGGCCTTTTAATGGATCTCATGATGATGATGCTTGATTGAAGATGAATCTGTGAGAAAAAAAATATTATCACTTATGGCCGATCTGAGTCATACAGCTGGTAAACATATGGCCACTTATCTCATAATACATTATATGAAACACTTGAAACAGAAATCCTATATACTGTTTGTAATTTTTTTTTTTTTAAGTTAAGCAACTTGTATACTATTAATTTATATATAAGGTCTTTCAGCGAGATACATGTGAAATATTCACTACTCATAATTACTCATTCACTTATTACGTCAAGCAATTTTGCAACCGTTGAGCACTAATCATTTGATTGCAAATTATAAATGTTTACAATAAGTTATGAATAACACACAATTTACAATTTTGAGGAAATATACTTATAAAAAGAATGGGTGAAGAATTGAATATTTTATTTGTATTGGTTGATATAAAAGAATATGAAGAAAATATCCATTTTCTTCCTTCACCATTCACATGAAATCGGTTGAAAAATAAACTAAATGTAAAAAATATAATAGAACTATAACCTTGCTCGAAGATTGTGATACTTTTTATATGAAGTTTTATTTTCGTGAAGATTGTGATATTATTTATATTAAGTTTTATTTTTTTTTCTAAATTTCTATGTAGAACAATTAAATATATATATACTTCATGAGTTTAAGATTATAAAAATTATTAAGTGATATATAGAAATATATATATATATATATATATATATATATATATAATTTTTGAAAGATTTGTTTATAAAGAAAATTTATATTGGTTTTTTTTTGTTAAATTATAGAAAAATGGTTAATAAAAATATAACTTAAATTATAAACGATGTTTCCTAAATTTTATGAGATTAAGATTATGAAAATTTATGCTTTCAATTTTAATAAATATTTCGATATAAATATTTATTCATTCATTCATATTCATATATATATATATATATATATATATATCGAAATATAAATTTTCTATATAACTAATTATTATGTTAATTTCAAGTTAAATAAATTCCATTTTCTTTTCAATTTCTCCTTTTCTATTTTTTTTGCAATTTTTACGTGTGTTTTCTATTTTCATATTAAAACATACAAATTATTTTATATTTTTCTTGGTTTTAAATGTTAGGATTTTTGTTTTAAATATCAAGGCATGTTAAGTTAATTTGTATCGAGATATATATATATATATATATATATATATATATATATATATATATATATATATATATATATATATATATATATATATATATATATAGGTTTTAGAAGTAAAGAATTTTTGGGTCCATAATCTTCCCAAAAAGTCTTTCTCTTATTTCTATTTTATCCTTTTTGCCCTAATCCTGACCGTGAGATCCATTGTTAAACGATAGGCCATTACCTTATTTGCTACAAGAGGAGGGTTGCGTTTCCTATAGCACAAGGAGGACGAGGAGAGCACGAGGAGGATGAGGACGAGGATGAGGAGGTGCAGGGGGAGGATTCCTTTGTTGTTAAACGATAGGCCATTACCTTATTTGCTACAAAAGGAGGGTTGCATTTCCTATAGCACAAGGAGGACGAGGAGAGCATGAGGAGGATGAGGACGAGGACGAGGAGGTGCAGGGGGAGGATTCCTTTGTTGACAGCATTGCTCTACATATGGATCTGGCACCCCTTGCATCATAACGGATTATGTCTAGTAGTTATTAGTTATTAGGTTATGGTATACATTCTTCTAGGTTACTAATCATCTCTCATCTCATATAAATATCTCAAATTTGTAGATCTCACATATGGCCTTTGCCAGATGTTCTGCCTCTTTAGATCATGAGTGTTTCACTCTACTCCATGGTTTGGCCCTTTATTAAACAACTGTCGATTTAAGGGTTTCAGTATTGAGTTGCTTTGTATTAATTTTGACCTTCTAAGTCTTGCAACTCTTCCTTTGGTCACATCGACCCGAACGATTTTGTGACAACCCAGGCCAGAAAGGAGTGTTTAAGAGGTTTCACTTATCGTTATGAAATAAGTTATTCTCAGCATATATACTAGATTTTGTAAAGTTACGCATAGTAAAATGTATTCCCTTTAATTTTACTGTGAGAAATTCTCTACAGTTTTTTTGAAATTGCTTAGTTTTTTTTTTTGTTACATTCGACAAGACTGTTAAAGGCTCACAATAGTTTACTCAAGGTTGTATGCATGTGGGATTTTCCTCATAATTGGTGTTTCTTTCTATATGAGCAGAAATTGAAACTTAATGATACTGTTTATTCTTTATTACAAAAGAGATCTGCTGCATATATCATGTACTCTATCATTTTGTAAAATTACAAAATACACTACTATTTTGAGAACTTGTAGACTCCCGACATGAGTTAGTAGTTGTTGACCAATTGTAGATGTATTCTATCATTTTGTAAAATTACAAAATACATTGCTATTTTGAGAACTTGTAGACTCGCGACAAGCAGTTTTTGACCCATTGTAAATGTATTCTATCATTTTGTAAAATTACAAAATACACTACTATTTTGAGAACATGTAGACTTGCGACATGAATTTATTGACCCATTATAGAAATATTAGTTACTGGGTCAAATTCCCCAGTACAACCCATTGTAGAAATATTAGTTACTGGGTCTGATTCCCCAGTACAGTTAACCAAAATGTAAATTCCCAGTATTCTATCATTTTGTAAAATTACAAAATATGCTACTATTTTGAGAACTTGTAGATTCGCGACATGCAGCTGTTGACCCATTGTAGAAATATTCCCATCAAAATGTATTCTATCATTTTGTAAAACTATAAAATAGACTACTATTTTGACAACTTGTAGACTTGCGACATGAGTTAGGAGCTGTTGACCCATTGTAGATGTATTAAATCATTTTGTAGAATTACAAAATACACTACTATTTTGAGAACTTGTAGACTCGCAACATGAGTTAGCAGTTGTTGACCCATTGTAGAAATATTAGTTACTGGTCAGATTCCTATCATTTTGTAAGATTAAAAAATACACTACTATTTTGAGAACTTGTAGACTCGCGAAATGAGTTAGCAATTGTTGACCCATTATAGAAATATTAGTTATTGGATCAGATTCCCCAGTACAATTAATGTGTAAATTCCCATCAAAATGTAAATTCCCAGTATTCTCTCATTTTGTAAAAATACAAAATACACTACTATTTTGAGAACTTGTGACCCATTGTAGGTGTATTCTATCATTTTGTAAAATTACAAAATACACTACTATTTTGAGAACTTGTAGACTCGTGACATGACTTAGCAGTTGTTAACCCATTGTAGAAATATTAGTTATTGGGTCAGAATCCCCAGTATAGTTAATCAAAATATAAATTCCCATAAAAATGTAAATTCCGAGTATTCTATCATTTTGTAAAATTACAAAATACACTACTGTTTTGAGAACTCGTAGACTCGCTACATGTAGTTGTTGACCCATTGTAGAAATATTCCCATCAAAATATATTCTATCATTTTGTAAAATTACAAAATACACTATTGTTTTGAGAACTTGTAGACTCTTGACATGAGTTAGCAGTTGTTGACCCATTGTAGAAATATTAGTTACTTGGTCAGATTCCCCAGTACAGTTAATTAAAATGTAAATTCCCAGGTCTCTTGAAACATAACATATGATAAAAAAGAAATGAAAAAAATTTCCAAAACTGTTGACTTCTTTCTTCTATAGTATTGTTTCTTAGGTTAGGCCATTGCCTTATGGTGTTTAGTTTGCAACATGTGGTGCAAATGCTAGTTTTATTACACTGTAAGGTGTCCCCTCTAAAATAAATTCCCTCCCAAGCCACTGTGTCTTTCTTAACCTTTTATTTAAGTGTTAGACGATAGAAATAACCCTGACTGTGGGATTGAAAAACTGTATTAGTTCGTTGTCATTCTCTACTGGAAAAATGGTATTAGTTCGTTGCAATTCTCTACCAGAATTATGAATATTCGTCATCGTCTTTGGGATCATTAAAGCTCTATGTGCCGTATAGCCATGACTGCCTCACTAGAACGTATCAGTCTCGCTAGAATGTGTCAGTCTTTGTGTTGTAGTCTGGCTGGTGACCAGAAATGCATATACAATTGCTCGGCTTGCGCTGGAACTAGATCCTGTTCCGAGGTGGGGTGGATTCATCAATTGTCCAAGCCAATAAGCATTCCTCAATTCAGACTCTCATTATTGTTACAGAGATGGTTGTGAGCATTCTGGTATGCTTCGGTGTCATCTAAGTTCGATTCAAGCTCAAGGCCGACACTTATGAAATCATGACAACTGCCTGCAAGAGCAAGTCTACATCCAACGACATGCAAGTATCCTAGAACCTGCAGTGAGATAAGATTCATTGCATGTAGGTCTTCAACTATGAGGAGCTCGAGAGATCGACAGTCGGTTCCAGAAAGACACTGAGGTAGGTTGTTGAACCTACACTTGCTTTTTCAGTAGGGTGATATCCGATGACCATGCTGTTGCTACGAAGTGCGCGATTGTGGCTACGGATGTGTAGAAATAATGCAAGGAATTTCACGATAAAGTTGACCTTGTCACATCCAAACCACGCACAACTGCTGAATCCACTAAGGTACTGCGAGGAAAATTATGAGGGATTGCTGGTCTAAGAGTCCATGGCCGATAGTATGCTGCACGAGAACCTGCATGGGAAGTCACTTTAATTTATCCTTCCTCTTTGCTCGAGCAAGTAGCGAATGCATATATCCCATCACCTTCCTCTTTACTCCAGCAAGTAGCGACATCACTTAATCAATGCCTCCATTCAATACTAGGCCATAGGAGGAGTATTACGAAGAACCCTATATATTTATTTTTTACGTACAAATATATATGATTTATTTGAACTTATAATATATGTATAGTTGGAATAGGAAATTATTTTTAATTTAAAAAATATCATATTTATATTTTAATATAATATTATATTATTGAAAAAGTATAAATTTAATTGAGAAAAAGAAATAAACGTTTTAAATATAAAAATAATATCAAAACATATTTTGAGGTTTATATAATCTTAATATTTGAAATTGTTTTTGACGCTAAGTGGTAATAATTATCTATGAAATTAAAAAAACAAAGGTTATAGAAAACGTTTGAAAAAAAAATTAAAGTTGGACAATGAATATTTACTATTGCATAAAATTATATCATATTATAAGATTATAATATAATTTTACATGAGATTTCTAAAACATATTCACATCATTGGTTAGCCACATAAAAATAATTAGAAGTACATTAAATTTAATAAAAAGTCAAGTAGCATAATCCAAAATGAGTAAAAAGAAAATCATCATCCAAAAAATAAATAAAATTACAAATTTAAAAATAAGAAAAATTAGAAAAGCATATGTGCTTCATTCTTTTAATTATCAAAAAATTTGGTATGCATCTTTTATAGAGAAATTATTGGTACATTTATTAGAATAAAAATTATTTAAATACTTATTTAGAATTATTCTTTGTGGTTGAGTGCAAACTAGTGATGGTATTCCTATGGCTGAGTGTAAACTAGTGATGGTTTCTCGTGGCTCATTAGTGACAATGCATACTTTGAGAAACAACAATCTGTTAACTTGGAGGAATGGTTAGGAGTAACTAGGAAATGAAAGATTTAAAAAAAAGACCAAAACTTGTATTCAAAATTTTAAAGTGTGAGATTAATTCAAATGTTTAAAACTATTTTAATGGTAACAAATTCTTTTTTTAAGAGATTTATATAATATATACATATATGTATGGTTGACATTAAGATATTTTATTTAATATGGATATTAAAATATTTTATCTAATATGGGCATTAAAACATTTCACTTATAGACTATTTTGCTTATATTAAAACTTTATATTTTATTTAAGTTGTTAATATATTTTCAAATACATATTAATATTACCTAGGATTTTATAGTGGGATTCTTTACTTTGATCAAAATTGAATTTCTTTTGTTATAAATAATATATTTTAAATGTTGCATATCATTTCAATTATATATATATATATATATATATATATATATATATATATATATATATACACTTAAATGAATTACACATTTCTCTCTGTGTAGAAAATCACTAAATTATTTTACTTTTAATTCCTTCTTTCTTTGAGTATATATATATAAATATAAAGTTGATATAAATTATGTTACTTAAGATAGATATGAAAATATTTTATTTATGACACTGAGATTGAATACTTTGCACTATTAACCATTATTGGTTGCATTTTTAACCATTATTCGAGCTACTGGAGTGTAACCAAATCTGTATATCCATTTAACCAAATATGTATATCCATTTCTATTGGATTTTAACTAAAACTAATCAAGTATATATACTCTAACCAACATTGTTTTTTACTTATAGTTATTTTATTTTTAATTTAAAATGAACAGGTGCCAATTTGACATTGAGCATGAATGAAATGACACATTTCTCTCGTACTAGGTATTACAAAGCCTTCCCTTATTGTAACTTTCTTAACATTATCAAACAACCCCATCTTTAAGAGTACAAGTTTTCCACACCTATTTTTTCAAAATTTATAATCTTTAATCTCTTAATCTCAAGTTTTTTTTTTTTTAAACGAATCTCATTTATCCTTGAATATTTTATTTAATATGGATATTATTTTTTTTATTTAATATGGGAATTAAAACATTTCACATATAAACTATATGGCTTATATTAAAATTCTATATTTTATTTAAGTGATTAATATATTTTCAAATACACATTAATATTACTTAAGATTTTATAATGGGATATTTTACTTATCAAAATTGAATATTTTTCTGAGATTAATTCAAATGTTTAAAACTATTTTAATGGTAAAAAATTCATTTTTCAAGAGATTTATATAATATATACATATATGTATAGTTGACATTAAAATATTTTATTTAATATGGATATTAAAATATTTTATCTAATATGGGAATTAAAACATTTCATTTATAGTCTATTTTGCTTATATTAAAATTTTATATTTTATTTAAGTTGTTAACATATTTTCAAGTACATATTAATATTAATTTTTGGCAACCTTTGTCCTTATATCTTGAAAATTATTTCAACAAGTAAAGTTGCCAAAATTTTGAGCAATACAAAGAACAAAAAGTAAGGAATGTCATAATTTTTGGAGAAAGGAAATATTTTTATTACAGAGGTTCAAATTGATTTTTTAACAAGATGACAGTAGATGCTAACACACAACCTTTGTGGGTTGAACATGGACCACCATTCCCGTCATCTTCAAGCATAGATAATTCAGATGAAGACTCGCTTCTTTTATAGAGGATTCAAACTTGGCTTTGGAGGAATTAGTCCGTGGGGTTCCTAGAAAGCTGGTAAGTCTTCTCCCTCATAATAAATTTATTTTTTTCATTAATTTCCCTTCCATGTGATTTTATTTTTTGTGCATTTGTATCTTTTGTATAAGATAGGAACCACTTCCAAGTTTCATTAATGACCAGACAATAATATCAAGATAAATTTCAAAATTAGAATCTAAGTAATAGAGCCTCCTCGACATGCAGGCTTATATCAAATTCATTCTCTATGCTAGAGCCTCTTACAGTACGGGCACACACATACTCTTTCTGTATGTATGTATGTGCTAGACATTAGCACTAAATTTCACCTGCGTGTTAGGCAGTTGGTCTAAGCTAATGCAAATGGTAAACTAAACAAATTTTGATGAATCCTTCATTCAAACAGTTGTCTTTGGGTCTATCTTTTGCATATTTGGGGTGGGTTTCTTCTTCTTGGGATTCCTTTGCATACTCATTAGCCTCTGAATCTTGCATTGAAGTTCACTCCCCAGTGGAGGTAGTGGTCATTGCTTTGGGCAACATTGTTGTCAACAGAGATGAAAATTTCGATAGAGCTTTGAGCATGATGGGGAAAGATGGTGTCTATATTACAAAGCACGCAAACTTATACGAGACCACACCTGCATATGTAACTAATCAACCTTGCTTCCTTAACTTTGCAATAAGGGTAATCACAAAACTTGGTCTGCATGCTTTGTTGACAGTTCTGAAAGAAACTAAAAAGGGATTAGGCCGGACTGAGGTCATAAGTTATGGGCCTCGGCCTATTGATTTGGATATTTTATTCTATGGAAAGCTCAAGGTTTCATTGGATACCTCATCAGAATTTGTGGGAGCGACCCTTTGTTCCTACTCTGCTTGTACACCTTCTTGGATTGGTAGCTGACAATGACATTGTTTCCTGTTGGCACGCCTTGTCGGGAAGAAATGGTGGCATAATTGAGGCATCGAAGAAACTTGGAGGGGAAGACCTTATGGGACGAGAGGGAATGAAGAGATTTTTTCCCATTGGAAATGAGTTATTGGATTGGTCGAAAGAAACTCATGCCATGGGTGTTTTAAATTTAACACCAAATAGTTTTAGTGATGGAGGATGGTACACGTATGTAGAGAATGTAGTTGATCAGGTTAGATAGATAATATATGAAGGAATGAATATGATTGACATTGGAGCACAGTCAACTAGGCCAACATCATTAAGCATTTCAAGAAAAGAGGAATTGTCTTGGCTTTTGCCAGTTTTAGAAGCAGTGGTGTAGATTCCTGAAGCTGAAGGTAAAATCCTATCAGTAGATACTTTCAATGCTAAAGTTGCATCTAAGGCAGTAAGAAATGGAGCTCATGTTGTGAACGATGTATCTGGAGGTCATTTGGATCGCAATATTTTTTCTACAATTGTAGATCTCGTTGTTCCTTATATCTTAATGCACATGAGGGGGGAACCGTCAACAATACAAAATAATGAAAATACAACCTATGGGGATGTATGTAAAGATGTTTCTAATGAGTTATGGTTACAGATAAAGAATGCAGAATCATTTGGTATACCTGCATGGAGAATTATAACAGACCCTAGTATTTGTTTCTCTAAGATGCTTGAGCAGAACTTGGAACTTCTTAGGGGTCTATCAGCTATTCGACAAGGACTTGTTGCCAATAGTGTGGCTGCTTCTCATGGACCTATTTTAATTAGACCCCCCCAAAAACGTTTTTTGGGAAAAGTATTGGTACTCCCTACATTGGCAAGGAAAGCCAACATATTTGTCTTCAATCCTATTTCAAGAGGCTCTACATATTTTTTCAAAATGCCAACCTTGCTTGAACTCTAAACTGCCAGTCCTAATCTGAAACCTATGAATTTACCCAATTTCTTTGAAGTTGCATGACATTTTCATTCCATTAAAGGTGATACCCATCAATCTTATGGCATCAAAAATGCTTCTACCAATCTATTTGACCATCCAGCCAGCTATCTCCAAAGATAAACCCTTTCCAAAGATAAAAACATTCAAGTCTTTGTTGGTTATAGTCTTGAAATTGTCATAGTTCTGATTTAATTTTGAGTTTGAAATTGATGTCATTGTGTCTCATATCACCATCTGTTGCACATGATTAATGTTTAATCTGTTCTAAAGAGGCATTTGCAATATTGAGTTGTTTTGTTATTTCAGGATCGATGAAGGCCTTAAAATGTTTATTGAAATTGTCATGTGTTATCCTTTCCTTAAGGAACATCTTTTGAACTTGTCAATACTGCTTATCTAGAAGTGTTGACTGAGGAAAGAATTTTCCAGAGTCCAAGTGCCTTTGCACAATAATATATTTTAATTTGACATACCCTGGAAGTTTAATTGATAGAATCTGGGGCACGTTTCTAGATATGTTCCAAACTAGATTTTCTTTTGTTTAAGATTTGGTCTTTGGATGTTTGGTACTTTCCATTCGTAGTTATTGAATTACTCATTTCCTAAGTATTCAAGAGCAACTAGATAGCACTTGAATGGAAAGATTCAATTAACTAGTCATAGTTGAATGTTTCGAGGAAAATTCAAAGGATATTTGGGGTTTCTAATTCATTTGAAATTGTGCATTGGTAAATATATTAATATTTGGAATTATTGTTGGTACATTCCATTCTTATTTTTTGAACTTGTCATATCCTAAAACTTTAAGAGCGACCGGATACCACTCATAGTTTTAAAAACTAGAATCGGGTTTTGAAAATGTCACCTATCTAGCCAGGATTTAAATTGGAACCTGAAGGGTTTTTCTTCTCGTTTGTTATTTGGGCCTATCTCACCAACCAGTTTGGCCAGTTTCTAGTTTCGACTAGACAATTTTTAAAACTATGATACTCCTTGAATAGGAAAGTTCAGTGATCAGTCATATTTGCATGCTTGGAGGGATATTATGAGGGAATTTTTGGATTTTCAATGTGTCTGAAACTGTGGATTTCTAAACATAATTTAATTTATTTCAAAACTCCACATGAAGAACTGTGGAAATCTACATTCTCAAATATTTGAAATTGTTGCTCATAAGCAGATAAACATTTTGCTTGCAAGGCGCTAAGCATTACTTTTAAACTATAGATATGATGTGGGGCAATGCATTGCTATTATCATCATCTATTGTTCATAACTAATCAGAGGGATATACACACCATATATATGCAATTTTCTCCACTGATAGATATAAGACCCAAAGTCGAGCAAACTGCATACATATGGTGTGTATATCCCTCTAATTAGTTATGAATAGTAGATGATGATAATAGAAATGCATTGCCCCACAACATATCTATAGTTTACGGAAGGATATTACCTAGGAGATGCTCCTAGATAATGCATTCTCTTGTTCACAAGTCATTGTTAAATATTTTCTCCAATTTTGGGATTGGTTTTGTAGGTTCTTAAATTCTCTGATATGGTAGGTGGTGAAACATTCGATCCATCATTTTTTGGGAATGAATATGGAGTTGTATAGGAGCACATTGTTAATGATGATGCATTCTGATCAAAGGAGGTAAGAATTCAAGATCCAAGCCTCATCTACAAATTCTGACTATGGACACGTTAATGATTCCTGCAAAGACAAAAGAGATCTATGTAATCTCTTCTCTTTGTTTTCAATAGCAGAATAAGAGAGACTCGTCGAGGAGGAAGGGGAAGCCCTATATTTGATTTCACACCATAATAAAGACAACGGTAAACAAATGATGAACACTAGGCTAGGGCACAATCATTCAAATTTTATTGAGTGGTAGCCTTAATGCTTTGTGTGGTTTTGGTGTTGCTTAGAAAGTCACGATATAAGAAGGCAATTAAGCAATCAAGAACACTAGTAACAAAATCTACTTCGACCAACATATCATCATAATTAATTGTCAATGGAAAGCGTGTATCTCAAGCAATGAAACTAGGTTCACTTCGTCTTCCACAGTACCACTAATTTGCTTTAGAGGAGATAGAAGAAGCAACAAACAACTTTTATGTGTTCTTATGGGTGAAGGCTCCAAGATTTTTTAGAGTTTCAATTGAATATTATGAATTTTGGTCATAAAATCATCTTGTTTTCTTCAGAGCATCAATTTTTGGCAACCTCTGTCCTTATATCTTGCAAGTTATTTCAACAAGTAAAGTAGCCAAAATTATGAGCAATACAAAGAACAGAAAACAAGGAATGTCAAGTGCTTGAGGAAACATAATTTTTGGAGAAAGGGAAGATTTTTAATATAGAGATTCAGATTGATAGATTAAATTATGGATATTGGGGGTGCAGTGGATGCAATGGGTTTGGAATCTAAAGTTATGGATGTTGGGTTTTGTTATATTCTTTCCATGACTAGCCCACATAGTTAACTAGGGGGTTTTGTTATATTCTTTCCATGACTAGCCCACATAGTTAACTAGGGGGTTCGAGGGAGGGTGGAGCCCCCTTCGTTGCGCTGATTGTGTAGTGTGGGGTGGCGGGGGCAGGGGGGTCACAAGGGGTTTGAGTTGTACCCGTAACACCACTTTATGGGGTCCAGGGCAGCGCCCCAGAAAATTTTGGTTCTGGACCCTATGTTAGTATGGGCGGACCCACCTATGGTTTTGTGCATGATTTTCACACATGTTTTTTGGATGTGATGGTTTTCGGTCCATGGTATTGGACGCGATGGTTTTCGGTCCATGATATTGGATGCTTCGGCATGTATAAATATGTATTATAACATTGAAAGGAAAATAATGAAAAATCAAGCTGGTAGTCCCGCTTTTGGGATCCAGGGGAAAATCTCTGAGTATATGTGTTTTATGTGTTATGCTCTCACATTGTTTATTTTCTATGTTTTAGAATTCGTATGCAGGTAATTTCTATACGGGGTTAAAACCTGCATTTTGTATTAGAGCAGTTTTGGCTTCAAGGGGACGCCTTTGTTGCTGAGGGGTTTCGCTCAGGCCTGTGGTAGACCCTGTTCAGTGGGAGATCTGCGAGATCGATTTTGGTGATGAAAGAAGATGGTGAGCAATGGAAAGATAAAGATCAAGAAATTTAATGGTTAGAGTTTTGAGTTGTGGAAATTCAAGATGGAGGATTTGTTGGTGGATAAAGATCAATGGATCGTGGTAGATCTGGGTACTAAACCAATGGGAGTGTTCGATGAAGAATGGAAGAAGTTGGATCAGAAGGCAAAGAGCACAATACAATTGTGTGTCTTCGATTCAGTATTGTTGAATGTATCAGGGGAAGCTATGGTGAAGGATTTGTGGGACAAGTTAGGGACTTTGTACCAATCTAAGTCTCTAGTGAATAAAATGTTCCTGCGGAAAAAGTTATATAAACTGAGGATGAAAGATGGAGACTCGGTGATGGAGCATCTGAACGCATTTAATACTGTGGTAAGTTAGTTAGCATCTGCTGATATTAAAATTTCAGATGAAGATAAGTGCATCAGTTTGTTGTGTTCTCTACTAGATTCGTGGGATAGTCTGGTTATTGCAATAGGTAGCAATGCAACTGCCTTGCAGTTTGATGAAATAGTCTCATCCTTGCTGACGAAGGAGATGAGATGGAAAAATATGGAGAGCTAGAATGGTGATGCCTTGTCTATACGAGAATGGTCCCATAATAGAAACAAAATTAAGTGATCGAGTGGGAGATCTAAATCTAGAGGGAGATATAAATCTCCAGGAGAACCTGTAAAGGTGGTCTGTTGGAAATGCGGAAAGGAAGGGCACTTCAAAAGGGACTGTAAATCTAAAGCTCTTGGTAAAGGAAAGGGATCTGATGATGCTCCTTCTGCAAAGGCAAAAACCACCTCAGATGAAGATGGGGATGTGTACTTGGCTTCTTCAAGTACACATGTAGATCATGAGGCATGCTTAATTGACTCAAGTGCATCCTTTCACTTCACTCCCCATAGAGAGTGGTTCTGCGAGTATGAGAAATATGATGTTGGTGATGTCTTCTTAGGGGATGATAGGAAGGCTAGAATGATTGGTTGTGGAAAAGTAAAGTTGAAGTTGCAAGGTGAAAGGGTTAGAACACTTCCTGGTGTTCTACATATTCCTGCATTAGCTAGAAATCTGATTTCTATAAGTAAGCTCGATGATGCAGGTGTAAAGATAGTGTTCGAGAAAGATACTTGCAAGATGGTTCAAAGAGCACTGGTATTGATGAGGGGAGTTCGGATTGGAACTCTGTACAAGCTGCAAGGTAGCATTGTTGTTGATGGGTGCAACAGTTTTGTTAGGGGGTTTGAGGTGTACCCGTAACCCCACTTTATGGGGTCCAGGGCAGCGCCCCAGAAAATTTTGGTTTTGGACCCTAAGTTAGGATGGGTAGACCCACCTATGGTTTTGTGCATGATTTTCGCACATGTTTTTTGGACGCGATGGTTTTCGGTCCATGGTATTGGATGCTTTGGCATGTATAAATATGTATTATAACATTGAAAGGAAAATAATGAAAAATCAAGCCGGTAGTCCCGGTTTTGGAATCCAAGGGAAAGTCTTTGTGTATATGTGTTTTATGTGTTATGCTCTCGCATTGTTTATTTTCTGTGTTTTAGAATTCGTATGTACGTAATTTCTGTACGAGGTTAATACCTACAACGGAAACTTACAATGAAACTGGGTTCACTTCATTTTCCACAGTACCACTCATTTGATTTACAGGAGATAGAAGAAGCAACAAACAACTTTGATGTGTTCTTATGGGTGAAGGCTCCAAGATTTGTTAGAGTTTCAATTGAATATTATGAATTTTAGTCACAAAATCGTCTTGTTTTCTTCAGAGTATTATTTTTTGGCAACCTCTGTCCTTATATCTTGCAATTTATTTCAACAAGTAAAGTTGCCAAAATTTTGAGCAATATAAAGAACAGAAAACAAGGAATGTCAAGTGCCTGAGGAAAGCATAATCTTTGGAGAAAGGAAAGATTTTTAATACAAAGATTTAGATTGATATATGAAATTATGGATATTGGGGGTGTAGTGGATGCGATGGGTTTGGCATCTAAAGCTATGGAAACTTGGGTGTTTTTTTAAAAAGTTGACAATAGATGCTAACGAACAACCTTTGTGGGTTGAAAGTGTGCCATTATTCCCATCATCTTCAAGCATAGATAATTCAGATGAAGACTCTAATAGAAATGTGCGTTTGAGATCTAGAATTCCATCAACAAATGGCACATTATTGTACTTTGCAACAGAGGATGGATCACTTTTATAGCTCTCATAATTGCATCATCTTAAGTGGATAAACCATGTTTGACATCATGGTGATATTGTAGGTATTGCTAATGTTGGGACCTTGCGATCATGGGTAACATGAATTGTGAATACAATTGGAGAGTTGTATGAATTTGACTTAAAGTTAAGGCCATCATGGAAGAAACATACTTAGGGTAAACAATGAACAAAAAATATTTCTCTGGTACCATCTAGAGGTTGTACTTTGCATAGTTTGGTTGTAGAATGTTCAGGGTCACTTTTCTCCTTAGCAAGGATGGTCTGTTATCAGAGAGATAGTTATTCCAAAGAAAGTGGAAGTGGTTTATGCATATGACACCTAATGATGTTTCTTTTAGAGTGTTGGGGCCTACTTTTATAAATGAAACATTTGGTGCAAAGACATTCTCAATGCTTTTCACAACCAAAATAGGGTTAGCATATGAGTACCAACTTACAAAATTATCAAGCACAGTAAGGGGAGAAGGAATATCGGAGAAATGGATAAATCATGGATATCCATAAGATGCTAAAGTTTCAAGATCTATTCCTAGAGTGTTGCTTCAAGCTAGAAGGCCCTTATTTTTGCTTTGGATATGGTCAACTAGGGGAGCTTCATTTGTCAAGTATTTTTGGGGAATATGTTGGTCTGTATATGCATAACATTCTTTGAAGAAAAATATTAGCTAGCTATGAATGGTCGATAATTGATGCACCTGAAAGTGAAGAAGGGAATGCATGTTATTGCACAGAAGCTCATGGACCCTCAAACTATATTGAAGGAGTGAGGGATGCACTAGATCAAGATTATGCAACTGATTCTGGTAGTTTATCAAAAATAAGAAGAAGAAGAGGACATAATTATTAGAACCCTAGTATTGGTTACAAAACACAAAATCATGATTTACAGTCTAAAATCAACGCAAAATTCCTAACAATTAACAATATTGGCACTCTTTTCTGCATTCATGCAATGCAGCTAGAATATGGATGCGAAGGATTTAATTTTGACATTTATTCTGAATTTGTTGTTCCACTGGATTTTTCCAAATGTGTGATTTTCTTTTTGAGTAATGGATTAATAGAAAGATTGAGTTTATGGTGCATACATATGGCGTGTATATCCCTCTGATTAGTTATGAACAATAGATGATGATAATAGCAATGCATTTACCCACAACATATCTATAGTTTATGGAAGGATAATACCTAGGAGATGCTCCTAGATAATGCATTCACTTGCTCACGAGTTTTGTAGGTTCTTAAATTTTCTGATATGGTAGGTGGTGAAACATTCGATCCATCATTTTTTGGGTATGCATGTGGAGTTGTAGAGGAGCACATTGTTGATGATGATGCATTATGATAAAAGGAGGTAAGGATTCAAGAGTGGTTGGTAAAACTGGTTATGTTGTCTCCTAGGTATTTCATTCTCTTACCTTGTAGTGAGTATCTCTCCAATTTCTGGATTGATTTTGTAGGTTCTTACACTTGTTAATATGGAATGGGGTGAAACATTTGATCCATCATTCCTTGGATATGGAGGTGAGGTTGAAGAGGAGCACATTGTTGATTGATGTCATTTTGATCAATAGATCACATAGTTCCAGATTAGTAAAACTGGTTATTGTTGTAATTTTTTTATGGAAAGAACAATTATCTTCTTGGGTTGTGCACCATTACTGGTGTTGTGCTAAAAAGAGATTTTAAAAATAGTGATGACTATATTCAATCAAGTAGTCTGGAATTGCCTAAGATCACTGGTCACATGTGTGATAAATTAGGTTTCCATAATATTATGAGGTGTGTTAATGATTACATGCTAGATGAGATGGAATTCTCTATGCACAACAACTTTATCCATTGTGAGAAGGACAATGGAATCTAACGTAGCAATCTGAGCTTTTATAGAGTTTTTCTTTTTTGGCTTGATTAAATTATTATCTTCTTAAATATTAATTTCTTCATTTATCTACAATTCCATTATTTATTCGATATTCTTTCTTTCTTGATACATAATTGTTGATGGTGTTGTTGTTGAAGCAACTTATGAGTGCATAGAGAACTTGGTAACCATATAGGTTCGAGGGGAATCTCTTTTGATCACACCAAGTTGAGTGCGTGGTCCTTGACTTCGAATGGTACTTTTGCAATTTTTTAGTTTTTTGATTCACAATCTCAATTTTGTTCAATATCTGTCCGCCTCTATTTTGTTTCTGAAATGCAGATTTTTGTTGCGAATGATGTCTTCCTGATAGGTTGTTGTTGGTGGTTCTGTTAAAGTAACTTTATTGCTATAATTAGGGAACTTGGCAGCCACTTCAGATTCTAGGGAATCGCTTGCTATTTAGAGTTTGAAGAATCTTTTTTAATCATTTCAAAGGTGTGTGCATAACTACTTATTCTGCCAAGTATTGGAATGTAGGTTCTTGTTGTGAATGTTGCAAAGGATGTCTTTATTAATTCTTATTTTCAATCACCATTTACATTTATGCCTTACGGTGTTTCCTTTGCAAAATCTGGTGCAAATGCTAGTTTTAAAATACTAGAGTTATTATTATTATTAAAAGAATTAATATATAAGTTAGTATATATATATTAAAAAAAGCATGTAGCAAGATTCTTAATTATTGAGATTCACCCCCACTTATCATAGACATTTTTAATCATTAAATTTGTTTTGTTATAATATCATGAGCTACTACCATAACTTATCAATATCACATGTACAAAAAAATCATTACTCATTTCATATGATACTTGAGTAACTATAAAAACTTATTTTTTATGATATATACATATATTTTTTAAATGATATATAACATATATATAATTGAGATTAAAATATTTTACATAACATGTACATTTTATGAGTAAATTAAAATGGTTTTTATATTATTAATATATTTTTAAGTATATGCCAATATTAATTGTATTAAAATATTTTATTGATAACCTACATTGAATAATTTTTTATATACAATAATTAAATATTTTATTTTAACATTTTTTTTCTATATATAGATATATATGAAATTGATTAACATAGATTTTCAAATAGTTTATTTAAATCATTGTTAAATAATTTCGAAAAGTATAAGGTTTAAACATCTTACTCACACATCTTTTTTTACTTCTAATTACTTTAAAACATATTCATTTTTTATTACAGCATATTCATTTTTTCTTATTATAGTAGACACTATTTTTCTATTTAGTGTATAATTTTTTATTTTTTACTTTTTTTAAAAAGAAACACATCCCTTCATACTGAGTTATAGAATAAGCCTTTCCCCTGAATTATAAAACCCCTATTCCTAAATAAACATGATTATCAATACAATTATTAAACTAATTTTACTATGATATATAAAAATAGAATTTGGTGTAGAGATGAAGTAAAAATATGAGGGACGTCGAATAATAGAGACACAATGATAGACGGAATGGATAGAGTAAAGAATGACATATTTTGAATTACTCTACCAAAGTTAGTGATGTGCATTTTATTTAATGTAAAGGTTAAGTTGGATTTCTTTTAAACATGGATGGTAGAACTATAGGAATTTGTCATGTTCTATAGATCTACATAGAAACACTAGAAGCCATGATTGTTATATTAAAGAAGTATCTCTTTCAAGTTGTCAAATCCAAAGGATGTTATTTATGTTCTCGTATTATTTTGTAATTTGAGTTTGCACCTATCTATCAAGAAGCATATAAGTTGTGCAAAATGTTGATTAAAGGGATCATCCAATGTTAGCATAAAAAAAATTGCATAATATACAACATGTTAAAAAAAATCATTTTAATTAGGATAAGCAATAATGAGTGTATTGTCTAAGATATTTATTAAACAGTGTTTCCTTTTACCAATAGGTCATTATGGATGCACTAGTTAATATTTTCATATATGACTAGAAAAAATTATATGTTTGCATTATGTCCAAATGGGAAATAGCAATGAAGCTCCAAGAATTATGTCCCATCTCATATAACATAATGAAGAGTGGGTATTTTGGAGTGTTACTAATGAGTGGAATCAACGTTGAAAAAGGAGACATAGAAATATAATGCACATATCATGTTAGAATGCAATGGATATAATCATATGATGTATTTTAATAATATAATACACATATAAATACATGACCCTTAACCTTTCGATTCATCTTGCAAGAGGTATTTTGGAATCTTGATGATTTTTCCTATTCAATTGTGACTCTTCATATTACTTATCATGTGAATATTGCTGGAAACTAGGGAAATATCGAGAGGAGGGGTGAACAAGTATTTCAATAATTTTAACAATTATTTAGCCAAACAATCACAATCAACAACATAGAAATGCACCAATAACATAACATTTAAACACAAAAAGTTTACATGGAAACCCATGCAAGATAAAAATATAAATTCTTTTTTATTTTGATGTAAATGCAAGCACTAACTTCATATTACATCAAGTTATGTAGGCCAGAACCTAATAGAAACTCCAATCCACTTTTCTTTGCAAGCACCAACTCCCAGTTTTTACTAGAACCAAGTTATTGAAGGCATTGATCCCTTGTTTTCTGCAAGCACCACTCTTAAGGAGGCTTCAAACCCCTAATCTAAAATAACCTACTTGATTTACCCATTATATCCCTCTTTTATTCATTTTGAAACTCAAAGCGATAAGATCTTTACAGAAAAAATTGTTGAACAAATTGTATAGCCCTCATTACTACCAAACTTACTTTGCTCTAACATTCAACTCCTTCTAAGACCTATTATAAAACCCAACTCCTTACTTGTTCTTTATATACAAACTTCAATTTTCACCCAAATTTTATCACAGCATGTAGATCTACTCTACATATATATTCCTCAAGCTCAGATTTGATCCTAACATTTAGATATTCTCTTTTTTCTTTTCTCTATCTTCATTAAAATTTACTCCTTTAAATAATGGACTCTATATCTCTGGTTATTTTATTCAATTGATCCTTAATCTGATCCCTAAACCTACTTTTTCAATTATGTTTAGCATCCTTTCACTTCTGAATTGTACATATATGCCTTCTTTCTAAAAAATCCACTATATTTGGCATAAATATCTCTTTTATCTCAAAATATCTTCTAACACAAAGCCTTAACTCTCTATATTGCATTGATTTCAACCCATGTGCTCGTATTTGTTTCCATTTGCACACTACATCTCCATCATGCTTTCACAACATAATTATCTATGTCTTGGATCTACTATATCGTAAACACATTGGATTTTCCATTCTCAACATTATTGTAGCTTCATATCAGCAGTGATACATATATTTATCCATTACTCAATGATAATTTATTCATTCCACACATGTTTCTTGCTCATTTATTCATATTTATTCATACTTCTTTCTCATTTACTCATTTATTCATTTATTCATATTTGTTTCCATTTGCACACTTCATCTCCATCATGCTTTCACAACATAATTCTTTGTATCTCGAATCTACTATATCATACAAAAATCAAATTTTCCATTCTCAACATTATTCTAGCTCCATATATGTAGTGATATGTATATTTATCCATTACTCAATGATAATTTATTCATTCCACACTCGTTTCTTTATCTATAGTGTATTCACCATCTCTCTATCTCTCTCCCCCCCTCTCCCTCTCCCTCTCTCTCTCTCTCTCCCCCTCTCCCTCTCCCTCTCTCTCTCTCTCTCCCCCTCTCCCTTCCCCCCTCTCTCTCTCTCTCTCTCTCTCTCTGAACTAGCCTATGTCACCTTGAAACATATTATATACACTGCATCAATAGATTCCATCTCTCTCTCTCTCTCTCTCTCTCTCTCTCTCTCTCAGTTTTACATTAGTTCTCAATCAACCAATGTCACCTTGAATCCTATTATATACACTGCATCAACAGATTTTTCATTAATAAGACTTCAATTCTTCAAAAGAATTTGTCACCTCAACAACAATATTTTGTTTCGAAACTTTTTTCCATTTGCACGCTGCACCTTCATCATGCTTTCACAACATTATTCTCTCCATATCAAATCTACTATATCATACACACATTAGATTTTCCATGCTCAACATTATTGTAGCTCCATATCTGTTGTGATACACATATTTATCCCTTACTCAATGACCATTTATTCATTCCACACACGTTTCTTTCTCTATTGTATATTCACCATCTCTCTCTCTCTCTCTCTCTCTCTCGCTAATGTAGCTCCATATATGTAGTGATATGTATATTTGTCCATTACTTAATGATCATTTATTCGTTCCACACAAGTTGCTTCCTCTATTCATTTACTCACACTCTCTCTCTCCCCCCCTAGTTTTGAATCAGTGCCTAATCAACCTATGTCACCTTAAATCATGTTATATGCATTTCATTGATATATTTTTCATTAAGAAGACTTTAATTCTTCAAAATAATTTGGAACTTGAACATTGTTATGCAACCAACTCACTGAAAAGATAGATCAACAACTACATTGTTATTCAACCAGCTCACCGAAAGTATAGATAAATGACTTAAAAAATTATCCTCTTTGAGGTGGAAACCTCCTTTACATTACATAAATGAAAAAATCTTGGATGATTCAAATGATAAGACCTCCTTCGTATATATAAGAGTCTAAGGGGTCACAATATAATTCGAACCTACATAACAATAATAATGTAAGGGCACAAATAGGGGGCTACACTAATAACAATAAGGGGAGTATTCTAGTATTACAGGGACCTAACATGCCCCTCTCTTAAAAGAAAAAGTTTTTTCCTCAACACTTGAGTAGTTTCAGATAAAATTCTCATCCTCCCATGTGGAATCTTCAACAAGTAAGTTCTTCAACTCAATGAGATGCTCTGAAATTAATCGATTTCATAGTTGTTGGGTACCTTTTTCCATGACTGCTTTAGGCTCAATTATGATTTTTCCTTCTTTATCAAGTTATGGCAATATTGTTTGAATTGAGATCTTGTCACTGATATCCTTCTTTAAGCATGAAACATGGAAAGTTGGGTGTACTCACGGAGATGTAAGCAACTTCAATTTCTATGCCATAGTACCAATCTTTTGCAACACCTTGTAAGGACCATAGTACTTGGATTATAATTTATTATCCTTTTTATCTTTGTTGAGAGACATTTGTTTGTATGGTTGTAGCCATAAAAATATCTAGTCACCTACATCAAAACTTGTTTCACTACGATGTTGATATGCCTATTATTTCATTCGATTTTGCACCAAAGTGAGGTTATATTTTAAGAGTTGGAGAACTTGTTGTTAATGATTGATGTGATATTCCACTCCTTGAAGCTTAAAAATTTCTCTTAAATTTGATGTGATGGATGGTGGATGATATCCATAAAGTCTCATAAATGGGTTCATGTTTACTGCAGTATGGAAGGAAGAGTTATACCACCATTCAACTAGAGGTAACCACTTGACCCGTTGTGTTTGTTTATCCAATACAAATAAACGAAGATATTCTTCCAAACATTTGTTCATTACCTCATTTTTCCTGTCAGATTGAGGATGATAAGTTGAACTAGAAGCTACTTGAGTACCAAGACAAGAAAATAATTCCATCCAAAATTTTCCAGTGAAAATGGAACCTCTATCACTTACAATATTATTTGGGTTTCCATGTAGCTTTTCAATTATTTCCTTTAAATGAGTAGCAAACGTATTGGCTTTAAAAGGATGAGATAATTCACAAAAGTGTGCATACCTAGTAAAGTCTATCAACTACCACCATGATGACACTCTTTCCTTCAAACATGGGTAAACCTATGATAAAATCCATTGAGACCTCCTCCCAACGCTTACATGGAATGGCTAAAGTTTGTAAGAGATCAAGGGTCCTAATTATCTCAACTTTATTTTGTTGGAAAACCAAACATTCTGCCCCAGACTTCTGAATAACAGATTTAAATCCATCCCAAAAAAAATCCTTCTTGACCCTATCGTAAGTTTAAAAAAATCCTAAGTGCCCTCCTAAGGGGGGAGGTGTGCAGTTTCAAAATAATTTGTTTCTTGAGTTGCGAATTATTACAAAGATGTAAGCGATCTTTATACCATAATGAATCATTTTTTCAGCTAAATGTATCAGATGTACTACGATCTCGCTACAACTTTTGAATGAGTACCCACAACTCTTCGTCATTCTTTGATTCATCCCTTACTTTGTTTATCCAGTCAAGTTGGATAATAGAAATGGCATAAAGCAATTCTTCCACATCCTCATTCTTTATTCAGAGTGCATCTGCAACAACATTTTTCTTCCCTTTTTTATAGATGATTTCAAAGTCATAACCTGACATCTTTGTGACCCATTTTTACTACTCTTCTCAAGATAATATTTGTTACAAAAAGTATTTAAGACTATCATGATCCGGTTTTACCTTGAAGTGTCTTCCCATTAGGTAAGGTCTCCATTTCTTTAGTTCATGTAGTATTGTCAACATTTCTGTCTCATAAATAAGTTTGTGTAAATAATTTCCTTTGATTGGATGACTTTCAAAAGAAATGGGTCTTCCTTCTTGCATTAAAACAACACCAATTCCATTTCCTGAGGCATCATATTCCACAATAAAGGTTTTTTTGAATTCAGGCATAGGTATGATCGGTGCATGGCACATTGCATCTTTAAGATGCTTAAAGGTCTTAGTCTCTTTTGGAGTCAAAGAAAATGCATCTTTCTTCAGTATTTTTGTTAGAGATGTTGTTATTCTCCCATAATTCTTAACAAACTTGCGATAATATCCTGTCAACTTGAGAAATCCTTCAATATTCTTTACTGTTTTTGGGATTTTTTATTCCTTAATGGCTTTAATTTTGTTAGGGTCTACCTTACCACCCTGATCAGATACAATATGACCCAAATATTCCACCTTCTTTACTCTAAAGAATCATTTGGAGGCTTTTGCATATAATTGTTTTTGCTCCAATATTTTTACTACCCTATCAGCATTTTGAACATGATCCTTCCAAGACTAGTTGTAGATTATTATATATTAAAATAATACTAAGACAAATTTTCTAAGGGAGTGCTTGAAAATGGAATTCAACAAACCTTGAAATGTCAAAGGTGCATTAGTAAGACCAAAAGGCATAACCAAAAATTCATAATGACCCTCATGAATTCCAAATGTTGTTTTCAAAATATCTCTAGTCTTAATTATAATTTGATGATATCCTAGACGAAGATCCAACTTGGTGAAGTAAATCTCCCCATGTAATTCATCCAACAATTCATCAGTGAGAAGAATGAGAAATTTATCTTTAATAGTGAGCTTTTTGAGCTCCCCATAATCTAGACACATGCGCTATCATCCATCCTTCTTGTGCAACAATATTGCTAGAGCAGAGAAAGAACTTTGACTAGGTTGAATTATAATAGCCTCTAGCTTTTCTGCAACCATACATTCAATTTCACTCTTTTGGGCATAGGGATATCTATAAGGTGTGATCTTTGGAGGAACAGTTACTGAAATCAAATGAATAGCATGATCATGATCATAGATAGGTGGGAGGCCTTTGGGACTCTCAAATACTTTGGAATGATTGTGCAACACTTTTTGGAGATCTAGAGAAATTGATGATTTTGATGTTTGAACCTCTAGAGAGCATAATTGTGAAATTACACCTCGTTGTTCCTTTTTTAAGAAGATTTGTCATGTCATTAGAGACAATTATCTTTCTTGTTTTCCCTATTATACCCCCTAATTCAACATCCTTTCCTTCCAAAAAAAAAAATTCAAGAAACGTTCTTGAAAATTAAAAGTTATTATCCATTGGAATGGAAAGCATTGGACTATTCAATACATATTCCCCCATGGTTAGCTTGATATTATGGTACTTTCCATAGAAATTTATAGTTCCTCTATTTGCAATCATCACTTGACACTTGGGCACTGGATATAGCAAGCAATTAAATTCTTTGGCTCTCTTACAATGAATAAAATTATGAGTACTACTTCAATCAATCAACACTATTACATTTTTCTTCTTGATATATCCTTTTATGTTGAGAGTTTGAGGAGTGGTAATTCTTGCCAATTCATTGGAAAATATGGTCGGATTCATTTCTTCTTTCTTTGGGATTGGTTCCTAGTGTATATCCTTCTCTTTTGATGTTTCTTGTTCCTTTTGCTTCCTCCTATTCACAATCTATGTAGAATAATTTCTTCTCAGCACACTTATGTCCTTTAGTATTTAACAGCTGGAAGTGTATGATTTTCCTGAGCATGTTACATGCAATGGTTTACGAATGCATGTGATTATAAAGGGTTCTACAAGAAGATATGGCTACATATTTCTAAACTCCTCACCACGTCTTAATGTCTTGTGTTTCGGCTGTGTGATTAATCAATAGGTGTTGTGTGAGTGTTGCTCTTACAGGAGCCATCAATTCTCTGCATAAGAGTTTATATGCACTACCCATTTCATCGACATATATATCTAAATTATGTTTGTTATTATTGTTTATAATTTGTAAGTTATAAAAAATGTACTTTCATTCGTTTAATTTTTTTTAATTCAAAATATTATTCTATATTATAATTTTAATTATTTTACTTTTTAATTTAAATTATATGTGTATCTTTATAACTTAAAATGTTAATCTAATCTTTGTTTTTTTCATTAATTAATGGAATTTTGAAATGTTAACTACTCCGTTGTATTTTCAGTTGTGTGTAATTTTTAAATTTACTTAATATAATAGAAATTATTAAATGGTAAATAAAATTATGTATAGTATTCAAGTAACAAAATTTCAAATAACAATTATCAAATAATAAATTATGTAAATTATCAATTAACAATAATATATAGTTAGATATAATTAACACAATCATATACATTAAATATTGGTTAAATACCATAAACATCAGCCCATTATAAATATCAAAACACTTTCTTTATTATACATCTTAAATTCTACATTTCAAATTTCTACATTTAAAAAATGATTAAAAATAACTAAACTATAATTTTATTTTAAAATACTATTATTATTAGAAGAATTAATATAGAATTTTTTAATGCCTAAATATGTTTTGTAATAATATCATAAGCGAGTACCATAATTTATCAATATCACATACCCAAAAAACCATTGCTCATTTCATGCGATACTTATTCATATAACATTTTTTTTAATTAATAAAAAAAAAACATAATTATTTTGAAGATAAATTTAGATCTTTAATTCATAAATACTATTAAAAATATTCCAAAATATTCCAAAAACTTTAAATGTTTATTATCCACCTAATAATTATTAATAATTAAATTAAAATTATACCACCCCTATTCCTAAATAAACATACCTATCAACACAATTATTAAATTAATTTTATCACCTCTTATAAACTCATACAGTGAAATATCTGACCTTAATTAAACACAGTATACATGCACTACTTGTCAAGCGAAATACATATAAATAACTCAACTCTGTTGCTTATTTTTGATGCGTCTGCGAAAGGCTATGACAATATGAGTTATATTACACATTAAACAATCAAATTATCAATTTTATAAGTGATTCGTTTATTATATAAAATTTTTAAATTATTACATTTAAAATACATAATTTTATATATTTTAAACCAACAGAAATATTTATCTTTAATTTTATTTCATCCATAACAAAGTTTTCATAATTAACTTTTCGAAAAACATACGTTTACAAATCTAATAAATATTTTAAGTTAATAATTTTCTTTGAGATATACATAATTTGATTAAATAAATAGATTAAATATTTATATATTAATGTTGTATAATAAAACTTGACAAGCCACATGTTGTTTGAGGTATCAATGAAAAAAATTAAAGAAAGAGAAGAACTTTGAATGACTGGTTGAGTAACCTATAAATAACCATAAAACCTACAAGCGATAAATGTTAAAAGAGAGTGTGTAGAATTATTTATTTAAGAGAGTTTTTACGATTTATAAAGACTCCACTTAAACTAATAGGCTAAGTAAAATAAAGAAGGAAAAAAATATAATTGTAAATAGATATAATTAAAATGTTAAATAATGGATAAATGAACATAGCTCGAGGAATGGAAGATGCAATTACTTTAGCCTATTTTAATAGATTTTTTACACATTGCATTATCATGATGTAACATATTTTTGTGGTGAGGCATGCTAATTGAAAGTGAACCATGTATCCTATCAGTCCATTTTGATATAGCTTAAAAGTGCCTTTACTTTTTGTTTGGTTTAGGGTGGCTCTTGTGTTAGGAAAATATTAAAATAAATTTCCATCCATGTTGAGTGGTGATCTACTCTAAGATGTGGAGTAAGATGGATTTTGATGTTACTGTATGTCTATCATCATGGTGATCTACTCATTGGCCGTTGTGCATTGCAGTTAATAATAAAAGGATGTTGAACCTAAAGTTATATAGATGTGTTAGAACATGTATGTTAATATGGAATGGAAATTCAACCAAAATAATGACTTTGATGTAGAGATGAAGTAAAAAAATATGAGGGATTTCGAATAATAGAGACACAATGATAGAAAAAATGGATAAACTAAAGAAGGATGTATTTTGAATTACTTTGCAAAAGTTAACGATGTGCATTTTATTTAATGTAAAGGTAAAGTTGGATTTCCTTTAAACATAGATGGTAGAAATATAGGAACTTTTCATGTTTTTAATATCTATATACAAACATTGGAAGCCATGATTGTTATATTATAAATGTATCTCTTTCAAGTTGTGAAATCAAGAGTATATTATCTAAGTACTCGTATTATTTTTTAATTTATGTTAACAATATACATCAAGAACCATATAAGTTGTGCAAAATGTTGATTAAAGGGATAATTTAATGTTAACATAAAATAACTTGTATAGCATACAACATATTAAAAGAAATCCCTCTAATTAGGATAACCAATAATGAGTGTATTATCTAAGATATTTTTGAAACTTCGTTTTCTTTTACCAATTGTATGTCATTATGGATGCACTAGTTAATATTTTCATATATGACTGAAAAAAATATATGTTTGCATTATGTCCAAATGGGAAATAACAATAAAACTCCAAGAATTATGTCCCATATCTTATAGCATAACGACTAGTGTTGGGTGCTAAAAGGTGTCTTTTAAAACTCTTAATTGCCTCACATTAATTATGAACCTGGGTAATTTTTTTTGTTTCAAGAGTGTACATAATATGTGCAAGATATAAATCCAAAGAGTAATGCTTTTTAAGTTGAACTATAAAACATGATACAAGAGTAACTAGATGCAATCATAAATCTAAAGTTGTAACTTATAAAGGAAATAATACATCTAAGCATCGGGACTTAATCTCAAGCAAAACTGTAATCAAATCTGAAGCAAGAAATTTAATTGAAAATAGCATCAACTAAGAGCATAGTAGCATTAACCAATCTCTTCTAGCTGATTCTATATAAATCACACTCAATCTCAATTAAGCAATTCAAATGGAAATGATGTCAACCGAGAGTTCAGTAGCATTAACCAATCTCTTTCAACTGATTCTATAATAACCACACTCTCACGTATGCCCTATTCTACAGTGCTGTAAACGAAAGAAAATGAAATCAATGCTCTAATCCACACCTTATCCATGCCTGCCTGTGTAAAAATAACTCACACTTATGCTAGAAATTAAACACTCTGTAATGAAATTAACACACGCACTGCAATGAAATTAACACTCACAACCTACAGAATTGACAGAATTGAAATGCAACCGGTAATGGAAATCTATAGCACTGGTGCTAATCTAGCTAGATCTCCCAATTGTGGCAGGCCATTGCCACTTCTAGGAGGAAAGAACTTACAGTAATCGGAGAATTAAAAACTACTCAAGCTTAATCAACACGTCTCATTCAATTCGATCTGCACGTGTTAATGGAAATCAAAAGACTCTTTCATTAAATGGAAATAATATAACATAGTCTGCCTGTAATTCAACACTGATTACATGTATACAACAAAATCTCTCCATTATCCCCTCTCCTCCTATCCTATCCTATCCTATCTCTAATGATCCACACCCCTCTTTGATCTATGTTCTCATTTAAATACACAGAGAGCAGAGAGAAGTTACAACTGATATGATTACAAAATTATTCCCATAACAAAATTGGATTGTTCACAACAAATTGATCATCAAGATCATATCTGAAATATCCTTCCATCAGCATTTAACAAGAACAGGTCAAATTTGGTATTGCAACTGAGATAATTTGGAAACTGGCCGCAACAACGAATCTGAGAAAAATGTCTTTAGAAAACCTTTTGTTTCTCTTAATACGGACCAAATTTGGGAAAACTGCACAATGCAAAACTAATCTGGTCATTCTAAATAAAACCCATGTTTTGGATTTTCCATATTCTTCTCCATTTTCCCAAAACGTCCAATGCAAAATTGTCACTTCTTATTCCAACGAATTTCTAAGTTGGGATACTTAATGATGAGCTGGAGATCAAATCTGCAATCTAGAAAATATCTTAGAGGCTAAAATGGTGAGTGATGTCACAACAAATTTATTAATAAACCATCATTGGTAAAACCATGCATAATAATCATCAATTTATTAAAAATAAAGGAGAATCAATAATATTTCTCCATAAGACCATAAATAATTATAAAATGGAGTTATATGAGCAACCATGATAAATAACATGATAAAGAATGGTAGAAATGGATGAAATAGGTGTTAAAGAGTGATAATAATAATGACAAACTAGTGGCCCAACAACTAGTGGATTTGTTGGAGTGTTACTAATGAGTTGAATCAATGTTGGAAAGGGAGACATAGAAATATAATGTATATATCATGTTAGAATGTAATGGAAATAATCACATGATGTATTTAAAAAATATAATACACATATAAATACATGACCCATGACATTTTGATTCACATATCAAGAGGTGTTTTGGAATCTTGATTATTGTTCCTATTCATTTGTGACTCTTCATATTACTTATCATGTGAATATTATTGGAAACTAGGGAAATCTTGAGCGGAGGGGTGAACTAGTATTTCAAAATTTTTAACAAATATTTACCCAAACAATCACAATCAACAATATAGAATTTCACCAATAACATAACAGTTAAACACAAAACGTTTATATAGAAACACATGCAAGATAAAAATATAAATTATTTTTTATTATGACGTAAATGGAAACACCAACATCATATTACATCATGTTATTTGGGCCACAACCTACTAGAAACTCCAATCCCCTTTTCTTTGCAAGTACCAACTTACTGGAAGCGCTGACTCCCAATGTTTACTGACACCAAGCTATTGAAGGAATTGACCCCTTGTTATTTACAAGGACCAACCTGAAGGAGGTCCCAACCCCTTGATATAAAAGAACTTACTTGCTCTACCCATTATATCCATATTTTATTCCTTTTGAAACTCAAATCCATAAGGTATTTACACAAAATATTGTTGAACCAATTGTATAGTCCTCATATCTACCAATGTTACTTTGCTCTAATGTTCAAAGCCTTCACAGATCTATCCTACAACCCAACTCATTACTAGTTCTTCATATATGAACTTCCATTTTGGCCCAAATTTGATCACATCATGTAGATCCACTATACATCTCTCCTCCTCAAGCTCATATTTGATCTTAACATTTAGGTCTTTTCCTTTCTTTCTCTACATTAAACTTTCTTATTTTAAGTAATAGACTCTATATATCTAGGTATTTTATTCCATTGATCCTTAATCAAATCCCTACACCTATTTTTCAAGTATGCTTAACATCTCTTCACTTCTACATTGTATATATATGCCTTCTCTATGACAAATCCACTCAATTTGGCATAAATATCTCTTTCATATAAAGCTCTCTTCTCACACAAAACCTCAAATCTTTATATTGCATTGATTTCAATCTTGGTCCTCATATTTGTTGCAATTTACACATTGTATCTCCATTATACTTTCACAACATAACTCTCTACATCTTGAATCTACTATATCATACAGACATCATATTTTCCATTCTCAACATTATTGTAGCTCTATATCTACAATGATATGTATATTTATCCATTACTCAATGCTTATTTATTTATTCCAGACACATTGCTTTCTCTATGGTGTATTCACCACCTCTCTCTCTCTCTCTCTCTCTCTCTCTCTCTCTCTCTCTCTCTCTCTATGTTTTGCATCAATTCTTAATCAACCTATGCCACCTTGAATCATAGTATATACACTTCATTAATATATTTTTCAATAAGAAGACTTTAGCTATTCAAAATAATTTGGCACTTGAACACCAATATTTTGTTTTGTAGCCCTTCTTAGAGAGATCCTAGATGCATGTAACCCTCAACAAGAAACACAATCTTAGACCTTAAGGTGATTTAAGTAAATTCACAAAATAATTAAGAAAGATAAATATTTCGTAGGTGCATCAAGCTATTCAATTGATATTGATGGTTGAAATATCATTGTGCCCCCCCTATCTATTCAAAAATTAAAATAGGGCAGTGATCCATGATTTGTCACATATGTTACTTAAATCCCCCCACCCCCTCTGGATACACTAAACAAAATCTAGAAACTAGTTCGATCTAATGAAGAGGACAATACTTCAGGGACCCCATGATTTTTTCAGTTTCAATGAGGTGGTTCCATAATTTTTCATATATGCCCCCAATCTAGCATGCTACATTACTTTTACTATCCCACTAAACTACCATTGATGAATATATATGGTCAATTTGTTTAACACTATGGATCCTTACATAGCTAATTATGGTGCAAATATCAAGGTTTTGCTACCTTACCTACACATAAACTTTTTCGCATCTGTCATTGCATGTCATTTCCATGTGTCACTCAAAAGGGTGCCACTTAGCCACCCAAATTTGCCACTTAGTTTCTACCTCATGCTACCACCTATTGCATCAAAAAGTGTGTGAAGGGTTTCTGCCTACTACTCAACACTCTTTACTACTTATATACACTTCATTGGACCTGGAAGTTAGATAATCACTTGTGTGCTTAAATGTATTCCATTGTGACTAGGAGCCTCAGTGGTCATCATTTGGCTCCCATTTGAATGAGTGGCCACTAATGGGGGCTAGAAGTTCGATAAGCTCTTAGGTGCTTATACATAGCCACCTATAATAGCCCCGTGTTTATTTTCCATGTAAGAAAAATAAGCCAAGATCGTGGGACACATATTCCAAGTTGAATGGAGGGAAAAACGTTAAAGTGAACATCACTTGTGGTTAATTAATGCATATGGAAATTGGCATTGACATTGACAAAGACGAAATGAACTAAATGATAATTTAATATGATAAATAAAGGAAAATAGGATAAAACGGAGATGAAGAGACACAAATATGTATGAAAGGGAAAACGAATGAAATTGAAGGAAAAAGAAAGGAAGAGTAAACAAAAGGAGAGGGAGGACATTCTATGCCTCTCTTAGTCACTCTTACACTCATAGACACTTAGAGAATTCAAGCATTCACTTGCACATTAAGGCATTCTCACTTGGACTTGGAGAGAGAAAGCACTTAAACAAAATAAAACAAGAAAATAAATTCATGGGAAACAAAAGAGAAGGTTGGAAAAATAGCTACAACAGGAGAACATTCTAGGTAACAAGTTACATGTGTGATTTCATTGTTGAGATTTGAATGTATGGTACATGAATTTGGTTATTTGGTTTCTTTTCTATAGGCCTTTTATATCATGGATGCCTCACCAGAATTTGAACCATAAGAGAGAGAACATGTCCTCTAATATTCAACCTTCAGTGATCCATCTCACATATTTGGAGTGAGGAAGAGGAAGTTCTCTCTCTCTTCTCATTCAGGTGTGGCAATATGCACAACCCCAAATCGTTCAGCCAACTTTTTCATTAATTTATGTATGTGGTAAGCTTCGATGATGTTAAATGTTACAATGGTATATTGTACTATTTTTATCGCATTAATTTTTTTTTGGTTGATTGACTAAATAGCTTATTCAGAAATTGGAGCACACAAGTGGAGGAATTTTGCAATTTTTTTAAGTGGGAGGTGTATGAGTTATTTGAGATGGTTTACACTGCATGCGATTAGAAATTCCATTTCGGTGCTTCATGATTTATATAAATGATTTTTTATCAGTCGCATTTCATCATCTGATTTGATGTGGCATGACAGACTGTCATAATGAGTGGAGACGTTAACACTCGTCGTTGGACACAGATGGGATGATGGGTTCTACGAGAAAATTTGACTGCAGATTTTTAAACTCCTCAACACGTCTTAGTGTCTTGTGTTTCGGCTGTGTGTTTAATTAATAGGTGCCGCGTGAGTGTTGCTCTCATAGGAACCATCAATACCCCACACAAAAGTTATATGCACTATTTATTTCAACACTTACATCTCTAAATTAGTATTTGTCTCAATAGGTGTAAAGAGTGCTAAGTGAACAATTCAAAAATCATGAGAAATTAGTCAGTTACGACTAACTCTCATGGAAATGGTCATACGTTAATGGCTTACTTAACGCAGTTGAATCCCAAAAATGATATCTAATATAATGCACTGCGTAAACCCCTAATACTTAAATTGATAGTATTGTTAAATCAGAATTGTTGAATTGAAAAAATTAGACTTTGGCTTGAAATAATAATTATTGTATTAGATTTAGGTTTTTTAGTGTATTGGTGTTATTTTGGTAGTAGACGATCAAAATAATAATTGAAATATTGAGATGATGAAAGTCCCATAGTTTGTCTATACATATCAAACAATCTTTAGTGCCACATGCACACTTTACTTAGCAATGAGAAATGAGATTTTCTTGTCACCTACAATATAAGATGTGACAACTTTTCAAATGATGGTTCTTATATTGCTAGTAATAGAAACTTTTATAATTATACATCATCTAATAGACAAGAAGAGGCATGGAGCTTTTGTATAAACTCTCTAGTATGGTATTCACTTAATTTTTTACACTATCAACAAATAATTTGCCACTTCGAAGGAAAGTGAAACATATTTCTACTCATAAGCAAAGACATCCTTATTCATTACAATTATGGATAGAGAACATTGATGGGTATGTTGGAAGTAATTATTCCATGTCATGTGTAGTTGTCAGTGTGAGTCGCGTCAATCTAAAAGGTGTTGATTCCTATGTAATGAGTTGGAGTCTTGATCTAGATGTGTACAAGTCTATAATTTATGTCCTATATATTTGCACCCGTGGTGATCAATAAAGGTATCTAAGTGTGTGATTGGTTTGTATTTTGTGGATCCATTGTGTTTCTCTCTACTCTCTCTATTTTATAACATCATATCAAAGCTAAATTTGGCTTGATTCCCTCACGGGAAGGCCATGAAAATGTTAGAGAATCTTGAGTGTTCTTGTTTTGTACATAGACAAATTAATATAGATGTGTGATAGTTCATTTCTTTTATGAGCTTTATTTCTCCTTCTGAGTGTTTTCAAGATTTAGATTTGATATTAAGCGAAAGTGAAGAACCATTTTCTCCAAAAGATCTACAACTCCATAAATCAACAAAGCATTGCCTTTCATTTCATGTGGCACAGGAAGTGGCGTAAAAGTCGTAAATCGTGTTTTTGAAAAGAAGAGGGTCATGGAAATGTCACGATTGTGGATCTACATCGTGGATCCATGTGAAGAGGTAGAGGAATTTTGGATCACGATCTCGTGTAATTATCAGATCTGGGCTCGAAAAGGTTTGTGTGAGGAGTTCGCAGAGTGATAGAGATGAGGCATTTGTGGTAGAATGCATCCAAAAGTTAGATGAGCTCCAGGATTTATGAATTTTGAGTGTATTGTGAGTGTATTTTGCAGCGTACCGGCCAAGCCTTTTCGTAGTCCGACATCATTTTGCAGAAAATACTCCATCAAGCAAGGACTATCAAAATTATAGTGGATCGTGTAAGTTTTGATTTATTCTTCAGTGGAAAACTTCGTTTGTGTGAAGTTGTCCTCTTATGCAAGCTCTAGAAAGAGCCTACTTGTTCATCGATTCGAGCAAGTTCATAAAGAATCAGAAACTATCGATAGAGAGCTCACCAATAGATTGTGTATCCTTAGTGGAATGATTAGCTTGGAAATAAGAATAACTTCAGTCCCTCATTTGAACATTAACAAGATTCAAAGTGAACGAGGAGGACGTGAGCAGCTCAGTGTGATATGATTGTGTGTTGTTGCATGTGAACTGTGTGACCAAAAGTGGTGGCACTTCAAAGGTCTTGAATTCATTGTTCATGTAAATGGACGGCTTGTTGACGAACTAGTAGAGCCCACCTCTAAATTGTTGAGTTGAGTGTGATCTAAGCACAAGGTTTCTACACTGCCATAAGAAAAGAGGTCGATATGATATTTTGTTGTAAGCATTCTGATGTGATTTCAACAGAAGAAATTTTTGACCATAGTAATTCCTCTTTCATGCAACATTTTTTAGACTGCAGATCCGTCAAGGGCCATCTAAGAAATCAAGAAGAAGGCAAACAAAAACATTAATCTTCAAAGAAAAATCTATTTTGCAACAAAATATTTTCTAGTTTGCTGAGAAATTTGAAGTTCGACCTTCATATGGTTGAATTATTGAAGAGTTGTCCACATGGAAGTTCATTCCAAATTGGAAAGAATGATTCCACTGCTCAAATCCCAATGACGTGCAAAAATGACTTGTTCACGTGTTAAGTTTTCAAGTAGCACATCCATATGGACAATGAGATTTGTCTATTTGGATAACCGTGGATAGTTCAATGTAAAAGAATGGAAATCGATTTTGTTGTCATCATAAGACCATTGGGTTCTCTATTCTATTTTTATTGTGTCGTTTAAGTTGTGTGAAAAAAAAAAATTGTTTTTGGTAGAAGATTTCATGGTGCAGTTTTATCAAGTGTAAGGTGTGAAAAATCAAATGAAGTACCAATTATAGAACATATTAACATATTTTCAAATTGGTGGTTCTTGATGCATATGGTGACACAAGAACATATCACGAATTTGATTATGTATAATATGTTATAAGCTGGTGGCGTTGTGTGGAGCCAGGAACATCAACTTATAGGGTCATTTGATTATGTGTTAAAGAGGTCATCTTGTAAAAGTGACTTCTGAATACATTTAGTACCCAAACCACCTTCCTAGATAACTGGGGAATACAACGGAAGACCATGTGTTCAACAGATGGAGGTATGTCAATAGGATGGTTAAGAATTGAGACTGACCCATCGTGCTCCGGCAAGTCGAGAAGCGTCAATTCTGCAATGTCAAAGATGGTCTAAAGCAGTTATGTTTTAAATGTAGTTCAAGTGATAGCTTGAATATGTGGTTTTGAAGAAAGAGCAGTGTTTGCGAGATTCGAGAGTGGATGTGAGTGTTAATGAAGACCAGTCAGACATATATCATATTATCGTTGTAATATGTGCTTTCCATATAAGTATTAAGGGAGGATGTTGGAAGTAATGTTTCCATGCCATGTGTAGTTGTCACTGTGAGTCCCTAGGAATCAATCTAGAAGGTGTTGATTCCTATGTAATGAGTTGGAGTCCTCATCTAGATGTGTCGAATTTTGTAATTTATGTCCTATATATTTGTACATGTAGTGATCAATAAAAGTATCTAAGTGTGTGATTGGTTTTTGTTGTGTGGATCCATTTTCTCTCTCTCTACTCTCTCTATTTTATAACAAGGTACCATTTGGAAATCATGACCCAAAAACGAAAAACAAAAAAATTATTTTAGTATTCATCCAAAAAAATCTTCTCGGTAACCCATTTTTTAAATCCAAATTAAATACTTTTGAAAGATCCTTACCACAAATCAAAGAGTGTTTTTTTATTGGAGTTGGGTTTGGAAAAACATTTAATTCATTAAAAATGTAATTAATATTATAATCACAATTTTTACAATTTAATTAAAAATTAAATGTAAAAACAAAGTATCTCATTACAAATATTTTCCTTTACAATTTTAGGCAATTATATTCTGCCATAAAAACATGTGAGTAAACCCTTCACGAATATGAGCCCCCCATTAAATATTGTAGGGTTTGGTATTGTGCCCATTATCCATGGACACTGTTATCACTCCTCCGGATCTCCAACGCTGAGGAAGAGTCCAGCTGAGGTAACCACAAACCAGCCTTTTAGCTTGGTAGCTAGCCCTACAAGGCTAGAGAGGGCTCTCTCCAAAGAATCACAGCCAAGAGGGCTAGATGGATTATGATTTTAGGCTAGGTATAAACTGCAGAGGGTTTTGTTTGTTTCATATTGGGCTGCTGGATGGGGATTAGTTCAAGGAGACTAGATTAGGGCAAATAAGAGTATGATTGCAGACATCTGATGGAGCAAGGTAGGTAGGCACTCAAACACTTTAAGGTTCTTGAGTGAGATGGATAAGACTGGTGAGGTGCTAGAAAGAGCAAGACAAACATGTATTCTTTCTAAGCTGAAGAAAATGAACAAATTATGAAGATTTCCCCAAAACAGAGCATGTAAGATGTATTCTACTCATCAACTTGAAAATAAAGATATCATAGAAGTGAAATGAAACATGAGAGTACAAAACATTCAAACATATGGAACATAAGAAGAAACTATGTCAAAATACCATACAACAGGTATTCAATGAAAATAGTTGCAACTCATTCATTAATTTCTGGCCAAACTAGTTACACTTAGAGTCCTTGACTAATTACACACCATTCAAACTAATTCCAACCTTTGAAAAGACTGAAAAATACAAGATATAGGCCTCAAAACAAACTCCTCCCATCCTCACAGCTTGAATCCATGAGAGGAGGAGCAGTTCCACCAAAATCTGAACTGATATTTAGAGTGTGGGATGGTCAAAGTGACTCATCCCTAATTACATTGAAATTGATTCATTTGACTTGATGATAATGTTTACCTAATGAATCTACCCCTAGGTAACTTATCCACCTCATTATTACATTTACCATCATGAATTACATAGGTGAAAACATCATTTTCTGAGATGAAAGTCAAAATTATAGGGAAAATTCAAAAATATCAGCAAATGGTCAAGTGTGCCCTCCTTGTTGCAAGTTGATTTTGACTAAGTTGTAGGTGTCCAAATTAGATTCAAGATGGCTTGTTGGAAATCCCTTCAAGTATACTTTATGAATGTGTCTTCATTTTGCAAAATGAAGCTGACTTGACACCTCAAAACTTCATTCTCCCAAGACTTCTCAGTGTGCAGCCCCTAGGCCAAAATTGATGTAGAAACATGAATTTTTTCTTGTTTTCTGCCCCTTTTACCTGCTAGTTTTGCAAAGTAGGGCTGGAAAAGTGGTTTTATTAGATATATTGGTCATTTTGCATCCGCTGATGGTCTTCATTTGCTAAAAAGTGGCTCAAAAAAGTGCACAATGCCGAGGACGCTACATGTTTGACCATTTTGCTGATATAACATTGTCGAGGAACACAAAAAAAGTCAGAACTTGCAAAAAATGAGCCAAAATGCTTCAAAATTGCGGAAGTGGCTGATGATGATGTGGCTAGGCTTGCAGTGAAGCCTCTGCAAGTATATCAAGTTTCTTTTTCTTTTCTTGGTGAGTTAGGGCTTCAATCTTTGCATTTGTTTCCTTGACCTTTTCCTTTGTATTTCTTTCTCTTTTGGCATAATGTTTGGCCATTCTCCTTTGAATGTCGTTGTCCTTTTTAGATTTCTTCAACAACTTCTCCAAGTGATCATTTATGGCCTGAAGCAAACCTTCCTTTTCTTCTTTGATCATATCCAAGAATCGATCATTAAGCATAGCTTCATCAACTATCTCTCTTTTCCTTTCCCTTTCAAGTTCCAAAGCTCTTTTCAAACCTCTAGTTCTAGGTCTGCCTCTCAGTGCTTGTTCATCTTTCTCCTTAAGAAAACCATGCTTCTTAAGTGTCTCTTCTAACAAAACCTTAGATTTTTCTGCCTCCCTTTAAGCTGTGATGTATTTTACCTCTTCAACTGCTTATTCTCCTGCACAAGGAAGTTTATGACAAATTTGGCCCTTTCAAGATTAGTTTGGAGTTCTCTAACCTTCACATCCTTTCATTTGATGACTATACATATTCTCTCATTGTCGTCATGCTCACTTACATCAAAAAGCTCAAAATCCTATTTAGTCTCAGGGAGGTCCTCCTCATGTATGATTTTTTCCTTAATTTCTGCCTCAGTCACCTTTTGTTTGCCTTTGTCTACCTACTTTGCTAATGTAGAAGGAAATACCCCTCCCGCTATGTGTGGAGCAAACACATGCATGTGACCTCTCTGGTATGTTCTTGCTAATGGGTCAACCTTGGCCACATTAGCCCTCTTAGGCTTATTCACCTCAATCCTTCTAGGTGATCCAATGTCATGATGAAAAGGTGATGAGGGTGGTGAATTTAGTGAAGGAGACTGATATGATGAAGATGAATGTGTTGTGGGCTGATATGGGGGAATGGAAGTGGAAGGGTGAGATGATGAAGGCATATTTTGTGCATGCTAAATAGATGGATTATTGAATATATCATTGGCTATGAAGGTACTCCATGCAATGTTCAGTTCTTTGAGATGATAGAGGACTATGATTATGATGAGGGAATGATGGAAAGGACTTCTCATTTGATTTTCATACTCTCTTTTCTGGAAAATAAATTCCATCTTATCAATGATCCGGAAAAGGTAGTAGGGTATGTTGAGCATCTTTACCTTTGTGAAATGCATTAAGAGCCTGATGTGATAGGTATAAAGTCTAGAAAATCTACCTTCACATGAAAAGTATTTCATGAAAATCTTCACCATTGGGCCATATATGTCCATGTGGTAAGAAAAAGGAAAAAACCTCTTTTTCTAATTCCTATACCTTGGTTTTATGAAAGGCTCATTTTAATGTTCCTCCAATTCACTTTGCTTGAACCATTTCTCCCCAACATTTGGGATCCTGGTGGTAGCTGATATAATGACAGTGGATATAGCAAAAGTGACACCAGCTAGAGTAACTTGGTTGTCATGGAGGTTATATAAGAAAAGTATGGTCACCATGGCATGGTGTTGGACTTTTTGAATTTTCTCACAGAATTCATAACAGCCAACATTTTTTAAACATGTCACAGCCATAGGAGATGCCAAGAGTTCCGTGATATTTGTTGGCCCACATCTGACTATTCTCCCCCTTTTGTGTGGTCTCTTCACCTCTGTTTCTTCTCCCTCACTGTATGGTCTGTTTTATTCTTCCGCCGTGGTGTCTTAATGTCAAAACCCTAGGGAGGTATGATGTTTGTGGAATGTGGTTTTTAGTAATAAGTTATTCGAAAGGTAAATTGAGAGAGATGTGCTATGGATTTATGAAATGGGGGATGGAACATGGAGTAGTAATATGATGGAATTTAGGGTGGGGAAATTATTTACAGGTTGGGGGTTGGGAGCCTAGGTAGTTGTAGCACCTAGGGTTTAGGGTATTGGGATAAAGGGTTTAGGGAATGGGAATTGTAATGAGGGAAGGGTATGAAAGTATAGGGGAATGCAATTTGGTAATTAAAAGTGAAATGGTGATTGGAGGGAGATACTAGGGTTTGAAATGAGTAAAACCCCAAATCTTTAATGAAACTTTCAAAAGATCATAAAGAATGAATGTAGGAGGAAGAAGAATGATATATTTAATTGTCATTCACTTACTGGAGGTTGAAGACAATGTTGCTAAAGCTTTGGAGGTAATTTGGCAAAGTCTAGAAGCATTTCTAGCTTTTCTGGGCAAGTACGCAGTGCCACAAGCAAACGTGCCCTCTCTTTGTCAGGTGCGCCATGCTAGAAGCAAGTGCACAGCGCCACAAGAAAACATACTCTCCCATTGGAAAATGTGCAACACTTACTCTGTTTTTTGCAATTTCTCCCAAGAACTTGAAAAATGCTCTCTCAAAGTTTGCTCAACGAAGGTAGGAGTCAAATGAAGTTGAATTTTATGCTATGAAGGCCCTTATACTTGATTGAAATTGATTTTTTGATTTTAAAACACACTTTCTAATGTTTCAATTCACCTTTGAAAACTTTGCTAATTACCCTTAACACTTTGATATTGTTATTTGTAGATTGATGATGCTGGAGTTTGATGCTCTTTACATTTGAATTTGCTTTGATGAAGTTGGCATATATAGTTTGAGTTGGCAGCTTAGGAGCAACACTTATTACATATAGTGAACATAAAATTACATAAAAAAATAAAAATAAATTACATCTCTTTTTTGAATGAAATTACACTTTGGTATGAAAATTACACTTTGAAACCGAAATTACAACTTTCGAAAACCATTTTTACATACTAACAAATCTTCCTCAAATGATAAAGAAATATTATTTCAATCACTCTCAAACATTTGCTGACCTTATGAGATGAAATGGAGTGTTATTGAACCTTGGAAAATGAAACCTAGTGACCTAATGGGACCTTGAATGACCAGACTCCATGTTGACTTGACTGACATAAAGACATGATGAAATAAGCTTTTATGATTGATGTATGCTCAATAAGACATAAACGTGGGCCAACAAATGTTGATTTTTGAGGGAGAGTGAGGTTTTTCTTACCAGGGATATGATCAGTAAGTAAATTTTTGAATGAGGACCAAGGTGGAATGAAAAAAAATTCAAAATGGGACCCTAATATGATACGAAAAGAGGATTTTTTATCGCTGATGGCAGTATGAAAATACTGACTCTAACATCGGCTTTATTGGGGATGGAATCTCCTTGGAGGTTTCAAGAACACCGTAGACAAACTGCCTACCCATTGGGCCAATATAGTCAAAAAGATTAAACTAAAATGCATGACTAAATGTTGACAACTCAAATAACACAAACTCACTTGAAACTGACTGTAAAATGACTCAATACTAACTTACTTAACTCATGATTGAACTTCGAAAATGGAAGAAAGTTAGTGAAACTCCATGGCCTTCACTTCGGGCTCTGAACTCCAGTGATACTTTACTTCACACTTGCAAAAAGTTATACTGTTTTTTACAATGAAATCGAGAGATTTATGAGAAGCATGTTTTCAACAAAGATACCCTTAGAATCTCCTTTGTTCAGACAGTTCAAAAACACACCTCCAGGATCCTTCCAATAAAGCGTGTTGTCCATAATGCAATATTTAGAAGCCTTCAACTTCAATGACCTACTCTTAGCCTTAGACATGCCTGAAGGGGGGCTTAAATGTTGCAAACCATAAATAATATCAGAATATCATGGAGATGATAAAACGATATTAGATACTTCAATGAGATCTACTTCTTCTTGGTTATCGGACAATGTTGCTACAAGTTTGATATCTAGAGCATGGAGATTTGACTTAGCCATGAGCTTGGCTAAGCCCTGAACCTTGATGGGCTTAGTGGGCTTGATCTCAAGGTCATATTCTAATAATGTTGCTATCCATATACCTCTTCTACCTTTTGGGTCATTTTGCATGAGAACTTCTTTTACTGTTGCATTACGCGCATAAGCGAGAGTATGCAAATGTAAAATATAAACTCTGGAAACTTTCACCGCTTTTACCAATGCCCAAGCCTATTTCTCTATGATGTTGTACTTAAGGGCTGCATCCCTAATACTATGACTAAAAAATGATATTGGCAGGTTGGTGTTATCTCTTTTCTGCATCAGGATTGTTGCCATGGTATGCTTGGAAGAAAAAGAGAATATTATGAAATCAATGGAGTAATCAGGAACGATTAAAATAGGAGCAGTGGTCGAGGCAAGCTTTACTGCATGAAAGGACTTGCTCTTCCTCAGACCACTTTACATCATTATCCTTTTTCAATATATTTGTCAACTCTCTAAGATGTTTAGCCAAATTAGGGATCAATCTGCGTAATAAATTCATCTTACCATAGAATTCTTGGATTTATTTCTCGCTGCAAGAAAAATCAATTTGCTGAATGGCTTCTACACGTGAAGGGTCAATCTGGATGCCATCCTTTGATATGATGTGGCCAAGAATTTTTCCTTCATCCATGGAAAATAAGCTCTTCTTCGGGTTGAGAGAGATTCCTAACTTTCTGCATCTCTGGAAAATAACTCTTAAATGATGCAAATTCTCATCATTTGAATGTGAAAATATTGTTACATCATCTAAATATACAACCAAGAAAACATCCTTTTCATTGGCAAAGGCTATGTCCATGGCATGTTGAAAAGTGGCCTGTGCATTTTTTAGACCAAACGACATTTTTGCATATTTGAATGTGCCCCAAGGTGTGGTAAACGTTGTCTTGTCCTGATCATCCTTGTGCACTAAAATCTAATTGTAACTGGAGTGGCCATCTAGCAGTGACATTCGAGAAACACCAACAACTCTCTGAAGGATATGGTCATACTCCTTTAAGTCTACATAATCCCACGTGAAAACATTAGAAAATTCATAGAGTAAATGAATATACTTTTCTTTTACCTTTGGAGATAATGATTTAGACAACTTGATCATTTTTAGTTTGTCTGTTGTTTTGATGTTCATGTGTTCGACACCTTTCTCCGTAGGAACCAAAGTGGGAGTCCTTTCCACATCATCTCCATCAAACAAATATTCCAAAGGTATAAGACCTTTTGGAATATTGTTGTCCTTGAGCTGTAGTATATCAACTTGAGTTGCCTCAATGACTTGATCATCCTTGTCATAAACTTCATCCATGGAACAACTCTAAAACCATCCTTCACTTTGAAGAAAGTTATTTGCCTACTTATCATCCCAGAATACTTTCCAATATCGCAAGTTATTGGGAGCAGTGGTTCGATTATTTACATGAATCTCAAATATCCTATTTGAAAATATGGGGATTTTGAAATTTCTTGCATCTATAGCCAATGAATCTACCATAAGATTCTGACTCCTTGGCACAACTAAAAGTGTATGCTCAAGAAAAATTCTCAAAATATCTAAAACAACATTCCTATATTGTCTCATTCCTAGATGGTGAGCTTGATATTCATCTTTAACTTGTTCGATCACAAGTTCTGAATCACCATACACAAGATTTTTTCATGCACCCAATTTTTTCAAGATATTTAAGCCTGTGATTATTGCTTCGTACTCCACCTCATTCTTGGTGCATTCAAAAGCTAACTTGTACGAGCATAATCTGACATTCTAAAGGACCTCACCTTGCTAATGATGTGGACTTCGGATCCAAATGCCAATGCCTACCCCATATTTCCCAAGAGCACCATCAAAGTCCATGGTCCAAAGACCATGCTCTTCTTCCAAGGGCTGGAAATCTAGTTTTTGCTTAATCTCAACGTTCCGAATTTTCTCTTCATGCCTTTTTGAATTTTCCATTACCTTTTCCGATGGTTGTTCTGATGAACTTGGAAGATTTTATTTTCCCTTATCTAAAATTGTTCTTATACAATCAACAATCTCTGGTACATATTCTATTTCTACAAGCTGTCTATCTACATCATTCAATCCACTATCATTATCTAAAATAAATTATTCTAAATCTGTATGTACAACATTTATGGGATGATTATTTGGCCTCTCCTTGCTAGTTATCATGAATTTCATTTTGGTTTCTTGGTACAATTTCCTCAATTTCCTTAAAACCAGGACAGTGGCATAGGAGAAGTCTAATTGCAGTGTGCCTCTTAACATAGCTCCCCAGGGCCTTGACAATAACATACCAAACCATGGTGGTATATCAACTACCACCACATCCATTAAAACATTCTTTGCTGGGATTTGGTGTAGGGATACTACCAAATCCTTGATTAGACCAAGACAATGGGCCTTACGAAAATCAAAAGAGTACAAGTCATGGTATTTACAACTTATATCTAGACCCAACTTTTCCATGATGGCTTTGGGCATTAAATTATGGGAGGCTCTAGAATCAAGAATGGAGTTATGAAGGATGCACTAGTGGATTCTTAGACTCAAGTAAAATGGAAGAACCTCATTTTCTTTTAACTGAAACTCTATGGTTGGACCAAAAATTAATTGAGCCTAGTCATCCTCAACATTAACCATGTCAGACAAAGGATCAACTTTCAACATTTTATGTATATCAGACTTGTAATGACTATTTTTGACTAGTTCAATAAGAGGGATTGACACTTTTAACTTTGAAATTTCAGTTTCCAGATTGACTGAGCTAGATTTATCTACCTCTTATTGGATGATGTCTCTCTTCTTGGGCTGATCTTTTGATGTATGATCCTTCTTTTGGCTGTCATGTTCCTTGTTCGGATTGCTTGTAGATGGCTGATTTACTTTGTTTTGGTTAGTTGTTGCAAATTATTTACCTTTAATTTGATTACCTTGAGGATTTGCCTTCTGTTGGGTATCCTTCCACTCCAATACCCTCGTCTGAATGGGAGTGATCAGGACATCCGTGTTTCTCAAGGAATACTGCATTTGTTGAGAGGTGAGTGCATTCAACTATCCTCTTTGATAGTCGTCTGATTGGGTTTCCAATGCATAGTCATTCGCAAGTATGTAGTCTTCATCTTTGGGTCGTTTTTTCTTCTTGATATAATCCTCATTTTTTGTCAAGAAAATGGGATGCTAATCTTCCCTGAAGAAGTGGATTTCCTTGATAATCGGGTCTGTTTCATCCTTTGATTCTCCTTGAGCATAATTCTACTATAAGGATGTTCGAATTTGCTGTTGAGATGTTGATGACTCAAGAGCTCTATGCTCTCCTTGTTTTATCTTGTACTAAGGCTGTTGTTGGTTTCTGAAATTCAAATTTCTGACTTGTGGCTATAGATGTCTATCTAAATTTATCATTCGGTCTGCCATCCTTTCCATGGTTCTGATCATTGTGTCTAGTTTAAGGTTGGTGGAAGAAGAAGGTTGCTCTTCAATTATTATTTTCTTCTCTGGTTTCTCATGTTTTAATTGAGACTTTTAAATCATTAAATTTGCTTCCATGCTTATTGCATTATCTTGCATCTCTTCCAATGTTGCAGGATCTCAGTCCCTTAGTTGATAAGCCATATCTAGATCAAAGGCATCTGGATTGTGTTGAAGTGCCAAATCAAGTGGTGGTTTCATCTTATTCAAAATGGAATTGTAGATATGATTGAACCTTATAGTAAAATCATGAACCATCTCATTTGGACCCCTCTTCAATGTATTGTACTGCACCAAAATCTGTAATGGATTTTTCTTTTCTCACCACCAGGCTAAGAAAAACTCGTTTAGCCTCTGAGAAGTATCGATGGAACCAACTACCAAACCATGGAACCATTTTTTCACATCTCTAGAAAAACTCTGAGCTATTAGTCTCATTTTGGAATCATCAAAATCAACTTCATCTAGATCAATGAAACCAACCATTTTTGTCAATATTTTGTTGTGTTGTGACTCCCGGGGTGCCACCAAAAAGAGGAAGTCTATGGCCATAGGTGTGAGGTAGATCTGCCAATTGAGCATGCAATACTAAAGGAGCAAATCTCACCATGACCACTGGGGGTGGGTGTACGGGAACTACAATGGGTTGGTTTGGTTGGGATGAAGATGAAGATGAGGATGTCAAAGGAGGTGGATTTACAAAAGTCGATACGATGGTTGATGTGTTTGAAGATAAAATAGGAGATGTGACAGTGGATGTATTTGGAGGTGCAGTAGAAGATACAACAGAAGATAAGCTTTCAAGCTGATACTGGATATAGGGATTTTTTTGCATTAATGTGAAGTTGGTCCACTAGGCTTTGAAGTTTATCAAAATTAGACCAAAGCTCGTGCTAAAGTTTTGAAAACTGGGATTTTGCAAAAAGTTAACTAAACAAATATTTCGAGGCCGGTAAGTACGAATCAAACTTTGTGGGATCAAACACTATCTCTGTAAGACAAGACTCAAACTTTGAACAAAATAGCGATATCTCGAATTGAATATCAAAAGGAATATCCTCATCACTTAGTATCTGATTTGGTAGGGAAGTGTTTCTTTCCAATTTTTTACTTTCAGTCTTGAGGAAAGGGATTTTAGGTTTTCTTAACAATATTTCAGGATCATCAACAGGAGAAAGTGGGTTTGGGTTAGGGTTTGACCTAGTATATCTTTTAGGAGCTAGATTCTTAACAAGGTCAAAGACTATGTGAGGAAAGAGAATTTAGACTTGATTGGAACAAGGAGAGTTTCAAACATCAAAACAAAGGAATGTCTTCAATAGAAAGAAATCTAGCAGGTAATGATCAATACCTTACCAATGGAAATAGGTCTAATTGAAATTGTGATTTATTGACTCCTTTGATTTTGAACAAGATTTCTGAATCTTCCACTGGATCAGTTGGATTAAGACCTCGATTTTTCTCTTGTGTGTATCCTCGAAGCCATATCTACAATCCTGACACTACAATTACAAAACTAGCCTTTCTAAAACTTAGTCCTATCATGCAGAGGACCAAATCTCAATGAAATATTGTCATACACCCATGGAAAATGAACCTTTTGTTCCCCGACAATGGCGCCAGTATGTTATCACTCCTCTAGATCTCTAAGGCTGAGGAAGTGTCCAGCTGAGGTAACCACAGACAAACCTTTCAGCTTGGTAGCTAGCCCTACTAGGTCGAAGAGGGCTTGATGTATTAGGATTTTAGGCTAGGTATAAAGTGTAGAAGGTTTTATTTGTTTGATATTTGATTGCTAGATGAGGATTAGGTCAAAGAGACTAGGTCAAGAAAAATAAGACTATGATTGCAGACATCTGATGGAGAAAGGTAGGTAGGCACTCAAACACTTTAAGGCTCTTGAGTGAGATGGATAACACTGGTGAGGTGCTAGAAAGAGCAAGACAAACATGTATTCTTTCTAAACTTAAGAAAATGAACAAATTATGAAGATTTCCCTAAAATAGAGCATGTAAGACGTATTCTGCTCATCAACATGAAAATAAAGATATCATAGAAGTGAAATGAAACATGAGAGTACAAAAAATTCAAACATATGCAACACAAGAAGAAACTATGTCAAAATACCATACCACAGGTATTCCAACAAAATAGCTACAACTCATTCATTAATTTTTGGCCAAACTAGTTACACTTAGGGTCCTTTACTAATTACACACCATCCAAACTAATTCCAACCTTTGAAAAAACTGAAAAATACAAGGTATAGGCCTAAAAAAAACTCCTCCCGGCCTCATGGGTTGAATCCATGAGAGGAGGAGCAGTTCCACCAAAATCTGAATTGATAGCTAGATCGTAGGATGGTCAAAGTGACTCATCCCTAATTACATTGAAACTTATTCATTTGAATTGATGATAACTTTTACCTGATAAATCTAGACCAAGGTAACTTATCCACCTCATTATTACATTTACCATCCTCAACTACATAGGAGAAAACATCATTTTCTCAGATGAAAGTCAAAATTACAGTGAAAATTAAAAAATATCAACAAATGGTCAAGTGCTCCATTTTTCTACCAAGTGCGCCCTCATAGTGTCAAGTGTGCCCTCCCTATTGGAGGTTGATTTTGATTAAGTTGTAGGTGTCCAAATTAGGCTCAAGATAGCTTGTTAGAAATCCCTTCAAGTCTACTTTCGGAATATGCCTCCAGTTTGCAAAATGAAGCTCTCAAAGCTTCATTCTCCCAATACTGCTCAGTGTGCAGCACCTATGCCAAAATTGAGGCAGAAACATGATTGTTTTCTTATTTCTTTTCCCATTTTACCTACTATTTTTGCAAACTAAGGTTGGAAAAGTGGGTTTCTTAGATATATTGGCCATTTGGCATCCACTAGTAGTCTTCATTTTCTCAAAAAGTGGCTCAAAAAAGTGTGCATTGAAAAGGATGTTGCACATTTGACCCTTTTGCTAATATAGCGATGTTGAGGAACACACAGAAAAAGACAGAACTTGCAAAAAATGATTCAAAATTCTTCAAAATTGGTGAAGTGGTTGATGATGATGTGGCTATTCTGTGAGTGAAGCCTTTGCAAGTATATAAAGTTTCTTTTTCTTTTCCTGGTGAGTTAGGGCTTCAATATTTGCATTTACTGCCTTGAGCTTTGCCCTTGCATTTATTTCTCTTTTGGCATAGTGTTTGGCCATTCTCTTTTGAATGTTGTTGTCCTTTCTAGATTTCTTCAACAACTTCTCCAAGTGTCATTGATGGCCTAAAGCCAACCTTCCTTGTCTTCTTTGATCATATCCAAGAGTTGATCATCAAGCATAGCTTCATCAACTATCTCTCTTTGCCTTTGCCTTTCAAGTTCCAAGGCTCTTTTCAAACCTCTAGTTCTAGGCCTACCTCTTGGTGCTTGTTCATCTTGATCTTCAAGCAAACCATGCTTCTCAAGTTTCTCTTTCGACAAAACCTTGGCTTTTTCTTCATCCCTTTGAATTGTGATGTATTTTACCTCATCAATGAATTGCTTGGTTTTCAACTACTTACTCTGACTTGTGGCTCTAGATATCTATGTGAATTTATGATTCGGTCTGCCATCCTTTCCATGGTTCTGATCATTGTGTCTAGTTTAAGATTGGTGGAAGAAGAAGGTTCCTCTTTAATTATTACTTTCTTCTATGGTTTCTCATGTTTTAATTGAGACTTTTAAATCATTAAATTTGCTTCCATGCTTACTGCATTATCTTGCATTTCCTCCAAAGTTGCAGGATCTCTTTCCCTTAGTTGATAAGCCATCTCTTGATCAAAGGCATCCAGATAGTGTTGAAGTGCCAAACAGGTGGAGGTTTCATCTTATTCATAATGGAATTGTAGATATGATTGAACCTTATAGTAAAATCATGAACCATCTCATTCATACCCCTCTTCAATGTATTGTACTCCACCAAAATCTACAATGGATTTTTCTTTTCCCGCCATCGGGCTAAGAACAACCCGTTTAGCCTCTGAGAAGTATTGATGGAACCAGCTGCCAAACCACAGAACCACTTTTTCACATCTCTAGAAAAGCTCTGAGCTATTAGTCTCATTTTGGAATCATCAACATCAACTTCGTCTAGATCGATGAAACCAACCATTTTTGTCAATATTTTGTTGTGCTGTGACTCCCAGGTTGCCATCAAAAATAGGAAGTCTATGGCCATAGGTCTGAGGTAGATCTGCCAACTGAGAATGAAATACTAAAGGAGCAAATCTCACCATGACTACTGGGGGTGGGTGTACGAGAACTACAATGGGTTGGTTTGGTTGGGATGAAGATGAGGATGTCAAAGGAGGTGGATTTACAAAAGTCGATACAATGGTTGATGTGTTTGAAGATACAATAGGAAATGTGATAGTGGATGTATTCGGAGGTGCAGTAGAAGATACAACAAAAGATAAGCTTTCAAGCTGATACTGGATATAGGCTTTTTTCTGCAATAATTTGAAGCTAGTCCACTAGGCTTTGAATTTTATCAAAATTAGACCAAAGCTTGTGCTCAAGTTTTGAAAACTGGGATTTTGTAAAAGGTTGAGTAAACAAATATTTCGAGGTAGGTAAGTACGAATCAAACTTTATGGGATCAAACACTATCTCTGTAAGACAAGACTCAGAATTTGAACGAAATAGGGATATCTCGAATTGAATATGAAAAGGAATATCCTCATCACTTAGTATCTGATCTGGTAGGGAAGTGTTTCTTTCCAATTTTTTACTTTCAGTCTTGAGGAAAGGGATTTTAGGTTTTCTTAACAATATTTCACGATCATCAATAGGAGAAAGTGGGTTTGGGTCAGGATTTGACTTGGTATATCTTTTAGGAGCTAGATTCTTAATGAGGTCAAAGACTACGTGCAGTAAGACAATTCAAACTTGATTGGAACAAGGAGAGTTTGAAACTTCAAAACAAAGGAATGTCTTCAATAGAAAGAAATCTAGCAGGTAATGATCAAGACCTTACTAATGGAAACAGGTCTGATTGAAAATGTGATTTATTGACTCCTTTGATTTCGAACAAGATTTCTGAATCTTCGACTGGATCAACTGGATCAAGACCTGGATTTTTCTCTTGTGTGTCTCCACGAAGCTAGATCAAAAATCCTGATGTTGCAATTAGAAAATCATCCTTTCTAAAACTTAGTCCTATCATGCAGAGGACCAAATCTCAATGAAATATTGTCATACACCCATGGAAAATGAACCTTTCATTCCCTGGCAATGATGCCAGTATTTTATCACTCCTCTAGATCTCCAAGGCTGAGGAAGAGTCTAGCAGAGGTAACCACAGACCAACCTTTTAGCTTGGTAGCTAGCCCTACTAAGTCGAAGAGGGCTTGATGGATTAGGATTTTAGGCTAGGTATAAAGTGTAGAGGGTTTTATTTGTTTGATATTTGATTGTTGGATGAGGATTAGGTCAAAGAGACTAGATCAAGACAAATAAGAGTATGATTGCGGACATCTGATGGAGAAAGGTAGGTAGGCACTCAAACACTTTAAGGTGCTTGAGTGAGACGGATAACACTGGTGAAGTGCTAGAAAAAGAAAGACAAACATGTGTTCTTTCTAAACTTAAGAAAATGAACACATTATGAGGATTTCCCCAAAACAGAGCATGTAAGACGTATTCTGCTCATAAACGTGAAAATAAACATATCATAGAAGTGAAATGAAACATGAGAGTACAAAAAATTCAAACATATGCAACACAAGAAGAAAATATGTCAAAATACCATACCACAGGTATTCCATCAAAATGGCTACAACTAATTCCAACCTTTGAAAAGAACTGAAAAATACAAGATATAGGCCTCAAAACAAACTCCTCCCAGCCTCATGGGTCGAATCCATGAGAGGAGTAGTTCCACCAAAATCTGAACTGATAGCTAGACTATAGGATGGTCAAAGTGACTCATCCCTAAATACATTGAAACTAATTCATTTGAATTGATGATAACTTTTACCTGATAAATATACCCCAACATAACTTATCCACCTCATTATTACATTTACCATCCTCAATTACATAGGTGAAAACATCATTTTCTCAGTTGAAAGTCAAAATTACAGTGAAAATTAAAAAATATCAGCAAATGGTCAAGTGCGCCATTTTTCTACCAAGTGCACCCTCATAGTGTCAAGTGCACCCTCCCTATTGCAGGTTGATTTTGACTAAGTTGTAGGTGTCCAAATTAGGCTCAAGATGGCTTGTTAGAAATCCCTTCAGGTCTACTTTTTGAATATGCATCCAGTTTGCAAAATGAAGCTAACTTGACCCCTCAAAACTTCATTCTCTCAATACTGCTCAGTGTGCAACACCTATGCCAAAATTGAGGTAGAAACATGATTGTTTTCTTAATTTTTTCCCTTTTTACCTACTATTTTTGCAAACTAAGGCTGGAAAAGTGGGTTTCTTAGATATATTGGCCATTTGGCATCCACTAGTGGTCTTCATTTTCTCAAAAAGTGGCTCAAAAAAGTGTGCATTGCCAAGGACGTTGCGCATTTAACCCTTTTTCTGATATAGCTATGTTGAGGAACACACAAAAAAAGACAGAACTTGCAAAAAATGATCCAAAATGCTTCAAAATTGCTGAAGTGGTTGATGATGATGTGGCTATTCTTGGAGTGAAGCCTCTGCAAGTATATCAAGTTTCTTTTTCTTTTCTTGGTGAGTTAGGGCTTCAATATTTGCATTTGCTGGCTTGAGCTTTGCCCTTGCATTTATTTCTCTTTTGGCATAGTTTTTGGCCATTCTCTTTTGAATGTTGTTGTCCTTTCTAGATTTCTTCAACAACTTCTCCAAGTGTCATTGATGGCCTGAAGCTAACCTTCCTTGTCTTCTTTGATCATATCCAAGAATTGATCATCAAGCATAGCTTCATCAACTATCTCTCTTTGCCTTTGCCTTTCAAGTTCCAAGGCTCTTTTCAAACCTCTGGTTCTAGGCCTGCCTCTTGGTGCTTGTTCGTCTTGATCCTCATGAAAACCATGCTTCTCAAGTGCCTCTTCTAAAAAAACCTTGGCTTTTTCTTCGTCTCTTTGAGCTGTGATGTATTTTACCTCATCAGTGAATTGCTTGGTTTTCAACTGCTTATTCTCATGCTGAAGGAAGTTTATGACAAATTTGGCCCTATCAAGATTAGTTTGGAGTTCTATAACCTTGGCATACTTTCGTTTGATGACTATATTGATGTTCTCATCATCATCATCATGCTCACTTAGGTCAACAAGCTCAAAATTTTGTTTAGTCTCATGGAGTTCCTCCTCATGTTTGATTTCTGCCTCAATCTGTGCCTCAGACACCTTTTGTTTTCCCTTGTCTACCTGCTTTGCTAATGTAGAAGGTAAGACCTCTCCCACTATGTGTGCAGCAAACACATGCCTGTGACCTCTCTGGTATGTTCTTGCTAATGGCTCAACCTTGGCCACATTAGCCCTCTTAGGCTTAGTAACCTCAATCCTCTTAGGTGATCCAATGTCATGATGAAAAGGTGATGAGGGTGGCGAATTTTGTGAAGGAGACTAATCTGATGAAGATGAATGTGTTGTGGGCTGAGATGGGGGAATGGAAGTGGAAGGGTGAGATGATGAAGGCATATTCTATGCATGCTGAATAGATGGATTAGTGAATATCTCATTGGCTATGAAGGTAGTCCATGCAATGTTCGGTTCTTTGAGATGATAAAGGACTATGATTTTGATGAGGGGATGATGGAAAATACTTCTCATTCGATGTTCATACTCTCTTTTCTGTATAATAAATGACATTTAATCAATGCTCTGGAAAAGGTAGTAGGGTATGTTGAGCATATTTACCTTAGTGAAATGCATTAAGAGACGGATGTGATAGGTATAAAGTCTAGAAAATCTACATTCGCATGAAAAGCATTACATGATAATCTTCATCATTGGGGCATATTAGTCCAGGAGGTAAGAAAAAGGAAAAAACCTCTTTTTCTCATTCATATACCTTGCTTTTATCAAAGGCTCATAGTAATTTTCCTCTAATTCACTTTGCTTGAACCATTTCTCCCCAACATTTGGGATCCCGGTTGTAGCTAATATAATGACAGTGGATATAGTAAAAGTGACACCAGCTAGAGTAACTTGGTTTTCATGGAGGTTAGATATGAAAATTCTGGTCAACATGGCATGGTGTTGGACCTTTTGAATTTTGCTCACAAAATTCATAACAACCAACATTTTTGAAACATGTCATAGCCATAGGAGATGCCAAGAGTTCCGTGATATTTGTCGGCTCAATTTTGAGTATTCCCCCCCTTTGTGTGGTCTCTTCACCTTTGTTTCTTCTCCCTCATTGTATGGTCTGTTTTCTCCTTCCACCATGGTGTCTTAATGTCAAAACCCTAGGGAGGTATCATGTTGGTGGAATGTGTTTCTTAGGAATAAGGAATGGGAAAGGGAAATGGAGGGAGATGGTGCGAGGGATTTATGAAATGGGTTAGGGGACAGAGAGTAGTAATATGATGGAATTTAGGATGGGGAAATTATTTACAGGCTGGGGGTTGGGAGATTAGGTAGTTCTAGCACCTAGGGCTTAGGGTAATGAGATAAAGGGTTTAGGGAAAGGGAATTGTAATGAGGGAAGGGTATGAAAGTGTAGGGGAATGTAACTTGGGAATTGAGAGTGCAAAGGTGATTTGTGGGGATACTAGGTTTGAAATGAGTAAAAAACCAAATATTTAATGAAACTTTCAAAATACCAAAATGAATGACTCTAGGAGGAAGAAGAATGTTATTTTTAATTGTTACTCACTTCTTGGAGGTTGAAGACAATGTCATTGAAGCTTTGGTGAAGTCTGGAAGTGTTTCTAGATTTTCTGGGCAAGTGAGTAGAACCACAAGAAAAGGCACCCTCTCTTTGCTAGGTGCACCGTTCCATAAGCAAACATGCCCTCCCTTTGGAAAGCACGCAGTGCTTGCTTTGTTTTTTTGCAATTTTGCCCAGGAACTTGAAAAATCCTCTCTTGGAGTTTGCTCAACGATGGTAGGAGAGAAATGAAGTTAAATGTGATGTTATGAAGGCTCTTATACTTGAGTGAATTTGATTTTTTGATTTTAAAACCCACTCTCTAATGTTTCAATTCACCTTTGAAAACTTTGCTAATTACCCTTTACACTTTGATTTTGTTCTTTGCAGATTGATGATGCTGGAGTTTGGCGCTCTTTACGTTTGACTTTGCTTTGATGAAGTTGGCATATAGAGTTTAAGTTGGAAGCTTAGGAATAGTACTTATTACATATAGTGAACATAAAATTACATAAAAGAAATAAAAATAAATTACTATCTCTTTTTTCAATGAAATTACACTTTGGTATGAAAATCATACTTTGAAACCAAAATTACAACTTTTGAAAACCATTTTTACATACTAACAAATCCTTTTTAGATGATAAATAATTATTATTTCAATCACTCTCACACTTTTTTTGACCTTATGAGATGAAATGGAGTATTATTGAACCTTGGAAAATGAAACCTAGTGACCTAATGGGACCTTGAATAACCAGACTCCATGTTGACTTGACTGACACAAAGACATGATGAAATGGGCTTTTGTGATTGATGTATGCTCAATAAGTCATAAAGGTGGGCCAACAAGTATTGATTTTTGAGGGAGAGTGACTTGACTGACACAAAGACATGATGAAATGAGCTTTTATGATTGATGTATGCTCAGTAAGACATAAAGGTGGGCCAACAAGTATTGATTTTTGAGGGAGAGTAAGGTTTTTTTACTAGGGCTACTATCAATGAGTAAATTTTTGAATGAGGACCTAGTTGGAATGACAAAAATTTCAGAATGGGAACTTAATATGATATGAAAAGAGGAGTTTTGATCACTGATGGAAGTATGAAAATACTAACTCTAACAGACAGAAAGCTTTTGATTTTGTTTTCCCTTTATGAAGATGATGCTTGTGTTCATGATTCACAATATTACTTTTCTCCCTAGGGCTTAGGATCTAGACCCTGACAACATTCTTTTATTTATCTCTTATTCTTCTTTTTTTTCCTTATGCAATGATTTAAATTATGATGAGAAGTAGGTAATGGAAAATATATATTTACTAAGTATCAAATATTTTTAATGATTTTAATTTTGAATGATCTTCTTGCAGAATTTAAGAATAAGAAATCACTATACCTATTTTAAAAAAATGCATGAATATAGCAACAATATCTAGAAATAATGACATAAAATATACGAGGCAATTATCCATATTGAAATATCTACTTTTGCAATGTTAAATATTATAACTTGCATTGGTCAATGTTGTGACAACGTTGTTTTATCAACATTTAATGAAATGATTTATTTTATTAATAATGTAAATGTGTGAGCTTGCTATCTTTTTAGTACATACAACAACCATTGAAGTTTCTAAATGTGATACTTATTCATATGTCTGGTAGCCCTTGAGAAAGTCTGAGCATTTTCGGCTTGTGGAAAAAGGAAAATATTAAAAGAAAAATATTATTTATATTTTTCAAATTTTAATTTATGGTGTAATCATGGTGGTTATCTAGAGTTTTGATATCATTTTGATGGCTAGACAAGAAAACCATACAATAATATAATAGATAGAATTGTTACTTTTGTAAATAAAATTAAGTCAATTAATTATTTGAAAATAAATCATTAAATAAACTGAAAATTATTAATAATTAGGTTAATAGATGTTTATATTTTTCAATAGGATTTTTAGAATTATAAAAAGTTATCAGGTGGATGGTGGAGATTTAAACTCCATAGAATAATGTAGAATATTATTAGTACTATGCATAGATAAAAAGTTAAGATTTAACTCCAAAATAGATATGTTCTTTTTTCCATTTGAATTAAATTGATTAATTAAAAAAAAATATCACATTACAGTCAAATCTCTCAACTAATGAAATGATAAAAACATAAAATTTTAATATAAAAAAAAACCTAAAATTATTTATTTAATATTATACATTAAGTAAATGAATAAATATTCATAATCCAAATATAATAATGTTAAATTATTAATATGAAGCAAATTGAGAAATATTTATGATAAAAAAAATAACTAAGGCAAAAACAATAACCAAATAATTTCTATAATAACCTTCCACAAAAAATAATAAAACACTTAAAATATATATTATAAACTACACACCACATTTATCTATTCAACTTAGCAATTTCATCTCTACCTGTATTCATTGACGGCCTCTAGGCTTTTCCAATTTATCACACTTGGGGATTCTACCCAGATTTTCACAGCTGCTTCTTTAAAATTTGTCATCTCAAATTTCCATGTTGTTGTCATTATGTGAATTATTTTTGAAAGATAAATAATAATGTACATGTGGATAAACTCCAACTGCTGACCAGGTAGTTGCTCCATAAAAGTCTAGAAATTATAGAATTCTGTGATAGATGCTTAGAGCTTGTCCACTCAATCTTCCAGCCAAATCTGTTATTTTAGGAAGGACCAACAAATAAAACAGTGTGTTCATCTTCCAAGAATAATATAATCACAGTCGAACCTTTGAAGTCAACCCCGACTACAATATCTGTGCAAATTGATCAGAATCGATACTTTGAATAAATAGATGGAGCAACGTTCGCACTGTATAATTTTTTTGAAATCATATAAAACGTATAAACGTTTTAAAATGACAAAATAAGCGCTCCGGATATATTGGCACGTTTGCTGGTCAATTCACTGTATAGGTTGTTTGCTTCTTTCTATTTATGCATGGATTCTCGGCATGTCAATGAGCATAAATTCAGATCGGGAGTTCAAAATAGTAAAATGTTAATATGAGACTATTGAAAAACGTTATAGGCTTCTAACTTATGGAATCTCCAAGTGTGTTTTACTTTATTTTGACATTCAAAGTAAGTTAGATTAACCACATATCTTCAAGGTTAATCATCTATTTGTATATCAAGGTTAATCATCTATTTGTATATCAAGAGCTAGCCAATGAAATAAACAGAAGTGGTCATCTATTTGCATATGAAGGGTTTACTAAGGAAATAAATGGAAGTTGAAGTTAAAGCATATTTATTTTTAAATTTAAAGACTTAATCTATTAGAGATAACCCACAATTTTTAATGAAGTGGTAACAGAACAAAAATTGGAAAATAGATTCTTGATATCAAATTAACATTTGGGAAGTCTGTCAGTGGCTGAGAATGCAGAAGTCCATCACTGGTTGAGAATGCAGATTGATTCATCACGGTCATTCAAGGAAAACCATGTCACTTGAAATTACCTTGCTAGAATTTAGGTTGACTCATCATTGTCATTCAAAGAAAACCATGCCACTTGAAATTACTCACTGGTTGTCCATAATGGGATAGGCTTTCACTCATAATAGATGCCTCTAGATCTTGCATCATTAAAATGTTTCCTTATATCCAAAAAAGATTAGCCATTAACCAAGCAAAATCAATTTTAAGGTATACTCCAGACCCACTCATAATAATATCTGCTTGCCCCTTTTGTTCTCTACTTTTCACATATGCTTTCATACATAACAGAAAATAAATAAATAATTTTAGTGAGGATTTCAATTTGATATCTAATTTTAACTTGCTATTGTTTCATTTTAATTAAGGTAAGACTCCTCTCATTTATATATATGTTTATTATATATATAGTAATTTAATTTATGTTTATTATATATAGAGTAATTTAATTTTTTTTAATTAGATGTGTATATTGATTTTTTATATTTATTAATTTTTTAATATATATTTTTAATATAATATATAAAATTTTGATGGGATAAAATCAACTATAAACTTACATATTTAGTGATGATTAATATAAGACCATTGAAAAATGCTTATAGGCTTTCCCAATTTATTAAAAACATGTTTCTAGGTTTTCCCAATTTACTGAAACAATACACAAAGTCCCTGCACAATTGGGCAAGACTTTGCCTCTTCGAAGAACCTATTAGTGCTTTTCGCTTCCAGCGCCCGCCATGGGTTGTTGTCTATATCATATTATATATGAGATTCATCATCATCTGAAATGGTGTCCGGTTTTTGTACCATGAAAAACAATAGCAAACTCCACTCTAATTTTGGGGAACATGGAAGCTTGCAATTCGTAGAGGATTGTATTGCAATTTCCGGATGATTATAGTTGAAAAGATACATGGTGATTCAGATAGGATATAGAATAAATTGTGAATCCTGCGCTCTGCCCCAAAAAAAATCATGTTCAATCCTCATATAACAGCAATGCAAGAAGAATCAAGGAATTGGTGCTTATTGGCCAATACCAGGGAGAGAGCATATGGAAATCACTGAATACATAAATTAAGAAAGAATTACATATTCCAATCGCGCCTCACCGATTGGGTGTGCAGAACTCGCCTGCGTATGACCACATTCAATCTGGATTGTGATTAGGTTGCATGACAGTCGTGGACACAATCAATTGCATGCCCAGATCCTCCAATTCGACTACTAATTTCTCAGTGGTTTCATTTGATTTTGATTTTCCAGCAAGATGCCCCTTGCCTTCGCCTGTATCGAATTATTGCCCGGAGATGGAGAGATCGTTAAACGTGGAATCAGAGGGCTGCTGACTGCATCCAAGTGGTTTGATTTGATTTTGATTTTCCAGCAAGATGCCCATTGCATTCGCCTCTATCGAATTATTGCCGGGAGATGGAGATATCCTTAAAAGTGGAATCAGAAGGTTGCTGACTGCATCCAAGTGCCACTTCACCATACTTACTATTTCGCAGCATGGATTCTTGCACTACCTCAAGAGGAAAATTGAGCATAGCTCGCGAGCTTCTCATGGTGAAGACCGCCTGATAATAAGCCATGGCCACCTCCTCTGTCGTGTCAAAAGCCCCAAGCCAAACACGAGCGCCATGCCTATTTGAATCTCTGATCTCTGCAACATATTTCCCCATGGCCTTTTCCTCACCCCCTCTGTAATGATTCTCCACTGTTAATGGCTTCCCTTTCTCCCCCTATGCACTTACTAATGTCTCTACTGCGGCCTCTTTCTTTTCCTCGCTCGTCTGATTGATGGGCTCCCAACCTTCGCTCATCGCTTCCTGCAAAACTCTATACAAAACCATCTCCTCAGAATCGTTTTCATCAAAAGGGAATTCATGCGACAGAGAAGGCTATAACGAATTTTCAAATTTCCCATGATCAGAGGAAACACAAGCACTAACAGGCCAGTTGTAAAATGTGGGTCATATGTGCACAGATGTCAGCTGTAAAATCTAAGGTCATATGGTGCACAGGTGTCAGCCGTAAAATCTAAGGTCATATGGTGCATCTAAGGTCATATGGTGCACATATGTCAGCGCTAAAATCTAAGGTCATATGGTAGACACAAATCCTAGGTAAACTTATTGAAAATAAAAGCATATCCGCGTAATTATAACACTAATTGAATTATTACGCCGTAAGGCGTTTCCCTCTGAAATGAACTCCCCCAAATGTCTTTCTATCCTAATCGTAGCCGTTAGATCTTTTGTTAGATGATTGAACAAAAATCAGCCGTCTGATTTAATAAAAAATGTTTTAAAACATTAAAAAACCTTAAAAAACGTTTCACTTTCCCCTTGACATCTATGCGCCGAGCTCTCTATTTGTATAGTCCCATCGGCATTGGCAATGGCATCCCCTATATCCTCCTGCCCCCAAAACCCTTCTGAAACTGAAATCTGGATATAAATCGCGCAAACGGGTGAAGAGAAACCGCGATACGACTCCGCCAGCATTCAAACCTAGAGAGATGCCCTTTCTCGTGTTGCAGAAATCACAACCCGGGAGCGGTTTGCCGAGCTTCCGTGTCTTGCACCTAAAAAATTAACGGCACACTTTCTTTGCACGCTCTTGGTTGTCTTGCTATTTTGTTTCTGTTACCAAGCATTTCCCCTGTTTTCATCGTTTGGTTTGTGAACTGCTTCAGCAATGAGTCGCCCATTAATACAATTCGTAGGCAAGCATTTAATTTATTTATGATACTAATTCATTGCATGACATTGTTAACGGATGCTGAGTAGCTCTCAAGGCACACCTCTAGATGTGGTAACCTGGCTCCCAGTGGCTTCTCCCTGACGGAAGGAAATAGTGCCTTCGTTTCCCAGTTGCTTCTCCCCGACGGACGGAAATAGTGCAGAATCCCTGCAACTTCAACGTTTCTCGGTATCTAGACCCTGCTCTGCACCGGATTACCAAGAAAATCCTAAATTCCTTGCTGGCTTGGTTGCTACGTTGTAGTACTGTGTACAATTTTGACTGCATGGAGGTTCTCCACTCATCGCCGGCTCAGGTAATGTTTCCTTTTCTAAAATTGCTGGCCAATTTCTTTCCCTTTTATTTTCTGAGCTATATGTCTTCTATCAAGCTAAACCCTAACAGGCAGGGTGTTTTCGCAGGTAAAGAGGGCAACCACCAGGGTCGTCGGCTCCAATAATTTACCCATTAGGCAATTGTGCACTTCCTATAACCCTTCTAGTGTGTACAGGTAGATCTTTGATACTCATTACTCTGACCTCTGTGGTAGCTTTCAATGTATTCCTTTGGTTACTTGAAAATTATTATGGAATGAATCATGATGCATGGTGTTTGTATGCGACTGTACTTTTAATCATCTACAGAGCCTTATGTCTTTACAATAGTAAGTTTAAAGTACCAAAGAAAAATTTGAATTTTCCCTCGTAAATTAGGGCTAAAACATAACTCTACTCTAATGGGAACCCATGTTGTCACTGTGGCTTGGGATGTCTGCAAGGCATGCTTAAGGAGCAAGAAATTTAAAAATTCATGATGCTTGCCGCCTCTTACAGGATGCACTTTTGTACACACTAATTCAGTTAAAAAAAATTCTCATGATTATTTTCATGCACAACATATGTCCTTCTAGGCTTTACTGAGGTCCTAGGGCATGTTTTGCTTGTGGTGTATATGGAGTTCATTTGAGAGATCATTTTATTTTCCTTATAAATATTAATCAGTTACCACTCATGCTTGACATTGCTTAATCTTCTAAGTTTTTCACTTTGGCTCAGGTGTGAAATATTTGCCAAAACTAGACCGTCCACACCTTTAAATACTAGATTTTCCCAGAACTGGATTTTGAACGGATGGAGTGACTGAGCTTGGGAGTTTAGTGAAGCTAAAGAATGTTCCCTTATGGGCAATTTTTCTGGCAGTCATTCCTGGATCATTGCTTTCATCCATGATTTTTGTAGACCACAATGCTACTCCCATTTTGATACAAGTAATCCTTCTGGCATCCCCAATTTACTTTTTAGTTTCATCGAGCAGAGGTTACTATTATTGCTTTTAACTTTCTAGAATTTATTAGGGTGCCATTTATTGTCATCTGTTTCTCTACTCTCAATCCATATTGACTGGAATACAGGACAGGGTCACTATTAGACTGAATCAGACCCAAGTTTAGCCTAAATGAAATCAATAATTCCCTTTCGCTGCAGAATAAAGTTGGCCCCAATGCAAGAAGGACCATGTCAAGAAACTGGGATATATCAATTATAGCCATCCTTGTATTTATGTGTGGCATATTTGGGTTGCCTTTCTGCTACGGTCTTTTCTTTCAGGTAAAAGTGTGCTGAACATATCAGAGATGAAACCTGCTTCTACTGCAATCAACAACTTGACAGTCAAAATTATTGGTAGACTTCAATTATTTCAAATATAATTCAAGTATCTCAAATATTCCTCTTGTCATGTACACTTAACAGAGCCTGAAGCATGTCCAAGCTCTTACACATGAGAAACATTCGGATCTGGAGAGCCAGGAGTCCCAGAATGATATTAGAGTCCAGCGCATTTCAGGCCTGATTGCTTCCTTGCTATCAGGCCTTCCGCTTGCTCCAGGATTAAGTTGGGTCACTGCAAAAATTCCTCTTGCTGTGGTTGTTGGCTTATTCATAGAGGTAAGTTGAGATCATGACCTAAAAGCCTGTTTGCAGAGTTCCATTTAAATCATTTTCACTAACTATAGGAAATTGCAATACCATGTTGGCTCATCTCATTTTCATCATCTCTTTGAATCCACATAGGAAGCTATATTGTAATATTATGTTTTGTCACAACATTTTCGTCATCTATTCAAATATACATTGGAAGGGTTTTTTTTTTTTTAATTTTGAGCCAGCAAAGCTGACCCATGTGTATAAGCACCAATATTCTCACCAGGGCTCCAGAGATCTGAACCAACCATTTGAGAGGTCTGCATCAGCCAAAACATAAAGCCTTTGTTATAAATAAAACATGTATACATAGTCTGCCTGCTCTTACTTTCTTCGATTTCCTTCGAATATTCATATGGGCATGAAAAGTTTTGTTGAAAGAAGTCCCCTTTTAACAAACATGCACCACCATAGTGTATCTATTCTACTTGAACCCTCTTAAAAGAGTTGTCCAATACTCCTATAATTGATTTTGTTGACCTTATTGTTATGGATTCTTGTGATGAGAGAAATGTGGTGCATTCTATAGCTTGGCTAGGGTTGTAAGTGATCTATCAACTCTTGATTTTGTTGACCTTGTTGTCATGGATTCTTGTAATGAGAGAAATGGGGTGCATTCTATAGCTTGGGTATGGTTGTAAGTTTTCTATCAACTCTTCTGTTTATGTCTTTGAAGTTTGTACGAGAGAAATGGGTTCATTATATAGCCTGGTAAGATTGTAAATGATCTATCAACTCTAGTTTTTGTGTGTGTGTGTGTGTGTCCGTGTAATAATGCATTTAATGATACATTTTGATTTAATCTAAATAATATATAAAGTACATTGAATCCAAATACTTGCACGAGCCCATCTAAACTCAGGTCCAATATAGACCTAAAGTTTGTGTAGCTCAAAATTGCATGTGTCTAGTTCACACAGATCTAAGTCAAGGTACTTAGCAGACCACTTAGTACATGTCCAGCTTCCTAGTTGAAAACTTGTTGATTATAGTTACTAGCAAGCTAATTATTTCAAGGGTGACTATCGATTGTTGTGGTTATAATCCTCTTTGCTAATAAGGTATATAATCGGAAAATTGCATAAATGTCAAGTGCATGCATAACAACAAGGCTAGATAATTCTGTGAATGTATGTCTTCATAGATAGTTGGTCTTCTGGCTGCATTGACGTTGTAATCCTCTCTGCTCATCAGGTATACAGTAAGAAATTTGCATAAATGTCAAGTGCATGCATAATAACAAAGGCTAGAGAATTCTGTGAATGTATGTTTATATAGATAGTTGGTATTCTGGTTGCATTGTTCCAACAAATTGCTCCAAGTTATCATTTCCCTGACAATATGGACATGTATGAATTTCTGTTGATGTGACAGAGAACGGTGTGTTTTTGGACACTTGTAAACCAATGTATATTTATATCAACCCTGAATTTGTCAACCGTTGAAAGGGATCAGATCTTTCTGATATGTAAACCCTTTTGATAGTGCAAAAAATTGGGAAAAGATTGCTATCTTGAAAGACCTGATACCTCTGCGTTCTTCACAGATTTTTAGTAAACATATATCTAGGCTTATATATATGTTAAAAAAAAGCTGATTAGATTTTCTTTTCTATTGTTTGGGACACTGTTATAATCTTTTCATACTGAACTGTACAGTGTCATCTGGGTGCAATGATAAGCCTCAACTTAATTATTTCAGAGTATTGATTCCTTTGGTTGTAAGTGCCAAGGTTACACACTTACTCCTAAAAATATGTGTCTTCATTGTAATTCAACAAGTGCATGATTAACAGAACAGGCTACACAGTCTTATCAATGTATATCAAAATAGATGGTTAGTCTTCTGATTACGATGTCCCAACAGAGCCAACCAACTTACTGCTACACAGCATCAAAGAATATATAGAAATGGATGTACTCTCTCTAAATTTGCCGGTGAATCCATATCCACAGGTAGTTGGTTTTGAGTTTGATCCCTGTGCCTAGCATTGCTATAACCCTGCATATAGCTCCATGATGTGGGTACATTGCCAAATGCCCTTATTGAATGTTTTGATTTAGTATTTTAGTTAAGAATCACAGGTGGTTGGTTTTGAGTTTGATCCCGGTTCCCTGCATTGCTATAACCTTGCATACAACTCCATGATATGGGTACCTTCCCAAATGCCCTTATTGAATGTTTCAGTTTGTTGTTTTAGTTAAGAAGCCATATTGACCCTAAATGCTTTAGTTTGTCATATTGGCTATACAGTGTAAACCCATGTACTCATTTAGTTGGTTTTGAGTTCTATAAGAATTTACCTTGTTTATAATTGATTGAATTTTACATAGAATCTGAATAGACTTGCGAATTGGGTTACTCTAGGTGGTTGAGAATGTCCTCCCACCCATAATTAAAGAGTCTGAATGGACTTGCCAATTGGGTCTAACCTAGGTGGTTGTATTTAGCCTAGAATGTTGTCCTTCCCAAGAATTAATTCTCACTCAGTGAATTGATGATTGTGCTTTTAATATCCAGTAATGGTACACAACTTATAATGACTCACTGTGTTGGGTATTTTCTGCAGATGGCCTTTCAGACCTTGGCACCATTGCGTTTCGTTGAAAACGCAAGGCTAATATTGGCAAACCCATCACTGCGTTCAGTCCCATCAAGGCAGTTCAGTTCGATAAAAGAAGTGGTACAGTACACCTCTATCCAGATCACTTGCACCCTTGTAATCTTCGCAACAAGCAAGACCCCAGCTGCAATTATTTTCCCATTGTTCATCCTGCACATGATATGGGCTCGCCATTGCCCATTACGTAGCCTTTTCATAAAAAAAGGCCTTGATAAGCTCGATAGCAAGCTGCCCGACAAGCAACCCAAAATTCAAACCCCAAGCATGAAAATATTCAATAACCCCCATGCCAGGGGCCGCAGTATCCATCTTCGGGCTTCACAAAATCGACAAAATCAACAGAATAACAAAGTGGGTCGCAGAAAAACCATGGAAGTTGATCAAACACCTGATCAGTCTTCGCTGCTATGGAACAATAATAACCCTAACTTAGCTGTTCTCCCACTTGCAACCAAGCGAAGGCTGAACGAGCGGAGGAGCAGGCAGAATAAACGAATGAAAAAGACATTAGCCCTGGATTCATCACATCATTGTGAAGTGAATCCTCCTCTCCATACAATTATTTTACCTCTTCTGTGCAGATACAAATTGGAAAAGCCATAAGAGCAAGAAGAAGAGAATCCTTTTCTTTTACTGCATGAAGATCAATAATGAAGCAGATGTCAACCCAATTGATCCTCAAGCCCAAAAATAGTTTTGAACTACAAAATCCTATAGAAATGCACTCAAATATACTGTATGATCCAGGACCCAATGATCCACCCAATACAGATCCTATTATAAACCTCAGTCCTGCAAGATCAGCAAGCAAACCCAAGAGAGGAGATTGTGTGGATTACACCACAAATGATGAGACTATGATAAAAGTGGTGAATAGCCAAAGCTCACCATATCCCAGAGCACAAACACAGCAAAATAATGTATTGAACCAGAGAAAAGAAGGCAGCACTGCCTGTGCTCTTGCTGTTGTTCCTGAGATTAGGCCATTGCCAAAGCCTATAAAGCATGACATTTTTCCAATGGAAGGGAGGATACAACCCAAGAAAAAGATCAGCAATGTGATTGATGAGACCAGCAGGAGTATGAGGATGATTTTAAACCAGAGAAGATGGCCATCCAACAAGCCTATGCCATCTGCAAGTAAAGGCCCTGATGGTGGGTGAACTTTTCCAATGTCGCTAGTGGATTGGATTGTACTGGATACTTGTAAAAATTTTGAATGTTCAATTTTGCAAAAGAGACAAATTTTCATAAGGCTTGATCTGTTCAAATTCTTCATCCTCTACTGTCAAAATGTAATCATGTTATCTTTATTTGTTGATATAAAATAAGCTTGTTTAATTTAAAGGTTATAGTTTGCAGAGATATTCATGATTTATTCTATAAAGATAAACCTTACAAACCTTATGTATCAACCGGTAAAGTATTATTAATATTGCATATGGTAGAGTATATATTATATGATTTAAATTCAGAATAATATATTAATTGATTTGCTATTCAATACTATAGATAATCTACGGATACTAAAATTAATATTGATAATCTACGGATACTAAAATGTTTATGGCCTTTAACATAAACATTTCATTTCTCATATCCTTAAACTCATTGAAAATTTACAATATTATTTGTATATTTATTAGTTTGATAAGTCAAGTAAATGTGTCCATATAAGCTTATCGGGCTTATATCAATTACATTTAATAATCTAATTGTCCTAGTAAAGAACACAATTATTATATCAATTACATTTAATAATCTAATTGTACTAGTAAAGAACACAATTATTATATGATAGTTAGTTTTATAAACGATAAGATAATAATCAATATCAATAATAATTTGAAAAATGAATTTAGCAACTTTATCCTTATATGTAAAAAGAAGTTTAAAAATTAAGTTAAATTTTTAGATTTTTAAAAATATTTATCTATATCAACATATTTGATATAAAAATAGTTGGTTAGTTTTTTCTAAAATTATATTAATTTTTATAAATTTAAACATCTTTATAAAAACGTAAAACGTTATGCACTAATCAATCAATGTTTTACAAATTTATTTATTTTTCATAAAAATATCTCGGTGGTTACGATTTTAAAACTAACATTGATTCTCCCAGATCTTTACTCTTTAATAAGCATGGATGCTTGAATTTTTTCGGTTGAACCTTATATATAAATTACGTTTAAGGTACAGCCAAAACCAAAACATGATTCAAGCTTTCATAAATTCAGATCCAATCTGATACTGCTCCAACTGCAAATACTGGGCAGATCAAAGGGGGTCAATTTAAGGAATTTAACTTGTGATATGGCCTTCAAACTATCTGCCTCTATCACTGGAGCAGCATGGATTTTATTAGCTTCTTTGGTTTCTGTGTTGTTGCAAGCCTCCATGTGTTCTTCAGCCAGCAACAACCCCATTGACAACTGCTGGAACAATGGAAACTGGAAACAAAATCGACAGAAGCTGGTAGATTGCACGTTAGGCTTCGGAAGCGCAGCCAAAGGAGGAAAAGTAGGACAGATGTGCAGAGCCACCACCCCAGAGGATGATGCCGCAAATCCACTAGCTGGCAGTTTGAGATATGGGGTGACACGTAAGAATCCACTGTGGATTGTTTTTGCTAAGGAATGCATTGCTTGATAGTCTCTGGTTATCCGCAGAAGGCACACCCATCAGAGATGATCAGTCATGAATATATCAGTAAAGCTGACCAGCATGAAATGTTTCTTTGTTTAGGGTTTCTTAGGCTTTTTCATTTTCTTGGTTTAGGTATGGAACTCGAAAATTTTCAGGGCTTTTCCAGTTTATGATCTTGAAAAGGAATGCATTGCTTGATAGTCTCTGGTTATCCGCAGAAGGCACACCCATCAGAGATGATCAGTCATGAATATATCAGTAAAGCTGACCAGCATGAAATGTTTCTTGGTTTAGGGTTTCTTAGGGTTTTTCATTTTCTTGGTTTAGGTATGGAACTCGAAAAGTTTCAGGGCTTTTCCAGTTTATGATCTCGAAAAAAATCAGTTTAAGTCAGTTTATTTAAGTCGTATAGAGAGTCGGGGATAGTATGCTTGTATTTCCTTTCGCAACAACTTTAAAAAACTCCTCCTTCACGGAGGTTGACTGCTCCAGCTATTTTTTTCTTTGCTGATTTTGGATGATGCTAATTTTGTGGCATTTCCTTGTGTTGAGGTAGTTAGGATTTTTCTTGAAAATAAATTGGTGAATATTGTCATTTTCATTCCTCAATGAAGTTTTGTATGGAGACTCGGGGATAATATGCTTGTAGGCTTTTGCATATTTTAAAAACATCGGTTGATCTTGTCATCCCTGGAATTCTTTCTCATCTCGTTTTCTGAATGGGTTGTAATTCTACTTCACCCATTTTACTTGTCTTTGGATGCAGGTATATAATCTTTCATTGAGTCGGAGAGAATTAATCAGATTTTCTTGCTCAGAAATACCTTAACAGATCCCATACATTAGTGCGTGTTTGGTAGGGTATTGACATAACACCTCAACACATCCAACGCAACCTCTGTGGCAGGGAACAGGCTTTTAACACTTGTATATATATATGTATATGCGCTTGTAACAGTGATAAGGACTTGGCCTCTTCTTCAATACACAAAATAGGGTTCCTTGATTTTACTAATATAGATGACATAAGATGCCCACTGATTGTCTTTTCAAGGGTTGCAAATATATGCATACAAAATCTCGACTTCCTTAAATTATGAAGGGCCTTAGAACTGTCCTTTAAAAGATTCTCAGCTTCCTTACAAATATGTGGAATGAGAAGTCCACCACCTTTCTTCTTTTATAGCCTGGAGATCAAGAAATCACAGCCCCAATGACCTATACTGGTCGGCCAAATTCACAGAGCATGATAGTATATAGTAGTGCTTTATGTGGCATAGGCTTCTTGGCCTTATTACAAGCACAAGGAATAAGTAGGCATCTTCTTAGATAAAACAATCGACATTAACAAAACTTTTTCTCTTCAATAACTCAGAGAACAAAGAGGTATGAATAGGTCGGATTCACTGTCTGAATTGAAGAGCGAGAGGGAATATAAGACAGAGTTCACCGAGCCATAACATTTCTGCCTCCATACCACAAGATCGAGAACAGAGTAATCCTTTCTCCAAGGTTGGCTTCATGAAATGAACTTTGGCATATTCTTGTGTTCTTGCACTTTTCTTGGCCTCTTAGGAGAATAAAGTTCTTTTCAAAAGACTTATCCAAAAGCATACTTATGTCTAGAATGTAAAAGAGAGATATCTCCATTGCATAGCAGACCTTTATTGTTTCTTGTGCTTAGAACAATAGGAACACTTGGCTCCTTCTTAATGGTTCATAGAACTAGGCCAACAACTCGGTTCTTCATTGCTCCATAGGACTCTCTTTAATTCATTGATCAAATCCAAATAAATATATGTATCCCTAGAGTCACTTATTTGATCCTCAACAAATTTGCTTGTTGGACATCTTTGTTTACAAGACATGAATTTATGTAAGCACAGGTGACTGGATGGAAGGACTGCTAGCTTCAGAATTCTGATGCAGAGGTGCCAAAGGGATCAGATCTTCAAACATACTGTTGACTGCTTTATCCAATGAGAATATTGGACTCAGATCAACAAATTCTTAAAACAAAACTCTTCATTGACTTCTTCTCATGACACGTGGTTTAGCTACTGAAGGAGGACTTTAGCATCTTCAGATTTGATTAATGGCCTTCATGAGCTATTTAGCCCAGCTCTTGCATATACCTAGACTTGTATTATTTTTCAAGACCTCTCATGTTTTCGAAGGCTTGCAACAAGATACTTCAAATACATTAACAATCCACTGCTTCATCTCTTGAGATTGCATTCCTCCTCTTGCTTGGGCTTGACCTTAGCTAGCTCTAATTCCATGTTAATTTTTGAGTTTACATGTTCTTTGCTTAGGTCAGAGGTCAGTTACTTCATTAATCCATTAGCCCATCATTAATTCCATTAATCCATTAGCAATCACGTTAACCATTATTACATGACAGTCACTGATGAAAAAACATCAAACATAAATGCAAAAGACAAGCCAAGACAAGAGGAAACCATGATTTAGACTCAAAGCTAGGGCAAAACCTGACAAGGGGGAAAACCCACAAATCTTTTCTTCTTGATAATATCAATTGTTCACAGAGAGAGAAATCCATAAGTACAATGATACATTAGTCAAACTCAATATATTGACTTGCCATAGATGATCCCAATCACATGTCCAAAAGTCAAAGTCACATATGCAGAAGTCAACAACAGTCAAAGCTATCCTAACCAGTCAGCAATCAATGGTTAACAGCTCTCTCAAATCAGCCCAATCTATTCGGTAAAAGGAGAGAGAAATTCACCCTCTCTAGGCAGTCAAAATGCAGTCAAGGCAGCCTTCAAAAGTCTAGTCAAACCTTGGTCAACAGTTTGCGGTTAAACCTGCCTCAGACCTGTGGTCAAACACCTCAGTTTGTGCTCGGTTCCTCTGCTCACAAGTGTGGCCTAGATAGCAGAGTAATAATCCATCAAAGTCATAGTCAAATAGTTGGTCAAAGTGCCTGGTCAATGCTGCTCTGTGTACTGGAAAAGTCAACCTCAGAAAATCATAGGAAATCTGTCCTCCAGACATTTGCACGTATGGGAGAGAGATAGTTTCTCAAAGAAAGTCGAATCCATCATGAAAGGAACGAGAAAATCATGTGTGATGATGCCAAAATGGAGTGAACTCATCTTATATTTATACAATTCAATGTGGGTCAAAGGTCATGTCTTTTGGGCTTCATGAGCCTACATGACTGTGGGGCTGACCTTGACCAAAACCAACATTGTGGGCTTGACTTCAAATATACATTTCTGCCTGTCAGAATCCATCGTGCTTTAGGTCAAAATTGGTCCTCTCGAGAAGAGGAATCCAATGCCATCATCATCTCATACAAAGGAGCCATCCATAGTGGAATTTGACCTTAGTTGACCATTTTTAACAATTGCCTATATAGGACATCTAGTTAAAAGACTAATTTTACTCTCAATAAACATTGGAAAAAAAATTCTCTTGATCCAGTTTGAATCAACTTACTAGAACTACTGCTGCACTTTCTTCATCCACAGAAGCCACTTGAAAATGCTTTAAAATAAACTCTCTGTAAGGGCCATTGTCAATAAAAATATTTGTAGTGGAGGCCCTTAGCCCAACAACCATTTTAGCCAGCCTTGGAAGGCAAATAGTTGAGTTCAAACATGATGAAAATTTAATTCCCTGTATACAAAAGCATGTATTAGGTGTTGATAATGGCTAGAAATATGAATTGAAGATGTATATACCTCCTTCTGTACAAAAATGAATAGAAGAGGCAGAGGTATAAGGTTCACCTCGAATTTTCTTGCAAGTTCAATCCACTGTAGGATGTGAAAGGAAGTGTCATAATGCTAAGAGTGAGAAAGAGGGGAAGGAAGAAACTTATAATTTCAGAAATTTTAGCTTTCTATCCATACCTTGATTTGTTCTAATAAAATAAATATTAATTGTTTGACGGCATCGAAGGAGCTATCTCGTAATAATAATAACATTATTATTAGTATTATAATGATAATAACAACAATGGAAAGGTGGGGAAGGAAGAAACTAATAATTTCATAAATTTGGACCTTTTATCCTAGCTTTATTTGTTCTTCAGATCCAACTAATATTTTGTAGATCCAACTTATGGTGAACCAGCAGCTTGAAAGCCAATTGCAAGTCATTCAGCCAAAAACGATCTATAAGAATGCCATAGTATTATGTCTCTGCATATTCACAATAGTGATTCCACTGTCATATTATTATTCCCCACTTGAACAGAGCGATGACACAAGGGGTTTCTACATGTTGACCAACCATGTAAATTGGATCTTATAAATTAAAATTCTTTTTTTCTAGCCTTCTATTTCTGTAGACATCAATTGTGTAGTTGATGGCATACTTTTTATAAATTCTTCCACAAACTATCATTATTTACAAAATATTCATTTTCAGAATACACATAACTAACTATTGCAATTGTAACTCATTATCATCCACCCTTGCTTTCAACAATGCCCATTCACATGTCCCTATTCTTCCCCACTCTGTGCTATTCTTCCCCACTCTATACATGTCTCTATTCTTCCCCACTCTATGCCTTACGGCATTTACTTTGCAACATAAGGTGCAAATGCTAGTTTAATAAATATACAAAAATAAAATTAAGGGGTGATACTTATGTTATACCATTGTCATTTATCAAAGATTAAAGCTATTTTACATTTCTATTTTTCAAATTCTATGCCGTTACACCTTCGTCGCCATAGCGTTTATGACGGCAGTCGGTAACTGTAATAGTGTTGTATGGTGAAGCCAACACGTGTGGCGAAAACTCTCGGGATCGATTTTAGATAAGAGAGTGGAGGGTTTTGTACAAGATTTTAAAATTTGGAAAAAAATAGCTTCGTGGCGACTATTCGTTAACGGAGTCGTCTAACAAGGCGGAGGAATTGCCCAGACGGTTAAAGTGGCTAGAATCCGGGTAAAAAAATTTCAAATAATCTTGTAGAGACAGTGTTTGAATCGTGTTTTTGATGGTAAAAAATAGATTCAGCACCATTAAAAATGTCTAGGACACCTAAAATTTTGAAGTTTAACAACTATAACTTGGATTTACAAAAATCTTTGCCGGATTTTCTCCAAATATGTCCGGAATTTCCATAGGGTTAAAATGGAAGATGGTATTGTTGTTCCCATTCCATTTGGTTTTACGAGTGTGTGGCAAAAGTTGTGGCAAAATTTTTATCATAATTATTTCATTTTAAAGGGAAAAAATTACAATTTTATAATGTAAAAATATTTGCATAAATTATTAAAATTTGAACTTAACTTTATTATTTTATCGATTTCAAATGATTCTTACTTCATTTTAAATTGAAATAATTAGTATTTTTATAATTTCATCCTTAGTAAGGTTTAAATTAAAATAATTAAAATATTTTCATATTATATTATTTTATTTTATTTTATGTTTGGAGACAAAGAAATTGTAATATATTTGTTATATGTTTTGAGAGTTTTTCTATATATTTTTTTATTTAATTTATTTAAAATTAGACATAAATTAGTTAGAACTACAAGTTTATGTTGTGGAATTTCTAAAATTCATGTATTCAAGATAAAGGAATTTTAAATATTTTTTTTTGTAAGTTACTGTAGGATCTTTTCTATTATATGCAACTATAATAAAATATGTACATTCAAAAGGTGATCTCAACCCACCCCAAAGGGAAACCGGGTCTGTTGATTACCAACAGCCTGAAAATGGCAACCCATAGCATGTACACTTAAACCACCGAGTCTATAACATGTAACTTGCTCTATCTACATACAGCTTTATAGTCCTGCCTGCTATAACAGTTCCAAAAACATTTCCAACAAAACTGGTTCTCCTAACATCTGACAGAAGGTTCAAATGAAAGCAAAACAGAAAGATTCAATCTACCATGAATTCTTGCTTGATGTCCTCCTCGCGCTGCCCATTAGTTATCTTTTTCAGCAAGGTTTGAATTTCCTCTAACCTGGTGTCCTGCATCTGGATAGTGATATGTATATTTTTCAACTCCCTTAATAAATTTGGGATTCCTTGAGACATTTCAATCATCTCCTCTGCTACCTGTTCCATGGCTTTTGCTATTAGCCGTTTCACTACCCAATAGACATGCAGGCTTGTTTGTACAGGGATAAACGACCCCTTGTATTTCTTGGGTCCTGTCGTAGACTGCTCCAATCTTCCATTTCTGTGTCAGAGACTTCCTGCAACACATCGTTCTCCAACTCTTGGATAATTCTTCTAATGTTCGCATCCATCCCTTCATTGTATGCCTTTTCCGCGTCTTGAGCCATCTGTTCTGTTGTTCCTCATCATCTTTTCTGATGGTTGGAAGGTTGCACATCAGCTTCACAAGTATCCAAGTGCCAACCTCTCCCTCGGCCCCTTTGACTTCTACCTTTGCCCCTTCGGGATGGCTTTCCTCTGTTGCTACTCCGGCTGCCTTGACCGAACTCCACCATCGCCTTCCCCTTAAGATCTTCCCTACCAGCTTCCATTTCTCCCTCTCTTTGATCTTCTTCTTCTTCTGACTGATCCTTCTCCTGATTGTTCACCCTCACCACTCTTCCTTTGATTTGCATATGCTTTTTGGCTTCCTGGGAACTTCCTCGCTCCTCAGCTCTCTGCTTGTATTGCCCTTTATCATTTTGAACTCCCTGCTTGTTCTTGTCCTGGCCTGGCTGGCTCCTTTCCTCTTCTATATTTACTCCTACCCTCCTTCTTCTCTCCATCATTGTTTCCTTCCCTTTCCTCAGTCGGATATCCGGTTTTCTTTAACTGATACTCTCTGCCCTCACCACTTTTCTAAACCTCTGGTTATTTTCTTCTTTGCCTTCCTCGGTTCTTAAATCTTTAACCATGCCTGTCCTACACTATGTCACCCCAACCTTTCCATCATTTTCCCCTGCTTTCTCCATTATTCCTTCTCCTCCACGCCTCGATTTTCGACCATCCCTGCATGCCGGCTCTGCATAACTAAGGATGATTGTTCCAGGAGGTGGCTTAAGCTTCCACGTCCTGATTGTCATCCTATCACCGCATCGTGTCCTTTTCTCCACCCCGATCGGGGTCGATAAAGCAATTTTAAATATTGAAAATGAAAATTTAACCAATTTTTTTTCACCAAAACCAAAACCTCAACAAAAACAACCAAAAATAAACACTTAAAAACCAAAACTACATTGTCAAAATTAATCACATACAATTTTTTCCATCAACATTTTAAACCCTCTATTTATTGTAATTCATCATTTACCCTCCATTGAGTAAATTATACTCACTTTTGAAATTTAAGAAGGAAAACGTGGCAAATAATCTTAACTGATGTGGTTGACCAAATGTTTTATTCCGTTTAGTGTTGGGGTGTGATAGAGCATATTCCGTTCAGTTTGATGCAACGGAATACCGTCAGGTTCTGAACATTTTTTATTTTTCATTGAAATGGTTAAAACGGGTATTGGGTTGTCAACTGTCAAATTCTACGGAATCTTTAGTTTTGAAATTTCAGTTTATTGAAAATATTTCTATTGAAATTTATTATTTTTCTATTTTATTGGATTTTAAATTTAAGTTAAACATATATTTTTAATCGAATAAAAAATACATTAAAAATAAATAAAATTTATTATTTTAATTTTAACTAATAAAAGTTTATTTTGAAATTTTGTATAAAAAATATTTTATGCAAATTTTTCTTATTTTATAAAATAATAAATTAATAAAACTCAATAAAAATTGATTTATCAAAAAAGCACAAATTCCAAATAAATTATTTGTATGATTCTTTATTTTATAAAAATAAATTAATAGAGAGCAATAAAAATTTACTTAAGAAACTGAAATTCCAAAAAGAATATTTTTATTTTTTTTATATCATAAAAATAAATTAATTTTATAAATTAATAAAGCGCAATAAAAATTTTCTTAGTAAAAAAATCAAATTCCGAATAAAATATTTTCATTTACTTGTTTGAAGTGATTTAATTATAAAATTTTTCATTTAAAACCCTAAACACATAAGTGGTGTATGTCACGTTTGGCCTGAAAATAAACTATTTTATGATAAATTAACCGCAATTCTGACAACTCAAAGATCATTTTTCTATTAAATATTAAAACTCTATATAACTTTTCAGAAAGAAAAGACAGGAAAAAAATAAAAATAATAATAATTGTTTCGTAAATTTTAAATTAATATTTTTTTAATTTTATTTTTAAAATATATAGTTATAACGTGTCGGGAGAACTCTCGGGATGGATTTCCGAGAAGAGAGTGGAGGGTTTTATCGTAATTTTAAAATTTGGATGAAAAATAGCGACGTGGCATACCACCGCTGGACATTCGGCACAACATGAACTTTGTGGATTTCGTATAACGTTTGGACATTGTGGTGCACATCAAGTCATAAATTTGCACATATATGTTGGACAAATGTCAGGGATAAATGTGTATATATGTTATTTTTCAAAGTAGACAAAATTTTGAGGTGATCTGATTTAAAAGAAAGGCTTTTCCGCCTAATTATGTTTGTTATGACTTTTTATAAGTTGTAAGATAGGGTGTGTTGCTTTTAATTTTGAGGTTATACGTTATAAAACGCTTCTGGATTTGCTCAATCTCTAGGGTTCTCTAGAGATGCTACAACCGAAAACCTCACATCCATATAAGATAACCGAAGTGACTAAAGTTTCAAAGATGAACTTATTTCTATCCAACATTACGTGGTTTGCCATTTTACAATTATTTTCAAGACCAAAATAACTTTCCACCCCCATTAATCCTTTTCTCGATGCTATAGTTCCAGTTGAATTTGTGATGAATATCAATTTCTAGGTACTTGTAGGAAAACACTTCCTCCAAGTTACTATTGTCATATATATATATATATATATAGCAATATTCTTAATAATCAAGACTCACCCCCACTTTATCATAGAAATTTTTAATGGCTAAATATGTTTTGTTATAATATTATGGACTAGTGCCATAACTTACATGTCCAAAAAACCAGTACTTATTTCATTTGATACTTGTTCATATAACATTTTTTAAATTAATCAGAAAAGAAAAAATACATAATTACTTTCAAAATAAATAGATCTTTAATTTGTAAATACTATTAAAAATACTTTATAATATTCCATAGACTTTAAATCTTTATCTTCCACCTAATAAATATTTATAACTAAATTGAAATTATAAAACTCCAGTTTCAAGATTTTAGAAGAAGAAGACGAGAACAATGCAATGAACCAAGCATCGGAGGACAATCCTGTAGAGAAGGAAAAAGATACCAGCATGGAGGATGTACTGAAGAATAACAAACTAAAGGAAAATGTGCTCAACACCATGGAACTTGGCAAGAACCTTGAGATGACCCCAAGTGAAGTGGGAACAAATGACCACAAACTACATGAGATTCTTGAGCGGGAGAACCTTGATATAGAAAATTTCTTGGAGTAGGGAACCAGGAAAGCGGTTGATTCTCTACCACAAGAGGAGTTTGACATAGTACAACAACTCTTCCTCCGGAGATCTCAAGAAAAGGGTTCTGGAATCAAAAGAAACCATGACAACTAGGAAAAAAGGGGTTAAAACAATGGAGCCAACGTCAGGACACACTTCCAAAAACCCAGGTAGGAAAAGAGGAAGGAAAAAACAAAATGAGCTGCTGACAGAGTGTGGGACACTCATGATTAACTCAGGTAAGATGAAAGATCTTACTAGTTACTCATTTACTAATCTTTCATAATGAAGCTCACAACCTGGAACATTAGGGGTTTAGGAAGCAAAAGGAAACAAAGAAATCTTAGCAATAGAATAAAAGAAGAAAAACCGGACATGGTGTTTATCCAGGAGACAAAATGTTCAATAGATAAAATCAGAGAGATTCATAGTAAATGGCTTTTTAAGTATGAGTATTTAGAAGTTAAACCAAATAACATGGCAGGTGGAATTCTCACTCTTTGGAATCCCCAGAAATTTGGAATCTTGGATGCTAAGGCATCCAGGAACTACCTTTTAATGGTGATCCACCCTTTGGGTGATAAGGAAATATATATGATCACGAATGTATATGGTCCTCAAAAACTAGAAGACAAACTCAGGCTTCTCACCCAACTGGAGGAGTTGAGAGGGAGACATCCCATTATGCCCTGGACTCTGGGAAGGGATTTTAATATGATCAGATCTCTTTCGGAAAAAAAAAAAGGCGGGACTAGAACACTAGGTAAAGACAACATTGCCTTCCAAAACTTCCTAATCGACATGAGGCTAGTGGATACGGAGAAAATAAATGGCACTTTCACATGGAACAATAAGAGGGGAGGGGCTCCTCAAGGTGCCTCTAAACTAGATAGATTTATAATCTTGGAGGACCTCTTTCTCACTGGCCCTGACTTGACTGCATTAATCCTTCCTTTTGGAGGCTCATATCACTGGCCTATCCAACTTTAAGCTTCATTTATAGGTACTTCGAGGAATAAACCTTTCAGGTTTGAAAATGTCTATCTCACTCACCCTGACTTCATGAGTAATATTGGAAAATGGTGGATGGAATATTCGCCCATTTAGGGCACTAAGATGTTTCTCCTACAACAGAGACTAAAACACATCAAACTTAGGCTTAAAGAATGGAACAAAAAAGAATTTGGCAACATTTTCAAAGCTCAAAAAGAGGTTGAACAGAAACTACAAGAAATTAATCAGATCATTATCATAGATGGCTTTACAGAGGAAAGGAAAAAGCATGCAAACACTCTGCAACAGGAATGGGATGAGAGATGCCAGCAAGAGGAGATCTCCTGGAGGCAAAAATCGAGAGTGCAATGGCTTAAAGAAGGGGACCGAAACACCATGTTTTTTCATAGGTCAATCTTGGATCATAGGGCACATAACAGGATTTCAAAGCTCAGAGACACTTAAGGGAAAGAGCTTAGCACCCACAAAGAAATGGAATGCGCTCTGGTACAACATTTCCAAAGCATTGCAGAGGAGCCGCTTGTAAACAGATCACAATTTATCAACAAATTCACAAAGTATATTCCAAAGCTTGTAACCAGGGAAGATAATTTCAATCTTAACAGGCCAGTGACTAAAGGGGAAATTTCAGAAGTTATTAAAGAAATGCAAAATGGGAAAGCTCCAGGACCGGATGCATTCAATGTTGACTTCTTTAAAGCATGCTGGGAAATAGTCAAGCAAGATATCCTTGAAGTTGTGGAGGACTGTAGAAGAACCAAAACCGTTTTGAGGGCACTTAATACTTCTTTCATAACTTTGATTCCAAAGGAGGAAAAAGCTATGACACCAGACAGATTCAGACCCATAGCTTTATGCAATGTGGTGTACAAAATCATTTCCAAAGTAATTGCAAAGAGACTCAAACCCCTACTTCCAACGCTTGCGTCTAAGGAGCAAACTGGTTATGTGGAAGGAAGGCAGATTCTAAACAATAATATTCAAGCTCACGAGGTGGTTCATTCTTTGAAGAAAAATAAGCAAGTGGGTATGATTATATAGCTTGACCTAGTGAAAGCATATGACAAGCCTAACTGGTCGTACATAAGGGAAGTACTAAGAGCATATGGCTTCGACCACAACTAGGTAAGATGGATAATGGCCCTGGTTACTACAACTAATTTTTCGATCTTGCTTAATGGTTCTCCATCCAGAACCTTTAGGCCTTCGAGAGGTCTCCAACAAGGAGACGGAGGGATTAGGCAGAGCCATCAAATATGCCAACATAGAAGGAGGAATCCAGGGTCTCAAACTCACCCCGAATGGGGATGCCTGGTGTTGGATACCTATACCAATAGGTTTCATATTTCATGATTGGCAAGAGAAAGGCCAAATATGCTCTGCTTTGAGTTCACAAAGATCCCATATTTCCTAGAAAGCAAGAGGTGGGTAAAGCGTTTCAAGTATTGAGGACCTTATTTCAATTTTGTGGATGATTCGACAGTCTAATCTGGATCATGCCATGTTTCAATTTTGAGTTATAGAATAGAGAAAGAAGTCTGTCCAAACTGCTTAATCTTGGCAGACAAGTAGTTTAGGTAGAGGAGTAAAGGTTCCCAACAGCTTAATCTGGGACCTTGGAAGAAATAAGGTTAGAAGTAGATAGAAAAGAAAAAAAGAAAAAGCCAAAGAAAAGAAAAGGCAAGTAAGGGTTTGCAAGTCCAAATGCACCCTCTAAGGAGAAACAAAAAATGCTAGGAAAATAGCTGGGTAGGCAGTTGTGATTGCAGAAAGGATATTTTCACCACTACTCATATGTCAAGAGGTGTTTTGCCAAGGCAAAAAATCTGTCGGTGGACAAAGTGGTTAATTCCATCAAATTACAGCAAGGAGCATAACTAACTTCCCTCTTCCCCTCTATTCTATTACTAACACTCCCTTTTTTTTACTGAGATTTATGAAGAGAGATCATGGTTTTATGGTGGTTCTAGTTCATTCAGAATCCACATTTTTGGTCTAAGATCTTTCATTTTGATCTACTCTCAAAACCAAGTCAATTTCAGATAAACTCAGTAAAATCCCCTTCATTTGCTCCCTTCATTCATATTAACCTCTAATTCTACTATATAGCTCCCCTATTTTACCCCTTCCCCTAATAATACTAACACTATGGTGTATAAACCCCCAAATCTTATAAATACTCCTTCCCCTTGGCATTATAGCCCTATATTCTTCAAAAGGGACCAAAATGACATCTGGTCACTTTGGTGAACCTGTTCCATCCCATTCCCCCTTGCTGCAAGTCAAATTGCTCCTTAGAACCACCATTTGCATTGGAAAACCCTTATAAAACCCTCTTCCGCCTTTAAATCCTTTGCAAAAGTTACCAAAGCCAAAAAACTCGCCTCTGGCGCATTTCCAAAGGTTAGCGCATTGTTTGTTTTAAATAATAAACAGTGAAAAACCAATGAAAAACCAATGAAAAACCAACGAAAAACCCTCTACCCAAAGTTTTCCGCCCTCATACAACCCGAGCATCTTCGCACTCCGCCCACCGTCGGATCAAGTCTCTGAGATCCGACGACCCACAGCAATATCGGAGCGGCCCCCACTGCCGTCCTTTACCGCCCGAGAAGGTGACGTTGCGTCACGTCAATACCTCTCCACGCGTCAAACGCTAAAGCCTCTCGGAGCAAGGCCTGACACATTCGGCGTCGTACCTAAACCGCCCCGAGAAATCGTAGCGGTTAACCTTAACCGTAACCGCTAGGGTCCTAACCGCCAACTGTTTTCCGCCAACGAATCGCCACGTCACATCCACCTGTACTCGCTCCCGCTATTCGTCCACCTGGTCGCTGACATGGCTGCCATCTCATCGCCCCCTTGGACCAATAGTCTACCGCCACGTCACCCGATGACGTCAGCTGACGTCACCTCACCTTGACCCACCAATGACGTCATGCTGACGTCATCACTAAAAAGCGCCAAAATGGTAAAAAAGTCTATATTTACCCAAAAAACCGTGTTTTTCCCACTTTTCTCTCCTGTCGCTATTGTTCTTTCTGCATGACCGTTTACGTTCGAATTTCCGCCAACCTGCTGAGTTAACCCGGGCGACCTCCTCAGCATCAACCGTGCACACCTGCGCAACCTCTGTTCGTCAATTAACAGGTATTTACCATTGTTCTGCCCTCCATACGACTGTTATTGAAATTTAAGTTGCTCAGAAGGCTTAAGACACCTTGAAACTACATTTACACCGCCCATTTCCCTCTGCACGTCCACCATTGTAACTGTGAAGTCCAAAAAGCACCAGCCGAGCCATAATACCTGTAATTTCGCCCAGAAAGCAACACTCACTGCGTATTCTCGGCTAATTCCTAGTTGGTCTCAATTTACCCGCTAAAAGAGGACATAGTCAGACCTTAGAAAAGCTCTGCTCCCAAAACAAACAGTATTCCAACTGCTGTTGTGTAAATCCCCCTCTGGTATCTAAATACAAACTGTCTTTACAGAGAATCACCTCTATTCTGTGTTGCTTCCATTTTGACTATTCACCTACAATTGTTGCACTTTGAAGAACTATGGAGACTCCTATTGCTCTAAATATCAAGCCCCTCAATACTCCTCACCAGGAATTAGCATGGAAAGCCCTGGGAGACATGGATTACCAAATGCTGGACTGGTTCCCTATGGGAACCAAATACAATATCCAGATGATGAATGAGTTAAAAGCCCAGCACCTGAGTGGGGCAGACATCTTGGGAATTTGGGACTCAAATTTGCCCATCTACAACCTTCCCCAAGTAAATCCTATGCCAGAACTGATCTACAGCTGCCAGGAATGTTATGACCCAAACCAAAGAGCTGTCATCAGCCCCACAGGCTCAATCCTGTTCCAGATTACCCCAGAGAGTATAAATGGAATGCTGCACTTCCAAACTGCCAAGCAATTGACCCCCCTCTTTATGCAGAATTTGATAAACAAAGGGACCAAGCTGTCAAATGACCAAATCATTAAAATCAATCAGTTGTTTGTAAGACCAGGCTCTGAATCAGTCAGAACCCCTCCTATTGGGTATCACTATTTGAATGAATTGGGCAGGATGTTAGTGGATTTAATCAGTTATGTCCTAGGATTCAGGGGGATGGAGGATGTGGATGATAGCCTAATAGCAATGCTGTCTATATTCTCTCCTGGTAAACCCCCAGCTGTACATTATGACTATGCAACCTACATTGCAGATAAAATCCATGAGCAGTTTATGAACTTGAGGAGGGAAAGACTATTCAGGTATACTTCATATATATACCACCTATTCTTGTTCTATCAGCCAGCCACCTTCTCTGTTCCTTTGAAGCCACTCAATGCCCAGGGAATTCCAAGGTCAGTTGTGTTCTGGACTTCTGTTTTTCATCATACCTCTGTATCACCTTACACATACACTGAGTTCATTGACTTATTCATCTATCCAGTCATGACAGTATTGCATGGTACTCCTCCTCCTAGACTAACTGATGACATGAGGAGAATTCTCCATTTGAATAAGTCCTACAGCATTGGTAATTGGTACTTCTACCAAAACCACACAGTCATCAGGATATATGGCTGTGAGTTGAACCCATTTAGGTTGCCAAGGTATGTCCCCATGAGGCTTTTTGCCTTGGAATATTTCAGACAGTTTGGGAACTCAGACTATCTTCATTTTCAGAGCAACAACAAGAAGTCACAGTTGAAGGTAAGGAACCAGCTGGGTCCTTTCCTATATAACAGAAAAGAAGAGGGATGGAAAGAGGCAAACACTATCCTGGAAGGCCTCAGACTGCAAACCAGCTTTGAATGGATACCCTATGACCCCAATCATGCTATCTCCCTCAGGAGGATTAGATACAAATTGGGTAGCTATGCACACAAGAGACAACCCGAGATTGAACAGTATGCCAATGCATCAAATTGGGAGGAGGGTACCCTAGAGGAGGAAATTACTAATGAAGAGTTACTTGAGAGAGAGGCTAGAAATATGCAAAAGGAAGCTGACTTGGAAACTTGTGGACAGGTGCCCCTCTCCTACAAAAAGCAACTTGGAGCAGCTGCTACATCATCAACAGCACAGCAGCAAACTGCCGAGAAAGCACCACAGACAGCAAGCAAGGATAAAGGGAAGCAGGTGGAACAGCCACCTCCATTGACAGAAGAACAAGTGGACACATTGCTACAGCAGCAAGAAGAGATGGAGCAGCAGGAACTTGGGCAGCAACAAGAAGAGGAACAGTTTAGTGAACAGCAGCCCTTGCAGCAAGAAAAAGTGATTAATGCTCCAAGCTCCACTGAGCAACAGGCTCAGACAATAGTGCCTCCTAGGGCAGAAACTACTGTTGATACCTCAGTCCTCCAAACCCCACAAAAGGAGGACTTAACCAGGAAAAGGGATAGAGAGACTCCCCTGACTTCATCCATCAATCGGGGAGAGAAAAGACAAAGACTAAATGACTCTCAAGAGGATGACATAGCAGTGAGGCAAGCAATGGGCATGAGCCCACCCAGTGGAGAAGTTTCAGCCAGTTCATCTCAGCATGAACATGATAGAACTATAGGAGGAGAGGTCAGCTCCTCCAGCCAGCACAGAGAAGGACAGTCCAGCATCAAACAGCAATTTATTGACATTAAGAGGAGGAGTGATCCTATTAAAGTACAGCTGTACAATCATTTGCTGAACCTGGCTCCCACCAATCAGCAAAGACTCATGTCTGCCTTTGATGTAAGTGAAGGCAAGATGATCATGAGTCACTTCATGCCCACAACGCTGCATCCTCAAACTACCTCGGATTACCTAAGAACCAACATGGAGGTGCTGGCCAAAGACATACACCCTATGGATAAGATTGAATTACATAAACAAACTGGTGAAATGGTGTATGCCTCCTTGGCAGATGAAACGTTGGAGAACTACAAATTGAAGAGCAGCCTTGATAACACAGCATCTCAGCTGGAATTGGAGAGAGCATCATCACAAGCCAAGGACAACAGGATCAAGTCCTTGGAAGAGGTAATTATAGAAATAGGACATGATCCTAAAGATGTTAAGGGTATCCAAGAACTCTTGAAGCTAAGGGATGCAGACTTGGCGGCCTTAAGAAAGAAAATCAAGCTTCCAGCTACCATCCATCCTCAAACAGATGAAGTTGCCCAGCAAAGGCAGGAAAAGGATGCTACAGACCTACTGATATCCCTGTACAAGGAGCTGGTTCGAACTCAAGACCAGCTAGGACAATCAGAAGCTGCAAAGGCAGCACTACAAACAGCAATGAAGCAAAGAGAAGAGGGCCAACCCTCCCAGCCTCCTCCTGTGATAATTAATCTTGAGGAAGTCCCTCCAACAACTACTCCTCCTCCTCAGCAAACGGGAACTACAGCACCATCTACAGCACCATCTACAGCACCATCTACAGCAACAACTACACCAACACCAGGACAGACTCCCAGTCTGGATATGCAGAAGCTGCAAGCTGAGATCCAAGTTCTTGAATCTCAAATGAAAGAGCTTGATGAAGTCAAGAAATCTTTGGCCAAGGTAAATGAAAAATTTGACAAAAGCAAGCAGAATGAAGCAGCAAAGGAGAGAGAGATAAAAGCTCTAAAAAAGAGAATAGCTGAACTAGAAAAAGAGCTTGCACTAGAAAAAGTAACAGCAGAATTGAAAGCAGTCCTCTGGGGCAACATTGGGCGGTCCATCACCAATCAATGGCAGTATATTGAGACTATGGATGAGCAAATAGTACTCATCACCAAGGCAAACAAGGAAATACACAGAGCCAGAGCAAGCCTTGGCCACATGCCAGATGCTGCCAGCAGAATGATCAATGTTTTAAATAACAAAACTAGCTCTCAACTAGCTACCATGGGAATTACTAACAGGACTGAAACAATCTCAGTAGTTAAAAGAGTCCTGACACTAAGAAGTCTAGTTGGTACGCTGGAGAGGAGGACACAGGATATGCAGACCGAGATCAACAAGTTCCTGGACAGATTTGTGGCATTGCAGAACAGAGGCCTCCCCAGCATTTTAAGCAGTGTAGGAAGACTGCTCACCCTAGAAAATTACAACAAAAGGATTGATGCCCATGCAGTAGCACAGATTGCAAAACAGCCCAGTACCTCAACAGACACAGGGCCAGCATCAGGGCAGAATCTGTATGATAGGGTGGATAATCTGTTTTTTATTATGAATGAAATTGATCATCTGTTTGATACACCACCAAATTTCTTTAAGTATACTGAGGCAGATGAGACTATGGGGGCAATCATAAATCATCAATTGCCCACACAAGAAGTATGGAGGAATTTGACACAGATAATTTTATCAGGCCAGAACCTGTAGCGTTAGTTTTCTCCAGTACATGAGCAGTCACAATCACAGGTGACAACCCAAAATACAGCGTACAAGCCATAAAGTCGGGTTCTCCAGCATTTAATCAAAGTATCTCAACCGACTCAGCAGATCCCAAAGGCCAAAATATCTTCTGACAGAACATTAAGGCGCCTTTATTTTGTATTCAATGCTGTAATAAATTTCTGATAATAATATCTCAAAGTTGGTGAGAATATTAAGTCTGAGATAACTCAGGACTCAGATATTTTTGTAAAAATCGCAAGTATATATTCACCCCTGGCAGAAGCTCAGGGGGTTGTTGTTATTTTCCTTTTGGAAGTCTCACTTGCTGTAAAATTCTCAGAGAAGCAATGCAAAGGGAGAATGGAATTTCCAAAGCTTGGTGTATTTGATGCGTTGTGATGAATGGTGAATGTTGCAGGATTCCAGAATGTTTCATAAAACAATAAGTTTTCTTAAATCTCTGTGTTACATGTTTTCGAGTCTTTTGTTCTCTTTTATTGTCTAAATGTTTTAAACTTAATAGCAAAGTAGAAGAATAGTTCAGGATTTAATCACTGATTACCCTGAACTCAATCTGAGCTATTATCCATGTTTTTCTTCAGATACAGTGAATGAAGTGTAATTCTTAATTGCTGCACTTTAAAACTATATCTTTTACAGTGATAGACATCCCCAGGGATTCAAGTTTTGCTCCTGAGGCATCTATCTGTTTCTCATACCTAGTTTGGTGGAAATACTCGAATACTTTAGTGAAAATTCTTAATTGCTTTCACTGGTTTTTTCACCTGTTCGTGTTATAAACAAAAATTTGTTGTATGAAGCATCCAAATGGCCCTGTAAGTTTCACCAGTTCACCTCAAGGTTCCTAGACACCTATACAGCCACAGACTCCATTGCCCAATGATATTTGACTCTTTGAATACTACATCATAAGACCTAAAAGAAACTCTTCAACCAAAACATAAACAAAACCTGTGCATAATAGCTAGCCTAAAACCCTATCATAAACAGATACAAATCATAAAGAGAGAGCCCTCTCTGATCACAGTTTGGCTAGAAACAGTGATCCAAAGATTGGTTAGTGGTTACCCCGGCCGTATTCCCTTGGGAGTCATAGGGAACAACCTGGGTGTTAACATAATTGGCGACTCCACTGGGGACTTCTTAAAGATTTTTCAATTACTATCTATCTTCCAAAGCTACCATCAAGCCTGAAATTAGCCAAGAGGCCTTAGAACTGTTTCTGTAATACAGGGACAGCTTTAAGGAAGAGCTAGTTAGGGAATCTTCATCCTAGCTTTGAAACATATATAGCCATTCCAAAATTTTCATCCAGTCCTTGAACATAAAACCTTGTATACAAGCTCTAAAAGAATAATTAGAAGCTGGCTCCCAAAAGAAACCCAAGGCACACTAGGGCAAACCCTGACCCTAATCAACCCATCATTGTTGATAATCCAAATATCATTCCAAAGAACATAAGGAGACAGCAAAAGCAGGAGAAGCCTGCTGATTCAGATATAATTTCAGAACAGCCTATCTGCATTCCCACACCTTGCAAAGTTCTGTTCCGGTCCACCCCTAGTTCCCCTAGTTCATCATCAACACCTCAAAGCCCTCCTCTCCCATCTTCACCATCTGCACATACTCTTTCAACCAGTTCCCCGCTTGTTACCCATACCATTAACCCTGTCACACCTATAATCCCTGTTGTCCCATTTATTCCGGTCAACCCCATAAATCCCATAAACATGGCCAACAGGTATGCACCTCTGCAGATACCAGCTAATGCTCCAGCTCTACCCCAAGATTACCAAACCAAAATCTCATTTTTTGACTCCCATGGCCCTTTGACAGCTGTCCAGCATGCTAAGAAGATGCAAGACCACTTTGAGACCTATGAAATAGATGATGACAGTGTCAGGATGAGAATTTTTGTTCAAAGCTTAACTGGGGATGTCAGAACTTGGTTTAGATCCCTGAATGCAAATTCCATTGCAACCCCTGAGGTCCTGTACCAAGAGTTTACCAACAGATGGGAGAAGAAGAAAGATCCTCTACACATACTCGGTGAATATAACACTATTAAAAGAGGTCCCCAAGAAACAGTTTTGGAATATTGTGCTAGGTTTAACAATGTATATAATGCTATCCCCCAGAACTTAAGACCCCCTCCTGATTTGGCCCTGTATAACTTCCCTGACGGTTTTGACTCTGATATGGCCTATCAGCTGAAAGAAAGAGATCCCCCAACCCTTGCAGAAGCTCAAAGAGTTGCAGTCACTGTAGAGGCCAACCTAATTGCCAAGAGAAACAGGGCAAAGCTGGAAAAGAAGGCTGGCTTCAGAGAAGAGCCCTCAGGTTTTGATCAAAAGTTGGATGCAATACTAAACAGCATGAAGAGACTGGGTGAAAGGGTGGAATCAGTTGAAAGAAAATCATCATGGGAGACATCACAAAGCAACCCTCCTAGAAACCCAAATTTTAGGAGAACTCAGAACCCAAACATAGGAAAAACAAGTGCTGACCAAGATATCAGACCCCCTTTTCAAGAAAACTATGCAGAAACTTCCTCAGCCAATCAGCTCAATGAAGATCCTGAAATTAACTTAATGGGTCTGGATGGTAAAAGCCATGTTTTCTTAACACAAGAAGACCATGAGGAGGATGAAAGCAAAACATTCCAAACTAAATCAGGAGAATCCTTTGACTTTAAACAAGGATATGATACTGCTGTCTATGAAGTCCATAAACAATACAAACTAAGGAGTAGGACTGTAAATGTAAATCAGCCTGAAAAGGTAAAGGAGAAACAACAGTCCAAAGAAACCATGGTCACTGAACCTAATGACAACACAAACGTGCCTACAAAAGAAGTAGTGGTTGAGGAGGTTACTGAACTACTGTCCCCACTACAACAGCCCATGGCAACCTCGTCCTCCCACCCAAATCCGAACATTACCCCTCAAGACATGAGTATGAGGGGCAGGTTTCAAAATCAAGATGAAATCCAACAAGAAGATTTAGTGAACAAAGAAAAGACTGCTATCCGTGACTCTAAAATCCAAGTTGACAAACCTTTTGACCTAGGTACAGAGATTGGCAAGTTAAAGATAGCCATCCCCCTCTCAGAGCTAGCCAAGCATGACATATATAAGCAACAGATAAAGAAATCCCTACAGCTCACCAATAGCAAAGATGATGTAAATGTGCTAGATGACACTCCAGAATTACTGTTTGGCCCAGAGGTAGATGGAAAAACAGTAGTCACAGGGGTTTTACCTTTTTATGTCAGCTTGCATGTTCATGATAAAATACTGCATAATGCAATGTTTGACTCAGGTGCCTCTCACAACCTTATGCCAAAAGCAGTCATGGAAAGATTGAACTTGGATATAACAAGACCATACAAAGACCTGTTTTCTTTTGATTCCAGCCAAGTCAAATGTTTAGGCCTAATAAAAGATTTATGTGTGTCTCTGGTTCAATATCCCAACAAGACTATTCTAATGGATGTGGTAGTTGCTGATATCCCACCCAAATATGGGATGCTGTTATCAAGATCATGGGGAGCCAAGCTCCAAGGATCCCTGCAATTAGACATGTCATATGCAACTATCTCTGTCTTTGGGCAACCAAAAAGACTATACAGGGAAACACTCATGAAGTATATGGTCAGCAGTGAAGAAAAGCCTCAAAATTTTCCAATATATGCTGTCCATTCGGACATAGACTCCTTCATCCTCTTCAATGACAGCACAAGCCTCTCAAACAATGACATTAGGACCGAAGCACTCATACAAGAACAAAACATTGATCAGACAAGTAGCACCTGCCAAACATCAATCAGCCCAACAATACACATTCACCCTCCTCTAGTTGTTAAAGATTGTCAAACAAGTGATAAAGCTGTCCTAGAAAACAAATGGGGGAAGAAACCCCAACTCCTGCTCACATTGCCATCTCATGAACAGAATTTTAAATCTTCTGTTCAGCAAGATATCCTGTGGGTCCTAGAATTTGATGGGTCAGTCAACAAGTTAGGGGCAGGAGCTGGAGTGTGGATATATAACAAAGAGAAAGGCTATGCAGAAGGCAGGGCTTACAGATTGAATTTTAGGTGCACTAACAACATGGCAGAATATGAAGCTCTCTTGCTGGGCCTAAAGCTAGCAAAATCACTACAAGCTCCTAAACTCTCCATCATGGGAGACTCTGATCTAGTCATTCAACAAGTGAAAGGACAGTTTGTCACCAATGACAAAAGATTGAGGTCCTACAGGTCTGCTGTAATTGAAATATTAGAGACCTTCTCTGAGTTTGTTATCACAAAAATTTCAAGGGGCCACAATCTCCATGCACACAGCTTGGCAACGTTTGCCAGCACCTTCAAATTCCCATTAGAACCCAATAATTGTTTCACAGCCGAGGTCAAATACAGACCCTCTATTCCAAACAATGTCAAAGAATGGCAAGTTTTTGAGGATGACATGCAAATAAACAATTTTTTAACCTTGCAACAAGAGTTCACAGGATTAAATATTGATATTGATGGAGCATGCCAATCACAAATGCTTGAGTCAGCATGTCAATCACAAATATTTGATGGAGCATGTCCATCACAAATACAGTTTCAACAGTCTGCTCACCCAATGTCACCTAGGACAGCAAAACAACTACTCAGTCCAACCATTTTCAACAATGAAAACATTCAGCAAATCAACCAAATTGACTGCGAAGAGGTGAGCAACGCTGAAGATGAAATCATACAACTCAAAGACAATTTCCTTCCAGCAGGCCTTACCCCACTAGAGGACATTTTTGACTCAAATGATGTCCCCAGGAAACCAAAGATGCAGCCATTAGATGCAGCAATTGAAGAATGCAACATTGGTACCACTGACAAGCCTAAAATAATAAAGCTATCTGCTGCTTTGCCCCCTGATCAAAAACCCAAATATATTGACCTCTTTAAAGAGTTTCAAGATGTTTTTGCTTGGGGTTATGAGGATCTAAAGTCCTATGATACCTCTGTTATCCAGCACACCATTCCCCTCAAGCCTAATCAAAAACCATTCAAACAGAAATTGAGAAGAATCAATCCTGTGCTCCTTCCTTCCATTGAAAAAGAATTACAGAAAATGTTCAAAGCTGGTATCATAGCACCAATCAGATTCTCTGAATGGATTTCAAATTTGGTCCCTACAAGAAAGAAAACTGGTGAGATTAGACTTTGTGTAGACTTAAGGAATTTGAATCAAGTATCACTCAAAGATAACTACCCTCTACCCAAAATGGATCATATTCTTCAAAGAGTAGTAGGGGCTTCAAGGATATCATTGCTTGATGGTTTCTCAGGTTTCAATCAAATCCTGGTACACCCTGATGATCAGGACAAAACTGCATTTACAACCCCATGGGGAACTTTCAAGTATGTGAAAATGCCCTTTGGATTGAAAAACGCAGGGGCAACATTTCAGAGAGCAATGGACATTGCTTTTGCAAAAGAGATTCATGACTTCTTGGTCATTTACTTAGATGATCTAACACCCTTTTCAAAATCTGACCAAGAACACTTGAAACATTTAAGACAGATTTTCATAACATGCAGGAAATATGGTATTTCCTTAAACCCCAAGAAGTCATTATTTGGCTTGGAGGAAGGGAAACTTCTAGGACATATTATTTCAAAAGATGGCATAAGAATTGATCCAGATAGGATACAAGCTATCCTACAAATGCCTCATCCCAGGAATGTCAAGGAGTTGCAAGGATTCTTAGGGAAAATCAACTTTTTAAGAAGGTTTATCCCTAATTTAGCAGAATTAATCAGATTACTAAATAATATGCTAAAGAAAGATTCAAAGGTCAAATGGACTGTCGAAGCAAAACAAGCCTTTGAAAGTATAAAATTAGCCTTGACTCAAACCCCAGTGTTAACCAATCCTCAGTTTGACAGAGACTTTATCATTTTCTCCTTTGCCTCCCAACATACTATTGCTGCTGTATTATTACAGAAAGATGACCAAGGGAATGAGAAGCCTATTGCCTTCTTCAGCAGAGCTCTTAGAGATGCCCCCCTAAAGTATCAAATAATGGAAAAACAAGCCTATGCTTTGATCAAAGCTATTAAAGACTTTAGGATTTACATCCTTTACTCCCATGTTGTGGCTTATGTACCAAGTCCTATTGTCAAAGACATTCTCACCCAAGAAAACTTAGAGGGCAGGAGAGGAAAATGGATTGCCAATATACTAGAATTTGACATTGAAATAAAACCCACAAAGCTAATAAAAGGGCAAGGTTTGGCCAAATTAATGACAGAAGCAAATTTCCAAGCCTTAGATATCAACCAACTGGACAGTGAAACAGAGCTGGCGACTCCAAAGATCAATGTAGCCTTTGAACAATCTCCTTGGTACTCTGATATCTGTTATGTGTTACAAAACCTGTGTGCTCCCCCAGGGCTGTCCAGAACTAAGTGTAGGTTCCTAAAAATGAAAACATCTAGATTTTGTGTGATGGATGGAAACTTACTTTGGAAAAACCATGAAGGTATATTACTGCACTGTCTAATAGAGAATGAAACTAACAATATCATGCAAGACTTCCATGCTGGAGACTGTGGTGGACATTTGTACTGGAAGTCCACTGTAGACAAAATATTGAGGGCTGGTTATTACTGGCCCACTATGTTCTCTGATGTTAAGAAATTTGCAGCCTCATGCCACAAATGCCAACTGTTTGAAGGCAAAAGACAGTTGCTGCCACTTCCTTTGAAGCCCATTGCAACAGAGAGACCTTTCCAACAATGGGGCTTGGATTTCATTGGGGAAATTCATCCCTCATCTTCAGGGCAACACAGATGGATTTTAACAGCGACAGACTACTTCACCAAGTGGATTGAAGCTGCCCCATGCAGACAAGCAAATGATTCAGCAATCATTCAGTTTTTGGAAAACAATATACTGGCTAGATTTGGCTGCCCGGACAAAATAATAACAGACAATGCTGCTGCCTTCAGATCCAAGAAAATGGTGAACTTCTGCCATAAATTTCACATTACTTTGGGCCATTCTACAGCTTACTATCCTCAAGGAAATGGCCTTGCTGAATCATCAAACAAAAGTTTAATAAATATCATAAAGAAAGTACTGGAAGAGAAAAAAAAGAACTGGCATAAGAAACTAGTAAATGCTTTATGGGCAGACAGACTAACAACTAAAAGATCAATTGGGACCAGCCCATATGAGTTAGTCTATGGATTAGAGGCCAGATTTCCTTCATCACTAGGAGTGCCGGTTATGAAACTTCTGCAAGAAAGCCAAGCAGAGCCAAATGACATGCAAAGAAGGATTAATCAGATAATCTGTTTACAGCAAACTAGAGAACAAGTTTTCAGCAGAGTGCAGATACTACAAGAGAAACTGAAAAAGGCCTTTGATAGGAGAACCAAAGCAGAAGATTTCAATGTAGGGGACAAAGTTTTAAAGTGGGATGCAAGAAGAGAAGAGAAAGGGAAACATGGAAAGTTTGACTCTTTATGGAAAGGACCATTTGCTGTCCAAGCAGTGCAAGGTAATAACACCTACTTCCTCAAAAGTTTGACTGAAACTGACTTGGATGAAGGTCCTGTCAATGGCAGGATGCTGAAGCACTACTTTGACTGTTCATTATGAGTGGAATCCAAGGATTCATTGTATATATGCAGATGTACATATTGTTTTCTGTCTTAGATTGTAAAAAGCAGTTTTCCCAAGTGATTCACCAAGCAGTAAAAGGCAAATAGAATCAGAGGTTCTCCAAGGAAAAAGCACACAAGTTTGACACATTTATGCAGCAGATTTCAAAGATTGAGATGGGCAGTCAAAGAACAAGGCAATCTGACCTGCTGTTCTTGGTCTTTCAGAAGAAAAACCATCCCCATGTGGAGCCACTGTTGGATACCTATACCAATAGGTTTCATATTTCATGATTGGCAAGAGAAAGGCCAAATATGCTCTGCTTTGAGTTCACAAAGATCCCATATTTCCTAGAAAGCAAGAGGTGGGTAAAGCGTTTCAAGTATTGAGGACCTTATTTCAATTTTGTGGATGATTCAACAGTCTAATCTGGATCATGCCATGTTTCAATTTTGAGTTATAGAATAGAGAAAGAAGTCTGTCCAAACTGCTTAATCTTGGCAGACAAGTAGTTTAGGTAGAGGAGTAAAGGTTCCCAACAGCTTAATCTGGGACCTTGGAAGAAATAAGGTTAGAAGTAGATAGAAAAGAAAAAAAGAAAAAGCCAAAGAAAAGAAAAGGCAAGTAAGGGTTTGCAAGTCCAAATGCACCCTCTAAGGAGAAACAAAAAATGCTAGGAAAATAGCTGGGTAGGCAGTTGTGGTTGCAGAAAGGATATTTTCACCACTACTCATATGTCAAGAGGTGTTTTGCCAAGGCAAAAAATCTGTCGGTGGACAAAGTGGTTAATTCCATCAAATTACAGCAAGGAGCATAACTAACTTCCCTCTTCCCCTCTATTCCATTACTAACACTCCCTTTTTTTACTGAGATTTATGAAGAGAGATCATGGTTTTATGGTGGTTCTAGTTCATTCAGAATCCACATTTCTGGTCTAAGATCTTTCATTTTGATCTACTCTCAAAACCAAGTCAATTTCAGATAAACTCAGTAAAATCCCCTTCATTTGCTCCCTTCATTCATATTAACCTCTAATTCTACTATATAGCTCCCCTATTTTACCCCTTCCCCTAATAATACTAACACTATGGTGTATAAAGCCCCAAATCTTATAAATACTCCTTCCCCTTGGCATTATAGCCCTATATTCTTCAAAAGGGACCAAAATGACATCTGGTCACTTTGGTGAACCTGTTCCATCCCATTCCCCCTTGCTGCAAGTCAAATTGCTCCTTAAACCACCATTTGCATTGGAAAACCCTTATAAAACCCTCTTCCGCCTTTAAATCCTTTGCAAAAGTTACCAAAGCCAAAAAACCCGCCTCTGGCGCATTTCCAAAGGTTAGCGCATTGTTTGTTTTAAATAATAAACAGTGAAAAACCAATGAAAAACCAATGAAAAACCAATGAAAAACCAACGAAAAACCCTCTACCCAAAGTTTTCCGCCCTCATACAACCCGAGCATCTTCGCACTCCGCCCACCGTCGGATCAAGTCTCTGAGATCCGACGACCCACAGCAATATCGGAGCGGCCCCCACTGCCGTCCTTTACCGCCCGAGAAGGTGACGTTGCGTCACGTCAGTACCTCTCCACGCGTCAAACGCTAAAGCCTCTCGGAGCAAGGCCTGACACATTCGGCGTCGTACCTAAACCGCCCCGAGAAACCGTAGCGGTTAACCTTAACCGTAACCGCTACGGTCCTAACCGCCAACTGTTTTCCGCCAACGAATCGCCACGTCACATCCACCTGTACTCGCTCCCGCTATTCGTCCACCTGGCCGCTGACATGGCTGCCATCTCATCGCCCCCTTGGACCAATAGTCTACCGCCACGTCACCCGATGACGTCAGCTGACGTCACCTCACCTTGACCCACCAATGACGTCATGCTGACGTCATCACTAAAAAGCGCCAAAATGGTAAAAAAGTCTATATTTACCCAAAAAACCGTGTTTTTCCCACTTTTCTCTCCTGTCGCTATTGTTCTTTCTGCATGACCGTTTACGTTCGAATTTCCGCCAACCTGCTGAGTTAACCCGGGCGACCTCCTCAGCATCAACCGTGCACACCTGCGCAGCCTCTGTTCGTCAATTAACAGGTATTTACCATTGTTCTGCCCTCCATACGACTGTTATTGAAATTTAAGTTGCTCAGAAGGCTTAAGACACCTTGAAACTACATTTACACCGCCCATTTCCCTCTGCACGTCCACCATTGTAACTGTGAAGTCCAAAAAGCACCAGCCGAGCCATAATACCTGTAATTTCGCCCAGAAAGCAACACTCACTGCGTATTCTCGGCTAATTCCTAGTTGGTCTCAATTTACCCGCTAAAAGAGGACATAGTCAGACCTTAGAAAAGCTCTGCTCCCAAAACAAACAGTATTCCAACTGCTGTTGTGTAAATCCCCCTCTGGTATCTAAATACAAACTGTCTTTACAGAGAATCACCTCTATTCTGTGTTGCTTCCATTTTGACTATTCACCTACAATTGTTGCACTTTGAAGAACTATGGAGACTCCTATTGCTCTAAATATCAAGCCCCTCAATGCTCCTCACCAGGAATTAGCATGGAAAGCCCTGGGAGACATGGATTACCAAATGCTGGACTGGTTCCCTATGGGAACCAAATACAATATCCAGATGATGAATGAGTTAAAAGCCCAGCACCTGAGTGGGGCAGACATCTTGGGAATTTGGGACTCAAATTTGCCCATCTACAACCTTCCCCAAGTAAATCCTATGCCAGAACTGATCTACAGCTGCCAGGAATGTTATGACCCAAACCAAAGAGCTGTCATCAGCCCCACAGGCTCAATCCTGTTCCAGATTACCCCAGAGAGTATAAATGGAATGCTGCACTTCCAAACTGCCAAGCAATTGACCCCCCTCTTTATGCAGAATTTGATAAACAAAGGGACCAAGCTGTCAAATGACCAAATCATTAAAATCAATCAGTTGTTTGTAAGACCAGGCTCTGAATCAGTCAGAACCCCTCCTATTGGGTATCACTATTTGAATGAATTGGGCAGGATGTTAGTGGATTTAATCAGTTATGTCCTAGGATTCAGGGGGATGGAGGATGTGGATGATAGCCTAATAGCAATGCTGTCTATATTCTCTCCTGGTAAACCCCCAGCTGTACATTATGACTATGCAACCTACATTGCAGATAAAATCCATGAGCAGTTTATGAACTTGAGGAGGGAAAGACTATTCAGGTATACTTCATATATATACCACCTATTCTTGTTCTATCAGCCAGCCACCTTCTCTGTTCCTTTGAAGCCACTCAATGCCCAGGGAATTCCAAGGTCAGTTGTGTTCTGGACTTCTGTTTTTCATCATACCTCTGTATCACCTTACACATACACTGAGTTCATTGACTTATTCATCTATCCAGTCATGACAGTATTGCATGGTACTCCTCCTCCTAGACTAACTGATGACATGAGGAGAATTCTCCATTTGAATAAGTCCTACAGCATTGGTAATTGGTACTTCTACCAAAATCACACAGTCATCAGGATATATGGCTGTGAGTTGAACCCATTTAGGTTGCCAAGGTATGTCCCCATGAGGCTTTTTGCCTTGGAATATTTCAGACAGTTTGGGAACTCAGACTATCTTCATTTTCAGAGCAACAACAAGAAGTCACAGTTGAAGGTAAGGAACCAGCTGGGTCCTTTCCTATATAACAGAAAAGAAGAGGGATGGAAAGAGGCAAACACTATCCTGGAAGGCCTCAGACTGCAAACCAGCTTTGAATGGATACCCTATGACCCCAATCATGCTATCTCCCTCAGGAGGATTAGATACAAATTGGGTAGCTATGCACACAAGAGACAACCCGAGATTGAACAGTATGCCAATGCATCAAATTGGGAGAGGGTACCCTAGAGGAGGAAATTACTAATGAAGAGTTACTTGAGAGAGAGGCTAGAAATATGCAAAAGGAAGCTGACTTGGAAACTTGTGGACAGGTGCCCCTCTCCTACAAAAAGCAACTTGGAGCAGCTGCTACATCATCAACAGCACAGCAGCAAACTGCCGAGAAAGCACCACAGACAGCAAGCAAGGATAAAGGGAAGCAGGTGGAACAACCACCTCCATTGACAGAAGAACAAGTGGACACATTGCTACAGCAGCAAGAAGAGATGGAGCAGCAGGAACTTGGGCAGCAACAAGAAGAGGAACAGTTTAGTGAACAGCAGCCCTTGCAGCAAGAAAAAGTGATTAATGCTCCAAGCTCCACTGAGCAACAGGCTCAGACAATAGTGCCTCCTAGGGCAGAAACTACTGTTGATACCTCAGTCCTCCAAACCCCACAAAAGGAGGACTTAACCAGGAAAAGGGATAGAGAGACTCCCCTGACTTCATCCATCAATCGGGGAGAGAAAAGACAAAGACTAAATGACTCTCAAGAGGATGACATAGCAGTGAGGCAAGCAATGGGCATGAGCCCACCCAGTGGAGAAGTTTCAGCCAGTTCATCTCAGCATGAACATGATAGAACTATAGGAGGAGAGGTCAGCTCCTCCAGCCAGCACAGAGAAGGACAGTCCAGCATCAAACAGCAATTTATTGACATTAAGAGGAGGAGTGATCCTATTAAAGTACAGCTGTACAATCATTTGCTGAACCTGGCTCCCACCAATCAGCAAAGACTCATGTCTGCCTTTGATGTAAGTGAAGGCAAGATGATCATGAGTCACTTCATGCCCACAACGCTGCATCCTCAAACTACCTCGGATTACCTAAGAACCAACATGGAGGTGCTGGCCAAAGACATACACCCTATGGATAAGATTGAATTACATAAACAAACTGGTGAAATGGTGTATGCCTCCTTGGCAGATGAAACGTTGGAGAACTACAAATTGAAGAGCAGCCTTGATAACACAGCATCTCAGCTGGAATTGGAGAGAGCATCATCACAAGCCAAGGACAACAGGATCAAGTCCTTGGAAGAGGTAATTATAGAAATAGGACATGATCCTAAAGATGTTAAGGGTATCCAAGAACTCTTGAAGCTAAGGGATGCAGACTTGGCGGCCTTAAGAAAGAAAATCAAGCTTCCAGCTACCATCCATCCTCAAACAGATGAAGTTGCCCAGCAAAGGCAGGAAAAGGATGCTACAGACCTACTGATATCCCTATACAAGGAGCTGGTTCGAACTCAAGACCAGCTAGGACAATCAGAAGCTGCAAAGGCAGCACTACAAACAGCAATGAAGCAAAGAGAAGAGGGCCAACCCTCCCAGCCTCCTCCTGTGATAATTAATCTTGAGGAAGTCCCTCCAACAACTACTCCTCCTCCTCAGCAAACGGGAACTACAACACCATCTACAGCACCATCTACAACACCATCTACACCAACACCAGGACAGACTCCCAGTCTGGATATGCAGAAGCTGCAAGCTGAGATCCAAGTTCTTGAATCTCAAATGAAATAGCTTGATGAAGTCAAAAAATCTTTGGCCAAGGTAAATGAAAAATTTGACAAAATCAAGCAGAATGAAGCAGCAAAGGAGAGAGAGATAAAAGCTCTAAAAAAGAGAATAGCTGAACTAGAAAAAGAGCTTGCACTAGAAAAAGTAACAGCAGAATTGAAAGCAGTCCTCTGGGGCAACATTGGGCGGTCCATCACCAATCTATGGCAGTATATTGAGACTATGGATGAGCAAATAGTACTCATCACCAAGGCAAACAAGGAAATACACAGAGCCAGAGCAAGCCTTGGCCACATGCCAGATGCTGCCAGCAGAATGATCAATGTTTTAAATAACAAAACTAGCTCTCAACTAGCTACCATGGGAATTACTAACAGGACTGAAACAATCTCAGTAGTTAAAAGAGTCCTGACACTAAGAAGTCTAGTTGGTACGCTGGAGAGGAGGACACAGGATATGCAGACCGAGATCAACAAGTTCCTGGACAGATTTCTGGCATTGCAGAACAGAGGCCTCCCCAACATTTTAAGCAGTGTAGGAAGACTGCTCACCCTAGAAAATTACAACAAAAGGATTGATGCCCATGCAGTAGCACAGATTGCAAAACAGCCCAGTACCTCAACAGACACAGGGCCAGCATCAGGGCAGAATCTGTATGATAGGGTGGATAATCTGTTTTTTATTATGAATGAAATTGATCATCTGTTTGATACACCACCAAATTTCTTTAAGTATACTGAGGCAGATGAGACTATGGGGGCAATCATAAATCATCAATTGCCCACACAGGAAGTATGGAGGAATTTGACACAGATAATTTTATCAGGCCAGAACCTGTAGCGTTAGTTTTCTCCAGTACATGAGCAGTCACAATCACAGGTGACAACCCAAAATACAGCGTACAAGCCATAAAGTCGGGTTCTCCAGCATTTAATCAAAGTATCTCAACCGACTCAGCAGATCCCAAAGGCCAAAATATCTTCTGACAGAACATTAAGGCGCCTTTATTTTGTATTCAATGCTGTAATAAATTTCTGATAATAATATCTCAAAGTTGGTGAGAATATTAAGTCTGAGATAACTCAGGACTCAGATATTTTTGTAAAAATCGCAAGTATATATTCACCCCTGGCAGAAGCTCAGGGGGTTGTTGTTATTTTCCTTTTCGAAGTCTCACTTGCTGTAAAATTCTCAGAGAAGCAATGCAAAGGGAGAATGGAATTTCCAAAGCTTGGTGTATTTGATGCGTTGTGATGAATGGTGAATGTGGCAGGATTCCAGAATGTTTCATAAAACAATAAGTTTTCTTAAATCTCTGTGTTACATGTTTTCGAGTCTTTTGTTCTCTTTTATTGTCTAAATGTTTTAAACTTAATAGCAAAGTAGAAGAATAGTTCAGGATTTAATCACTGATTACCCTGAACTCAATCTGAGCTATTATCCATGTTTTTCTTCAGATACAGTGAATGAAGTGTAATTCTTAATTGCTGCACTTAAAACTATATCTTTTACAGTGATAGACATCCCCAGGGATTCAAGTTTTGCTCCTGAGGCATCTATCTGTTTCTCATACCTAGTTTGGTGGAAATACTCGAATACTTTAGTGAAAATTCTTAATTGCTTTCACTGGTTTTTTCACCTGTTCGTGTTATAAAACAAAAATTTCGTTGTATGAAGCATCCAAATGGCCCTGTAAGTTGCACCAGTTCACCTCAAGGTTTCTAGACACCTATACAGCCACAGACTCCATTGCCCAATGATGTTTGACTCTTTGAATACTACATCATAAGACCTAAAAGAAACTCTTCAACCAAAACATAAACAAAACCTGTGCATAATAGCTAGCCTAAAACCCTATCATAAACAGTTACAAATCATAAAGAGAGAGCCCTCTCTGATCACAGTTTGGCTAGAAACAGTGATCCAAAGATTGGTTAGTGGTTACCCCGACCGTATTCCCTTGGGAGTCATAGGGAACAACCTGGGTGTTAACATAATTGGCGACTCCACTGGGAACTTCTTAAAGATTTTTCAATTACTATCTATCTCCCAAAGCTGCCATCAAGCCTGAAATTAGCCAAGAGGCCTTAGAACTGTTTCTCTAACACAGGGACAGCTTGAAGGAAGAGCTAGTTAGGGAATCTTAATCCTAGCTTTGGAAAATATATAGCCATTCCAAAATTTTCATCCAGTCCTTGAATATATAAACCTTGTATACAAGTTCTAAAGGAATAATTAGAAGCTGGCTCCCAAAAGAAACCCAAGGCACACTAGGGCAAACCCTGACCCTAATCAACCCATCATTGTTGATAACCCAAATATCATTCCAAAGAACATAAGGAGACAGCAAAAGCAGGAGAAGCCTGCTGATTCATATATAATTTCAGAACAGCCTATCTGCATTCCCACACCCTGCAAAGTTCTGTTCCGGTCCACCCCTAGTTCCCCTAGTTCATCATCAACACCTCAAAGCCCTCCTCTCCCATCTTCACCATCTGCACATACTCTTTCAACCAGTTCCCCGCTTGTTACCCATACCATTAACCCTGTCACACCTATAATCCCTGTTGTCCCATTTATTCCGGTCAACCCCATAAATCCCATAAACATGGCCAACAGGTATGCACCTCTGCAGATACCAGCTAATGCTCCAGTTCTACCCCAAGATTACCAAACCAAAATCTCATTTTTTGACTCCCATGGCCCTTTGACAGCTGTCCAGCATGCTAAGAAGATGCAAGACCACTTTGAGACCTATGAAATAGATGATGACAGTGTCAGGATGAGAATTTTTGTTCAAAGCTTAACTGGGGATGTCAGAACTTGGTTTAGATCCCTGAATGCAAATTCCATTGCAACCCCTGAGGTCCTGTACCAAGAGTTTACCAACAGATGGGAGAAGAAGAAAGATCCTCTACACATACTCGGTGAATATAACACTATTAAAAGAGGTCCCCAAGAAACAGTTTTGGAATATTGTGCTAGGTTTAACAATGTATATAATGCTATCCCCCAGAACTTAAGACCCCCTCCTGATTTGGCCCTGTATAACTTCCCTGACGGTTTTGACTCTGATATGGCCTATCAGCTGAAAGAAAGAGATCCCCCAACCCTTGCAGAAGCTCAAAGAGTTGCAGTCACTGTAGAGGCCAACCTGATTGCCAAGAGAAACAGGGCAAAGCTGGAAAAGAAGGCTGGCTTCAGAGAAGAGCCCTCAGGTTTTGATCAAAAGTTGGATGCAATACTAAACAGCATGAAGAGACTGGGTGAAAGGGTGGAATCAGTTGAAAGAAAATCATCATGGGAGACATCACAAAGCAACCCTCCTAGAAACCCAAATTTTAGGAGAACTCAGAACCCAAACATAGGAAAAACCAGTGCTGACCAAGATATCAGACCCCCTTTTCAAGAAAACTATGCAGAAACTTCCTCAGCCAATCAGCTCAATGAAGATCCTGAAATCAACTTAATGGGTCTGGATGGTAAAAGCCATGTTTTCTTAACGCAAGAAGACCATGAGGAGGATGAAAGCAAAACATTCCAAACTAAATCAGGAGAATCCTTTGACTTTAAACAAGGATATGATACTGCTATCTATGAAGTCCATAAACAATACAAACTAAGGAGTAGGACTGTAAATGTAAATCAGCCTGAAAAGGTAAAGGAGAAACAACAGTCCAAAGAAACCATGGTCACTGAACCTAATGACAACACAAACGTGCCTACAAAAGAAGTAGTGGTTGAGGAGGTTACTGAACTACTGTCCCCACTACAACAGCCCATGGCAACCTCGTCCTCCCACCCAAATCCGAACATTACCCCTCAAGACATGAGTATGAGGGGCAGGTTTCAAAATCAAGATGAAATCCAACAAGAAGATTTAGTGAACAAAGAAAAGACTGCTATCCGTGACTCTAAAATCCAAGTTGACAAACCTTTTGACCTAGGTACAGAGATTGGCAAGTTAAAGATAGCCATCCCCCTCTCAGAGCTAGCCAAGCATGACATATATAAGCAACAGATAAAGAAATCCCTACAGCTCACCAATAGCAAAGATGATGTAAATGTGCTAGATGACACTCCAGAATTACTGTTTGGCCCAGAGGTAGATGGAAATACAGTAGTCATAGGGGTTTTACCTTTTTATATCAGCTTGCATGTTCATGATAAAATACTGCACAATGCAATGTTTGACTCGGGTGCCTCTCACAACCTTATGCCAAAAGCAGTCATGGAAAGACTGAACTTGGATATAACAAGACCATACAAAGACCTGTTTTCTTTTGATTCCAGCCAAGTCAAATGTTTAGGCCTAATAAAAGATTTATGTGTGTCTCTGGTTCAATATCCCAACAAGACTATTCTAATGGATGTGGTAGTGGCTGATATCCCACCCAAATATGGGATGCTGTTATCAAGATCATGGGGAGCCAAGCTCCAAGGATCCCTGCAATTAGACATGTCATATGCAACTATCTCTGTCTTTGGGCAACCAAAAAGACTATACAGGGAAACACTCATGAAGTATATGGTCAGCAGTGAAGAAAAGCCTCAAAATTTTCCAATATATGCTGTCCATTCGGACATAGACTCCTTCATCCTCTTCAATGACAACACAAGCCTCTCAAACAATGAAATTAGGACCAAAGCACTCATACAAGAACAAAACATTGATCAGACAAGTAGCACCTGCCAAACATCAATCAGCCCAACAATACACATTCACCCTCCTCTAGTTGTTAAAGATTGTCAAACAAGTGATAAAGCTGTCCTAGAAAACAAATGGGGGAAGAAACCCCAACTCCTGCTCACATTGCCATCTCATGAACAGAATTTTAAATCTTATGTTCAGCAAGATATCCTGTGGGTCCTAGAATTTGATGGGTCAGTCAACAAGTTAGGGGCAGGAGCTGGAGTGTGGATATATAACAAAGAGAAAGGCTATGCAGAAGGCAGGGCTTACAGATTGAATTTTAGGTGCACTAACAACATGGCAGAATATGAAGCTCTCTTGCTGGGCCTAAAGCTAGCAAAATCACTACAAGCTCCGAAACTCTCCATCATGGGAGACTCTGATCTAGTCATTCAACAGGTGAAAGGACAGTTTGTCACCAATGACAAAAGATTGAGGTCCTACAGGTCTGCTGTAATTGAAATATTAGAGACCTTCTCTGAGTTTGTTATCACAAGAAAATATTTGAATTTAGCTGGATGACTAGTGCTTACAAAGGTTGTCCTACAAACTATTCCCACCTTCATGTTCTCAGCTCTACCTACTCCAAAAGGAGTTTTGCAACTAATCAGAAACATTCAAAGAGATTTTCTTTGGAGCAAGGGGGAAGAGAAAAGGAAATAGGCTCTAGTAGCTTGGGAAAATCTATGTAATCCTAAGAACCATGGGGGTCTGGGACTTCAAGACCCTGAAACCCATAGCAAAGTCCTGGGGGCATAACTTTTGTGGAGATGGCTAAAGGAGTCAGCAACCCCATGGGCCAAGCTCTAGAAATAGAAGTATGCAAACAATTGGCAAGAAAGGGATCATATTCAAATGTTTGGACATATTAAAGGCTCCCACATTTGGAACAGGGCTTGGGAAAATAGAGCCATAGTTCAAAAGCACAGTTTCTAGGAGGTCAAAGATGGAAACCTAGCATGCTTTTGGGAGGATAACTGGCAACAGGAACCTAACCTGTGTAGAGAAGAATTAGCCAATCTTAAGGATGACATGCATAATAAAGGGTTATTCAGGGTAAGGGATTTCTGGGATCAAACAAGATACAAGGATAAATGGAGAACATGGAAGAACTTGGGATACAGTGAAGAAAACCCTTGAAAGCCCAAGCAAAAACTCTTGCAGGCATCTTGGATCAGAGAAAGATATTGACATCTATATTGTCTGACAAATTAAGATGGGGAAGAAACAATGAAGGGAACTTCAACCTCAAAGAAGCCAAAAGAATTGCCATTGGGCTTGACTTTCCAAACCCTAATAAAATATGGAAGGACCTATGGCAAAACTCGCACTGGATGAAAATTAAACTATTCATGTGGTTGGTGCATCACAAAAAAATTCTAACTTGGGAGAATCTTCAGAAAAGAGGTCTTCTTGGTCCATCTAGATGGTAGTTATGTGGTCTACAAGAAGAAATGATGGATCATTTACTCAACATCTGGTCATTCACCTCTACCTTCTGGAATTGGGTAGCCTTAATCTTCAGGCAAATTGATAGGGACGAATCCAGCATTACACGCACTTTAAAGAATTGGCGGAAAGATTTCTCAGAAAATGAAATAGTCAACAAAGCATGGACTCTTATCCCTAGTTTCTTGATCTGGGATGTCTGGAAAGAACACAATAACAGGATTTTCAAGGACAGAATTGGTTCGATACAGAGCATCATAGATCTGATTAAAAGACAGCTCAAAGAAATTGTAAGCACATGTCTTAAGCAAACCCCCAAAAACCCTCCTCTAAACAAGGATGCACATATACTTGTGCATTTGGGTCTCTGGTTGATGATCCCCCAGGGCACAAGCAAGAACACAAGCTATATAACAGCGGGGAAGGACTTCTGGCAACCTCCTCCATAAGCAGGGAAAATTTTAAGAACCCCCCTAAATTTATAAATATAATAAATGGGCGAATCTCCATGGTATATAGGAAAAATGGAAGGCGATTTTATCAATAATATAATATGTATATATAATTTTTTGGTGAATCTCTCACTAGGCATGGCGAATATTTTACTCAATTATAAAATCTTGTAAGATCTTGCGAGTCTTTCACTAAATAATAAAACTTTGTAAAGTCCTAGTGAATCTTAGCATAGGCTACATGTTGGTTTAATTCCCCCATTTAAATAGGCTACATTCCAGGTGAATACCATGGGTCAATACCATGTGCCATTTTGGTGAATACCATGGGTCAATACCATGTGCCATTTTTATTTATATTAATTCTAATATTAGGGTTAATAATGGTTTTTTGCATGGTATTAATAACAATCTAGTCCATGGTATTTGTCGCATAGTATTTTGGCCATAGGTTTCACCTAAATATAACCCATTTTTTGAGTGTTCGTAAATGTAAGGTGACTTATGGAGTAAATATAAAAAAATGTTTTATTTGTTTACTATTTATATTTTTATTAATTTACCATACCTCTTTTACAAATATGGTATTTGGCCCATAGGATTCACTTAAATAAAACCTCTTTCTTGAGCCTTCATAAATAGAACGAGGGTTATGGACTAAATATAAAAAGAGGTTTTATTTATTTACGATACGTCTAGTTTATTTATATTTTTATTTATTTACCATACCTTTTGAGTAAGTATAAAAAGACGTTTTATTTATTTACCATACCTCCACTTTACTTATATTTTTATTTTTTCACACCCTTACATGTATATAAGGTGACTTATGGAGTAAATATAAAAAATGTTTTATTTATTTACCATACCTCTAATTTATTTATATTTTTATTAATTTACCATACCTCTTTTATAAATATGGTATTTGGCCCATAGGATTCAGTTAAATAAAACCTATTCTTGAAAATGGGCGAATGGATTCACTTAAATAAAACCTATTCTTGAAAATGGGCGAATAGAAGTTTGTAAGTCCTAATTTCAAGGGCTAAATTTACCTTTTTTACCCTCTCCCTTAAAATAAGGTGGGCTATTTGAGGTGATTTGTAAAAATGTGCTACGATACAAAATATTCGCCCACTAAAAATTTAAAACCCCTTAATTTTGCCAAAGGGCGAACATTCGCCCCTAAAATTATCCTTGTCCATAAGGTTTTCTGAAATTTAATATAGATGGAGCCTCTAAAGGAAACCTTGGAGTGGCTGGTTATGGCGGAGTCATAAGAGATGAGAAGGGATGCATACAAATTATCTTTCACAGTCATTTTGGAAATTCCACTAACAATATGGCAGAACTCGTGGGCTTAGAGTAATGCCTAGAAATATTGATTGAGTCAAACTTACACAATGCTATTGTAGAAGCAGACTCTGAACTGATAATTAACTTGATCAAGAATATATGCAATGGTATAGTGCCAAAGAAAGTGTCCAAACACTGGTGATTATTGTAGGTTTATCAACGCATCCAATCCCAGCTAAGAGCCCTGAGAACACTCCAATTTTTTCATGTTCTCATAACAGCTAACAAATTAGTAGATCGATTGGCGAACGAAGGAGTACTATGTTCTAAGAGCAATAGAAGATATGCCTGGATGAGGATTCCTTTAGGGCAATTGCGTGAGGACTGCTACAGGAAAGCTATCGAAGACAAGGAGAACTTTGAAAGAATGAGAATTGGACAGAGCAAAGACAAATGATAATAGTAGGTAATGGATCAATCATAGGGCAGAAGAGAGTGATAAAATGCAGGCAGATTGGAAGGAGGCTAACCAGAGATTCCTATGAAATCCCTCCTCCTATGTATTTCGGAAGTAAAATTGCATGAAGTTTAATCTCCCAAATGGACTTGAACCATTATAAAGTGGTGGCCTACTTTATTTTTTGGATTCGTGAGAAATGGTAAAAAGTGTGCAAGTTAGCGACATCTAGTCAGAAATCCTTAATCCCTAGGATTTCGGGCGAAAAGATGCACGAGGAATAATTCCCAAAACGAACCCGAAAGGCTAATGTGTGGTGGCTTACAATCCTTTCGAGTCTGTAAGACAGGTTAAAAAGTGGGCTTGTTGGAGGGATCTCTTTGGTAAGTCCCCATCTAATGGATTTCGGGCAGAGAAAACAATCGACGGTTAATTCGTCAATCGCACTCGGAATTGTTTAGAGCAGTGGCTTAGTTTCTTTTCGGGTCTGCCAGATAGGTTAAGGTATGAGTGAGGATTGGGCCCGAAATCATTCAGGATCGTTAGATCTCCAAGGGCGAGATCGTATGGTATTTAAGTATTGAATGTTAATCGAAAAGTTACGATATCGCATTGTGGCATTGATAAGAAAGTTTTTGTTCCGATGGTCCTTTAGGGCGGACGGTTTGGGTTTTGTTTAGACACTCGACACTCTTCATAGGGAGGATCACCTTGTCCTAGCTTCTTTTGTAGACTTGTTTGAATTTCAGTTCGGGGTTTTGCCATCCCGGGTTTCTGTTGAAATGTCACAGAGCCAAGTTGTAATATATGTTTTTTGGTCAGATTAATGGAAGGATTCACACTCATTTGATCATTTTTTTTTTTTTTTTCTAAATTGCAATTCCTAAATAAAGATACCTATCTACACTATTATTAAACTAATTTTACTATAATCTACAGTTATAGGTTGTCTTCAATAAAATATCTAACATTAATTAAACACAATATGCACTCACTACTTGTAAAAATAAATACATATCAATAATTTAACCATATTTCTTATTATTTCCTATATGTTAGTGAAAAGTTATAACATTATGACTTATATTACACATCTAACTATCAAATTATCAATTTTAATAATTCATTTATTAAATATTTGTTTTCTAAAATTAAAATAAATAAACATATTTACATCTAAAATACATAATTTTATATATTTTAAACCAAAATAACATTTAACTTAAATTATGTTTCATTTAATAAAAAAAAATCATTTCTATTGATGACCTTTTCATTAATCAACTTAAAGAAGAACATACGTTTACAAATCTAATAAATATTTTAAGTTAACTTATTTTTTAATATACATAATTTGATTAAATAAATAAATTAAATATTTATTTTCTATAATTTACCAAGACTTTACTCAAACTAATTGTTTAAGTAAAATAAATAACAAACGAAGTGTTTGTAGTTTAAAGAATGGAAATAATTATAAATAATGTAAATCCATACCATTAAAATGTTAAATAATTGATAAATGAATCTATCTCAAGGAATGAAATATGTAACTACTTTAAGCAACTTTGTTAGATTTCTTACCCATTGCATTGTCATGAGGTAGCATATTTTTTTGAGACCCACTTAAAGTGAACCATGTATCCTATTAGTCCATTTTGGTATAGCTCAAAAGTGCATTTACTTTGTTCTTCATTCAGGCTGTTTATAGCTCAAAAGTTCCTTTACTTTGTTTTTCATTTAGGGTGGCTCTTGAGTTAGGAAAATATTAAAATAATTTTTCATCAATGTCGAATGGTGATCTACTATAAGATGTGGAGACAAATTCTGATGCTATTGCTAAAGATTGAGTGTCTATCATCATGGTGATCTACCCATTAGTCATTGTAGTTAATGATGGAAGAATGTTGAACCTTGTGTTATGCGGGTGTGCTAGAACATGTATACAGAATGTCAGAAATTCAACCATAAGATACTAGACTTTGGTGTAGAGATGAAGTAAAAATATGACGAACATTGAATAATAGAGATGGCAATGATAGACACCATGGATATATTAGAGAAGGATGTATTTTGAATTACTTTGCAAAAGTTAGCGATGCACATTTTTTTTAATGTAAAGGTTAAGTTGGATTTCCTTTAAACATGGATGGTAGAACTATAGGAATCTTGCATGTCCCCTATATCTAGATAGAAATATTGGAAGCCATGATTGTTATATTATAAATGTATCTCTTTCAAGTTGTCAAATCAAGAGAATGTTATCTAAGTACTCGTATTGTTTTGTAATTTGAGTTTACAACTATCTACAAGAAAGATATAGGTTGTGCAAAATATTGATTAAGGGGATCAGACAATGCTAGCATAAAGAAAAGTTGTACAAGATACAACATGTTTAAAAGAAAGCTGAGAAATTAGGATAATCAATAATGAGTGTATTATCTAAGAGATTTCTAAAATGGTGTTTCCTTCTACCATTAGATCATTATGGATGCACTAGTTAATATTTTCATATATGACTAGAAAAAATTCTATGTTTGCATTATGTACAAAGAGGAAATAACAATAAAACACCAAGAATTATGTCCCATAGCTTGTAGAATAATGAAGAGTGGATATGTTGGAGTGTTACTAATTTTTTGAATCAATGTTGACAAAGGATACATAGAAATATAATGTATATATCATGTTAGAATGAAACAGACATAATCTAATACACATATAAATACATGACCCATGACCTTTTGGTTCATCTTGCAATAGGTCTTTTGTAATCTTGATGATTGTTCATATTCATTCGTGACTCTTCATATTACTTATCAATTGAATATTGTTGGAGACTAAGGAAATATTAGCAAGAGGGCTGAACTAGTAGTTCAAAAAATTTAACAATTATTTACCCAAACAATCACAATCAACAATATAGAAATGCACCAATAACATAACATTTAAACCCAAAAAGTTTACATGGAAACCCATGCAAAAGAAAAATATAAATTCTCGTTTATTATGATGTAAATCCAAGCACCAACTTCATATTACATCAAGCTATGTAGGGTACAACCTACTAGAAACTCCAATCTCCCTTTCTTTGCAAGCACTAATTACCAATGTTTACCAACACCAAGTTTTTGAAGGCATTGACCCTTTATTCTTTACAGGAACCAAACTGAATGAGGTTCGAACCCCCTGATATACAAGAACCTACTTTCTGTACCCATTATATCCCTCCTTTATTCATTTTGAAACAAATCCATAAGCTCTTTACACAAAATATTGTTGAACCAATTATATATCCCTCATATCTACCAATCTTACTTTCCTCTAACATTTAAATCCTTCTCCTATTTTTTCTACAACCCAACTCCTTAAAATTTCTTCATATATGAACTTCACTTTTGGCCCAAATTTGACCATAACATGTAGATCTACTCTACATATCTTCTCCTCAAGCTCAGATTTGATCTCAACATTTATATCTTCTCTCCTTTCTTTTCTTTCTCTACATTAAAATTTCTTCCTTTAAATAATATACTTTATATTTATGGGTATTTTATTTAATTGATCCTTAATCAGACCCATATACCTATTTTCCAAGTATGATGAGCATCTCTTCACTTCTACATTGTAGATATGACGGCTCTCTCACAAATGTACTTGAATTGGCATAAACATTCCCTTAATCTCAATCTATCTTCTGACACAAATCCTTAAATCTCTATATTACATTGATTTCAATCTTGGTGCTCGTATTTGTTGCCATTTGCATACTGCATCTTTGTCATACTTTCATGGTGTTGTAACTCTGGAGACAACCCTTGGCTGTAAGAGGTCAATGCCCAGGACATCCACAAAACTAATAAAGATTAAATATCTGCCCAAAGTCCAAACACCCTTGAATGTAATGTCATCTTGAACTCCAAGACAAACTTAATGGATGAGGGTGCCCTTTAGTTTAATTACTACATATTTGAAACTCATAATTGAAAGAAGAAATAGTTGGAAACAAAGTTTCTCACATTGGGCTAATATGAATCCAATGCTTACTCCTGAGAAGACAATGATGAATGAAACATTGCAAACAAAGGAGATGACATTGTTAAGGCCATGGAATTCCATTTAAGGCTTTCTTTGAATAAAGCGAGGTATTGTATGCTATAAATTGTAACATAAATAAATCTGTGAATGCTCAAGAAAGACCATCTGCACCATAAATCAACTTCTCATGAAGAAAAATAGGTGTGGAAAGAATACATAAGAAGTAAACACTACATACTGCAATGCATCAAGGAGCTAGAATCACGATGATCTTTTCATTAATCTCCACGGAAATTTCACACTACATTTTTTCCAGAAATCCTTGATCGTTGAACCCCTTCGATGTCTAAGTTTGGTCTTTTCATTTCTGCTTCCTGGACATAACTGTTTCAATCAATTTCTAACACTGATTCTTGACACGGTTACGAAAATGGTTCCCTTTGTATTTCCTTTCTTTAAAAACATTTACAAATAAAAAGAAAAACCTTTAAATATTATATATAATAATATATATAACATTTAATTTTTCGATTATAGAATAAAATCCCAGTCCTTTTACAAACTATAAAATTAATGCCAATACATTTCAGACCTCAACAAAATGTTGACAAAATTTAATAGGGATGCCAATCATAAACCCAACTTTGCCAAATGTTACATAAAGCCGAGATGGAGATGAGTTTGGCGTTGTGGCAGTGAATGATGAATGGGTCCCTTTATTTTATTTATTCATAAGTTGAAAAAATCACCTGTGGTTGTTGGAAACCATAAACCACCCTGGACCACCCTTGACGATTTATGTAATAGAGAAGTGGTGTTGTCATAATAATTATGGACCGTTGATCTATAAATGATCAGTTTAACTAAACCACTTTACGGGGACTCTGCTTTGCATAAATTCTGAGTGAGTTATGTTGTCACTGTTGGATCTGGGCTTCAATGTTATGGATGTTTATGGGGCATTTTTAAGAAAACTAGTGTTTGAAGGAACTGACAAAATATCTGAAATTACTCTCAATTCCTGGAAACCGTTTGTGTTTAAGTCAATTCAGGGTCCTTCTTTAAAAAAACCCAGATTGTAGATTTTCAAAATTCGCATTCATTGGTGAAAACTGTACATGTAAAATCGGGTGTCTAAAAACCCTACATTTTTTACCAAACACCAACCAGCATATGCATTTTACCAACTGCTAACATTGACAACCTTCTGAATGCCTTTACTCCTTCTTGGCTTACTTGGATAAAACACCAATGCATGTCAATATATGCATAATAAAGTCCTCAGGCTCATGCTTCGACTTTTTTCTCTATGATCAAATCCAGAAATATAATTCTAGTTGTGGTGCTCGAAAGACACATCCATGTTTAGAAATCAAATTCAAACATCCTCTTAGGTTATATTCTAGTTGTGGTGCTCCAAATACACATAAATGTTTAAAAATAAAATTCAAACATCCTCTTAGATTTCAAAATAACCATCAAAGTTTGACCTCATATTCAATATGAAAGAAAACAAAACTCTCATGTAATCTTTTAAATGATGGGAACATGGGTGCAATAGTATTTTGGAATAAACGTTGGAGTCCTCTTGGCTTTTACTTTAGTTATTAGCCTATGCTAGATTATACTTATCATAGATTATACATATAGAAAAGAGTTGGGCTTCGAGCATTGATGATTTTAAATGAACTTTTGTACATGAAACTTGAGAAATGAGAACTGCTTACAATAAGTTTTAGTGTTTTTTTTTTTTTAAGAATTTGATAAAAAATTAAAAACTTCCTATTGAGCAATGAGTTCCTCTTTGACCGGCATTAACTCCATGAGTGAGATTTCAAGACCTTGTATTTGAATAAAAATAAGTAAATTTGTCCACATTAGAATCCAAGAGTCAAAAAATCTTCATCATTTGCCTAGAAAGATTAGGCTACAACACATAGCATAACTCTGTACATCTTGAATCTACTATATCATACACACATCAAATTTTCCATTCTCAACATTATTGTGGGTCAATATCTGCACTGATATGTATATTTATCCATTAATCAATGCTCATTTATTTATTCCAAACCCTCTCTCTCTCTCAACATTACTGTAGTTCAATATCTGTAGTGATATGTATATTTATCCATTACTCAATTCTCATTTATTCATTCCAAACCTTCTCTCTCTCTATCTTCTCTCTCTCTTGAGTTATGTTATATACAGTGTATCAATAGATTTTTCATTAACAAGACTTTAATTCTTCAAAAGAATTTGTCACTTGAACACCAATCTTTTGTTTTGTATCCCCTCCTAGATAGCTCTTGGATGCATGTAACCATTGATTAGAACCACAATCATAGACCGTAAGGTGATTTAAGTAGAGAAATTCATAAAAAAAAATTAAACAACAAAAATATTTCGTAGTTTCACCAAAGCTATTCAATTGAGATTAATGGTCAAATCTTCATTGCGAGGCCCTGCATCTATCCAAAAATTAACATGGGGGGGAAATCCATGATCTATTACATTACTTAAATTGTGCTTATCTCATTTGAATGCACTAAACAAAATCCATAGACTAGTTGGATCTAACGAAGAGGATTATGGCCCCCCTTCTTTTTTGATTTTCGATGAGGGGGGTTTGTAATTTTCCATGTATGCCCCCAAAATAATATGACTCCATATCACTTACGTTATCCCACTAAAATTCCACTAATGCATATACAAGGACAATTTGTCTAACACCATGGGGCCTTACATAACTAAATCTATTGTAAATCTCAAGGTTTTGCTACCTCACCTACACATCAACTTTCTGCGATCTATAATTATATATTGTTTCCATGTGCCAACCAAAAGGGTTCCACTTTGCCACATAAAAAGGCCAAATCCATCTCCAAAATGTCACACTCATTGAGTGCCACATCATCACCTTTGTTATAACACTACCACCCATTGCCACTTGGCTGCTACCTGATGCTACCACCTGTCGCATCAAAAAGTGTGTGAACGGTTCCCACCTACTACTCATAACTCTTCACTACTTATGTACAGTTCATTGGACCTGGTAGTTATATAACCACTTATGTACTTAAACCTAGCCCGTTGTGGCTAGGAGTCTCATCACCATCATTTGGCACCCATTTGAATTAGTAATCACTAATTGGTATAACAATTCGAGAAGTTAATAGGTGCTTATACCTATCCCCCTATGACAAAGGGGTATGACTAGGAGTCTCATCAGTCACTGCTCATTTCATGTGACACATTCCATTAAGTCAACACCAATTGGATCGATGTTTTAATAGGTGCTTCGGTGCTAACTATTGGTGCCTTTTGACTAGGGGCTGTGATTATAGGCTTACCACCCTACCGCCTTCTGCTCACCACTCATAGCCAATTCCTTATGGTGTCACTTATCCTGCTCAGTTTCTAAGTCATTAGAATCAACCATTCAAGATCTACCATTTGTCATCTATTCTGCGTGGTTGCCACATCATCGTCGATCCAAGAAAATCCACTATCTAGTTGATCTTTTAAGTAATTATTTCTTATACCTTCAAGATGGATAGATATCTGGATATGTTTTTTTAGTATGGAGCCATAAGCAAAGTGGAACTATGACACAACAACATTCAAAATAAATATGGATTTGCGTCTTTGATTAAGTGGTTTCCTTATGTAGCTCCTAGATACCCATATTTGTGGATATCTCTTCCTCTAGGAAACTTTGTTGAATGGAAGCTTTCCTTTGCTACTTTAGTTAAATTAATATATCTCTTGTGCATTCAAATAAGTCTAGATATCTAGTTATCCAAGTGATATCATTTTCTTGAGAACTACGCCAGTCTCAAATACATGAAGGCTTAGATATTTAAACTCCCAAATAAGCTTGAATGTATCTAGAATCCACCTATTTCTTCTAAGTGCCAATTTGGTTGCACCCCAGATGGCCAAGATGCCTAAATTCCTTGAATCCTTATCTAAATAACAAATACTAAATTCAATTCAAACCACATTTTTGTCTTCATTCCTTGGGAGTTTGACCTACTTCCATTTACCGTTGGAAAGGTCTCTTAGAGTGTTATCCAACAAAGAAATTTGCATGCGGTTTTGAACAAGTTACTTATAGATAAAATTCCTTCAAATATAGGTTATTAGGCTACACATGTAGTATTCAAAAAACAAAAACAAACCTTAATATCAAAATTAATAAGCTCCCCCTAAACTTGTATTCACTTGAAATCAATGGATATACTTAACTTCAATGACAACCAATTATTAACTTTCTCAACAATCTCCCCTTTTGGAATTGATGGAAACACCACCAAACATTTCATGTAACTGATGGAATCACCACCACTTGAAAACTCTCCCCCTATATAGTTTTTGAAGTGATTTATATTGTTTTCTCGCTCTCCATTGTTACTACTTGTTCACTCTCCAATGCTACTATTTTCTCCCTCGCCCCCATTTCTTTTGAGAAACTAATGGTTGAATACTCTGCCCATTTGCATGCTTTTGCTTTGCAAAAGGGTGGAGGAGGTCCATTTTATGAGCTAGTAGTTCTCTTTGTGCAATACAAGGTATATCTAATGAAAAATTAGTGTAGTGAGTTAGTATAAGTAAGAAGGATCAAGTGATTGCCCTTGGGAGGATCATAATGTGCAATAGATTTGGGGTGATCTTGAAAGGGACTTATTGCACCAATATTTGGGAGTAGGATTACATCATTGAGGGCCATTTATATTTTTACATCCACAATTGTTAAGAGGGCTTACGACTTCACAACGTGCACTGGGCTCAAGGACCAAGAAGGGCTCGAAAATGTCTAAGTATGGGATCAACAAAGTAAAAGAGAGAAATGCATCTGGACATGAATCAAACTTGGATCAGGAACATAAAACCATCAATACAATCTATAAATATACATAATACTCATTAATTACAATCACACCTTGAAACAACAACAAAGTGGTGCTTATATCTAAGTGTGAAAGTTGAAACGACACATTACAACACTTGGAACACGAGTTATGACAACTATGACAATTGTAACTAAAAGTGTGCTAAGTGGTAAGAATGTCCTTGACACATATTATAAAGATATATAGGACCATCTAATGTAGATGAGTGAACCAAAAATAACTCTAGTGATTTGCAAAGGTGTGACACATGTAGGAGTGAAAATCACAAGAGCAATACGTGCGACATGAGGAAAACATAAGTTGACACTTGTAAAATTGAAGGAACATGAATGAAACAAATGCCAAACTGAAGATAACATGAAAAAGCCACTAATTAAAGTGAAAAGGAGTAGAATGAACAACCACAAATGTGAAATATGTTGAAATAAGGAATTACAGAGAGGGGAGGTGAATAAGTAATAGTGAGGTTATTAAAACTTTTTATGAATATGTCTTTAGTTCTTTCCTCTATTTTTTGTTACTTATGAGATAATTAATACATAATACAAATAAAAAATAAGATAATACATTCACATGTACATACAATCCACCACATGAGCAACATACACATATTGACATTGATATTTTTACGTGGAAACCCAAAGGGAGAAAACCCCCAATATATTTGTTATTGTGATGTAAATTAAGAACCTACTTGATTACATTAGTTTTTTTGTGACCACCCACTCATGGAAGGAATTAACCCCCTCAGGATAGCAAGAATCTACTTTTCAAGAGGCACCAACCTCTTATGAATATAGGCCACCGCTTGCTCTAGCCATTATTCTACCTTTCATACAATTTTCAAAATGAAAACAACAGAAAATACAAATATTGAGAAATACCAATTTGTTTTAACACATAATCAACTTCTTCTATCAGTCGTCCACTTTCCACATGATGTCTCAGCCTCACATAGTAGCACCCTATCCTCTGCACTCTTCCTTCTATTCTACAGGTTGTCTACAACACTCTGCTCTAGTTCAACACTCTGCTATACCCTATTCAACACATGCAACACTACATGCTTCCCCCCTTTTCTCAATGGAAATCACTTGTTTTGATCGTCTGTTTCACTATGCTTAATGTTTCCTCTACTTCCCTTTTCCACACTACCTAAGTGTACCTCTGTATGGCTCCTCCATGTTGTTGTTGCCTCTGACGTTAGAATTCCGCCATTTTATTAAACATGAGGATGGGCTTCTAAGCACTTCACAAACTCTTTGTGTGATCCTCCATGCAGAGAATTGAATCTCAATCCACCTGTAAACTCCAAAGAGATTCCCCATGCTTGTTAATGGCTCACAAATCTTGACTATACCAAAGCACGAATTCTATGTTCCCTATTTAAGTTTATAATGTGTGCATGGGAGATCAGAGATGACTTTCTTCCAACATTGGAATAAGCACAACAATTCTACTTTGAGAATTGTTGTCCTTGTTTCCTTGATCCAGTGATCCTGATTGATGCACCCTAACACCACAATATGCCCTAACACCATTCAGCTTGGGTATTCCTCCTTCCTTGTCATCATAATGTGGGTAACATGCCATGTATAAATATTAAGAATCCCATTTACGACAGCATGTGATATTACTCCCCATACTTTAATACAAGGTCCCAATGTGCCATAGCGCACATCAACACAAGAGTGAAATATGCACCACTCCATAATGATCATCACCATATACTCATAATATAATGGAAACAAAAAATATATTAATGTGTTTTGAATGTGAAGGTTCACTAAATTAGCCTTTCATATTATGTGCTTATCAGGGTTTTCATTTCGGTTTGAGAATGGTTGCAGGATCACATGTGAATGAAGCTAAATCTTTTTCTTACGTGGAATACATGGATTTATATTAGGCACAAGTAATAGAACGTGAGAGAGGAACATACAAATTGATTTGAACTGCTAGAAGAAATATTTCATTTGTAGAATCAAAAAAAGAATATGCTCCATCCCATTCATGTAACTCTCTGTCAAACTAAAAAGATCCTATAATTAGGTCTGACTACATCTAAATCAAAGAAGAATCATGAAATTCCTACACCATTTAATCTTATCCAAATATGTTTATCTATTTCTTGGAGACAGACAAGCCAAATTAGTCTCAAATCATTATGAGAAATTCTTGAAGTTGTAAACTGTTATGAAACTAGCTCACAAAAAGATAGAAAAGACAGATCAACACCTTTGATATCAGCCTCTTGAAGGGGGCAACCTCCTTTACATTACACAAATGAACAATTCTCAGATGATACAAATGAAAAGACCTCCTTTCCATATATAGGAGTCTAAGGGGTCATAATATAATCAGAGCCGACATAACAATAATAATGTAAGGGCACAATAATAATAATAGTGGGCTTCTATGGGGCACAATAATAACAATATGGGACTACATGGGCACAACAATATAAATAGGGGGTTGTATGAATAACAATAAGGGGTTACACTAGTAGTATAGGGACCTAACATGCCCCTCTCCTTCAAAAACTATTGTCCTCAACGCTTGAGTAGTTCTTGATGCTCCTTTATAAAATTCTTGTCCTCCCATGTGGAATCCTCGGCTGGTAAGTTCTATCACTTGATGAGATACTCTAAAATTGATTGATTTCGTAGCAGTCGAGTTCTTTTTTTGTGACTGCTCCAGGCTCCAATATGATTTTTCCTTCCTCGTTAAGTTCTGGCAATATTGTTTGAACTGCGATCTTCTGCAACTTTTGAATGAGTGGCCACACTTCTTCGTCCTTCTTCCATTCATACTTTGTTTTTTTTATCTAATCTAGTTGGATAATAGAAATGGTGCACAACAATTCTTCCACATCCTCATCCTTTCTTGAGAGTGCATTTGCCACAACATTTTGCTTCCCTTTTTTGTAGATGATTTCAAAGTCATAACCCAACATCTTTGTGACCCATTTTTGTTGCTCTTCAGAGGATAATCTTTGTTCTTAAAAGTATTTAATACTATCATGATCCATTTTTACCTTGAAGTGTCTTCCCATTAAGTAAGGTCACCATTTCTTAAGTGCGTGTAGTATTGCCAACATTTCCTTCTCATAAATAGATTTATTGAGGGACATTTGTTTGTATGTATGTAACCATAAAAATACGCAATTGCCTACATCAAAACTTCTTTCATTGCAAGGTTGATCTACCTATTGTTTCATTCGATTATGCACCAAAGTGCTGTTATCTTTTAAAAGTTGGAGAACTTGTTGTTGATGCTCGATGTCATCTTTCACTACTTGAAACTTTTTCTTCTTGATATGTCCTTCTATATTTAGAGTTTTAGGAGTGGTAATTTCTCCCAATGCATTACAAGATATGGTTGGGTTCATTTCTTGATGCTCTATGTGATCTTTCACTTCTTGAACATTTTTCTTCTTGATATGTCCTTCTATCTTGATAGTTTGAGGAGTGGTAATTCTGGCCATTGCATTACAAGAGATGGTCAGATTCATTTCTTCTTTCTTGATGTGGTCTTTCACTTCTTGAACCTTTTTCTTCTTGATATGTCCTTCTATCTTAATAGTTTGAGGAGTAGTAATTATTTCCAATGCTTTACAAGATGTGGTCTGATTCATTTCTTCTTTCTCCGGGGTTGGTTCCTAGTGTGTATACTCTTCTTTTGACATTTCTTGATCATTTTCTTCCTCCTCTCCACAATCAATGTAAAATAATTTCTTCTCAGCACACTTATGACCTTTAATGTATATTTGATCATGATTGTAACAAAGCCCCTTTTCTCCTTTTTTCTTCCAATTGTTGTGGTGTAACCCTTGTAGGTTGTGGAAGGCTAGGAGAAACAACACTTTCATCTTTATAGTTATGAGGGATAGACTTCCTTGTTGCCATAATTTTTCTTTCCACTTTGTAAGAAAGCCCTTTTTCTCCTTTTTCTTCCAATTGTTGTGGTGTTTCTCTTTGTATCCTCATAATGTGCTATAATTTCCTCTGTGAAAATTGACCACGTAACAAGTCGTTTACAAGAACAAAGCCATTTATACCATAAAAATTGATCTTGTTCTAAATATGAAGATGAAATACATACCCTTTGTAACAGTGGTACACCATGTAGATCAAAACATTTCTCCATCTGTAGTATCCAGTTTAATAGATCCTTTCCATCAAACTTCCTCATCTCCATTTTTCTTGATTTTAGGAGCTTGATCTTGAAACAACTGTAACTCTGTAATTTCAGATTTCCAAGTCCTAAAATTTCGTCTTGCAGTAGCTCTCTTAGTTCTCTTTCTAACACCGCAAGTCTGTTCATAATTTGATTATCCAAGAAAGAGTTATGTAAAATCACCCACGGTGACCTGATTATAGACTAGTTTAGTAGAGGAAACTTGTAAAACGTGATGCGTCTCACTATTTCGACCTTAGTACCTAAAACTAATATACAGAAAACTGCAGGTAGTCCTCTTTCCGAAACATCTTATGAAATTTCAATCTAATGCTCAGAACAAAATTTATGACGATTTTCCCAAGCTGACCTGTTTGGAATGTAATTCGGAGTCCTACAAAAACCCTAACTTCCTCATATTATATCTATGCAAATGTACCAAGACAGGATCTGAAATTCAGAGCCGAGGTTCAAAAATATTTCCTCTCAAATGGGTTTTTTTTTTTAGCTTATGAAACCTCATATCAAAAGAGTTAGAGTGAAAATTCCACGATGACCTGTTTTAGATGAAATTCTAGAGCTTGCAAAAACCCTAACTTCCTCAGATCATATCTCGAAAAATATAGCGCAAAATGGATTTCTTCTCAAATGGGTTTTTTTTGTAATCTTTGAAACTTTGTAGCAAAAAATTTATAGTGAAAATGCCACGATGACCTGTTTGGGGTAGAAAAACCCTAGAATCCACAGCTCTGATACCAAATGTTATGAAACTAGCTCACAAAAAAATAGAAAAGAAACATCAATGCCTTAGAAATCAGCCTCTTCGAGGGGGGAACCTCCTTTACATTACACAAATGAACAATGCTTGGATGATACAAATGAAAAGACTTCCTTTCTATATATATAAGAGTCTAAGGGGTCATAGTACAATCAAAGCCGACATAACAGTAATAATGTAAGGGCACAATAATAACAATATTGGTCTTCTATGGGGCACAATAATAACAATATGGGGACTACGTGGGCACAATAATATAATAAGGGGGTTGTGCTAATAACAATAAGGGATTACACTAGTAGTATGGGACCTAACATAAATGTTTGGCCAATTTTAGCATTTTTCAGCTTCTGTAAGTATTAGTAATAATTTAAATGGTTAAGCAGGAATCTCAGACAAAGGATCAAGCCCTTATTTCTTTCAAATCTATTTTAAAGGGAGTGCATGCTCTGATGAAGAGAGAGGAATCTATAAAATAGGGGATGGTAGAATAAGTTGGGGATGGTAATATTTTTACCTCGGCAGCCTGCACAAGGGGAGAACTTAGCACAAAGACTTTGATCAATGGCATTGTTGTAATTAATTTGAATAGTATTTCTGCAAAGTGAATGAGCTTCTCAAAACATGTAAAGGAATAGTTATACATATTTGTTTGGTCATTTCTTGAAGGATTTTTAGGCTTCAAGAAGAATTTACTGTTGGAAATAATACTGAGAGGGGGGGGGGTGAATCAGTATTATCACATTAATAAAACTTTTCCATTTCCATAATCAGATTCATATATGCTACTTCCACAACTTCTTATGATTAAGTTAATTGATCTTCAATGAGTGCATTAGAACATTATCAACCATATTATCAGTTAACAGATGCAGTAACATAGAGTAGATCATCACACATAAGGCACACACATGAACACCATGATATAAGGTGGAAACCCAATGCGGGAGAAAACCACCTGCTGCAAGTCATCTCAATCTTCTTCTTAATAAGAAAATCCTTTTACAATATTTTGTACTGGTGCAGTCTTATACCAGTACGGGAGCTACAACCCCCTTTGCTCTTGTACTAGCCGATCCATTTACTAGTATGCAGGCTACTACCTGTTGCAATGCTCCAAAGATTTCCTTTAGCTCTTGTACTAGCTTAGATACTAGTACGTAGGTGCTGACCTACAATCTTCTCTCCTCCAGGTACCACGTTTCATCAATTTTCAGACTGGATACACTGAAGCACAACACATAATCTGAAAGGCCACATTTCATCCAATTTTCATACTGGGCCCAACAACATTGAAGCTCATAATCAAACAACCTTCTGAATTACCCAAGCACTAGATCAATACATATACAAGTGAGTCATCAATCAGATCTAGTTCATCAGATCACATAAGGATAAGTCATTATGAACCTGATCCATTCATCTATCAATACTGAAGCTAATCATAATCATTCAATCAATCACTGCTGTTATCAAAACATAATACCAGAAACCAGACATCACTTCAAAAACCTAGATCACAACAATAAACAGGGGCAGCTAAATAGATTTCATGAGAAGTACGCAGCTTCACCCATATAACGCCTGCGTAGAAGTACGCACTGTGTCCAACTGCGTTCCTGCGTACCCACGCACTGTGCCTCACAGACTCCCTGCGTACCTGCGCTCTGTGTCCAATGAACTGCCTGCGTACCTCCGCATCTGCAGCGCTTCTGGGCTTGCGTATCTGCGCACCTGCAGCACTTCTGTGCCTGCGTATCGCCGCACTTTTCTTTCACTGTACTTGCGTACCTGCGGGTAAAGATAATTTCAAGACTTCAAGAATAACCAAAACTGTCAGATCTACAGATCTGAACATGCGCCGAGGAGATATCAACCCATTAGTAGATCCGACTTGTAGTTCTCATGTTTCTCCTAATTTAGATCTAGCTATCTCTCACAAACCCATCACTAGAATTTCAGATCTAGCTTCTCTTAAGATCTTCTTATTTCACAAGTGTCTAGCCAAATGATCTCCTTTGGTTTATATAGGCAAGCTCTTCCTAAAATCATGGATCAATAGGGGCTCAATAATAATAATAATATAAAACAATACCACGGGCCAAAACCATAGAATTAAGAACGGCAGGCTAAATACCACGGGCCAAACATAAGAAACCCCACGTGAGCGCGCTTCTCTGCCTTGAAGTGAGTGAACTGGGGGTACGCACCTCATGAACGGGTGACCTGCGTGTATGTACGCAGTTTATGTAAGACAGGCCTGCGTGTATGCACCTTCTGTACAGTGTACCTGCGTACCCCTTATTTTCTTCAATATTTGAGAGCTGATCACCAATTTCTGCTACTGACCTAAAGTACTGTGATCTATCACCTGTATGGGTTGCCATCAAGGACAATACTTTAGCCATAATGCCAACATTTACATATTTTAAAACCTTGGAGCTAGGTTTTCATTTACTTGCACTGTTCTATTGTTATGGAAACTTTTTATTATTCTCTAATGATGATCTAACTTTGGTTTAAATCTTCCTCAATTAATATCGATATACAATATTATCACTATTATTAATTTTTTTTTATCCTTGCTAATTATTTCTCTATGTAAATTTGTATTTGCAGGGCTCAATGAAATTTAAATCATAGTTAAATATATGATTCATGAAGACTTGTTTATTGCTACTAATGACTATTTATTAGCCAATTACGATGCCATCTTATTTTCTTTTTATATTGAATTGAGTGAACTAATTCTCTTGTTCAATATATATCATAAATTTATTGGATCCATTAACACGATTGGACTTTGGTATATGTATAAAGTCATTTTGGTAACTATTTACTGAAACTATTTTATTGACTATTTGATTTAACACCCTGTAAATTATTAAACTACTTTGAAGGTTAATAAGTGTATCTTCATTCCAACTATAATTAGAGTGTTCTTCCCTTTGTTATTTCTTTAGCTTTTGATTGACAATTATTTTCAATCTTAGGATTAGTTCCCTTTGTTATTTCTTTAGCTCTTGATTGACAGTTATTTTCAATCTTAGGATTAGTTCCCTTTGTTATTTCTTCAGCTGTTGATTTAGCTCTTGATTGAGAGTTCTTTTCAATGTTATTTCTTTAGCTTTTGATTGAGAGTTCTTTTCAATATAATGATTAGTTCCCTTTGTTATTTTCTTTTCAATATTAGAATTAGTTCCCTTTGTTATTTCTTTAGCTCTTGATTGACAATTATTTTCAATCTTAGGATTAGTTCCCTTTGTTATTACACCCTTTGTTATCTCTTTAGCTCTTGATTGACAGTTATTTTCAATCTTAGGACTAGTTCCCATTGTTATTTCTTTAGCTCTTGATTGACAGTTATTTTAAATCTTAGGATTAGTTCACTTGGTTATTTCTTTAGCTCTTGATTGACAATTATTTTCAGTCTTAGGATTAGTTCCCTTTGTTATTACACCCTTTGTTATTTCTTTAGCTCTTGATTGACAATTATTTTCAATCTTAGGATTAGTTCCCTTCGTTATTCCTTTAGCAATCTTAGGATTAGTTCCCTTTGTTATTTCTTTAGCTCTTGATTGAGAGTTCTTTTCAATGTTATTTCTTTAGCTATTGATTGAGAGTTCTTTTCAATATTAGGATTAGTTCCCTTTGAGATTAGTTCCCTTTGTTATTTCTTTAGCAATCTTAGGATTAGTTCCCTCTGTTATTTTCTTTTCAATCTTAGGATTAGTTCTTTCCAATCTAGAATTAGTTCTTTTCAATGTTAGGATTAGTTCTTTGAAGGTTAATAAGTGTATCTTCATCCCAAATCCAATTATAGTGTTCTTCCCTTTGTTATTTCTTTAGATCCTGATTGGGAGTTCTTTTCAATATTAGGATTAGTTCCCTTTGTTATTTTCTTTTCGATATTAGAATTAGTTTTTTTCAATATTAGGATTAGTTCCTTGCAATCTTACAATTAGTTATTTTCAATGTTAGGATTAGTTCTTTTCAATCATTAGTTCTTTTCAATCTTAGAATTAGTTCTTTTCAATCTTAGGATTGGTTCTTCGAAGGTTGATAAGTGTATCTTCATCCCAAATCGAATTACAATGTTCTTCCCTTTGTTATTTCTTTAGATATCGATTGAGAGTTATTTTCAATATTAGGATTAGTTCTTTTCAATCTTAGGATTAGTTAACATTTTCATTTAGTTCAAATTTTTTTATTCCTCTTAGTTGCCACTCCAATCCCACCAACACCACAATGCACCCTAACTCCATTCAACTAGGCTCTTCCTCCCTCCTTGACTTCATAATGTGGAAAACATTCCGTATATAAACAAGAATCAATTTTGTGGTTGGCATGTGGGATTAATCCCCATACTTTAATACAACATCCCAATGTGCCATAACGCTTATCAACACTAGAGTGAAATACACACCACCTCACAACGATCATCATCATATACTTATAATATAATGGAAACAAAAAATATATTAATGTGTTTTGAATGTGAAGGTTCATTAAATTTACCTCTTATATTATGTGCTTATTAGGGTTTTCATTTGGGTTTGAGAATGGTTGTAGGCTCACATGTGAATCAAGTTAACTCCTAGGCTTACATGGAATACATGGATTTATATTAGGCACAATTAATAGCGCACCTGAGAGAAACATAAAATTCAATTTGAACTACTCTAAAAAATATTTCATTTGTAGAATCACAAAAAGAATATGCTCCATCCCATTCATGGAATTCTCTGTCAAATTGAAAATATCTTATAATTAGGCTCAGCTGCATCTAAATCAAATAAGAATCATGAAATTCCTACACCACATAATCTTTACAAAATGTGTTTATTTGTTGCTTGTAGACAAACAGGCCAAATTAGTCTCTAATTGTTATGAGAAATTCCCGAAGTTGTAAACATTTGGCCAATTTTAGCATTTTTGGCATTTGTAAATATTAATAATAGTTTAAATGATTAAGAGGGAGTCTCAGAAAAATGATTTATCCCTTATTACTTTTAAATCTATTTTAAATGGATTGTGGGCTCTGATGAAGAGAGAGTAATCGATAAAATAGGGTATAATAGAATAAGTTGGGGATGGTAATTTTTTTACCTCGATAGCCTCCACAAGGGGAGAGCCAAGCAGAGAGACTCTAATTGGTGGTATTGTTGTGATTAATTGGAATAGTATTTCTGCTGAGTGAATGAGCTCCTCAAACCCTATAAAGGAATGGTTGTACATTGTTGTTTAGTCCTTTCTTGAAGGATTTTAAGGCTTCAAGAAGAATGTACTATTTTACATCCAAGCTAGGTTTTCATTTACTTTCAATGTTGTATTGTTATGTGGACTTGTTATTATTCTCTAATGATGTTTTAGCTTTGGTTTTAATCTTTCTTAGTTAGTATTGATGAACAATATTATCACTATTATTAATCTTTTTTTATTCTTCATAATTATTGCTCTATGTACAATTATTTTTGTAGGGCTAAATGAAATTTAAATCAGAGTTAAATAAACGATTCATGTAGACTTTTTTATAGCGACTAATAAATATTTATTAGCTAATTATAATCTTTTCTTATTTGTTTTTTATATTGAATTGAGTGAACTATTTCTCTGGTTCAATATCTATCATAAATTGATTGGATTCATTAACATGATTGGATTTTGGTATATGTATAAAGTTATTTTGGTAATTATTTAGTGAAACTATTTTATTGCATATTTTCTTGAACACCTTGTAAATTATTAAACTACTTTGAGGGTTAATAAGTGTATCTTCATCCCAAATCCAGTTATAGTGTTCTTCCCTTTGTTATTTATTTAGCTCTTGATTAAGAGTAAGGCTATTCTTCTATTGGTTGAGATAGATTTCCCTTTTGTTCTTTTGAATATTAGGATTAGTTCACGTTTACATTTAGTTCAAATTCTTTTATTCTTTTAACACTCCTTGTATAGGAGAAAATCTCACCATGGCCAAAATAAGCCCTAGTTTTAGTAACATGAAAATGATTATCTCACATAAAGTAACATCATATAGCTGATTCCTTTACCCTTCAGTTTGTTAATCTCAATAATCACCAATTGTAAATAAACTGAAGTTCATTTATGTGCACATTATACATACTAGATAGTGTAGGCTAGTTTAGCCTTAGTCTAGTCTTAGGGTAAGGGTAACTAGAGAGGCATCGAACTAGTTAGAATCACCATACCAAACAAATAAGGGTCTAATTGCGACCCTGACTAGGTGATCTCCTCCCTGCTGATTCAGGACATTACCTTAACCGCTAGCATTTTATAGTAACCACCAGATTAATGTGCTAAGAGCGATTAGTGCTAATTAATTTGTGTTTACCATTTAATTAATGATAGATTAGTTTGGAAGATCTTTTGGTGAAGCTAACAAATCCCAGTCTAACTCAAAATTTGGTGGAGTTAATTGGAGTTTTTCCAAATTTAGTGGAGATTTCCTAGGAAAAACTGAAGAAGCCATAACTTTGGTAGTTTTTGATCAATTTTGGCTCAGAAAGAGTGATTCCTAGATGATTTGGATGCTCTGAACACAATGGAATATTTTTGAGAGGTAGAAAGGCATTTTTGTATGTGATTTTTCTAGGTTGAATTTTAAGGAAGCCTAGGGCCACTAGGAGAGGAGGTGAAGCCTAGATCAGCTGAAGTCCAATTGCAGAGCTTGAAAAGTCACTTTTGGGGTTTTTCGGCCTTTTGAATCCAACGGAGTAGGTTGCAAAGAAATTGGAGCAATGTAGGTGAATGTAATCAGAGAATTGACCATTAATCCAAAGATGACCTAGACATTGAAGCAGATCCGAGGAGATGTAGTTGGGGACAAGTGAACTCCTTTATTAGATTTTTGTTATAAGTTTGTTTTGTTTTACATATCTACAATTCACTTGCTACATATGTGTTTTTAAATAGCCAATTAACCTCATGAATTGCTCATAAAATACACTTAACACTTGACACGTAATTTCTCACATTTTGGTTAAAATGAGACGATCCTAAACACATTTTAATACTGATGAGGGAGCTTTCATAGCATTAACAAGTTTTCCCAACATTTCAGATCAAGCTGGTATCAGAGCACTGTTAACTCATTTTAACCCTGAGATGGTTTGCCAAGGTTAGCTAGAAAATTAGCTATTGGTTTTGTATTGTGTAAGGAGAATTATTTGTGTGCAATTTTATGTGTATAAGCTTCTTTGAAGCTTTGTGAAGCTTTTTGATGCATTACAAGTGTGATGACAACTTCAAAAAGTGATGTTTCTAATCCATCTTCCTTAGCAAGACTCTTTGATGAAGAGATGCTGCAAGAGCTTATTACCATGAGAGATATGGTGCAAGAGCTGTATGAAGATAGGAAGGAGAACACTATGCTTCAAAAGCAGTTGATGGCCATGAAGGAGGAGAAGAAAGATCTTCTTGAAAAGATGCATGAGATGGAGATTCAACTGCATGATGCCAAGGAAACCCTAGCCAATTATGTGCACGAAAATGAGGTATGCAATTCAAGTTTATCTTCAATTTCCTATCAAAATGAATGTTTTGGTGCTTTTGAAAGACACACTAGAGGAATAAGATCCAAATTATTGATGAAGATGGGCTATGAAGGTAAAGGGTTAGGCAAACATGCACAAGGCATAATTGAACCAATTGTTGTTGAGGAAAGGCCTAGGTATTTGGGTTTTGGTTATGTACAACATGATGGAGAATGGTCCAAAGCCAAGGAGTCACATAAAGGTGTTCCAAGAAGGACTTTCATTACATGTTCATTACCTCAAGCTTGTGAAGTTTGTGTTCATGAATGAAAAAGTTTTATACCCACTTTGCAAGAAGATGCTCGTAAGCATGCAACTAGTGGAAATGGAATACAAAAGGATGTTGAAACCTCTAAGGTCACTGAAACCATTGTTCGTTATCTGAAGAGGGCCACTACCTCATCAAATTTACCTCCTCAAGAAGGTGACAAAGGTGAATTTGCAAGGTATAAATTTGCCTTTAATCAAGTTTCTTTTGGTTATGATAAACATGGTAAATCTTTACATAAGATTTGGAGAAAATTTACATGTTCTTTTTGTGGTTTGAATAACCATACTTTTTCAAGGTGTTGGAAGAGGATAGCCATACACAGTAAACTTTCAAAACAAAAGAGACATAGAGCCAAAGTTCCATTGGATAATGGAAACCATGTTGAAAAGAAGATGCAATTATTTTGCACTAATTTGCATAAGAAGGGTCATCTTATAGACAAGTGTTGGATTTAGCATCCAACAAGTCATCCACGACATTTGAAGAAGGTGCAGAGATATTTTGGAAAGAACGGGAAAGAGGATTCCATAATTGATGTGCGTCAGGATGATACACATGATGAAGTGCAGCTGAAAGAAGAACCATTGAAATCATTTGGAAAGAGATGGTTACATTTCTTAACCAATGAAGGCCTTGCGTTTATCTTGATAATTGATGCAAATATTGCCTTATTGATGCATTTCCCTTTTATTTGGATTCATTTCTTTTCTCCTGAAAGTATGTTGCATATTGCATGAAGCAAGATGTTGGAAAAGTAGATTTATGTTGACTCACTTAGATGTAGCAAAGATGGCAATTTGCAACTAAAAATTTGCATATGTTTTTTTGAGCTTTGATGTTTACGCCAAGAAGATGTTCGAAAGTAGAGTATGTTGACTCACTTTATTGTAGCAAATTTGGTCATTTCAGATCTTTAAGTAGTCGTACATACCAATGGGATTCTTGTACTTGTGGTTGTACTTGTGAGAGAGTTGAGGATTGTTATACCTACATGAGAGTTTGTGTGTGAACAATGGAATTTTTAATAGGTTCATTGTGCTTGAACATGCATGGGTGATTGACTTGTGTTAGTTGATTGCTTTGTTAACATGTATGTTGTCAACTTGAGAATGTTGATCATTTGCACATGCATGAGTGTCAGCTTGTGTGGTCAATTTATTGTTACATGTATGTTATATTGACTTGTAAGAGTTGATTTTTTCTCCAAATTTGAAAGGGAGATGTGACGAATTGTTTCTTGAGAATGTGGAATTCTTATTGTAAATTGTTAAGTTGTTGTACATGCTTTTTTCTTGATTTGAAAGTCAGTTGTTTGAGAAGCATGTTTTGTTGACTTGTGTTTAGTAAACAATTGACTAAACACCAAGATGGTTTATACACCAAGATGTAAGAGTACATGGTGATGTTCACAGGATGTGACATTTGTTTCTTTGAAGAAGCAGAAGGAAGATATCATCAAGTTATATTCTTACATGAGTGTTTTTCAAGGTTAATGGTGTTTCTTGTGACAAGATGTCACAAGATTTTGGAAGGTTTACGCTTGAGAAAGAGTCTCATGACTAGCCTTAATTATCAAATCATGACATGAGCAGCATGTTAATACTGGAGGATTATGGAATCAAGAACTGAAAGTGGACAAAAATGCCAAAAAAAATTGTTGTATTTGTAAAATATCAAATGGTCTACAATGCGATTTGATGTGTTGATGCCAGGAAGTGAAAGAGATGGCGAAAGCATCCTTGCATATGTGGAATTTGGAACGTGGAGGTAAAATAATGGTCATTTCTTTTCTTGTTATTACTGATATTGGAACTCATTTCTGTAGTTCACTCAGACGGGCTTAACTTGGAAAAGTGGTTTCCAAGGAGAAGCTTGCATAGAATGCATGTGTTGCAAAGGAGGAACATGATTCTCAGTGGGAAGTCAATCAGTAAACTTTCCAAGCATCGAGGGATCTCTTTGGCATAGCAGTGTGTTTAATCAACAAACAACTAGCAAGTGTTGGATTGGGTCAACAACAAAAGGAGAACATTGGTTGAAGTGCCAAGCCATTTGCGAGGCAAGGCATGTTAGTGAACCCAAGTGGTTGTCATGAAGATTTTTCTAGGTAGAATCAATTGATATAACTTGGGAAGGAGAAAAGTATTCAACTCTCATCAGATAACCAACTTTTGTGGGTCCAAAAGCCTATAAGTGGGAAGGAGTGATCAAAATCTGGATTAGGGGCAAAGATTTGCTCAAAAATAAAAGTGCTCAGAATCACTCAAGAACTAAACAAATGCATCCATCTTTCCGATATGATCCCAATGCAAATTGTTTCACTCAAAAAGGAGTTCATATGAGAAAGTTAGAGCCTTTTGTTCGTTTGGTCAAATAGGCAAAATTTGGTGCCTAGGATGTTGAATAGGCATCCATATAACCCAGTCAGAAAAAAGAATATTCTATGGAATATTCCAAAAATATTCCCATAGGTAAACCAAATAGATCGTGACAACTAGTGGCACGTAATTGGTAAAAGTGGTTTTGGTGGACCAATGAGAGGGTGATATGTGGCAAGCCCAGAGGTCACTATGTGCCCTCTCAAAGGTCGGTTAAAATTTTATATGGGAGGCCTAGGAGTTGAACCCATGACCTCACCTAAACAAGTGCCATGTCTTACTTCCATACCATAACCTTATGTCTTAACCTATAAAGGGCGCAATTGCTATTTAAATGTTAAATGCGGTGAGGTTTGGAGTTAACCACTAGCGGAAATCACTAGCATGTGACCAACCTCAAAACACTAACTGCTAACATTTAATGTTAACTATCGGTGGATTTGGAGTTAACCACTAGCATTAACCACTATACTTAACTGCTCATGTGACCAACATTACCTTAATCGATAGAATTTTATTCTAACCACTAGATTAATGTGCTAAGCGAGATCAGTGCTAATTAATTCATGTTTATCATTTAATTAATGACATATTAGTTTGGCAAATATTTTGGTGGAGCTAACAAATCTAGAGCTAACTCCAAATTTTACAGAGTTAACTAGAGTTTTTCCAGATTTAGTGGAGATTTCCTAGGAAAAACTAAAGAAGCCATAAATTTTGTAGTTTTCGACGAATTTTGGCTTAGAAAGAGTCATTCCTCAATGATTTGTATGCTCTGAACAAAAAGGAATAGTTTGTAGAGGTCAAAAGGCACTTCTGTATGTGGTTTTTCTACGTTGAATTTTAAGGAAGCTTAGGGCCACCCATGGGGGATTCACTCAGTGAACCTCTCGCATATCACATGAATTCATGGCATATCAAAAAATACCCTTAATTTGACTACATATTGTAAAATCCCTCTAAAAATCACATTATTTAACCTCCTACCAATATAAACCCAATATAACTTCCCAATTTAAAAAACCTCTACTTTCACTAGATATTGTAGGTATCCATTCTTTCATTAACATTTTTTACACCCCTTTATATTTTTTCATTAACTTTGAGCTCCATTTTTTATATTTTCCAATATAACAACTCCTTACCCCCTATATGTCTCCCAGTATATTATGTCATTTTTTCCTCAATATATATCCCCCAATATGAACCCACATGGTATGATATTACTCCCCCAGTCAAGCCCCCGTGGGGCCACCAGGAGAGGAGGTCAAGCCTAGATCAGCTGAAGTCCATTTGCAGAGCTTGGAAATTCATTTTTGAGGGTTTTGTGCCTTCTTAATCCAATGGAGAAGCTTGCAAAGCCATTGGAGCACTACAGGTTCATATAATAAGATAACTGACCATTAATCCAAAGAGGGCCTAGCCATTGAAGTAGGTCCAAGGAGATGTAGCCCAAGAGGGGTGAACTCCATTCTCAACTTTGTGTTATGAGTTTCTTGTGTTTTACTTCTCTGCAATTTTCTTTCTTCATATGTGTTTTTAAACAACTAATTAACCTCATGAATTTCTCATAAAATATAATTAACACTTTACACACAATTTCTCACATTTTGGTTAAAATGAAACGATCCTAAACAAATTTTAATACTGATGAGGTAACTTGCATAACATTAACAAGTTTTCCAAACATTTCAGATCAAACTTGCAAGCCAACAACCTACCAAATGGTTTTTATACTAGAGTTTTTATTTTCATGGGTGTCATTGATTTGAAAATAGGAGAGTAGGGTCTGCACTAATCCACTAACCAATGGGGGATCATATAAATTAAAATATTGGTTCATATTCATAACATTATATTTCATGTCCCAAGGGGGGGAATCAAATGGTAATCAAAGTAATGTGAAATCTTCGAAAACTAAGAGATCCAAGGTTCAAATCTCCTCGGTTGTGACCCAGTCTATGGAAAGGAGGAAAGGAAATAGATCCCCACAGGTTTACTAGTGGTTACATGTCAGGAAAGTTGTTAGGTTCGTATGGGATTTTAAAAAAAGACATTATATTTCATAACTTCATTTTTAATTTCAATTAATAAACATATAAAAAATCAATATTCACAACAAAGAATTACTGTTGTTGCTTTTGTTTTTTTAATGTTAGATGTATATGTATATGATGAATTCCATCCATATCACATTAAAAAATTTAATAAAAAAAATTATGAAACATGTAAAAGAAAATTGTTGCATATATATGTAACTATATGTATTATCCGAGGTTTTAATAAAATTTAAAATAAGAATATTTGTTTGTATAGCAATGTAAAATTTATATAAATATAAAAAATATTATAAAGAATCAACATAGATCCATCTTAGCTCCAAATTTACCAAGCATTGAGAGAGATCAAATCTTTGGAGATACAAACATTTCCTCATATTTTGTACACAAAAATATATTTGCATCTTGAGACATGTAGATCTGGAGTTAAGATAAATCTATTTTTATATATTAATGAATATTATCTTACATATGAAGACTATAATTGTATTTCATATCTTGTTTAACAAAATTTGAATAGAAAATCCTAGTGAAATTATTGAAACATCATCAAACTAGTAATTAAAGGGATCAAAATGTCAATGGCATTTCCAATCTTGAATATCAATTAAACTCATAATCATGAATAACTGTAACTTGACAATAGTGTTTTGTAAGTGTACTTGTACCTTTTGGAAATTAAGTTGAATTTCATTGTAAATAGTTGAATTTTTGGTAGAAATCAACAACATACATTTGAAGAGTTTAAAATGTAAAAATATTGTTAAAGGGCATAGTTGCAAGAAACCCATTAAGGTATAACTCAATATTTAAATGAATTGAATCAATGAAGTATTAGATTTATTTGATATTCTAATAATATATTGTTGACAATATAGCGACAATTCAGAAAGAAAAAATCACTAACATTCTAACATGTTTACAAGATTGATAGGACAAGATTGAAATTCTCCATCTTGAGTCACAATTCTAGGAAGATGAAATACAACAAATAAATCAACTTTCAAAACCAACCCTTGGTTAGAACAATTCCCTTTTTGAATTTGAGAATCATTCCTATTGGAAGCCATTGTATGGTCAAGTCAATGATGCCACTATAGAAGTAGATGAATATAAATATTGTCAAAAACAAGTTATTCTTTCAAATTTCAAGCCGATCATTATACCTTTCAAATAAATCATTAACAACAAGTGAATAAAAGGTATTATATATGAAAATGAAGTGACCTTTTACATTCTATATTATTTTATACTAATTCATATCTATATTATTGGAGTCCTTCAAGAAAATCCATCTTCACCTACTCCAATGCATCATCAAATTTGTAAATTCCAAAATTGTCATTGGGGTGGTCACATGGAGGATTAACATTTTTATCTTCATACTTATGGGTATTGTGGAAGGCTTAATCAAACCTTAGATATATGTTCCAAAAGTAAGAATCTCGTAGTAGTAAAGATCTTATATATATATGGTTACTTTTTGGAAATGATCATCAATAATCAAGAAAGTATGTCGATCATACCAAATAGTTAATTTTCATGTATTAACACATCATCTAGTGGAAATATTTTTCCTTCTCCACTTATCTTTGATGAGGGGGAATAAAATCAATGATTGAAAGTTAGGCTTAATGTTTTGAAGGTATATATTTCAACATAAACAAGTCATCTTGAAACATAGTCAGAACCAAAACATCAAATCAAATTACAAGTTGTACCCAAAGCCATAGTTAGAACCATATTCCATTATCATTATTTTACTTGTGGTATTCCCTTAAACCATCCTTTGTTAGAAGAGTCATAGCTTCTACTAGACATTGATTTGTGGTCATACTTAAATGACCATTTGATAGTACATAATAACACCTCCCATTAGCAAAAGACATACATTTATACTTAGATTAGGTAAGTTTCTAGGAACTACTTAGCCTTAGAGACAAGTTTTAGAATTTGTGGTCATCCTTAAACCACCATTTATTAGAAGAAATAAACTTTTAATAGCCCTTTGGTTTATGGTAATTCTAAAATTAACATATTAAAAGAGTACATTTAGCCATTAATAGTTTTCCAACTCTAGAGCTTAAATATATTCTTGAACTCACCTACAACCCTATAGATTAAGGGGGAAAGTTTTGCAAACATAATCTATTCGAATAAGAAATTTGGTATTATTCAGTTGAGAAAGAATATAAAGAGTCACAAGCTAATAGTAAGTATAATAAGGAAAGCAAGTCACCTTATCATGTATTTATATGTGTATCATGTTAGTAAAATTCATCTCATTCCTATCCCCATGGGTCTATTCTAACCAAACACATACACTATCTCTTTATGTGTCCTTTGTCAACATTGATTCAAATCATTAGTATCAGTCAATTATATCTCATTTTCATTACACAATAGGATATGCATTGTTATTCTTGGAGTTTGATTGATATTTCCCACATGGTAATAGTTTCACATGTAGATATGGAAATTTTTCTATTCATCTATGAAAATATCAACTAGTGTTCCCATAGTGACTAATAGATACAAGGAAGATTTATCCTAGAGGCATCTCTTAGCTAATATTACTCACTATTGACTCTTCTAATAAAATTGATTTTTTAGCTTGTTAAACCCTAGACCAAGTATTTTATATGAGCACTAAATGTGGCCTTTAATCAACTCCTTGGACAACTTGTATGGGTCCTGATGTAAATATTTGCAAACTCAAAGTAAAAACAATACTAATACTTGAAGCCATCCTCATGATTACACAAATTGAAAGAAATATATCTACATTAACAATAGCAACTTATAATATTTCTATCTAACTTATGTCCATACGAAGTTATTATAGATATATCCTCCACTTTTGAGGAACTACACTCACTTCTTATATTTTGGGGAGAACACATCACCAACTTTTGTACACTTATTTAGAATCCATTCTTAAGTTTAGTAGTGGTGTGTATCAATGGGATCTCTGTCATTCAACATCCCTCATAATTTTACTCCATTTCTAGAACAAAATTTGTCTCTTAGTTGAATTTATCACTCCAAATCTCCAATGTCCAACATCCATGTTCTTGCATATTACAATAAATCTCCATTCAAAACCATTGTAACATTTACTACCACATATAGTGGCCAATGGATAGATAACCATAACAATGGAACCCTGTCTCCAATAATAAAATCAAAATCACTCTTACTCTACATTTTCATGTAGATCGCCACTCATCATAAATGGAAGTTTCCTATATTTTTTTCCTTAATCAAGATCCATCATAAACTAAGAAAAAACCAAAGACAATTTTGAACTATATAAAAATAAACTAAAAAGCTAAATATATGCTTATCCAAGAAAGCATGTAGGCTCATGAAAATGCAATTTGCAAAAGAAATATAGTAAGATTAGTTAAGTAATTTCATATTTCATCCCTCATGCTATGTTCATTGCATTATTTATCGATTATTTCAACATTCAAATTCTATATGTTTGCAGTGTTTATAAAATCTCATATCCTTTGAACTACATCAAAATAATTTATCGTTTCTTTCAATTAGACATTTAATTTGAGTGGAACCTTTGTAAAACAATAAAAAAAACAACCAATGATAAAAGCTGAACAATCTCCTATAGTATTTTAGATTTTATCAATCATTTATAAATTTTCCATTATATCATCGAGAGTGTTTTTCTTTCTTTACGTCTCATTACATCACAAGTAATTCAAATATCTTCTAAACTTTTAATAATTATAATTATAATTAATAATTAAACTAATTTCGATTTATCTTTACTCTAAATCTACCAAGGGTCGAGAAGGATAAAATTTGTTGAGATACGAATTTCTTTTAGAGTGAAATTTAGAAATTTAATCCTTTTTGGGAATTAATAAATCCAAAATTAAGATAGATCTAGACAAATTTAATATAAAATATTTAAAATTATATACATTATATTTGTAAATATATCTTTCTTCTATCAATAATGAATGGTCATAAATATACATGACAATTTTCTTATCAATGAAATCCAATTTTTGGTAAATATTTTTCATTAATTTAATTTAAAATTCCAAACATTTAAATATGTTGATGTATGCATTTTAATATGTCATTCACTATGTTGGGTTTTAATAGAAATGACAATTAATTTTAAATACTTATTTGTATTCATTTAAAATATTTAAACATGTGCACATTTTAATTTTTTAAATTATGAATATAGTTTAGGAATGCTTATTTTGGAATAGGAATTTTATAGTTTTAATTTAATTATTAATAATTATTAGGTACATAATAAGGATTTAACTTCCATAAAATATTTTAGAATATTCTTAGTTATATCAATATGTATATCTATTTTAGAAAAGGAATTCCATACTTTTAATTTAATTATCCATAATTATTAGGTAGATGGCAGGGATTTAACATCCATATAATATTTTAGAACATACTTAGTAGCATACACAAATAAAACACTAAGATTTATTTTGGAAGTACTTATGGTTTTTTCTATTCCTTTTAGTTAAAATCATTAGTTAAAAAAATGTGATATGAAATGAAATAAATTATAGTTTTCTTGGACATGTGGTATTGATGAGCTATGATGTTGGCCCATAGTATTGTAACAAAGCCTATTTACTGATTAGAATTATTCATGATAAAGTGGGAATGAATATACGTAGTTAAGAATGTTGTTATATGATTTTTTTAAATGTATATAAATTTAACTTATATATTAATTTTTTATTATTATTGATAGTAATAACGATTATTTTAAATAAAGTTATAATTTACTTAATTCTTATGATTTCTTTTTTATTTAGAAACTTGAGATATATGAGGAAGTAAGTGTTTTGATATTTTTTTTTGGTTGATAAGTGGGTGAATCCTGAAAATCACTCTTACCCTGTGGCTAAGAGGCCATGACTCAGGGGCGTCTAAGCCGTCAAAGTCACCCGGGGATCGTACCCAGCCTGAGCCACACCAACGGAAACCATGCTGGATTTTTTGGTATCGGCGAGACTAGAACTAGTGACCTTTGCTTACGGAGCACCTTAACAGCGCGCTCCTTCACCGACTGTTCTAAATCTCTTTGATAAGTGTTTTGATATTTATTATTGATTAATGTCTATCAATATTTACCAACCATTTAATTTATATAGTTGTGCTAGTAGTATTCACAAATACATCCACTTATACATTAAACAAAAACATGTATAATACCATCATTTATTCAACATCTTCCTAGGTTTCTTCATCTAGTCCAAAGTGTATTCATTACACCTTGATGTGCTCTATTACTCTACTTCAGAGCATGACCTTTCTATGGCCTAGAATGCACAATGGTTCTGGTTGGAATTCTTCCTCACATTACACCTATATCACGAACCAATCAAACACATGATTAGTGTCATGTCCATACCTTTTAAGAAAATAAACGTGAGATGTATCATGTGCTTTTAAAGTCGGTGGTAAGGCCAATCTGCAAGCTATTAGTCCCACTTATTCCATGATTTTAAATGGTCCACAAAATCTAGGTGCTAATTTAGCACAAGACCCTACTTTTAGTGAGATTTTCCTTGGTCTACTATAGAGATATACATGCTCTCCCATTTGGAATTCTTTGTGTATTTTGTACTAGTTACCATAACTCTATTTCCTATCTTGATCTTCTTTCAATTTCTATCTGATATTCACTGCTTCTTGTTCCATTTCGTTTAACATGTTAGGTCTAAGAATTACTCTATTTACTGTGGTATCCAAACTAATATGAGTGTTACAATTTTTTCCATACAATGGCTCAAAAGAACTCATCTTTAGTGACTTTCAATATCCATTGTTGCATGAAAACTCCACTAATGATATGAATTCTTCCCACCAATTTGGTTGATGCATGACATACATCGTCAAAATGTCCTCTATAATTGGATTTTCCTTTTCTATTTGACCACCTGATTGAGGATGATATGGTGTGCTAAATTTTATTTGGGTTCCAAAACCAACAACCAATGCCTTCAAACAAATTGAAGTGAACTTGGCATTATGATCTGATATGATATTATTTAGTATTCCATGCAATTTAAATATTTCCTGCACGAAAATGTGAACTATGTTGATGGCCCTATGGGTGGACATAACATCTATAAAATGAGATTCCTTTCTCAAGTTCTCCTCTACCACCATCATAGAATCATTTTGTTTGGTAGTATTTGTTAATCCTGTAATGCATTCCATAAATATAACTTCCCATTTCTACTTAGGAATTGTTATTGGTTGTAGTAGTCCTTCTTGGTGTTTTCATTCTACTTTGACTTGTTGGCATTCTAGGCAGCTAGCAATGTACTCAACAACTTACTTCTTCATCCCTAGACAATAGTATGCTTTATTTATGGTTGTTATCATTTTATAATAGCTAATATGAGCTCACTATGATTTTTTATTAAATTCATTAATTACGAGCTTCCTCAAGTCATTCAAACTAGTCGCATACCACCTATGGTTAAAAAACAACATACCATCATTAGTGAGCATGTAGATATTTCTCATTGGTACCTTACTTCTCGATGTAAACATTTATTCACATGCTAAAAATGCTTGTCATGTTTGAATTCCTCTTTGATCCTTTCCTCGGTGTTAAACTCACATGTGCTTATAGATAAAAAATGAACTACTTGTAGAATTCTATTGAGTGCATCTACTACATGGTTTTCCTCACCCTTAATATGTTTTACTTCAAAATAAAATTCACTAATTAGAGAAAATCATCTGACTTATATAGCATTTAACTCAAGTTGATCAAACAAATATCTCAATCCTCCATGATCTAACATCAATACAAATCTTCTTCAGGGCAAGTTGTGTCTCCACATAGCATGAAAAATTGTTGTTAGTTTCAAGTCATTAGTGAGATAGTTCTTCTCATGGTCATTTAATTTCCTTGACTTATAACATATCACATTCTTTTCTTACATCAGGATTTTCCTAGTCCTTCCTTATAAAAATATGTGCAGCACAGGAAATCCTTTTCTCGATCTGTTATCCTCAAAATCAGTGCACATGTGAGAAATTTCTTGAGCTATTAAAAAATTTCCACACATTCTGGTGTCTATTTAAATGTTTCCCATTTCCATTCTAGTAATTTGATTGGATGCCTAATATTGGAAGATTCTCGAATGATCCTTTGGTAATATCATACCAATCCATTAAAGGATCTAATCTCTATGACATTTCAAGGAGCCGAAATCTCCACTATTTCCCTAACCTTTTTGGGATCCAAAACCACTCTTTCTCTTAAAATGACATGTCCCAAATATTTGACTTGTGGTTGGAATAATTCACATTTTCTATGTTTAGAATATAGATTTCATTCCCTTAGTAATTGCAACACTTCATTTAGATGTTCCTCATGTTCTTCTCTAGTTTTTAAGTAAACCAAGATGTCATCTAGAAAAGCCAATATAAGCCTTTTAAAATATGGGCTGAGGATGTTCTTCGTCAAACACATAAATGTGAGCCCAAATGGTACCACCTTATAATTGTAGTGTCCATTTCACATCGTAAACACTATCTTATGGATTTATTCATCTTTAATTCAAACCTAATGATAACTAGATCTCAAATATATTTTAGAGAACACTATAACCCCTCTCAGCTAGTTAAGTAGACCATTAATTATCGATAGTGGATACTTGTTTACATTGTAGTTTTTATCCAGTTGCTAGTAATCAATGAACAACTACAACAGGCCATCCTTATTCTTTTGTAAAAACAGTTGTCCTTCCTAGGGTGACACACTAGGTCTAATGCACCACTTATCCAACGTTTATTTCTTATACAACTTTAACTGTACCAATTATGGGGTGGCCATATGATATGGAGATTTTGAAACTAGTACTACATCATGATTAAATTCAATTGAAAAATCAATTTCCCTCCCAGGTGGAAATCTTGCGAGTCTCCTCTAGAAACACATCATTCAACCTCTTCAAGATAGGGTGCTCTTCAATTCTATTTTTTGTTTTTTTACACATTCGTCCTATGGATCATGAATAGGGAACACCCCTTTCGATTACATTTCTTTACTTGTAGTGGTAAAAATTTCTAACCGAGATGTGATTTCTCTTTCCTTGCAATGTATTTTCCTCACCTTCATTGTTGGGACACTCTAATAGTTTATTATAGTAGTCTGCATTGCTTCTATTGACTACCAACTAGTCAGTCCAATTAAAGTGTCATATTATGCTGCCATTAGTAGGTTGAAGGTAGCTATTGTGTGCATGTCACCTAGCTTGAGGGGGAATTTTACCACTATCTCTCTTACTATATTTTTCGTTCCCATGGTCAGTTGGTCTAGCCATGATTTTACATGAAGCTTTCTTTGCAAATCACACATATCTGTAACCCTTGGAATAATATAAATAAAATTAGAACCCATATTGATTAGAATTGAAACAGGCTAGTTCAGAACCATACCTTGCATCTTAATCATCGAGGCTTGATGAATTTCTTTTAGTTTGTCCAATATTGCAAAAATATAAAGTGCACTCTTAGCTACATTGTTCATCTTTGTTACCTCTTAGGAATTATACAATTCTTACTATTTTGCTACTAGAGAGGATAATCCCTTCGCTTGTGGTTCTCTCCACATCCCTGACACTATAAAAACCTTTTATTTGGCTCCTTGGTATCCTCCCTTATGATTTTGTAGGTCACTATTTACTATAAGTAGTGAAATTATGTTGGAATTCATGCTTCGTAGGAGTGGAAAGCTCAAAATTTTTCCATCCTTGCTTTTGTTTTGAGGGTTTTGGCCCTCTTCCTTTAAAACTACTTTTGTCCTTCTTCTTCTAATCTAATCAAAATTTAGCCCTATATTTAGAATCATCATAGTAATACTAAGCCTTCTGAGTGGTGTCCTCCAATGTCTTATTAAACTCTATCCTATCCTTATAAGACTATGGTAACCCAGAAACGTATCTTTATATCTTCACCTTATCTTCATTGATATATGGCACATACCTCAACAACTCCAAAATTTATTGCTATAAGTCTCCCAAGTAAGTGTACCTAGTTTATGTTCATGGAACACTTTAATTTTGTAATCACAGTACCTTCACAATAAGTACTAGTCATGGAAATAGTTTTCAAATTTTGTCCATGATAGCTCCTTTTCTTTAATTCCTTTGAAATTTTTGAAATTCCCCCATCATATAACAACTTTTCCCTTCAATATAATAATTCCCACACCGGTCTTCATGTTGTTAGAGTAGTCATGGACTCTAAACTATTTCCTCATTTTGAGCAATGAGGCTTCTACCTATTCAACCTTTTTTATTTCTCCATCGAAGGTAGGGGTATTTTCTTTCTTGAAATTTTCCAGCAATGCGCTCTTCTCACTTCTCATTTGTTGGTGGTGGCTTCTAGTTGCAGTACTACACAACTGGTCTTAGTCACCCTACATTATTTATAGAGTGTTGAGTGGGATTTCTCTTCTCATTGTGTCTTGACTTTCTTTTCAATTCCTTTCCTTGACTATTGGATTCCAATCCCTATATCGAGATCTTTAATGAGATTTTCTTGGATTCATGCTTTCCTAGATAGTTGTCACCAAGCTCACGCTTCCCTTGCTTTTGCAAATATGATAAGATATGCAAAGTAACTACATTCACATCGAATTTTGTTTCTTATGCTCTCATGATATTTTCTTTGTCTAGATTTCAACTTTTCAATTCATCTCTCAAGATCCTAAGAGTATCCATCCAATCAATGTATTGTTTGCCTGACTTATTAACTAAGTCCTCTTCCTAATTATGATGTGATATTTTTGTACTGTACTATATCATTCTATTACCTATCCCTGTATTTCTTACTATATTGTTGTCTTCGAATCTTAATGTTTTTTCATACACAGAGAGTTATTAGTTAAATATGGAATGAATATAGAAATTCATCACCTTGGTATGTTATCACTAAACATACTAACATAAAGCTTTTCACAAAATCAAAACCCATGTTAGTTATCTATTCTAGAGCAATAATACATGTCATAATTCTATCAAGTTTTTTTAACTAGAAAGAGTACTATATTTATATATAAATCACACTTTCTCATGTCCAAAATCAGGATTTTACATAAGAATTTTGAGCCGGATAAGAGCTTATGAAAATTCACTTGTTCCCCATCCCTTCCCAAAGAATTGTTTCCCCAAAATCCAAAAAAATCACAAAACTAGTAGCCTGTGGCTATACATTCTACAATATTGATGTAATACATATTTACAAGTGAAGTTTTCCATTGAAAATCATATTTAAACTAAGAGAGAAAAAATATTACTCCTCCATCGATACTAAAATGTTAAGATCGAAACTAGTATATTCTTCATCAGTCCTCGGGCTAGTCTCTCCCATTTTGAGCTTCATATGCTCAATATTTTGTTTCAGCGGATCCACTTCATCCTCCAGTTGTCAGATGTGCTCCTTCTTTTCGATCTTCTGCTCTTGCATTTCTAATGCCTCCTTTTGTCGTTGATGGATATACCTTTTCATAATTGACAAATCCTCCCTGAATTCCATATGCTCTTGTGCATAACCATTATATATATGCATGTTTCTACCACCCTCCCTCGACTCCCACGTCAGAGGCTGACAACAGCCCCAAAAACTAGATAGTGAGACCTCCTCCATTGACTTGCTCTACACACTCATTTTCACAACCAAGGAGCTACTAGATTAACTAATCTCCAAGGTATCCCGAAGCCCGTACTTAGGATTGTTCCAAGCAATCAACCCAATGCCATGATCTTGCTGTACAACAAAAATTCCACCCTTACCAGCACTCAACTTCCTCCGATAACTGCAGACACCACCAGTTACCACCCTTGAGTCCAACACCCTAACCAGAATCTTACAGAAGTTACAAAGTGACCTCAGCCCCAACCATTGGGCCTGAGGATATACTAACCAAAAACAATGACCGAAGTTCAAATTGTTACCCCATTTATAGAAGATGTAGGTCTGAAGTCTGATGCAAGTCTAGAAATTGGTACTCATGATGTTGAGATCCCAATGCTCCACCATAATTTCGCATATTTTTGCTTCATCCTTCATCCTTACCCACGCCTTCCTCCCATCCGCTATCTGAGCAATTCAGATCAAAGGGATTAAATGCTTCTCACGGTGCCCCATTTTCTTACATGCTCGTGTGTTGGAACAACGACCACTATAATTTTTTTTATGCTGCGAGGCCTGGGCTGTCACGTTGTAATACCTCCCAGTACCAAGTGTAGTACATATGCGATGGGAGGAGCCACGTTGTAGTAGAAAGTCGAGCAGACTTATTCTATGAGGCGCGAGGACAGGCCAGGCTGAGTTAACACTGATGAGATAGTGGCTGGGGAGTAGGGGATGGATCATATCAAATGGAGGCATCTCAGAATGAAATTAAAAAGGTTGACGAGGGTTAGGGAGAAGAAATGACATGGAAGAATAGGGGAGGGGAGGTAAGAGGTGGGGGGGAAAACGAAGAGGATGAAGGGAGAGAGGGTGGGGCAAGGGGTATATAGGTGCTAACCCTAAATTAACCTTGTTTCTTTTATTTCGTAAACTCTTGATCCTACCAAGAGTGCCTTCCCTAGTCCAATGCTTGAAAACCTTAACCATGATTGAGGAATGTGTAGTGTTTCCTCTATTTCATTCACTATACTTCTTTATGCATTCAACTGGTAGGCCAAATTTGCTTGCTTATCTGCTTCCTATTTATTCTCTCTTAGGACGTGAAAGAATAACACCAAATCAAAGAGAGGAATTATACCTTGGGATCTCTTAATGATTTGGTTTAGATTCATATTTTTTGCTGATGAAATGTATTTCATATGTTTTATTATCAACATTGAGTCTCCTAGGACTTGGATCTTCCTGATGCTCTTTTTTTGAGCCAGAGAAAGTCTGAGGGAAAAACAATAAGCCCCATCTTTATTTCTTGTCTTCCTTCCTAGGCCCGAGGCATATATGTCTTTGATGTTTCCTTCAGAATTAATGAGAATCTCTCCCCCTCCTACCACACCATCATTCTATCAAGTTAACAACCCTTTAAGCTATAAATATAAATTCAACATATACAATAATTAAAGTTTCATATTAAATTTTGTGCATTTGTGTGTGAGCCTTGTCAGGTCTAGTGTTGAACCATCTCTCTAATACCACTTTGTAACCACCTCCCTTCCACCCGTTAAAACTTCAAGGATTGAGGAAGGTATTAACTAGTTGACCCTATCCCCATGCTCTATTATGGAGATGGGGTTATCAAAAGCTTCAATTTTCAAGTCTTTGGAATTTAATTCTGATATGACCATGATGGCTAGCTTGTTAGGGCCTTTTTGATGATATAAAATTTACCTTACTCTAACTTCTAGGTCAAAATTTAGAACTGTTATATTTTTTGGCTTATTAGTAGAGGCCATGTAGCACCCACATGTCCGTAGTGGGGCTCGTTGAACCACATCATCTCAACACCTCCATATTATGGGTCTTCCCCCTCGACTCCCTCTCCTCCAAACCCAGCTTGAGGCCCAACGGTCAAGATTCGATGATATCTCAAAATCAAGATTTCCTCTTTATGATTGAGCACTTTGGGTTGACGGTTGAGGTTTTTATAAATGCATCGATATGATGCCTTTACACAGGTTAAGTTCCATGAATATCTTGAAGTTCCAAGGGTTTGATAGCATGGTTCGATAAACAAGGTTCCATCCTCATCACACTCTCCTCTTTTTTGTGCCTACTCGTTATGCTCCCGCCTCGGCCGAATACAACTAGTAATGTAGGCCCCTCAATGGTGGCACCAAATGTCGATATGGGTGGCTCTTCATGAATATCAATCATAGAACATATGTAGGTTGTTTGATGCTAATCCCAACTTTGGCCCCACCATCGCTAATTAAACATCAACTATGTGGGGACCCCTTAATTGATCTCAACCATTCATCTTAATTGGTAATGTGTTTCACCCAACTAACTTGTGTGAGGTTTAACACCCATTTCTTCAGTTAAACAAAGATTCTACTCTCTATATCTTTGGGCCAATCAAAATAAATTTTCTCCTACTATAAAGAAATCTAATATGCTTTATGCTTATTGTAAAGAGTTCTAACCACGGAGATTCACCCCCTTTTATCATAGAGATTATTAATATATAAATAATAATTATTGTAATACCAAGGCTAATACCATGACTTGCCAATATCATATCCCCAATAATCCATAACTCATTTTATATGACACTTATTCATATGAAATTTTTTCATTAATGAATTTAATTAAAAGGACAAAAGAAACATAACTACTTTGGAAATACATCTCATGTTTTCATTTGTGTATACTACTATGCATATTCTAAAGTATTATATGGAGGTTAAATTATCCAATAAACCCAATAATTGATAATTAAATTAAAAAAGCGATATTCTAAAATTCAAATACCTATAGGAAAAATTAATACTAATAAAAATGTTTAAAATAAAGTTATAATTTAGATCATTTTAATGATTTTTTTTCAATGTTGGCAATGTGATATGCAGAGTAATTTTTTTTGATATAGTTGTGTGTAGGATGTTTAATTTTGTTCAACATTTCAAGTGGACACTCCACCCATCATCAGAGACCTAAGAAATTTGATTGATTACAAACGAGCATTGTGAATCCCTTAATAGGAAACATCTTTCACAATTTGCAATTAAAGAATACTATTAGAATAATAAAATAAATTAACTCATGAACAATATAGCATAATAATAAAATAGTTGTCCAAAGATATATATATATAAAGAATATGCCAAGCGAAATGATTTAGTATATAATGAATTAATTATTTAATTAAAAGAAAAAGAAATGAAATATAGAAATTAGGAGGGTTACAAGGAAATTAAGGCACATGGGTAAATGATAGAACACATACACACACACACATATCCTTGTCTTTTAATTTAAATGTCATTCACCATTTCCTCTTATTTTCCTCTTAACTCTACAATTTTTTATATTTTATTTTAGTAATTTTTAATGGCTAATTCACAGCACTTTTTTGTAACTAATCAAATTTCTGAGGTTCGTGATGATAGGGTGGAGTGTCCACCCAATCAAATTTTTTAGGTCCATGATGATGGGTGGAGTGTCCACTTAAACATTGGACAAGACTAAACATTCTCCACATAGTTGTATCGGAAAAATTGCTCTGATTATGAATAGTTGTCGAAATATACACTCTCTCAATGTGAGATGTATGGTGAGGTAAGTTTTTTTATCTAAGAATATTTTTAAGCATGGACATTCATCCTTGCTTTAACATGAAGATTCTTAAATTTAAATATGTTTTGTTACAATACCATGGCTTATTAATACCGCATGTCCAAAAGTCACAACTCATGTTCATATGACATTATTTTAATGAATCACATTAATTAATAGGGTATAAAGGGTATAAATACTTTTGAGATAAATATCAACCTTTGATTTGTGACTACTACTAAGAATATTCTAGAATATTTAGTGGCCCCTTACTTCAAGTTTAAGATCCTTAACCCTAGAAGCTAACCCCCTTACATCAGGGTTAAGATCCTTAACCCTATAAACTAACCATCAACCAAGGTTAAGATCTTTAACCCTGTAAACTAACCATACCATGGATTATCAATACTATGTGCCCAAAAATCTATAACTCACCTCACATGGCATTTTTTATTTATTAATCAATTTAATTGTAACTGCAAAAATGACATAACTATTTTGGAGATAAATCTCTACCATTGATTAGTATATAGTACTATGAATATTCTAGAATATTTCATGAAAGTTAAATCCATACCATTCACCTAATAATTATTCATAATTAAATTAAAATTATGAAATCCCTATTCCAAAATTGACATATATATCTAAATAATTATTGATAATTAAATTAGAATTATGTAATTCTTATTTGAGAATAGGCACACCTATTAGGGTAATTACTAGGGTATCCATATAAATTAAATGGATAGTAAAATTGGATACGAATTAAAACACTTCCCTCATAATACATATCTCACTGTCTTTCACAAATAATTTTAGTTTTTTACTATAAAACTAAAAAATAATTTAACTTTGTCGTGAATTTAATGTGCCTATGGATATGACATCCCTTATGGCTACCTCTCTCCTATGCATTCTACCACTTAAAGAAAAATTTATGGGACCTTCCTTCTCAACGAGGGAGGAAAAGACCCCTTGGCATGATTCTTGTATACATGTCTATGTGAATTGGCAGCACTTCAATATACTCATCCTTGGATACTAGTTTTAGCTTTGTCTCATCCATCATTGCCTCCTTTGATTGTTGCTTTTTCCCACCATGCACCATTCTAAGGTGGGTTTCCTTCCATTTTCTTTGTTGACTTTGCCCCCTACCCTGACAACCTTTTCTGATGCTGAAGACCTAGTCCCAAGCACGCTGTTGTTACAAACTACCTAGAAAGTTTTAATGGCCTCTCACTTTCATGATCATCCTATGTAGCTCCCCTCCCATCTATATCCTAGTCTCTATGACATCTTTCTACCACCAATATCCATGACTCGTCCATGAGCTCATTGTCGAAATAAAAGTGGAGGTCATAGTGCTTCAGGCTCCAGGGGATGCTTATAAGAAGAGTCTTCATCCCATAGCTTCCATGCTAACACACCTCTAAACGTTCAACAGGAAATCGTCTTATCAAAGGTCACACTAGATTTAGAAGTCATGGTTGGCATAACCTCTTTTGTTCGATAGATAGGAAATTAGCGATGCCACCAAAATCAAAATATATTGATTTATACTAGCATGTTAGGTTGTTGCTCGAAAAAATTATGGTTGATACGATATAATCCCATGCCGATCTCATGCATAAACACAACACGCTTAGAGATCTTATGCTTGATGTGCAAGGTTGACTTGCCAGAGAGGGGATCACTGCTTGACTCTGTAATTTCACACCCACGCAAGGTTGAGGAATAGCCAATTAACCTTGATACTTCAGTGCCATCCAAATGTTTGGGTTTCCTACATTCTATCTTTTCAGCTTTGGCTCTTGTCCTAGTGGTTTCCCCATGGTGAAGCAACAATATATTTTCACATTCTCAAATATTTGACTTTATATTGTCTTGCTTTCTTAGTAGTTTCCAAAGTAATAAGTAGGAGATAGTAATACTAGCATATCTTATGTAATAATAAACATAACAATAATAATATGATATATTTTTAAATAATATTTATCTTTAAATGCAACATAAAATATAACTTTACTATTAAATAATAAAAATAATTAAATTATATATTTTGAAAATGTATTGTTATTTTCGATAGAATGATGCTTGTGGAGTATAAGTTTAAACTGATTTTGTTTGGGGAAGAGTTAGTTTGCAAAGAAATGCAATCCCTTATCCTTTTCCACTTGCCCTGAATAATTTAAGTTAGATTACATTAAATGTTATTAATGAGTATTCTAGTGTTGGTTCGATAACTATGTTAGGATATGTTTTCAATACTGATATGATAACTAAAATGTAACGGAGCTTTTGAGATTCATTTATGTGAAGAAAGTAAATCTATACACGAAGAAATGTTAAAATTGCGACTTGATTCTTAAGTTAACTTGAAGATGCAGAAGATCATGATTGATTTAGTTGACCGCAAATTCAATATGTCCGAGGGGTAGAAAATTTGAGAGCCACACTGAACACATTTTGTCGCTGGCCTCTCCAAATTATGTCTAAAGCAGCGCTCACGGTATCGTATAAAGAATATATGCACTTTTTTCATTGTTAATCTGCGTAACTGCCAACAAGTTCTCCATATTCTTTGTGTACGACACAATCGCCCATGAAAACTGCTACAGCACGATTAATTTGTGTATCCGTAAGCTTCAATTATGTTACATGTTACAATGGTATAGATCGCATTAACATTTTGTCGGTTAACTGACTAACATGCGGAGGAGATCTTTTAATGTACTTTCGTTCGTTTAATTTTTTTAATTCAAAATATTATTTTGTGATTATAATTTTAATTATTTTATTTTTAATTTAAATTTTATGTGTATGTTTATAATAACTTAGAATGTTAAGGTAATGTTTGTTTTTTCATTAATTAATGGAATTTTGAAATGTTAATTACTTTGTTCCATTTTCAGTTGTGTGTAATTTTTCAAATTTACTTAATATAATAGAAATTATTAAATGATAAATAAAATTATTTATTGTATTCAAGTAACAAAATTTCAAATAGCAATTATCAAATAATAAATTATGTAAATTATCAATTAACAATAATAAATATTTAGATATAATTAACACAATTATATATATTAAATAGTGGTTAAGTACCATAAATATCAGCTCATCATAAACATCAAAACACTTTCTTTATTATACATTTCAAATTTCTACTTTTAAAAAAAATTAAAAATAACTAAACCATAATTTTATTTTAAAAAACTACTATTACTATTATTATTAGAAGAATTAATATATAAGTTAATATATATACATTTAAAAAAACAAGATTAGAGATTCACTTCCACTTTATTATAGAATTTTTTAATGGCTAAATATGTTTTGTTATAATAGCATAAGCGAGAACCATAATTTATCAATATTACATACCCAAAAAACCATTACTCATTTCATATGATACTTGTTCATTTAACATTTTCTTAATTAATAAAAAAAAAATACGTAATTACTTTGAAAATAAATCTATATCTTTAATTCATAAATGCTATTAAAAATATTTTAAAATATTCCACAACTTTTAAATCTTTGTTATCCACCTAATAATTATGAATAACTAAATTAAAATTATACAACCCCTATTTCTAAATAAACATACCTATCAACATATTTATTAAATTAATTTTACCACATCTTATAAATTTTCTTCAATAAAATGCCTGACCTTAATTAAACACAATATACCTGCACTACTTGTCAAGCGAAATACATATAAATATCTCAACTCTGTTGCTTATTATTTTTTATGCGTCTGCCAAAAGCTATAACAATATGAGTTATATTACACATTAAGCAATCAAATAATCATTTTTATAAGTGATTCATTTATTAAATAATTTTTTTAATTAAAAATAAAACAAATAAACCTATTTACATTTAAAATACATAATTTTATATATTTTAAACCAACAGGAATATTTATTTTTAATTTTATTTCATCCATAACAAAATTTTCATAATTAACTTTTCCAAAAACATACATTTACAAATCTAATAAATATTTTAAGTTAATAATTTTCTTTTAGATGAGCATAATTTGATTAAATAAATAAATTAAATATTTATATATTAAAATTATATAGTTAAATTTGACAAGCCACACGTTGTTTGAGGTATCAATAAAAAAAAATAAAGAGAACTTTGAATGATCGGTTGAGAAACCTATAAATAACAATAAAACCTAAAAGGGATAAATGTTAGAAGAGATTGTGTAGATTTTTTTATTTAAGAGATTTTTTTATAATTTATAAAGACTCCACTTAAACTAATTCCCTAAGTAAAATAAAGGAGGAAAAAAATATACTTGTAAATAGGTATAATTAAAATGTTAAATAACGGACAAATGAACATAGCTCAAGCAATGAAAGATACAATTACTTTAGCCAACTTTACTAAAGTTTTTACACATTTCATTATCATGAGGTAACATATTTTTGTGGTGAGGCATGCTAATTGAAAGTGCACCATGTATCCTATGAGTCCATTTTGGTATAGCTTAAAAGTGCCTTTACCTTTTGTTTGGTTTAGTGTGGCTCTTGAGTTAGGAAAATATTAAAATAAATTTCCATCCATGTTGAGTGGTGATGTGGAGTAAGAAAGGATTTGATGTTACTGTATGTCTATCATCATGGTGATCTACTCATTGGCCGTTCTGCATCACAGTTAATGATAAAAGTATGTTGAACCTAACGTTATATGGATGTGCTAGAACATGTATGTTAATATGGAATGGAAATTTAACCAAAATATAGACTTTGGTGTAGAGATGAAGTAAAAAATATGAGGGACTTCGAATAATAGAGACACAATGATACAAAAAACGGATAAAGTAAAGAAGGATGTATTTTTATTACTTTGCAAAAGTTAGCAATGTGCATTTTATTTAATGTAAAGGTAAAGTTAGATTTCCTTTAAACATAGACGGTAGAAATATAGGAACCTTTCATGTTTCCGAGATCTAGATAGAAACATTGGAAGCCATGATTGTTATATTATAAATGTATGTCTCTCAACTTGTGAAATCAAGAGGATATTATCTATGTACTCGTGTTATTTTGTAATTTAAGTTAACAACTATATACATCAAGAACCATATAAGTTGTGCAAAATATTGATTAAGGGGATAATCTAATGTTAGCATGAAATAACTTGTATAGCATACACCATGTTAAAAGAAATCCCTCTAATTAGGATAGCCAATAACGAGTGTATTATCTAAGATATTTTTGAAACTACATTTTCTTCTACTAATTGTATGTCATTATGGATACACTAGTTAATATTTTCATATATGACTGAAAAAAATCTATGTTTGCATTATGTCCAAATGGGAAATAAAAATAAAACTCCAAGAATTATGTCCCATATCTTATAGCATGATGAATAGTGGATATGTTGGAGTGTTACTAATGAGTTGAATCAATGTTGGAAAAGGAGACATAGAAATATAATGTATATATCATGTTAGAATGCAATGGAAATAATCACATGATGTATTTGAATAATATAATACACATATAAATACATGACCCATGCCATTTTGATTCATATTGCAAGAGGTGTTTTGGAATCTTGATGATTGTTCCTATTCATTTGTGACTCTTCATATTACTTATCATGTGAATATTGTTGGAAACTAGGGAAATCTTGAGAGGAGGGGTGAACTAGTATTTCAAAAAATTTAACAAATATTTACCCAAACAATCACAATCAATAACATAGAATTTCACCAATAACGTAACATTTAAACACAAAAAGTTTATATCGAAACACATGTTATATAAAAATATAAATTATTTTTTATTATGATGTAAATGAAAACACCAACATCATATTACATCAAGTTATGTATGCCACAACCTACTAGAAACTCCAATCCCCTTTTCTTTGCAAGTACCAACTTACTGGAAGCACTGACTCCCAATGTTTACTGACACCAAACTATTGAAGGAATTGACCCCCTGTTATTTATAAGGACCAACCTAAAGGAGGTTCCAACCCCTTGATATAAAAGAACTTACTTTCTATACCCATTATATCCATCTTTTATTCATTTTGAAACTCAAATCCATAAGGTATTTACACAAAATACTGTTGAACCAATTGTATAGCCCTCATATCTACCAATGTTACTTTGCTCTAATGTTCAAATCCTTCACAGATCTATCCTACAACCCAACTCATTACTATTCCTTCATATATGAACCTCCCTTTTGGCCCAAATTTGATCACAACATGTAGATCTACTCTACATCTCTCCGCCTCAAGCTTATATTTGATCTCAACATTTAGGTATTTTCTTTTCTTTCTCTGCATTAAAATTTCTTCCTTTAAATAATAGACTCTATATATCAAGGTATTTTATTCCATTGATCCTTAATCAAATCCCTACACCTCCTTTTCAAGTATGCTTAACATCTCTTCACATCTAGATTGTACATATATGCCTTCTCTCTAACAAATCCACTCAATTCGGCAAAAATATCTCTTTGATCTAAAGCTCTCTTCTCACAGAAAGCCTCAAATCTCTATATTGCATTGATTTCAACCTTCGTGCTGATATTTGTTGCAATTACACATTGTATCTCCATCATACTTTCACAACATAACTCTCTATATCTTGAATCTACTATATCACACAGGCGTCATATTTTCCATTCTCAACATTATTGTAGCTCTATATCTACAATGATATGTATATCTATCCATTATTCAATGCTAATTTATTCATTCCACACACGTTTCTTTCTCTATGGTGTATTCACCACCTCTCTCTCTCTCTCTCTCTCTCTCTCTCTCTCTCTCTGTTTTGCATCAATTCTCAATCAACCTATGCCACCTTGAATCATGTTATATACACTTCATTAAACGATTTTTCAATAAGAAGACTTTAGTTATTCAAAATAATTTGGCACTTGAACACCAATATTTTGTTTTGTAGACCTTCCTAGAGAGCTCCTAGATGCATGCAACCCTCGGCAAGAAACATAATCTTAGACCATAACGTGATTTAATTAAATTCACAAAACAATTAAGAAACATAAATATTTCATAGGTGCATCAAGCTATTCGATTGATATTGATGGTTGAAATATCATTGTGACCCCCCTATCCATCTAAGAATTAGCATAGGGGGGTGATCCATGATCTGTCACATATGTTACTTCAATCCCACCATCCCCTCTCGATGCACTAAACAAAATCTAGAAACTAGTTCGATCTAATGAAGAGGACAATACTTTAGGGCCCCCATGTTTTCTTGAGTTTCAATGAGGTGGTTCCATAATTTTTCATATATGCCCCCAATCTAGCATGCTACATCACTTTGCCTATCCCACCAAACTACCACTAATGAATATACATGGCCAATTTCTTTAACACTATGGAGCCTTACATAACTAAATATGGTGCAAATATCGAGGTTTTGCTACGTTACCTACACATAAAAAAATTTACATCTGTCATTGCATGTCATTTCCATGTGTCACTCAAAAGGGTACCACTTAGCCACCCAAACTGTCCAAATCAACCTTCCAAATTTCATGTTCATAGAGTGCCACATCATCACCTTTGTTGCATAACTACCACCCATTGCCACTTAGTTGCTACCTCATGTTACCACCTATTGCATCAAAAAGTGTGTGAAGGGCTTCTGCCTACTACTCAACACTCTTTACTACTTATGTGCACTTCATTGGCCCTGGAAGTTAGATAATCACTTGTGTGCTTAAATGTATCCATTGTGACTAGGAGCATTAGTGGCCATCATTTGGCTCCCATTTGAATGAGTGGCCACTAATTGGACTAGAAGTTTGATAAGTTCTTAGGTGCTTATACCTAGCCCCCGATAATAGCCCCGTGTTTATTTTCCATTTAAGAAAAATAAGCCAAGGTCATGGGACACATAGTCCAGGTTGAATGGATAGAAAAACATTAAAGTGAACATCACTTGTGGTTAATTAATGCATATGGAAATTGCCAATTACATTGGCAAAGACAAAATGAAATAAATGATAATTTAATATGATAAATAAAGGAAATAGGATAAAAGGGAGATGAAGAGACACAAATATGCATGAAATGGAAAATGAAGGAAATTGAAGGAAAAATAAAGGAAAAGTAAACAAAAGGAGAGGTAGAACATTCTATGCCTGTCTTAGTCACTTTTACACTCATACACACTTAGAGAATTCAAGCATTCACTTGGACATTAAGGCATTCTCACTTGGACTCGGAGAGAGAAAGCACTTGAATAGAAGAAAACAAGAAAATCAATTCATGGGAAACAAAAGAGAAGGTTGGAAAAGCAGCTACAATAGGAGAACATTGTAGGTAACAAGTTCCATGTGTGATTTCATTGTTGAGATTTGAATTCATGGTACATGAATTTGGTTATTTGGTTTCTTTTCTATCATTGGAAGGGGGTTTCCTTGGATTGATAGTGGTTTCATCCTTGCCTTTCCATTTCCTAAATAGCCATGTTCTAGTGGGTTACATGTTGTGATTAAGCTTTGGATGGTGGGTAGACTTTAGATCCTGGTAAGGCGGTCTCAGAAAAATTTCCAAGGGTCGAGGGTGAAGATGGGATTTCACCTTGGAACTCTTGTCGGATGGGTGGAGACAAGAAATTTCCTTGGGGTATGGTGAAGAAAGTCAGAGGCATCCAAGCTTGTTTGGCATTAATTATTTCTGGGCCGGTTTAGGTGAAATCACTATCATTGAAGGTTGAGGTGGTTTGGCCTTTGGAAGCCCTAGTTGAGTTTATTTTGGTTTAACCCATATGATCCCACATTCATGCTTGGAATATGGCACAACCGTCATTGGATGAAATAGAGATTTGTTTCAACACAATCTATGGTCGGGTGGTATGTGGAAGTATCTGATTTTGGTTGACTTTATGCATATGTTATTATGTGTTATTCCTTATTAAGATCAATGAGCACTTGTATTGGTTATTGCGTTGATTTTATGACTAGTTTGTCATGGATTTATTCTGGTTAAATTTTGGTTATAGGCATGATACATTATTGTTATGTAATGTGCTCTTGTTATGGAACTTACTTATGGTTTTATAAGCCTTTTTGTAGCTAGTTTGACAAGGCATTGAGCCTTCTTGATGGTTATGTGATGAAGTTAACAACATAGTGAAAATATATGCATTCATGACCTATAGTTACTATGTTTACCATGTGTCTCATGAAATGTTTATCATGTGTTTGGAAAGTTCTATGTGAGACCTAGCCTTAGTGTGCATTATACTCACTTATTATCATCTTAGATTGAATTCTAGAAATGCATGGGTTATTCTATGTAGCTGGTCTATAGCTACCCTGAAAATCTGAAATTGGGTTGCTAGTTGCACCCTCTAAACTGAGAGATATCGGTTGCTACTCCATGGAGGAAGTAAGAATTTTTTCTTAGAGGAAGTCTAGTAAGAATTTTTTTTTCTTAGAGAAAGTCTATATTTTTCTTAGAGTTTCCATTTAACTTTTTTTTTTTTTTGTTTTAGCTCAAACTATGTAATTCCCAAAGGCTGCCCATTTTGTTTCTTGTTAGTGGTTTCCCCATAGTGGGGCAGCTATATATTTGGTATTCTCACGTCTTGGATAGTTAGCTAAAGTTGATTTTGTTAATTTTTTACTCTATGGTTTATTCTCTTTAGTTTGCTATCTAAAGTAACACGTAAGAGATAGTAATACTAACATATATTATGTAAATACTTGATATCTCAATGTAAAACTTGGCTTCCAAGTGGATAGGAGAAAGAGAGTGATAGTGACATTAAATTTAAATATTGGTATATTAAATATTTGATATTATTATTAATATACCAATTATAATAATAAGGTCATATATTTTTAACTGATATTTATCTTTGATTTTGTGTGAAAAACAAAATATTATAAAAATACTTTACTCACATCCAATAATTTTTTTTTATTATTATTAAAATTATATATTTTAAAATAAACTAATAAAAATAAATAAATTATACATTTTCCTGTTTTTAACAAAATGTAGTTCTTGGAGTATAAGCTTCGAGTGGTTTTGTTTCCTGAAAATTTCATTTGTTGGAAAAATCTAATCCTTTAGGATAATATTGAATTACATTATCTGTGATTAATTACCATTTCATAACTATATTAAGTTTTCTAGTACTGTTTGTTCCATAGCTATGTTAAGATAAGTTTTCTAATACTGATATAATAACTAAATTAGAATAAATTTTGTTACTGATTAAAAAGTATCTCTAGTGAAGGTTTTGAGATCCATCTATGTGAAAAAAGTAAGCCTATTCACGCAGAAATGTTAAAACTGCGACTGGATTCTTAGTTTAACTTTAAGATGCAGCGGATCATGATTGATTTAGTTCACGAAAAATTCAATGTGTCTCTGGGGGAGAGAATTTGAGAGCCACCCTGAAGACATTTTGTCGGTGCCCTCTCCAAATTAGGTGTAAAGCAGCGCTGACGTCATCGTTGAAAGAATTTGTGCACTCATTTCATTGTTAATCTGCGTAACTGCCAACAAGTTCTCCATTATTCCTTGTGTATTACACTATGGCCCAGAAATTTCATCACATACAATGAATTAAGTCGCAGGATAGAAACTCCAATTGGTTGAACACGCCGACTTGCAACCGAAATTTTTGAATTAAACAATCATTGACCATAGCAATTACACAATCGAAGATATGACTGCAGATTTCTAAACTCCTCAACACGTCTGAATGTCTTGTGTTTCGGCTGTGTGATTAATTAATAGGTGTCGCGTGAGTGTTGCCCTCACAGGACCCATCAATACTCTGCATAAGAGTTTATATGCACTACGCATTTCGTTGACATATATCTCTAAATTACTTTTTATAAGTTGTAAGTTATAAAAAATTTACTTTCGTTCTTTTAATTATTTTAATTCAAAATATTATTATATGATTATAATTTTAATTATTTTATTTTTTAATCTAAATTATTATTGTAGGTTTAGAATTTAATGTTGTATTTTTTCTGTTAATTAATTGAATTTTGAAGTGTTAATTAATTGGCTGTATTTTCAGTTTTATCAGTTTTATGTTTAATTTTTCACATTTACTTAATATAAAATTATATTAGAAATTATTAAATTATAAATAAAATTATGTATATTATTTAAATAACAAAATTTTAAATAGCAATTATAAAATAATAAATTATGCAAATTATTATATAAAAATAATATATATTTATACATAATTAACACAATTATATATATTAAATATCATTTTATTAATGGTAAATATCAAAACATTTATTTTATTATACATTTCAAGTTGCTAAAATTTAAAAAACAATTAAAAATAACTAAATCATAACTACGCTGTAAAGCATTTCTCCTGTGAGAAGAAGTCTCTCAAATGCCACGTGTGCTAACATGAGATGTTGATTTTCATGTTAGATGATTAAAATAAAATCTGTCATCGGATTGAAAAAGGCAATTATTGTTAGTTATAATTCTATAGAACCTAGAACCTTTTTCACACATTTGAGAGCGTCCTCCTAGCATTTGTTCAATTTGTCAATGGCGCTGTAGGAAGACGGCAAGAAAAACCAGTTACCATTCCAAATCGGCCAACGTTGGAGCGTCTTCCTTGCACTTGTTCAACTTGTCCATGGGGCTGCAAGAAGACGACAAGACAAACCAGTGATCATTCCAATTCAGCCAAAAATTTGGAAACCTGCCTCGTTTGAAGGTACAACATTAGAAGGCAGCTAGAAGCCACGTTTTCTTTTTCTTAAAAAACCCTCAATTCCCTTGTTTCTTGAAAATATTTTTGTTGCTAATCTTTAGACTTCAACGAACTACAATCGATAGCAAAGGCCATCTAATCTACCGAGTTCACATGCTTATAGGTTTTCTTCGAGGCGGGGCTTCTTACATTTACATCTGTCATCTTTCCATCAGAGGTCGACCCTGCAGAGAGGAAAAGCAAACCATAAACCTTTATACATGGCCCTTACGCTTGGTTTTTCTTTCTTAGTGTTCAAATGCTTGATCTATTTTCTTTTGTATCGCTATGCAGGTAACAAATCTCCATCAATAACATGATCCAACATGAGCCCGAAAACAACCATTTACATTCTAGATTTTGAGTTGTTCGATTTGTTCATTTGTCAATGGCATTGCAGGAAGACGACAAGACAAACTAGTTATCATTCTAGATCAACCAAAAGTAATGATTGAAACATTACCTACAAAACATGTGGTTGACAAAAGCAAATAGCCATATTATCTCTAATAACTATATTCATGCATGAAGCCCAACAAGATTCTTTTGCAGCACTATAAATTTGATTTGTTTGTAATTTAAGGGATCTTGTTGTCGGGTTTGGCTAGTTTTGTATTAGGAGGCCTAGTTTGAATATTTTTAGGTTAAGTGTATTACTCTACAATGATGAGTTATATATATATATATATATAATCACAAAAGTGGAAAAGTTTAACACACCCATCTGTTATGCCATAATGCTTTGAGGATGACACCATGAATCCTGAAAATGATCTCCTGCGGCCTTTTAATGGATCTTGTGATGATGATGCTCGATTGAGAATGAATCTGTGAGAAAAAAATATTATCGCTTATGACCAACTTGAGTCATACAGCTAGTAGACATATCGCCACTTATCTCATAATACATTATATGAAACACTTGAAACATAAATCCTATATACTGTTTGTAATTCTTATTTTTCTAAGTTAAGCAACTTGTATACTATTAATCTATATATAAGGTCTTTTAGGAAGATAGATGTGAAATATTCACTACTCATAATTACTCATTCACTTATTACGTTAAGCAATTTTGCAACAGTTGAGCACTAATCATTTGATTGAAAATTATAAACGTTTACAATAAGTTATGAATAACACACAATTTACAATTTCGAGGAAATATGCTTATAAAAAGAATTGGTGAAGAATTGAATATTTTATTTGTATTGGTTGATATAAAAGAATATGAAGAAAATATCCATTTTCTTCCTTCACCATGTAGATGAAATCAGTTGAAAAATAAGCTGAATGTAAAAAATAGAATAGAACTATAATCATGCTCGAAGCTTGTGATACTTTTTATATGAAGTTTTATTTTTGTGAAGATTGTGATATTTTTTATATTAAGTTTTTATTTTTTTTTAAATTTGTATGTAAAACCATATATATATATATATACTTCATGAAATTAAGATTATAAAAATTATTAAGTGATATATATATATATTTTTTACTTTATTTTTGAAAAGTTTGGCTATAAAGAAAATTTATATTCATTTTTTTTGGTTAAATTATAGAAAAATAGTTAATAAAAATATAACTTAAATTATAAACGATGTTTCCTAAATTTTATGGGATTAAGATTATGAAAATTTATGCTTTCAATTTTAATTAATATTTAGATATAAATATTTATTCATTCATATATATATATCGAAATATAAATTTTCTATATAAATAATTATTATGTTAATTTCAAGTTAAATAAATTCCATTTTCTTTTCAATTTCTCCTTTTCCATTTTTTTGCAATTTTTATGTGTGTTTTCTATTTGCATATTAAAACATACAAATTATTTTATAGTTTTCTTGGTTTTAAATGTTAGGATTTTTGTTTTAAATATCAAGGCATGTTAATTTAATTTGTATTATTAGAATATTATAGTTATATATATATATAGGTTTTATAAGTAAAGAATTTTTGGGTTGATAATCTTTCGAAAAAGTCTTTCTCTTATTTCTATTTTATCCTTTTTGTCCTAATCTTGACCGTGAGATCGATTATTAGACTATAGGCCATTGCCGTATTTGCTACAAGAGGAGGGTTGCGTTTCCTGTAGCACAAGGAGGACAAGGGGAGCATAAGGGGGACGAGGAGGGCTAGGAGGAGGATTCCTTTGTTGACAGCTTTGCTCTGCATCTCGATCTAGCACCCCTTGCACCATAACCGATTATGTCTGGTAGTTATGGTATACATGGTATACATTCCTCTGGGTTACTAATCATCTCTCATCCCATATAAATATCTCAGATTCATAGCCTTTTGCAAATTTGTAACTTTTACATACGGCCTTAGCCAGATGTTCTACCTCTTTAGATCATAAGTGTTTCACTCTACTCCATGGTTTGGCCCCTTATTAAAATAATGTCGATTTAAGGGTTTCAGTATTGAGTTGCTTTGTATTAATTTTGACCTTCTAAGTCTTGCAACTCTTCCTTTGGTCACATCGACCCGAACGATTTTGCGACAACCCAGGCCAAAAAGGAGTGTTTAAGAGATTTGACTTATCACTATGAAATAATTTATTCTTAGCATATATACTATATTTTGTAAAGTTATGCATAGTAAAATGTATTCCCTTTAACTTTACTATGAGAAATTCTCTAGAGGTCTTTTTTTTGAAATTGCTCAGTTTTTTTTTGGTTACTTTTGACAAGCATGTAAAAGGCTCACAATAGTTTACTCAAGGTTGTGTGCATGCGGGCTTTTCCTCATGATTGGTGATTCTTTCTATATGAGCAGAAATTGAAACTTAATTTTATTCTTTATTCTTTATTTCAAAAGAGATTTGCTGCATATATCATCTACTCTATCATTTTGTAAAATTACAAAACACACTACTATTTTGAGAACTTGTAGACTTCCACATGAGTTAGCAGTTGTTGACCCATTGTAGATGTATTCTATCATTTTGTAAAATTACAAAATACACTACAATTTTGAGAACTTGTAGACTCGTGACATGAGTTAGCAGTTGCTGACCCATTGTAGATGTATTCTATCATTTCCTAAAATTACAAAATACACTACTATTTTGAGAACTTGTAGACTCGCAACATGCAGTTATTGACCCATTGTAGAAATATTCCCATCAAAATGTATTCTATCATTTTGTAAAATTACAAAATGCACTACTATTTTGAGAACTTGTAGACTCGCCACATCAGTTAGCAGTTGTTGACCCATTGTAGAAATATTAGTTACTGGGTCAAATTCCCCAGTACAGTTAATCAATATGTAAATTCCCTGTATTCTATCATTTTGTAAAATTACAAAATACATCACTATTTTGAGAACTTGTAGACTCGGAACATGCAGCTGTTGACCCATTGTAGAAATATTCCCATCAAAATGTATTCTATCATTTTGTAAAATTACAAAATACACTACTATTTTAACAACTTGTAGACTCGCGACATGAGTTAGCAATTGTTGACCCATTGTAGATGTATTCTATCATTTTGTAAAATTAAAAAATACACTACTATTTTGAGAACTTGTAGACTCGCGACATGAGTTAGCAGTTGTTGACCCATTGTAGAAATATTAGTTACTAGTTAGATTCCTATCATTTGGTAAAATTACAAAATACACTACTATTTTGAAAACTTGTAGACTCGTGAAATGAGTTAGCAGTTGTTGATCCATTGTAGAAATATTAGTTACTCGGTCAGATTCCCCAGTACAGTTAATGTGTAAATTCCCATCAAAATGTAAATTCCCAGTATTCTATCATTTTGTAAAATTACAAAATACACTACTATTTTGAGAACTTGTAGACTCATGACATGACTTAGCAGTGGTTAACCCATTATAGAAATATTAGTTACTGGGTCAGATTCCATAGTACAGTTAATCAAAATGTAAATTCCCAGTATTCTATCATTTTGTAAAATTACAAAATACACTACTATTTTGAGAACTTGTAGGCTCGCGACATGTAGTTGTTGACCCATTGTAGAAATATTCCCATCAAAATGTATTCTATCATTTTGTAAAATTACAAAATACACTACTATTTTGAGAACTTGTAGACTCCCGACATGACTTAGCAGTTGTTGACCCATTGTAGATGTATTCTACCATTTTATAAAATTACAAAATACACTACTGTTTTGAGAACTTGTAGACTCACGACATGAGTTAGTAGTTGTTGTCCCATTGTAGAAATATTAGTTACTGGGTCAGATTCCCCAGTACAGTTAATCAAAATGTAAATTCCCAAGTCTCCTGAAACATAACATATGATTAAAAAGAAATGAAAAAAATTCCAAAAATGTTGACTTATTTCTTCTATGCTATTGCTTCTTAGGCCATTGCCTTATGATGTTTAGTTTGCAACATGTGGGGCAAATGCTAGTTTTATTACGCCGTAGGGCACCCCTCTAAAATAAATTCCTTCCCAAAACACCTATGTCTTTTTTAACCTTTTATTTAAGTGTTAGACGATAGAAATAACCTTTACCGTGCGATTGAAAAACTGTATTAGTTCATTGTCATCCTCTACTGGAAAAATTGTATTAGTTCGTTGCAATTCTCTACCAAAATTATGAATATTTGTCATCGTCTCTGGGATCGTTAAAGATCTGTGTGTCGTATAGCCATGACTGCCTCACTGGAATGTATCAATCTCTCTAGAATGTGTCAATCTTTGTGTTGTAGTCCGGATGGTGACCGGAAATGCATATACAATTGCTCGGCTTGCACTGGAACCAGGTCCTGTTCCGAGGCAAGGTGGATTCATCAACTGTCGAGGCCAATAAGCATTCCTCAATTTAGACTCCCATTATTGTTGCAGAGATGGCTGTGAGCATTCTAGTATGCATCAGTGTCATCTAATTTCGGTTCAAGCTCAAGACTGACACTTATGAAATCATGACAACCGCCTACAAGAGAAATTCTACAACCACCTATAAGAGCAAGTCTACATCCAACGACATGCAAGTGTCCCAGAACCTGCAGTGAGTTAATATTCGCCACATGCAGGTCTTTAGCTCTGAGGAGCTCGAGAGAGCCACAGTCAGTTCTAGAAAGACACCGAGGTAGGCTATTGAACCTACTCTTGCATTTTCAGCAGGGTGATATCCGATGACCATGTCGTTGCTATGAAGTGCGCAATTGTGGCTACAGATGTGTAGAAATAATGCAAGGAATTTCACAATAAAGTTGACCTTGTCACATCCAAACCATGCACACCTGCTGAATCCACTAAGGTACTGTGAGGAAAATGATGAGGTGTTGCTAGTCTAAGAGTCCATGGCCGATAGTATGCTGCACGAGCACTTGCATGGAAAGTCACTTTAATTTATCCTTCCTCTTTACTCGAGAAAGTAGCGAAAGCATATATGCCGTCACCTTCCTCTTTACTCTAGCAAGTAGCGACGTCACTAATCAATGCCTCCATTCAATACTAGCCAATAGGAGGAGTATTACGAAGAACCCTATATATTTATTTTTTACATACAAATATATATGAATTATTTGAACTTATAATATATGTATAGTTGGAGTAGGAAATTATTTTTAATTTAAAAAATATCATATTTATATTTTAATATAATATTATATTATTCAAAAAGTATAAATTTAATTTAGAAAAAGAAATAAATGTTTTAAGTAAATTTTTGAATATAAAAATAATAGAAAAATGTATTTTGAGGTTTATATAATGTTAGTATTTATTAATGGAAAATGAAAAATTGTTTTTGGCACTTAGTGGTAATAATCATCTATCAAATTAAAAAAACAAAGATTATAGAAAACGTTTGAAAAAAAAAATTAAAGTTGGACAGTGAATATTTACTATTGCATAAAATTATATCATATTATAAGATTATAATTTAATTTTAAATGAGATTTCTAAAACATATTCACATCATTGGTTAACTACATAAAAATAATTAGAAGTACGTTAAATTTAATAAAAAGTCAAGTAGCATAATCCAAAATGAGTAAAAAGAAAATCATCATCCAAAAAATAAATAAAATTACAAATTTAAAAATAAGAAAAAATTTAATTATCAAAAAATTTGGTATGCATCTTTTATAGAGAAATTATTGATACATTTATTAGAATAAAAATTATTTAAATACTTATTTAGAGTTATTCTTTGTGGTTGAGTGCAAACTAGTGATGGTATTCTTGTGGGCGAGTGTAAACTAGTGATGGTTTCTCGTGGCTCATTAGTGACAATGAAAACTTAACTTGGAGGAATGGTTAGGAGTAATTAGGAAATGAAAGATTAAAAAAAATACCAAAACTTGTATTCAAAATTTTAAAGTGTGAGATTAATTCAAATGTTTAAAACTATTTTAATGGTAACAAATTCCTTTTTTTAAAGATTTATATAATATATACATATATGTATGGTTGACATTAAAATTTTTTATTTAATATGGATATTAAAATATTTTATCTAATATGGGCATTAAAACATTTCACTTATAGACTATTTTGCTTATAACAAAATTTTATATTTTATTTAATTTGTTAATATATTTTCAAATACATATTAATACTACCTAGGATTTTATAGTGGGATTCTTTACTTTGATCAAAATTGATTTTTTTTTTTGTGATCAATAATATATTTTAAATTTTAAATGATGATGATGATGATGATGATGGTTAACATCCGCTGAGACCAAACAATGGTCTATTGGACCTAAAGAATCAAATTTTTTAATTTGATTTAAGATTTTATTCCTATGCTCAAAAAGCTTGGAGAGAAGCCCCTCGAGCTCACTATAATTTTGACATTGTAAAAGGCTAGGAAGGTCAGTATTGTAACAAAGAATGTGAAACTGAGATCTAACGTGGTTGTACGCGGGGCACTCTAAGAGGAAGTGGTTTTCATCCTCGATGTTCCTATTCTCACATATATGGTAGATGCTTTCCATTCATGGCATTTTAGGAACTGCCCAACGACCTGTTTCACTATGGAGCTCATGTGAATTTGTTCTAATCTTTGCTATATTAATTTTCTTCTTTGAGCTAGTTAAAATAGAGAGATACTTTTGATCTTCTAGGGTGGGGTTGATGACCTTCTTATAATAACTTAATTTTCTTTTAGCCGCTAAATCTTTCTCACACCACATTTTTTCTTTGAACTTAGAAGTAACAATATCTTTAATGTTATTTATGCTTTGCAATGCATAATTTTTGTTGATCTCCCAATAGTTTAACCAGGCCCTTGTGTCTTTATGCCACCCTCGATTGAGCCTTAGGTGGTTTTGGTTGGAATTTAAAGCTAGCTTAGGAAGTCTATGATCGTCTATGTTATTGAGTTTGTGCTTGTACAATAGAAACCTAAGCATAGCTAGGCTCTCAATAGGGGAAAGACCTGCTTCTATAAGGAGAATATGATAAGGTGTATTACTTTTAATTTTTAGGTTATAAGTTATAAAATTCTTTTGGATTTGCTCAATCCTTCTCCATGATTCTCTGGAGATGCTGCAACCCCAAACCTCACAGCCATATAAGATAACAAGAGTGGCTAAAGTTTCAAAGAGGAACTTCTTTTTATCCCACATTACGAGGTTTTCTATTTTACAATTATTTTCAAGACCAAAATAATCTTTCCACCCCCCATTAATCCTTCCCTCAATGCTATGGTTCCAGCTGAGCTTGTGATGAATATCAACTCCCAGGTACTTGTAAGAATACACTTCCTCCAAGTTATTATTGTCATACATAAAATTAGTGTAAGTGTCCTTCTTGGATTTGATAATCAAACTTTTGTTTTGTCAATGTTAACAGTCATACCCATGGTAGAGCAGAAATCCTTAAGAAGCTTGAGCTGCTTATCAAGATCAGATGGGCACCTTGCCAAAAGAAAAATATCATCAGCATAGAGAAGAAGGATGACGACTATCCCAGCTAAGATCATGCCATCACATCCTACTTCCTCTAAATAGCCTTCGAGCTTATCGATGTAAATGCAAAATAGGGTAGGGGAGAGGGGGCAACCTTGTTTTACTCCAATGTTACAGTTAATATCTTTCGACCACCCCTCATTGCTCGTTAGCTTGGCAATTACATTCTCGTAGAACCTTATAGCGGTATCTCTCAACTCGAGAGGAACTTTTAGCTCTTCTAATCTATTCCAAAGGTTGTATCTAGGAACCATATCGAAAGCCTTTATAATGTCCACAAAGCAACAAAATAAATTGGATTTATCATTACGACATTCCTCCACAATGATCCTAAGCGTAACAAGGTGGTCTGTTGTTGAGTGATGCCTTCTGAAACCTGCTTGGCCTTTAGCCCGCTTACTTTCACTTTCAATCCATATGCTTAACTTCTTTTCCAAAATACTACCATATAACTTGGCTAAGAGAGGGCTGATCATAATTGTTCGATAATTAGAGGGGTTATTTGTATCCCCACTTTTAAAAATAGGGATAATGAGGCTCTCAGTCCAAGGTTTAGGGAACCCTTGCTTGACTGCTTGATTGAAAAGCTTGTGGATGTGGGGGATGAGGACAAGACCTCAAATTTTTAAGATTTCCGCCTGGTAACCTTCAATGTCCTTAGCTTTCCCATTAGCGAGGCAATTAACCCCAAATTTAATGTCTTCTAAAGAGAAAACTTCTTTCGTTGTGAGAAGGGTTTACAAATTATCCATGATATTTGGAGATTCATAAAGATTTTTAAGATAGGAATTCCAATCGTGAAGAGCAATTTTATTATTATCCTTAGTCTTCCTAGTCAGAATTTGCCTCTAAAATTTCTTAGGAGCTACCTTAGAGAGGTTTAAGAGATTCTCCTGTCTTTGACGAATGTACTACCTCTTTTTCCTTTTAGTTAGGGCTTTGTATATTTTTATCTTGTCCATTTTAAGAGATTCATCAACAGCTTCCTTAATTGCTCTCCTCACACTTTTACAATCTTTTTCATACCATGGATTGGTTTTGCTATTTCTTTTATTATTTGAAACTTCAATTGAGAACTTGTTAATAGAATATGAGAGGGTTGTAGTAAAATTATGATAAAGGTCTTCTATGTTGTCTATACTAGATAAAGGAAGAAAATTAGTTTTTAATTCATTTAGAAAGAGATCATTTTTATTTCTATCAAATATTAAGTTCTTTTGGTTGTAAGTATTATTTTCTATGGGAACTCTATACATGACAAAATTGAGAGTTATAAGTAAAGGCCTATGATTAGAGTCAGGTTTGTGGTCATTTAAGATGTCAAAATTTATTATTTCGTTGTATAATGGGAGATCGGAAATAACGTAGTCTACCACGCTGCTACCAAGTCCATGGATGCAGGTCATCTTGCTGGAATTGGGCCACTTCTTTAGACCATTGCAAATTATGAGATCCTGAGCACTACAAAGCTTGACTAGCTCCGATCCAAACAAACTTTCGCCGAGGTCTTCAGAGCTCCTTTTGTACCTGCTAGCCAGAGTAGGGTCTTTGTCTAACCAAAGAGGATTAGTGTTGGAATGATTGCTTAGAATAATAGTTTGGTTGTTTGAAGTTTGAGCATTAAAGTCACCTATTAAAAGGATACTACTATCATTCCTTAGGCTAGAAATATCATTCTCCAAACCATTGTAAGGTTAGTTTTATCTAGATTCTTCTTCTTATAGAAGCTAGAATTGATGGGGGCAAAATAACATATTGCTATGTAGGACTTTTTATTATTAATGTCTTTGATCTCTATCCAACTATATTGGTTGTGAGGGTCGTTTTTATAAATCCTAACATGGGGGGAGATGTTCTTCTTAATGTAACAAGCTATTCCCCCAATGCCTCTATGGGAGGATCGCTTGTAAAAGGTAGACCATAGCGTAAAGCTATCTATGTTAGGGACCTTAGATTCTTCGTGCTCCCAAGTTTCAACAAGAAAAATAATATCAACATCATTTGAAATCCAACTTAGCTTGGGCCCTTTGTTCCATGGGAAGCCCCGACAATTCCAAGAAAGGATCCGGAGCATGTTTAATTGCTACTGATTACTATCTTTTTGGTTTCTATCTCGAATAAAGGCTTTTCTATTTTTGATTATTGCCCATTTTCCTTCCTTTCTAGCTTCTTTACCTTTTGAACCTCCTTTCTTAATTCTGCTTGATCTTCTAGAATGAGATCTTCATTTATGAATATTCTCGTTCCTTTTAGACTTGAGGTTTTACTAAGTATGTCATACTTATGATCAGTGGAGCTCACCTTTATGCGGATTAGTCTTCCTTTATTCTCAGTTAATTTCCCCAACCTTGTTGCTTCTGTGAGACACATTGTTTTAATTTGTAATCTATTATGTAGTTTTGTCTGGGCTAAGGCTAAAGTATCCTCATCTACTTCCTCTTTTAAACTGAATATTATAAGGTTCAAGGCCCTTTTGTTACGTTTGTTGTCTAATTCTATTAATTTTTTCATTTCATCTTTAATTGGTTTGATATCTAACTTATCTACCACATTATTGAGGGTGAGGCAGCTATTAAATTTTTATTCTAGTTCTTTAATCATGTCTTTCATTTTAAGACTCTCTAAAGTATCAGCATCTCTTTGCTGGGATGGTTAGTTAGTATCTTGGTTTTGTTTTTCTATAACCTGCAATCTAGTATCCATTGCCTCCATTTTATTCTCCAGTAGTTCTATTTTATTTTCTATTTTTTTTTGGATCGTGTCTTCAAGAGATGCAAATTTATTTTCCGGCATGGCTTCTAACTCTTTTTGTAGCTTGGCTTCTCTTTCTTCTCTACATTTCTCTAAAGGCTCTATATACTCATAAAGGCCTTGTAGAGTAACTATGCTAGGTCTGTCCTTGGTAATCTTTGGTAACTGTGGTGAAATATTCATACTTGAAATTATATGAGCAAATATACATTAGAAAAAGAAAAAGATAAGGAATTTGTGCACCTCATATCAGCAAACTTGACTTCAGATTGCGCGTGCCCACCGCTACCCACAAACTGAAGAATATATAGAGTACATTTTTAATTCTTTCACCAAGCCTCAGAGCTCTTTCACTGAAGAATATATGAGAAGAATATATAAAGTACATGTTTAACTCTTTCACTGAGCCTCATAACTCTTTCACCGAAGTATATATAGAGTATGTGTTTAACTTTTTCACTGAGCCTCAGAACTCTTTCACCAAAGAATATATGCAAAGAATATATATAAAGTATGTGTTTAACTCTTTCACCAAGCCTCAAAACTCTTTCACCGAAGAATATATGCAAAGAATATATAGAGTATGTTTTTAACTCTTTCAACTCTTTCACCGAAGAATATATGCCACATCATTGGTTAACCACATAAAATAATTATAAGTACATTAAATTTAATAGAAAGTCAAGTAGCATAATCCAAAATGAGTAAAAAGAAAATCATCATCCAAAAAATAAATAAAATTACAAATTTAAGAATAAGAAAAATTTTAATTATCAAAAAATTTGGTATGCATCTTTTATAGAAAAATTATTGATACATTTATTAAAATAAAAAAGAATAAAAATTATTTAAATACTTAGATATATATATATATATATATATATATATATATATATATATATATATATATATATATATATATAAACACTTAAATGAATTACACATTTCTCTCTTTGTAGAAAATCACTAAATTATTTTACTTTTAACTCCTTCTTTCTTTGAATATATATATATATATATAGATATAAAGTTGATATAAATTATGTTACTTAAGATAGATATGAAAATATGAAAATATTTTATTTATGACACTAAGAGTGAATACTTTGCACTATTAACCATTATTGGTTGCACTTTTAACCATTATTCGAGCTACTGGAGTGTAACCAAATCGGTATATTCATTTAACCAAATACGTATATCCATTTCTATTGGATTTTAACTAAAACTAATCAAGTATGTATACTCTAACCAACATTGTTTTTTATTTATAGTTATTTTATTTTTATTTTAAAATGAACACGTGCCAATTTCGCATTTAGCATGAATGAAATGATACATTTCTCTCGTACTAGGTATTACAAAGCCTTCCCTTATTGTAACTTTCTTAACATTATCAAACAACCCCATCTTTAAGAGTACAGGTCTTCCACACCTATTTTTTCAAAATTTATAATCTTTAATCTCTTAATCTCAAGTTTTTTTTTTTTAAATGAATCTCATTTATCCTTGAATAATTTATTTAATATGGATATTAATTTTTTTTTTATTTAGTATGGGCATTAAAACATTTCACATATAGACTATATGGCTTATATTAAAATTCTATATTTTATTTAGGTGATTAACATATTTTCAAATACACATTAATATTACTTAAGATTTTATAATGAGATATTTTACTTGATCAAAATTGAATATTTTTTTGAGATTAATTCAAGTGTTTAAACTATGTTAATGGTAAAAAATTCATTTTTCAAGAGATTTATATAATATATACATATATGTATAGTTGACATTAAATATTTTATTTAATATGGATATAAAAATATTTTATCTAATATGGGAATTAAAAAATTTCATTTATGGACTATTTTTCTTATATTAGAATTTTATATTTTATTTAAGTTACTAATATATTTTCAAATACATATTAATATTAATATTTGGCAACCTCTATCCTTATATCTTGCAAGGTATTTCAACAAGTAAAGTTGCCAAAATTTTGAGCAATACAAAGAACAAAAAACAAGGAATGTCATAATTTTTGGAGAAAGGAAAGATTTTTATTACAGAGGTTCAGATTGATTTTTTAACAAGACGACGGTAGATGCTAATGCACAACCTTTGTGGGTTGAACATGGACCATCATTCCCATCATCTTCAAGCATAGATAACTCATATGAAGACTCGCTTCTTTCATAGAGGATTCAAACTTGGCTTTGGAGGAATTAGTCCGTGGGGTTCCTAGAAAGCTGGTAAGTCTTCTCCCTCATAATAACTTCATTTTTTTCATGAATTTTCCTTCCATGTGATTTTATTTGTTGGGCATTTGTATATTTTTTTATAAGATAGGAACCACTTCCAAGTTTCGTTAATGACCAAACAGTAATATCAAGATAAATTTCAAAATTAGAATCTAAATAATAGAGCCTCTTCCACATGCAGGCTTATATCAAATTCATTTTCTATGCTAGAGCCTCTTGCAGTAGGGGCACACACACTCTTTCTGTATGTATGTATGCACTAGATATTAGCATTAAATTTCACCTGCACGTTAGGAAGTTTCTCTAAGGTAATGCAAATGGGCAAATAAACAATTTTCATGAATCCTTCATTGAAATAATTGTCTCTGGGTCTATCTTTTGCATCTTTGGGGTGGGTTTCTTCTTCTTGGGATTCCTTTGCATACTCATCAGCCTCTTAATTTTGCATTGAAGTTCACTCCCCAGTGGAGGTAGTGGTCATTGCTTTGGGCAACAATGTTTTCAACAAAGTTGAAAATCTCAACAGAGCTTTGAGCATGACGGGGAAAGCTAGTGTCTATATTACAAAGCACGCAAACTTATACGAGACTGCACCTGCATATGTAACTGATCAACCTTGCTTCCCTAACTATGCAATAAGGGCAATCACAAAACTTGGTCTGCATGCTTTTTTGACAGCTCTAAAAGAAATTAAAAAGGGATTAGGCCGGATTGAGGGCATAAGTTATGGGCCTCAGCCTATTGATTTGCATATTTTATTCTATGGAAAACTAAAGGTTTCATTGAATACCTCATCAGAATTTGTTGGAACGACCCTTTGTTCCCACTCCGCTTGTACACCTTATTAGATTGGTAGCTGACAATGACATTGTTGCGTGTTGGCACACCTTGTCGAGAAGAAATGGCTGCATAATTGAGGCGAGGGAGAAACTTGGAGGGGAAGACCTTATGGGACGAGAGGGAATGAAGAGATTTTTTCCCATTGGAAATGAGTTATTGGATTGGTCGAGAAAAACTCATGTCATGGGTGTTTTAAATTTAACACCAAATAGTTTTAGTGATGGAGGATAGTACAAATATGTAGAGAATGCAATTGATCAGGTTAGATGGATAATATCTGAAGGAGCAGATATGATTGACATTGGAGCACAGTCAGCTAGGCCAACATCATTAAGCATTTCAACAGAGGAGGAATTGTCTTGTCTTTTGCCAATTTTAGAAGCAGTGGTACAGATTCCTGAAGCTGAAGGTAAAATCCTATCAATAGATACTTTCGATGCTAAAGTTGCATCTGAGGCAGTAAGAAATGGAGCTCATGTTGTGAATGATATATCTAGAGGTTGTTTGGATCCCAACATGTTTTCTACAGTTATAGATCTCGTTGTTTCTTATATCTTAATGCATATGAGGGGGGAACCATCAACAATACAGAACAATGAAAATACAGCCTATGGGGATGCATGTAAATAAGTTTCTAATGAGTTATGGTTACAGATAAAGAATGCAAAATCGTTTTGTGTACCTCCATGGAGAATTATAACAGACCCTAGTATTTGTTTCTCTAAGATGTTTGAGCAGAACTTGGAACTTTTTAGGGGTCTATCAGCTGTTTGACAAGGACTTGTAGCTAATACTGTGGCTGCTTCTCATGGGACTATTTTAATTAGACCCTCCCAAAAAAGTTTTTTCGGAAAAGTATTACTACTCCCTACATTGGCAAGGAGAGCCAACATATTTTTCTACAATCCTATTTCAAGAGGCTCTACATATTTTTTGAAAATGCCAACCTTGTTTGAACTCTAAACTGCTAGTCCTGATCCGAAACCTATGAATTTACCCAATTGCTTTGAAGTTGAACGACATTTTCATTCCATGAAAGGAGATGCTCGTCAATCTTATGGCATAAAAAATGCTTCTACCAGCCTATTTGACCATCCAGCCAGCTGTCTCCAAAGATAAACCCTTTCCAAAGATAAAAGCATTCAAGTCTTTGTTGGTTATAGTCTTGAAATTGTCATAGTTCTGATTTAATTTTGAGTTTGAAATTGATGTCGTTGTGTCTCATATCACCATCTGTTGCACATGATTAATGTTTAATATGTTTTGAAGAGGCATTTGCAATATTGAGTTGTTTTCTCATTTCAGGATCGATGAAGGCCTTAAAATGTTTATTGAAATTGTCATGTGTTATCCTTTCCATAAAGAACATATTTTGAAATCGTCAATACTGCTTGTCCAGAAGTGTTGAATGAGGAAAGAATTTGGTAGAGTCCTAGTGCCTTTGCACAACAATATCCTTTAATTTGACATACCCTAGAAGTCTAATTGATAGAATTTGGGGCATATTTTTAGATACGTTCCAAACTAGATTTTCTATTGTTTAAGATTTCGTATTTGGATGTTTGGTACTTGCCATTTGTAGTTATTTAATTACTCATATCCTAAGTATTCAAGAGCAACTTGATAGCACTTGAATGGAAAGATTCAGTTAACTAGTCATAGTTGCATGTTTCGAGGCAAATTCAAAGGATATTTGGGGTTTCTAATTCATCTGAAATTGTGCATTGGTAAATATATTAATATTTGGAATTATTTTTGGTACATTCCATTCTTATTTTTTGAACTTTTCATATCCTAAAAATTTAAGAGCGACTGGATACTGCTCATCATTTTAAAAACTAGAATCGGGTTTTGAAAATGTCATCTATCTAACGAGAATTTGAACTCGAACCTGAAGGGGTTTTCTACTGGTCTGTTATTTGGGCCTATCTCACTAACTAGTTTGGCTAGTTTCTAGTTTAGACTAGATGATTTTTAAAACTATGATATTGCTTGAATAGGAAAGTTCAGTGATCAATCATATTTGCATGCTTGGAGGCATATTGTGAGGGAATTTTTGGATTTTCAATGTGTCTGAAACTATGGATTTCTAAACATAATTTAATTTATTTCAAAACTCCACATGAAGAACTGTGGAAATCTGCATTCTCAAATATTTGAAATTGTTTCTCATAAGCAGATAAACATTTTTCTTGCAAAGCACTATGCAATACTTTTAAACTATAGATATGATGTGGGGCAATGCATTGCTATTATCATCATCTATTGTTCATAACTAATCAGAGGGATATACACACCATATGTATGAAGTTTCCTCCACTTATAGATATAAGACTCAAAGTGGAGCAAACTACATACATATGGCATGTATATCCCTCTGATTAGTTACGAATAGTAGAAGATGATAATAGAAATGCATTTCCCCAGAACATATCTATAATTTATGGAAGGATATTACCTAGGAGATGCTCCTAGATAATGCATTCTCTTGCTCACAAGTCATTGTTAAATATTTTCTTCAAATTTGGGATTGGTTTTGTAGGTTATTAAATTTTTTGATATGGTATGTGGTGGAACATTCAATCCATAATTTTTTGGGTATGCATATGGAGTTGTATAGGAACACTGTTAGGCCCCTATACTACTAGTGTAACCCCTTATTGTTATTAGTACAACCCACTTACTATATTGATGTACCCATGTAGTGCCCATATTGTTACTATTGTGCCCCATAGAAGCCCACTATTGTTATTATTGTGCCCTTACATTATTATTGTTATGTTGGCTCTGATTATGTTATAACCCCTTGGACTCCTATATATAGAAAGGAGGTCTTTTCATCTGTATCATCCAAGAATTGTTCATTTATGTAATTTAAAGGAGGTTGTCCCCTCGAAGAGGCTGAATTCTAAGGCGTTGATCTATCTTTTCTATCTTTTTTTGAGCTGGTTTCATAACATTTGGTATCAGAGCTTTGGATTCTAGGGTTTTGCTGCTCCAAACAGGTCATCGTGGCATTTTCGCTACAACTTTTTTTCTGTGATGTTTCTGAACTCACAAAAAAAACCCATTTGAGAAGAAATCACGCTGAACCTTGGGTCCAAATTTCAGAGCTTTTCGTGCTATATTTGCGGAGATAGGATCTGAGGAAGTTGGTCTTTTTGTAGACTCCTGAATTACAATCCAAACAGGTGACCTGGGGAAAATCGTCATAACTTTCTCTCTGGGGATCGGATTGAAATTTCATAAAAAGGTATAGAAAGAAGATGGACTGTAGTTTCTTGTATCCATTTTTTAGATCCAAAGGTCAAAACAGTGACTCGTGGCATGTCGTACAAGTTCGCTCTACTGATCTAGTCTATAATCAAGTCACTGTGGGAGATTTTGCATAACTCTTCCTTGGAGAATGCAATTTGGGTCAGACTTGTGGCGTTGGAAAGAGGACACAGAGGGCTACTACAAGTCACAATTTTAGAACTTAAAGATCTGAAAGTACAGAGTTAGAGTCATTTCAAGATCAAGCTCCTAAAATCAAGAAAAAACAAGATGGGGAAGTTTGATGGCAAGGATCCGGTAAATTGGATACTTCAGATGGAGCAATATTTTGATCTACATGGTGTAAAACTGTTACAAAAGGTATGTATTACATCTTCATATTTAGAACCAGATCAATTTTTATGGTATGAAGGGCTTTGTTCTCATAAACAACTTGTTACGTGGTCAATTTTCACAGAGGAAATGATAGCACATTATGAGGATACAAAGAGCAACACCTTCTTTAGAGCAACACCACAACAATTGGAAAGAGTAAAAGGGCTTTGTGACATATTGGAAAGAAAAATTATGGAAACCAGGAAGCATACTCCTCACAACTATAAAGATGGAAGTGTTGTTTCTCCTAGCCTTCCACAACCTACAAGGGTTACACCACAACAATTGGAAGAAAAAAGAGAAAAAGGGCTTTCTTACAATTGTGATAGCAAATGCACTAAAGGTCATAAGTGTGCTGAGAAGAAATTATTTTACATAGAATATGAAGAGGAGGAAGAAAAGGATCAAGAAACATCAAAAGAAGAAGATATACACCAGGACCCCACCCCAGAGAAAGAATAAATGAATCAAACCATATCTTGTAAAGCATTGGCAAGAATTACCACTCCTCAAAATCTCAAGATAGAAGGAAATATCAAGAAGAAAAAGGTGAAAGAAGTGAAAGGTCACATCGATAAAGAAGAAATGAATCCAACCATATCTTGTAATTCATTGGTTGAAATTATCACTCCTCAAACTATCAAGATAGAAGGACATATCAAGAAGAAAAATGTTCAAGAAGTGAAAGATCACATCGAGCATCAAAAAATGAATCTGACCATATCTTGTAAAGGATTGGAAGAAATTATCACTCCTCAAACTCTAGAGATAGAAGGACATATCAAGAAGAAAAAGGTTCAAGCAGTGAAAGATCACATTGAGCATCAACAACAAGTTCTCCAAATTTTAAAGGATAACACCACTTCAGTGCAAAATCAAACGAAACAACAAGTAGATCAACATCGTAGTGAAAAATGTTTTGATGTAGGTGATTGGGTATTTTTATTGCTACATCTCAAGCAAGCTATTTATGAGAAGGAAATGTTGGCAATACTACATGCAGTTAAAAAATGGCGACCTTACCAAATGGGAAGACTCTTCAAGGATGAGGATGTGAAAGCATTGTCTTGTGCTATTTCTATTATCCAACCAGATTGGATAAATAAAGCAAGGGATGAATGGAAGAAGGACGAAGAAGTATGGCCACTTATTCAAAAGTTGCAAAAGATCCCAATTCAAACAATATTGCCAGAAATTGAAGAGGAAGGAAAAATCATATTGGAACCTGGAGCAGTCATAGAAAAAAGAACCCGACAGCTACGAAATCGATCAATTTCAGAGTATCTCATCAAGTGGAAGAACTTACCCGCTAAAGATTCCACATGGGAGGACAAGAATTTTATACAGAAGCATCAAGAACTACTCAAGCATTGAGGACAACGCTTTTTGAAGGAGAGGGGCATGTTAGGCCCCTATACTACTAGTGTAACCCCTTATTGTTATTAGTACAACCCACTTATTATATTGATGTACCCATGTAGTGCCCATATTGTTACTATTGTTCCCCATAGAAGCCCACTATTGTTATTATTGTGCCCTTACATTATTATTGTTATGTCGACTCTGATTATGTTATAACCCCTTGGACTCCTATATATAGAAATGAGGTCTTTTCATTTGTATCATCCAAGAATTGTTCATTTATGTAATGTAAAGGAGGTTGCCCCCTCGAAGAGGCTGAATTCTAAGGCGTTGATCTATCTTTTCTATCTTTTCTTGAGCTGGTTTCATAACAAACACATTGTTAATGATGATGCATTCTGATAAAAGGAGGTAAGCGTTCAAGATCCAAGCCTCATCTACAAATTTTGACTATAGACATGTTAATAATTCCTACGAAGACAAGAGAGATCTATGTAATCTCTTCTCTTTGTTTTCAATAGCAGAAGAAGAGAGACTTGTCAAGGAGGAAGGGGAAGCCCTATATTGGATTTCACACCATAATAAAGACAACGATCAAAAAATGATGAACACTAGGCTAGGGTACAATCATTCAAATTTTATTGAGTGGTAGCTTTAATGCTTTGTGTGGTTTTGGTGTTGCTTAGAATGTCACGATATAAGAAGGCAATTAAGCAATCAAGAAAACTAGTCACAAAATCTACTTCGACCGACATATCATCATAATTAGTTATGAATGGAAAGCGTGTATCTCAAGCAATGAAACTGGGTTCACTTCGTCTTCCATAGTGCCACTCATTTGCTTTAGAGGAGATAGAAGAAGCAACAAACAACTTTGATGTGTTCTTATGGGTGAAGGCTCCAAGATTTGTTAGAGTTTCAATTGAATATTATCAATTTTGGTCACAAAATCATCTTGTTTTCTTGAGAGTATCAGTTTTTGGCAACCTCTACCCTTATATCTTGCAAGCTATTTCAACAAGTAAAGTTGCCAAAATTCTGAGCAATGCAAAAGAACAGAAAATAAGGAATGTTAAGCGCCTGAGGAAAGCATAATTTTTGGAGAAAGGGAAGATTTTTAATACAGAGATTCAGATTGACAGATTAAATTATGGATATTGGGGGTGCAGTGGATGCAATGGGTGTGGCATCTAAAGGTATGGATTTTTGGTTGTGTTATATTCTTTCCACGACTAGCCCACGTAGTTAATCGGGGGATTAGAGGGGTGGTGGATCCCCCTTCTTTGCATTGATTGTGTAGTGGAGGGGGGGGGTCACAGGGGGTTTGAGGTGTACCTGTAACCCCACTTTATGGGGTCTGGGGCAGCACCCCAGAAAATTTTGGTTTTGGACCCTATGTTAGGATGCGCAGACCCACCGATGGTTTTGTGCATGATTTTTGCACATGTTTTTTGGACATGATGGTTTTCGGTCCATGGTATTGGATGCGATGGTTTTAGGTCCATAGTATTGGATGCTTCGACATGTATAAATATGCATTATAAAATTGAAAGGAAAATAATAAAAAATCAAGCTGGTAGTCCCAGTTTTGGGATCCATGGGAAAATTTCTATGTATATGTGTTTTATGTGTTATGCTCTCGCATTGTTTATTTTATGTGTTTTAGAATTCGTATGCAGGTAATTTCTATATGGGGTTAAAACCTACATTTGGTATCAGAGTAGTATTGGCTTCAAGGGGACACTGTTATTGCTGAGGGGTTTCACTCGGGCCTGTGGTAGACCTTGTTCAGTGGGAGATCTGCGAGATCAATTCTAGTGGTGAAAGAAGATGGTGAGCAGTGGAAATATAGAGATCAAGAAATTTAATGGTCAGAGCTTTGAGTTGTGGAAACTCAAGATGGAGGATCTATTGGTGGATAAATATTAGTGGATCACGGTAGATACGGGTAATAAACCAACAGGAGTGTCCGATGAAGAATGGAAGAGTTAGATCGGAAGGCAAAGAGCACAATACGATTGTGTGTCTCAGATTCAGTATTGCTGAATGTTTCAGGGGAAGCTACAACGAAGGCTTTTTGGGACAAAATAGGGACTTTGTACCAATCTGAGTCTCTAGTGAATAAACTCTTCCTATGGAAAAAGTTGTATAACCCGAGAATGAAATATGGAGAGTCGGTGACAGAGCATCTGAACACATTTAATATTGTGGTAAGTTAGCTAGAATCTATTGATATTAAAATTTCTGATGAAGATAAGTGCATCAGTTTGTTGTGTTCTCTACTAGATTCATGGGATAGTCTGGTTATAGCAATAGGTAGTAATGCATCTGCCTTACAGTTTGATGAAATAGTCTCATCCTTGCTGACAGAGGAGATGAGATGGAAAAATATGGAGAGATAGAATGGTGATGCCTTGTCTGTATGAGGACAGTCCCAGAATAGAAACAAAAATAAGTCATCGAGTGGGAGATCTAAATCTAAAGGGAGATCTAGATCTCTAGCAAAACTTGTAAAGGTGGTGTGTTGGAAATGCAGAAAGGAAGGGCACTTCAAAAGGGACTATAAATCTAAAGCTTGCAATAAAGGAAAGGGATCTGACGATGCTCCTTCTGCAGAGGCGAAAACCACCTCAGATGAAGGTGGGTAGTGTACTTGGCTTCTTCAAGTACACATGTAGATCATGCGGCATGGTTGATTGACTCAGGTGCATCCTTTCACTTCACTCCCCATATAGATTGGTTCTGTGAGTATGAGAAATACGATGGTGGTGATGTCTTCTTAGGGGATGACACGAAGGCTAGAATCATTGGTCACGAAAAAGTAAACTTGAAGTTGCAAGGTGGAAGGGTTAGAACACTTCCAGGTGTTCTACATATTCCTGCATTAGCTAGAAATCTGATTTATGTAAGCAAGTTGGATGATGAAGGTATAAAGATAGTGTTCGAGAAAGATACCTGCAAGATGGTTCGAGGAGCACTGGTATTGATGCGAGGAGTTTGGATTCGAACTTTGTACAAGCTGCAAGGTAGCACTGTTGTTGATTGGTGCAACAGTTCTGTGGTTCCTAAAAGTGGAGCAGAAAATCTAGTGGCCTCTGGAGAGAAGACCATGCTGTGGCATCAAAGGCTTGGACATATTGGAGAGAAGTGCCTATACTTCATGGTAAAGGTATCGTAGAAGGTATGAGTAATAGCTCTCTGGATTTTGATTTCTGTGAAAATTGTGTATATGGGAAGTAGAATCAGGTGAGTTTCCCCTCTAGTAGTAAGAGGGTCAAACAGATATTAGAGCTTGTGCACAGTGATGTGTTTGGACATGTGAAGGTTAGTGGACTCGAGTATTGTAGCAATGATGCTGCAACTCGTGGGACTCCCTTCTTTACTTTTATCAACCCGGTAGTTCGTAACAAACTTGGAAGCGACGACGCTATATACACAAGTACTAGCTCTTGCCGCAGGCTGTCACTTGATCAGCTGGCACAAGTCTGATAGGAGCTTAAGCCAACTTATATGAGCTCTTAGAAGAAGCTTTTAACTATTATGGATGAAACCTAACTCAAAGGAGGCTAATCTACTTGTAGAAAGAAGCTGAAGGTTGAAAGGAAATGCAAACCCTAGCAAACCTTAGTTTCACCGACTAACCCTACTGGTGCAAGAAAAGAGATGAAAGTTGCAAAAATCGATGCCATTAACTCTTGGAAAGGTGAAATGCATGTGTCTAAGCTACTGATGAAGGAAAATATGGAAAACACATCTTTTTGTATTTTTGAGTAATTTTGCAGAATTATTATGCATGTGCTTTAACTATGTTTAACTGTGCAGGGGTTGATTGGTGAAAGGAAATGGAGTGGGTGGTTGCAGGAGGTTGGGAAGGTGAGAAGAGGGCCTAAGTAGTCCCTAGCACCCTTCCAAAGATTTTCACAGTGATTAGATCTCGAGAAATTGCTCACGTGATCTTCTACAGGAAGTCTTCAGGGGTTCTACAGGATGTTCTACAGGAAGAGCCGAGAGAGGATTTTTGAGGGTTTATGGAGTAAAAACAGTGGGAAAGTGGAAATGGAGGATGGATGACAATTTGAAGAGGTCTAGGACCTAGTAAATGAGGCTAAGGAGTGATGAAGACAATTGGATTTGTTCAAGGATAGAGGGGAAAATGTTGCATGAAAATGAAGAAATTAGGTCAAACTGGCAAAGTGTGGCAAATTAAGGGAAAGAATTCGGAATTTGGGGTTGGAGTAGGTTGTGTGAGGAAGGAAGGATGAGCAGGGATGGATTATAGGTGTTCTACGCACTATCTCTCAAAACTAATCAAAGAAAGGCTAAAAAAATAATAGATCTCTCTACTTTGACCTAATCTGACCTAACAACCAGAATCACGATGAACAAAAAGTTATGCACAGGAAATCATGCAAGATAACTATGGAAACCTAAGTAAGAATAGATCTAAATATGCAAGCACAACTGGTATCAAATTTTTCAACCTAAAAATCTAACACTTGATATTGCATTGAAAGGAAAAACAGTGTTTTTGTGGCAGCAAGTATGCCTTGGTCTCAACACATGGTCCCAATGAGGGAGAGGTGAGATCAAGGGTTGCTTGATGGCCTTTTTTGAATATCTTTCTGTATTCAAACTATCAAATCAACCTGGAGCATGAAAAGCTATTTTAATCATCAAAAGCAACCTAAGCAACAAAGCAAGATCTTAACCTAAATAGCAGAAATTATTCTATGAATGCAAAGAAAACACATAATAGTACACAAAGGAGCTACTGGCACTTGGATTGGGCCCAACCCCAAGAGCCACAACCTCGTAAGAAAAGCTCAGAGCCGGTGCAAATTGAAATTTATCTCCATTACTCAAAAAATAACCATGTCACAAAAGTGTTTACAGAAAAAGCTCAAAAATGAGCTGAAAAGCAGAGCAGTACCAAAGTGCGAAAAGCAACTATTCAAGAGCTAAACTATGAAGGCTTGAAGCCTTCCTACTTATGCACCACAAGGACCTCCAAAATCCCTCCTTAACTCGAGGGGCTTGGCAGCTCAAAACAGCAAGTAATCAACCACTTCACAAAAGCTACTCGGCTGCCCTTGGAAATCATCTTTGGTGGGCTGCTAAACTTCGAGATGATGGTGGAGAACTCAAGGAAGGGGCCATTTAGTGCAGGAGACACCCTTCCTACTAATTCTCAGCCTTGTTCCCTCGTATTTGGCTATCAACTGGCTCATAAATGCTTGACCTTGGTTCAAAAGATGTCCAAAAATCTGTAATAAGCACGTATTAGACTTCATGGTCAAGTGACTATTCTCTTTCATTCAATTAACATAAATATACTCAAAAGCATGCATAAACTATGAAGAATGGTGGATTAATCGAGAATAATAGGAAAAATGAGCCCAATAAGTTACCCATTTTTGGGGCTCATCAAAGGTTCCATCACTGGGTAAGTCTATGTACTATGTATCATTTATAGATGACTTCTCAAAGAATACATGGATATATTTCCTTAAGAAGAAATCTGAAGTCTTTCATAGGTTTAAAGAATTTAAGGCTTCGAAAACCAGACAGAGAAGAAGATAAAGGTGCCGAGGATAGATAATGGTGGAGAGTTTTGTAGCAAGGAATTTGAAGAATTATGTAAGAGGTGTGGTATACCACAGCAGAAGACTACTCCATATACACCTCAGCAAAAGGGAGTTGCAGAAAGAATGAACAAGATGTTGATCAAAAGGGAAAGAAGCATGCTTAGTGGTGCCGGGTTAGGACAACAATTCTGTGCAGAGGTGGTGGATACTGCATGTTACTTGGTCAACAGGTCACCTTCATCAGCATTGGAGGATAAGACTCCACAAGAGGTATGGACTGGTAAGAAACCCTCTCTTTCACATTTGAGGGTATTTGGATGTGATGCATATGTACATGTTCCAAAGGAGAAATGAACCAAGTTGGATAGTAAATCTGAAAAGTGCAACTTTATTGGGTATAATGATGGTTTAAAGGGTTATAAGCTTTGGAACCTGTTATCACTCAATTTTCCTTGAAGTTGTTAGAAGAAGGAAAGGGGTCCGAGGTAACCACAAACCAATCTTTTAAGTAAAGAATCTAGCCAATCTGTACTCAAAGAGGGCTCTCTCTTTATAATTTAGCGTTGTTTGAGGGATATTAGGCTAGTTATGAAAGGTTGGGGGTTTTGACTTTATTTGGCGGTGGAATTCAGGAGTAGATGGATAGAACAAGGTATTTCAGGACATTGGGCTATGGAGTCAACTGAAGATGGCTTAACTGGATCAAGTTGATTTAACAAAGGAGGGTTTCACAGGGCAAGATAGCTAAACAAAACACAAATGATAGCTTAAAAGGGTGAACTGGTCTTGAAAAGGAGGAAGGGCAATTAAGAATCCTTCAACAAAGTTCAAGATGAGGGAAAGTGGGTGCTCATTAACAAAAAACAATTAAGAATTCTTCGTTAAATGATCACAATGATAAACTAAAAAGCAGGGAGCAATTAAGAATTCCCTACCTATGATAGCTTGGAAGAAAACATTAATAATATAAACGATTTTAAAGGTAGAATGCAGTAAAGCTCTTCTTGATATATTATTACTTTGTCTAGTTATCTGGATTTAAACAGGAACACAAAAAATTACAGAGATAACCATCTACACAAAGATGCAGCAGAAATAATACTTCATTTCATTAATGGAAAATACTAAAATATGCTTACAACTAGAAATGGAAATAAACCAGCTAGGGCGATGGTAGCTTATCTCTGAGAAGAGATGTGGTGGCTACATGCCTCTGAACTATTCTGAACTATGTTACAATGAGGCTCGAAGGCCTATTTATTGTTGAGAAACAATGGAAAACCCTTCACATTCCAAAACCTAACCATAAAAGATGAAACGCCAAACTGTGGGCCCCGTTTTTGGGTAAGTTGGTACATCAACTTCCCGGGGTCACGAATTGGTTGTATTATCTCCATTTGACAGGCATGATAGCCCATTGGAAAGATCTCTTCGAGGACTATGACGAAAAAGATGATTTTTTGATAGAAAAATCATTGCTGATAGATTTCCCCAAAAACGTCATTTAGGGCCTCAAAACGGCTCTGGAAGTTTAGGACCCGAAAAACTGCTAAAAATATTAAACTTCGTTATAATTAAGGAAACTGAAAAAATGAAAGGGACAGTTATGGGGTTCCAGATGGGATAGGTGGGTGGCCACCAACATCCACCTGGATCATCTAGCTAGCCATACAATAGTTGTTCAATAGCACTTCTATTCCAAAATAAAGTGTCTACAGAAATGTCTAAGAATCCACACACAGTACTTCGAATAAGGAAGTACTTATACAAAAGTTACATCAAAATATCTCCTAACTAAGAAAGATATATTCTAGGAAAGCTAAATATCTTTTACATGAATGTAGATACAGATGGTATTGAAAGTAGAAACTGAATGTGAATTGCTTGTTTGATGTCCCTGTTTTTGTTGAAGGAGTTGGAGGCAGGTTCTATGAATATGCATCTTGCTGTCTTGCTCATAATTCTATGTTGGCTGATTGATTTTGGCTTTTCACTGATACTCTTTTACCTGTGATTGATACTCTTCACCTGTTTTCCCATTATTCATCCTTTTTTACCAAAATTGACTATGGTAAATACTTCAATTTACTTCACTTTTAGCATGGTAAATCATAAGATGTCTGTCATGTTGGTCCACCAATCATCTCTCAGTATTCTTGTCCTTGTCAATTTTCTGAAGATTTCATCTGCTTCTGTGTATTTTACAAAATTTGTTTCCATTGGAAACAAGTGCCTCACTTCATGCTCAATATAACTATCATAGAGAACACTCTCTGTGGGCAATGCCTTGGGTGTAGATGAACTGGCAGATGAACTAGCTTGACTGTTAGCTTGCTGATATAATTTGTTGATATAATCATCCTACCTCATTAGCTTGTCATTGATGACTAAAGGACTTGGAATTCCTTTATTTTGTAAGACGCCAAATTTCCGCATAAATTCATCTATATCTTCCTGCATATTTTGACATTTACATTCTAGGCCTTGCAATAGACTCCTTTTGGTCAATACTTTCTTTATTTTGAGGATGGTACCAGTTCTATCCTCAATGTTTACCTATTCCAACTAATACCTATTTCTACTGTTTAGAAATTTTATTAATCTGATAGCTTCTTCAGGCTTCCCTCCTAGTTCTTCCTTGGTTTTTCCAATCTCTTGAAGAGCAGCTTTCACTAAGTCAATTTGTTCAAAAATGATTTGAATTGATGACCAAATATCATTGATTGATTCAATGATATCGATCCATAATATCTTTCTGATATCAGTCAAAGGCTTTTCAAATGTAAGATCTTTTTCCAGTGTTTTAACCTGTTGAGTCAAGCCTTTGTTTTTTCTCACTTCTTTGGCAAAATTGAATTTTGCCACATCATACTTTTGCTCTAAAGTAATGAATTTCTCTTTTACCTTTTGCAGTTCAGGGACTTGGAGCTTCATTTCCTCCATGGACTTGATCAACTCCTCTGTGCTCTGATTTGAGGTTCCTACCTATGATGTACTTGTACCTGTCACTTCTATAGTTTCAGTTGTTGCCAAAGGGACATTTGGTGCTAGAGAAGTTGCCAATGTAGAAGGGACTGCTATAGAAACCACTGGAACTACATTTAGAGGCTGAGAGGTCGACTCACTCTACCTTCTTTGTAGTGTTTTCTCTAATTCTTGCTCTGTCTCTTTTAGTTGCTCATTTAGCTTAAGGACCAAGTCCATAAGCTCTTCTTCATTCTTCTTCTCAATCACTTCAGCAATCTGTGGGTGCATGAGTCGTGGAAATTTCAACTACTTTCTCAGTGCAGCTATATCTTCATTCTTTTTCTTTATTAGGCTCTTTGCAGCTTTGATATCCTTTGGGTTATGGCCCAACTCAATAATCAAATCCTCCAATGTTTTAATTCTATCGTCCTTCCCCTGTGAGCAGGCCTTTTCTAGTTGCAATTGGGCAGTATTGTTGTTCAGTGAATTTTCCAACCTATGTGCCATCATTGCCTTGCTTGTCAGTGTAGAATAAACCATCTCCCATGTTTGTTTATGCAGTTCTATCTGATCTATGGGGTGGATATCTTTAGCTAAGACCTCAAACTCAATTTTGAGGTAGTTTGCAATTGACTTCAACTGCTGTATCATGGGCTTTAGAAAGCTCATCTGCATTTTTCCTTCTTTGATGTCATAAGCTGACATCAATTTGGTTTGATTGGTTGGGGCCATCTTCAAGTATTGAGTATATGCTTGGGCCTTTAGCTGCTCATTTTTGGCCTTTATCTCCTTGAATTTTCCTTTTATTTCTATGAACTTCTCAGATGAAGATCTGAAAGATGAAACCTCGGCACTCTGCTGTCTTTCAAGCTCTTGCCTTTGTGAACTAGAAGGTGTCCCTCCTATTGGGAGTGTATGTAGACTATCGCCACCTTCTTTCCTCAAACTCCCTATTGTTTCTTCAAAGAATTGTTCCTCTAAATATGGATTTAGCCTGTGCCTCTTAGCACCAGGTTGGTCTGAAAGACCACTAGTAGGGGTAGCTACTTCCCTGTCTCTTTTCAAGTTCTTTTCCTCATTCAGAGAAGTCTGCAAAACTAGGGGATTTCCCATATTAACCTAGGTTGGATGAGGTTGTGGTGGAGCCTATTCTTCAGAGCTTTCAGGTTGCTTTGACATCTCTGGTTGTTTTGACACTGGAGTACTTGTTCCTTGATCTTATTCCTATGGTGGTTCTGCGAGGGGTACACTAGTTTCCTGTGTCTGCCTTTGAGGAGTCTCTGCTATAGAGGCACTAGGCTCTAGTGTTGGCTTTTGAGTAGATTCAACTGGTACCTGTTCACAAGAGTCTAGGTCAAGTCCCTTTTCTAAGTCTTTCATCACATTTTCTACCTCAACTTGATCACTATCCATTTCAACTAGAGTTCCTTCCCTCCATTCATCCATATTTGCATACTGCTCTATTTCAGGGATTCTGTGATGGATATATGGTGACAGCTTATGTTTCATTCTCCTATCACAAATGAAACCTTGTGGATCATATCTCCAAGCAAAGCTTTTCTTTAATCTCATTCTTTGTAGGATTTCTTCTGCACTTTTGCCTGCTTCTCTATTGTTGCAGACAAATGGGCCTAAGTGGTCTTTAATTCTCAATTGTGCTTTCTTCTTGGCCTTGGTGAAATGAGTTTGATCAGAGTTAAGCATTTGGCTATAATGTTCCATGGCAAACAACCTCATAGGAACATACTTTGGCAGTTTCAATGGAGGGAGTTCACAACCATAAATTTGGATTTCTGTGTGATTCTAGTATAAGTACCAATCACCTATTTTGTACTATTTTGAGAGCTGAAGGATTCCTTTGATTTCATCACTAATCCTAGGAGGGGGACTTCCTGTTAGCATGGTGGTCAAAGGGTGAACAAACTGGTCAATGAATTCATTGTATGAATATGGATAAGTATCGTGGAAGATAGAAGTCCAAAAAATGACTGATCTGGGATTACCCTTTGTATCATGTTTATTGATAGAGAATGGAAACTTGTCAGACTGATAGTAAAGGAAAAGGTGATATATGACTATAGAATACTTGAACACCTTTTCACTTTCTAACCTCATGAATTGGTCATGGATTTTCTTAGCAATGAAAGCAACATAGTTATACTTGATAGCAGGAGGCTGACCAGGGGTAAAAATGGACATTAAAAGTAGAGTCAATTCATCCACACATTCACTTATATTGAAACCCATGACTGTAGCTACCATATTGACTATATTTTTTCCTATCTGTGTGAAGAAAGATGACACATAGGGAGGAGGATCTTTGGGTTGATGTTGTTTATCCATAAAAGTTTGGCAAAGGCGACTGAGTTTAGACTGGGACAATTTAGATGATTTCTCTGGTAATTCTCCAAGGGAAATGGGGGTGAGGTCCTGACTAGGCTAAAACTGAAGCATTTCATTGATTGAATCTACAGTAATTGTGGAGAGAATAGTTTGATTGGGGGTCATTATTGCTCTGAGTGTTGGATTATAATTGGCTTGACATTGATGGATAATGTCAGGGAAAATGTGCACAAAGGGGAGCATGTACCTTGGGAGATTTGATTCCCAAAGTCCTATGGGATCGGATCCATTCAGGTAATTGTCCCGGCATTGACAAAATACTTTGAAGGAGCTTTCTTCAGTTACAAGGTCTTTTATTTGAAAATCATTATCTTCTAAGGGAAGATAATCCAAATCTCTGTGAGGGGTAGTGATAGGGGTTATACTAAGGGCCACGGGGGTTTCCATTCGAGTTCTTTTTGATTCAGATAGGAAAATGGGGTTTTTAAGTGGAGTTGGTGAAAGCAGAGGGTCTTGGGAGTCTTCAATTCTAAATTCCGTAACTGAATTATAATGAATTTTGGGTTTTTCAAAGTAATTGTAGAGGAAATCAAGTATTTACGGGGTTTCTTTAAGGAAACTGATATGTACCTGTTTTTCAGTGATGGGCAATGGAGAGCAAGTTCACTGGGTGCAAATGGTGGACTGGAGCGACGTTGGATTGCAATTTTTAGGGTCATTGACGGTTCATGTACAAGCTGGTCGACTTAAACGTTCAGGTTGCATGCATGCTCTTTCAGAATAAGGATGAAAAAGTATTTTAATTTTGTTTTTATGAAAAGTTAAAACTTTTGGTGGGTTCAAGATTTGGATAGATGGCGTCAGTGGGGTGGTGATTTGACATTTTGTCCTTAGCAGGAGGTGGTAAGTGGGTTTCATCGCACCACTAGTGGAAGGTAAGTGGTATTTGGGTGAGACCACGTGATTCCATACACTGCTTGACACGTAGCAATGCTATTATTCATGAAACCGCTCACCATCACATGCTAAATGTCTACTGTCGAGGCCCGTGCGATATGCACGATGACTATCAGATCTACGAGATCTCATTGGATGGTTGTCTGGGAGGTGGATTGGTGGAAGGTTAATGGAGGGCGGGTCCAATATTAATTAAAGTGTTAATCCTATCAGGGGTAAAGCGATTAGTCCGAAAAGTTATTAATTAATCCTTGTTTTAGCATGGCAGGGGTCAGGTTCTTAATTAACCATGAATTGGTTAATTAATTCCGTTTATGGACTTTATTATGGTTATATTTAACCGCTGGATGTAATATGTAATATTTGGGATTTATATATTAATACGAGCGCGGGTAGTATGTTTTGGGAAATAAATAATATTATTAATTAGTGGTTAATATGACTTTATGGAATGTGAAATGTGTGCTAAGTTTAAAACATTCTCATCTTACACATTTAAAACTTAGGCTAAATGAATATGAGGGTTTATATGAAGAGTATTTTATTTTCCCCAAGTAAAATAGAATTTTACTTAGGAAAAGCTTTATTAAGGGAATGAATAACTTATGAAGGGGGTGAATATTGATGAAGGGGCTTAAGCACTTAGGCATTATAAATTATTGGGCTGAGGGTCCGGTCCCTCCAAAAGTCAGAGAAATGCTTTGAGCCCCTCTAACTTTGATAATTACCTTTAGTACTTAGGAAATTACTGAAGATTTTTAGGGGAATGAGTAGGGAAGTTAATTATTTTGACTTTGAATGTTGAAGTGCCTTTCCATGTGATACATGCCTTTGCTTAGTGATGAAAGTAAAATATTTAAACATTTAAACTTATCATTCACCACATATTTACTTTGCAACCATCATCTACTTATCCTACCTACTTTACCCTAGCATTTTCACTTCTTTATTAGGGTGCACTTAGATTGGCAAAGCCTTATCAAACTTTCTTTTTCTTTTACATAGTGATACCTATCTAAGTCTACACATATTACATCCAAGGACTGAGATTAAGCTATTGACATCCTTTTATTCACTCTACCTATCTGCTTATCTGCCAAGATTAAACTATTTGGTCAGATCATTATTCTCTATTTCTACAACATGAAATTGAAAATATGAACTAGTCAAGCTTAAACTATTTGACTATTCATGAATTGTGGCATAGGTGACAAGCTGCACACAATTTTTACTATACAAAAGTAAAAAGTAATGGCATTTAGACTTGCACACTTTCTTGGTCTTTTCTTTCTGTTGGGGTTCATTTTCTTTCATTTTTTGACCTATTTTTTATTCTTTTCCCCCTTTTATTCTTTTTCTAGGGTATACCCTCTTTACAATTTTTTATTTTTTTACAAATGTGAAAAACCTTTGCAACAAGTAAAGGTATGAACATATTTCAGAGTTAAACCAAGTCAATCATGATATATGACACCTATTGGTATAGGGGTATAACAGAACATAGTCACACAGAAGGTTGTGTACAGCCAAGATGTGGTGTTCAGAGAGGTAAAAGATGTTATTAAACATGAAGTCCAATCAAAGGAACCTGAGAAGATAGAGTTTGAGCTTAAGGAGGAAGAATCAAACTCTACAGCAGAGGATGAATCAGAAGATGAAGAGCCACAAACTCCGAGTGTGAGAAGATCAGTTTGGGAAAGAAGGCAACCAGAAAGGTATAGTCCATTTGCTTTCTATTCAAATCTTGCTTTATCTATTACTGACAATGATCCAAAACTGTGAAGGAAACAGTAGATTCAGAGGGATCTGGTGGAGTTGCTGGATGGAAGGAAACCCATTGGCAGCAAATGGGTGTTCAAGAAGAAGTCAAATGCAGAAGGAAAGGTGGAGAAATACAAAGCTCGTTTGGTAGCAAAAGGTTATTCCCAGGTGCTGGGAATTGATTTTGGTGATATTTTTTCTCCTGTTGGCAAGGTAAATTCTATTAGATTACTTTTATCTGTTGCTGCTGCTTTTGATTTTGAGGTAGAACAGATGGATGTGAAGACAACATTTTTTCACGGGGATCTCGAAGAGGAAATATACATGAAGCAAACTAAAAGCTTTGCAGTGAAGGGTAAGAAAGAACTAGTATGCAAGTTAAAGAAGTCTATGTATGTGTTAAAACAATCACCAAGGATGTGGTATCAGAAATTTGATACATTTATACGGGGACTTGGCTTCACTAGAAGCAAAGAAGATCACTGTGTGTATTTTAAATTAATTGATGACCATGTTATTTATCTGGTCTTGTATGTGGATGATATGTTACTGGTTGGAAATGACAAGAAATTATCTAGGATTTGAAGACCCAATTGTCCTCCAAATTCGACATGAAAGATCTTGGTGCTACAAACTATATTTTGGGCATGGAAATTAAAAGAGATTGAGCAAAGAGGAAGCTTTGGTTAAACCAGAGGAAGTAGGTTGAGATAATACTGTAGAAGTTTAATATGCAGGATAGTAAACCGGTGAAGGTTCCTATTCCTGTAGGTGTGAGGTTATCTGCTGAATAGTGTCCCAAGCCACATGAAGAGGAAGAGGACATGTCTCATGTTCCATATGCAAGTGTAGTCGGTAGCCTGATGTATGCAATGGTTTGTACTAGACTAGACATTTTACATGTAGTGGGAGTATTGAGTAGGTTTATGTCAAAACCAGGGAAGGAGCACTAGACAACAGTGAAGCGGGTTTCTAGCTATTTGTGTGGCACTAGTGATTATGGTTTGTGCTACCAAGGAAGATCAGGATTGGACAAAATGTTGGATATTCATGGCTTTGTTGATGCAGACTGGGTTGGAGATCTGGATTAGAGAAGATCTGCAAGTGGGTATGTGTTAAACCTATTTGGAGGTGCAGTCAGTTGGATGAGTAAGAAACAATGTATAGTGGCACTATCAACTACAGAGGTAGAATACATGGCAGCCATTCATGCAAGCAAGGAAGCCATTTGGTTGTAGATATTGTGTTCAAGTGTGGGGTTAGTACAGGGAGCTATAAGGCTAGACTATGATAGCCAAAGTTTAATTTTCTTGGCAAAGAACCCTGCATATCATTCAAAGAAAAAGCACATTGATGTTCAGTATCACTTTGTGAGGGATATGATAGAAGACAAAAAGGAGTTGCTGGTAAAGGTGGACACTTTGAAGAATACTACAGATGCATTGAAAAAATTATGAGCTCTGAGAAATTCTCTTGGTGTAGAGAGACAATGGGCATTTCAGGGCTGGAAAAATGACTAAGCTCTCTTGTGGCCCCCTATCGAAAGAAAACAACAAGTGAGAGAATCTTGGGTTGTGTTATATTCTTTCTGTGACTAGCCCACGTAGTTAACCTGGGGTTAGATGGGGGCGGAGCCCCCTTTGTTGTGTCGATTGTGTAGCGGTGGGGGGGGTCACAGGGGGTTTGAGGCATACCCGTAACCCCACTTTATGGGGTCTGGGGTAGCACCCTGGAAAATTTTGGCTTTGGACCCTATGTTAGGATTGGTGGACCCACCTATGGTTTTGTGCATGATTTTCGCACATGTTTTTTGGACGCAATGGTTTTGGGTCCATGGTATTGGATGCTTCGACATGTATAAGTATGTATTATAACATTGGAAGGAAAATAATGAAAAATCAAGCTGGTAGTCTCGGTTTTGAGATCCAGGGGAGAATCTCTGTGTATATGTGTTTTATGTGTTATGCTTTGGCATTGTTTATTTTCTATGTTTTAGAACTCGTATGCAGGAAATTTTTGTACGGGGTTAAAACCTACAATGGAAACTTGCAATGAAATTGGGTTCACTTCATCTTCCACAGTACCACTCATTTTCTTTAGAGGAGATAGAAGAAGCAACAAACAACTTTGATGTGTTCTTATGGGTGAAGACTCCAAGATTTGTTAGAGTTTCAATTGAATATTATGAATTTTAGTCACAAAATAATCTTGTTTTCTTCAGAGTATTAGTTTTTGGCAACCTCTATCCTTATATCTTACAAGTTATTTCAACAAGTAAAGTTCCCAAAATTTTGAGCAATACAAAGAATAGAAAACAAGGAATGTCAAGTGTTCTAGGAAAGCATAATCTTTGGAGAAAGGAAATATTTTTAATACAAAGATTGAGATTGATATATTAAATTATGGATATTGGGGGCGCAATGGATGCGATAGGTTTGGCATCTAAAGCTATGGAAACTTGGGTGTTTTTTTAACAAGCTGATAGTAGATGCTAATGAACAACCTTTGTGGGTTGAAAGTGCGCCATTATTCCCATCATCTTCAAGCATAGCTAATTCAGATGAAGACTCAAATAGAAATGTGCATTTGAGATCTGGAATTTCATCAGCAAATGGCATGTTGTTGTACTTTGCAATAGAGGATGGATCACTTGTAGAGCTCTCATAATTGCATCATCTTGAGTGGATAAACCATGGTTGACATCATGGTGATATTGCAGGTATTGCTAATGTTGGGACCTTGTGATCATAGGTAACATGCATTGTGAGTATAATTGGAGAGTTGTATGAATTTGACATGAATTTAAGGCCATCATAGAAGAAACATATTTAGGGTAAACCATGAACAAAAAATATTTCTCTGGTACCATCTAGAGGTTGTACTTTGCATAGTTTGGTTGGAGAAAGTTCAGGGTCACTTTTCTCCTTAGCAAGGATGGTCTGCTATTAGAGAGATAGTTATTCCAAAGAAAGTGGAAGTGGTTTATGCATATGACAGCTATTGATGTTTCTTTTAGTGTGTTGGGGCCTAATTTTATAAATGAAACATTTGGTGCAAAGACATTCTCAATACCTTTTACCACCAAAACAGGGTCAACATATGAGTACCAACTTACAAAATTATCAAGCGCAGTAACAGGACAAGGAAGATCGGAGAAATGGATAAATCATGGATATCCATAAGATGCTAAAATTGCAAGTTCTATTCCTAGAGTGTTGCTTCAAGCTAGAAGGTCCTTATTTTTTCTTTGGATATGGTCAACTAGGGGAGCTTCATTTGTCAGGTATTTTTGGGGAATATGCTGGTCTGTATATGAATAACATTCTTTGAAGAAAAACATTAGCTAGCTATGAATGGTCGATAATTGATGCACCTGAAAGTGAAGAAGGGAATGCATGTTATTGCACAAAAGCTCATGGACCCTCAAACTATATTAAAGGAGTGAGGGATGCACAAGATCAAGATTATGAAACTGATTCTGGTAGTTTATAAAAAATAAGAAGAAGAAGACGACATAATTATTAGAACTCTAGTATTGGTTACAAACACAAAATCATGATTTACAGTCTGAAATCAATGGAAAATTCCTAACAATTAACAATATTGGCACTCTTTTCTGCATTCATGTAGTGCAACTATAATATCAATGTAAAAGATTTAATTTTGACATTTATTCTGAATTTGTTGTTCCATTGGATTTTTCCAAATGTATGATTTTCTTTTTGAGTAATGGATTAATGGAAAGCTTGAGTTTATGGTGCATACATATGGCGTGTATATCCGTCTGATTAGTTATGAACAATAGATGATGATAATAGAAATGCATTTCCCCACAAAATATCTATAGTTTGTGGAAGGATAATACCTAGGAGATGCTCCTAGATAATGCATTCACTTACTCACGAGTTTTGTAGGTTCTTAAATTTTTTGATATGGTAGGTGGTGAAACATTCAATCCATCATTTTTTGGTTATGCATGTGGAGTTGTAGAGGAGCACATTGTTGATGATGATGCATTATGATCAAAGGAGGTAAGGGTTCAAGAGTGGTTGGTAAAACTGGTTATGTTGTCTCCTAGATATTTCATTCTCTTACCTTGCAGTGAGTATCTCTCCAATTTCTGGATTGATTTTTTAGGTTCTTACACTTGTTAATATGGAATGGGGTGAAACATTTGATCCATCATTCCTTGGATATGGAGGTGAGGTTGATGAGGAGCACATTGTTGATTGATGTCATTTTGTTCAATAGAGCACATAGTTCCAGATTAGTAAAATTGGTTAATGTTGTAATTTTTTTATGGAAAGAACAATTATCTTCTTGGGTTTTGCACCATTACTAGTGTTGTGCTAAAAAGAGATTTTAAAAATAGTGATGACTATATTCAATCAGGTAGTCTGGAATTGCCTATGATCACTAGTCACATGTGTGATAAATTAGGTTTCCATAATATTATGAGGTGTGCTAATGATTACATGCTAGATGAGATGGAATGCTCTATGCACGACACCTTTATCCACTGTAAGAAGGAAAATGAAATCTAACGTAGCAATCTGAGCTTTAATAGAGTTTTCCTTGATTGGCTTGATTAAATTATTATCTTCTTAAATATTGATTTCTTCATTTATCTACAATTCAATTATTTAGTCGATATGCTTGCTTTCTTGATAGATAATTGCTGATGGTGGTGTTGTTGAAGCAACTTATGAGTGCATAGAGAACTTGGTAACCATATAGGTTGTAGGGGAATCTCTTTTGATCACACCAAGTTGACTGTGTAGTCCTTGACTCTGAATGGTACTTTTGCAATTTTTTAGTTTTTTTATTCACAATCTCAATTTTGTTCAATATCTGTCCGCCACTATTTTGTTTCTGAAATGCAGATTTTTGTTGGGAATGATGTCTTCTTGACAGGTTGTTGTTGGTGGTTCTGTTAAAGTAACTTTATCGCTATACTTGGGGAACTTGGAAACCACTTTAGATTATAGGGAATCACTTGCTATTATAGAGTTTGAAGAATCTTTTTTGATCATTTCAAAGGTGTGTGCATAACTACTTATTTTGCAGATTATTGGAATGTTTGTTCTTGCTGTGAATGTTGCAAAAGATGTCTTTATTAATTATTATTTTCAATGACCGTTTACATTTATGTCTTACGGTGTTTCCTTTGCAACATCTGGTGCAAATGCTAGTTTTAAAATACCAGAGTTGTTATTATTATTAAAAGAATTAATATATAAGTTAGTGTATATACATTAAAGAAAACATCTAGCAAGATTCTTAATTATTGAGGTTCACCCCCACTTATCATAGATATCTTTAATCATTAAATTTGTTTTGTTATAATATCATGAGCTACTACCATAACTTATCAATATCACATGTCCAAAAAAATCATTACTCATTTCATATGATACTTGAGTAACTATAAAAACTTCTTTTTCATGATATATACATAGATTTTTTAAATGATATCTAACATATATATAATTGACATTAAAATATTTTACATAACATGTACATTTTATAAGTAAATTAAAATTGTTTTTATATTATTAATATATTTTTAAGTATACGTCAATATCAATTGTATTAAGATATTTTATTGATAACCTATATTGAATAATTTTTTATATCCAACATTTAAATATTTTATTTTAACATTTTTTTTCTATATATAGTTATATATGAAATTGATTAACATAGATTTTCAAATAGTATAAGGTTTAAACATCTAGATCACACATCTTTTTTTACTTCTAATTACTTTAAAACATATTAATTTTTCATTACAGCATATTCATTTTTTCTTATTATAGTAGACATTATTTTTCTATTTAGTGTATAATATTTTTTTTTAATTTTTTTTAAAAAGGAACTTACACATCCCTTCATACTGAGTTATAGAATAAGCCTTTCCCCTCAATTATAAACCCCTATTCCTAAATAAACATGATTATCAATACAATTATTAAACTAATTTTACTATGATATATAATTATAAACTCTCTTCAATGAAATATATGCATACACAGGAAATACATATAAATAATTCAACTATGTTGCTTATTATTTTCAATTGGTCAATGAAAAGTTATAACAATATGAGTTATATTGCACATCTAACCATCAAATTATGATTTTTATTACTGATTTATTTAATTTTTTTTATTAAAATTAAAATAAATAAACATATTTACATCTAAACTACATAATTTTATATATTTTAAATGAACAAAAATATTTATCTTAAATTGTATTTCATTCAATAAAAAAGTTGTCATTTCTACTGATGACCCATTCATTAATTAACTCAAGAAGAAACATACTTCTACGAATGTAATAAATATTTTAGGTTAATAATTTTTTTAGATATACATAATCTGATTAAATAAATAAATTAAATAGTTATATAGGAAAGTTGTATAATTAAATTTGGAAGGCACAAGTTGTTTGAGAAATCAATAGAAAATAAAGAAAGGGAAGAACTTTGAATGATCGGTTGAGAAACCTATAAATAACAAAGAAAAAACCTAAAAGTGTAAATGTTAGAAGATTTTGTCTAGATTTATTTATTTAGCTAAAATATTTTCTCTAATTTACAAAGACTCCACTCAAACTAATTGTGTGACTGATTTTGATGTTACAAAGAGAGATACATTGATAGACAACATTGATAGAGTAAAGACATACAATGCGAAGAATTCAACCAAAAGATAGACATTGGTGTAGAGATGACGTAAAAAATATGAGCGATGTCGCATAATAGAGATACAATGATAGACAACATGGATAGAGTAAAGAAGGATGTATTTTGAATTACTCTGTAAAAGTTAGTGATGTGCATTTTATTTAATGTAAAGGTTAACTTGGATTTTCTTTAAATAGGGATGGTAGAACTATAGGAATTTTTCATGTCCCATAGGTCTAGATAGAAACATTGGAAGGCATGATTGTTATATTAAAGATGTATCTCTTTCAAGTTGTCAAATCAAGAGGATGTTATCTAAGTTCTCATATTATTTTGTAATTTGAGTTTGCAACTATCTACATTAAGAACCATATAAGTTCTGCAAAATGTTGATTAAGGGGATCATCCAATGTTAGCATAAAAAAACTTGTATAACATACAACATGTTAAAAAAAATCCTTTTACTTAGGATAATCAATAATGAGTGTATTGTCTAAGATATTTATGAAACCGTGTTTCCTTTTACGAATAGGTCATTATGGATGCACTATTTAATATTTTCATATATGACTAGGAAAAATATGTGTTTGCATTATGTCCAAATGGGAAATAGCAATGAAGCTCCAATAATTATGTCCCATATCATATAGCATAATGAAGAGTGGATATGTTGGTGTGTTACTAATGAGTTGAATCAATGTTGAAAAGGGAGACAGAGAAATATAATGCACATATAATGTTAGAATGCAATGGAATAATCATATGATGTATTTGAATAATATAATACACATATAAATACATGACCCATAACATTTCGATTCATCTCGCAAGAGGTATTTTGGAATCTTTATTATTCATTTGTGACTCTTCATATTACTTATCATGTGAATATTGTTGGAAACTAGGGATATATTGAGAGGAGGGGTGAACCAGTATTTCAATAATTTTAACAATTATTTACCCAAACAATCACAATCAACAATATTGAAATGCACCAATAACATAACATTTAAACACAAAAAGTTTACATGGAAACCGATGCAAGATAAAAATATAAATTATTTTTTATTTTGATGTAAATTCAAGAACCAACTTCATATTACATCAAGTTATGTAGGCCACAACCTAATAGAAACTCCAATCCACTTTTCTTTGCAAGCACCAACTTTTTGGAATCACCAACTCCCATTTTTTACTAGCACCAAGTTGTCGAAGGAATTGATCCCTTTTTTTTTACAAACCACAAACTTAAGGAGGATCCAACCCCCTAACATAAAAGAACCTACTTTCTCTACCCATTATATCCCTCTTTTATTCATTTTGAAGCTCAAATCGATAAGATCTATATAGAAAAAAATGTTGAACAAATTGTATAGATATCATTACTACCAATCCTACTTTGTTCTAACATTAAACTCCTAAGATCTATCGTCAAACCCAGCTCCGTACAGCTTCTTCATATATGAACTCCACTTTTGACCCAAATTTTATCACAACATGTAGATCTACTCTACATCTTTTTTCCTCAAGCTCAGATTTGATCCTAACATTTAGATTTTCCCTCTTTTCTTTTCTTTGTCTACATTAAACTTTATTCCTTTAAATAATAGAATCTATATCTCTGGGTATTTATTCAATTGATCCTTAATCAGATCCCTACACATCTTTTTCAAGTATGGTTAGCATCTCTTCACTTCTGCATTGTAGATATATGCCTTCTCCCTGACAAATCCACTATATTTGGCATACATATCTCTTTTATCTCAAGCTATCTTCTAACAGAAAGCCTCAGATCTCTATATTGCATTGATTTAAACCATGGTGCTCATATGTGTTTCCATTTGCACACTACATCTCCATCACGCTTTCACAACATAATCCTCTACATATTGAATCTACTATATCATACACACATTGGAGTTTCCTTTCTCGACATTATTGTAGCTTCATATCTATAGTGATACATATATTTATCCATTACTCAATGATCATTTATTCATTCCACACATGTTTCTTGCTCATTTATTCATTTATTCATAGATATTCATATTTCTTGTTCATTTAATGATTTATTCATTTATTCATATTTATTCCCATTTGCACACAGCATCTCCATCATGCTTTCACAACATAATTCTCTGTAACTCGAATCTACTATATCATACACACATCTGATTTTCCATTCTCAACATTATTCTAGCTCCATAAGTGTAGTGATACGTATATTTATCCATTACTCAATGATCATTTATTCATTCTACACATTTTGCTTTCTCTATGGTGTATTCACCATCTCTCTCTCTCTCTCTCTCTCTCTCTCTCTCTCTCTCTCTCTCTCTCTCTCTCTCTCTCTCTCTCTCTCTCTCCTAGTTTTATAGTAGTTTTCAATCAACCAATGTCACCATGAATATTATTTTATACAAAACATCAATAGATTTTTCATTAAGAAGACTCTAGTTATATAAAATAATTTGGCACCTGACACCAATATTTTGTTTCGCAACTCTTTTCCATTTTCCATGCTCAACATTATTGTAGCTCCATATGTGTAGTGATACACATATTTATCCCTTAATCAATGATCATTTATTCAATCCACACACGTTTCTTTCTCTATGGTGTATTCACCAGTGTAGATCCATATTGGTATTGATACATATATTTATCCATTACTCAATGATAATTTATTCATTCCACACAGGTTTCTTGCTCTATTCATTTATTCACTCTCTCTCTCTCTCTGTCACTCACTCTTTGTCTCCCCTAGTTCTGCATCAATTCCTAATCAACCTATGTCACCTCCAATAATAATATATACATTGCATCAATATATTTTTCATTAAGAAGACTTTAATTCTTCTAAATAATTTGGAACTTGAACATTGTTATGCAACCAGCTCACTAAAAAGATAGATTAACGACTACACTATTATGCAACCAACTCACAAAAAATATGGATAAATAACTTAAAAATTATCCTCTTCGAGGGGGAAACCTCCATTACATTAGTAAATGAATAAAACTTGGATGATTCAAATGATAGTACCTCCTTCGTATATATAGGATTCTAAAGGGTGACAATATAATTAGAGCCTACACAACAATAATAATGTAAGGGAACAACAATAACAATAGGGGGCTACAATAATAACAATAAGGGGAATATACTAGTATTATAGGGACCTAAAATTCCCCTCTCCTTAAAAAAAAAAATTCCTCAACACTTGAGTAGTTTCAGATGCTTCTATATAAAATTCTCATCCTCCCATGTCGAATCTTCAACAAGTTCGTTCTTCCACTCAATGAGATACTCTGAAATTAATCGATTTCGTAGTTGTTGGGTACACTTTTCCATGACTTCATTAGGCTAAATTATGATTTTTCCTTCGTTATTAAGTTATGGCAACATTGTTTGAATTGAGAGCTTGTGACTAGTATCCTTCTTTAAGCATGAAACATGGAAAGCTATGTGTACTCAGGAAGATGTAGGTAACTCCAATTTCTATGTCATAGTACCAATCTTTTGCAATGCCTTGTAAGGACCATCGTAATTGGGTGATAATTTATTATCCTTTTTATATTTCATGAGCAACAATTGTTTGTATGGTTGTAGTTGTAAAAATACCTAGTCACCTACATCAAAACTTCTTTCATTGCAATACTGATATGCCTATTATTTCATTTGATTTTGCATCAGAGTGAGGTATCCTTTAAGAGTTGGAGAACTTGTTAATGATCGATGTGATCTTCCACTCCTTGAACCTTAAAATTTTCTCTTAAATATGATGTGATGGATGGTGGATGATATCCATAAAGTGCCATAAATGGGGTCATGTTTGCTGCAGTATGGAAGGAAATGTTATACCACCATTCAACTAGAGGTAACCACTTGACCCATTGTGTTTGTTTATCTGATACAAAGAAACGAAGATACCCTTCCAAACATTCGTTCATTATCTCAGTTTTCCCATCAGATTGAGGATGATAAGATGAACTATGAGCTAGTTGAGTACCAATACAAGAAAATATTTCGATCCAAAAATTTCCTGTGAAAATGGAACCTCTCTCACTTATAATATTCTTTGGGTTTCCATGTAGCTTTTGAGTTGTTTCCATAAATGAAGTAGCACCTATATTGGATTTAGAAGGATTTAATATAATGCACAAAAGTGTGGATACTTGGTAATTCTATCAACTACCACCATGATGACACTCTTTCCTTCAGAATTGGGTAAAGCTATGATAAAATCCATTGAGACCTCCTCTGAACACTGACATGGAATGGCTAAAGGTTGTAAGAGACCTGGTGTCCTAATTATCTCAACTTTATTTTGTTGGAAAACCATACATTCTACCCCAAGCTTATGAATATTAGATTTGAGGTGATCCTGAAAAAATTCCTTCTTGACCTTGTGGTAAGTTTTCAAAAATCTTGAGTGCCCTCCTAAGGGGGAGGTATGCAATTCCAAAAGAATATGTTTCTTGAGTTGTGAATTCTTACAAAGATGTAAGCAATATTTGTACCATAATGAATCATTTTTCAATCTAAATGTATCAAATGTACTAAGATCTTACTGCAAGTTTTGAATGAGTACCCACAACTCTTCGTCATTCTTCCAGTCATCCCTTGCTTTAGTTATCCAATCAAGATGGATAATAGAAATGGTACAAAGAAATGCTTCCACAACCACATTCTTTTTTAAGAAGATTTTTCATGTCATTATAGCTAATTATATTTCCTATTTTCCCTGTTATACCCCTTAATTCAAATTCCTTTCCTTCCAAAAAAAAAATTCAAGAAAAATTCTTGAAAATTAAAATTTATTATCCCCAAAGATTGTAACCATTGGAAACCTAGTACAAGATCAACACCACCCATTGGAATTGAAAGCATTGGACTATTCAATACATATTCCCCCATGGTTAGCTTGATATTATGGCTGATACAGGAGCATCTAGCTGACGGGTCATCATGACAGAAGGCTATTTGGTCTTTGAGAAGACTGAGAAGGAAATTGCTAAGTGAACACTGTAGTTGTTTTTTTATGTTGTTTTAATTTAGTAAAGGAAAATATTTAGGAAGGTACAGGAATAATTAGTTAAATAGTTGAAAGTAATTATTTTTTTTATTTTGACGTCAACTTTTACAAGATGGTAACATAGGACAATAGACTGTTTTTGGAACTACAAAAAATGTAACCAACAGTAGTTAGGAGAAAATAGTTTCCAGACAATTATAGAAAAGGAACAGAATGCAATTGTAAGAGGTTCGACTCTTTTGAGAGAGAGAGAGATCTAATAAAACATTTTTGAACACACAGACTATTTTCCAATATCCTGTAACTGTCTATCTATCTTTCTGTTAAATTGCCTAAAAGAATGAAAGCACGTTCTCTGTTTTTATTCCACATGCATGTACGCATATATATTTCTATTTATGTTTATTCAAGTAAGCCCATAAATCAATGCAAGCTCGCAGACATAACTAAAGAGTATGTTGCAAAAATGAAGGCATATAATTCCTGAATTTGTCAACCAAAAGAGCGCAGAGGAATCCTGGACATTTATATATAATTCGAGCATCATAGGTAGAGACAAGATGCAAGCATTTTTGAATAGTAAGGACAGACAAATCATACAGTTACTTCTGAAGAATAAACCCTTTCTGTTTCATTTATAAGATAAGCATAGAACCTCTGTTCAAATATATACAGTCACAAAACCTCGTTTAAATATACACATAGTCCATGCAATAACACTGTACAAGGTTCAATGGGGTATCATAGCATATGTGTTTAGAAACCCTAACCGCAAATCAAACCCTACAACAACTGCCCACAAGAGGAATAATGTAAGTCTAACAGCCTACAAATACATACTGTCAGTGGACTCAAGTCATCGCAACAAGCTGTTGTAACCCTATCCTACAATGAGAAAGAAACAAGTTACAAGATGACAAGGAACGACCCTACCCGAGTCTAGCCAACTAACTGAGAAGCTGAGACCAAAACCCTCCAGGACGAACATATCTACAATGATAGACATTAACCGAAATTTATGAGCATACTGTGACATATAAGGAAGAATTGAAAGAAAATAACGAGACCAGGGTTCGAACCTACCTTATACAGACAGGGCACTTACATTGCAATCACCTAGGGTCACTCTGCTCATGAAGGAGCGAGTGCATTAGTTAAAAAACGTGTAAAGGAGAAAGAATTGATAGCAGGGAATAAGAATTTACTTTCACATTACAGAAGAAGCCGAAGTGAAGACCCTGAGACCGCAACCTGTCCACGAAATAGAGGAAAGTAACCAAAGAATTCATCAAACAGTTGCATAGAAGGATTCAAGACAAACAACTAGGATTCCAGCTAAATAACAAGTATCAACTTGTACACAGAGAAGTTCCAGATTCCAACAAGCAAACTATAATCCATAACTCGACAAAAAGATTAAGAACTAGATAGAGAAACAAATAATGGAATAACCAGGCTCAAACAAGAGTTCATTACCAGACGGAGAAGCCAACAAGTTTCCAGGTCAAGAGCCAAGCTAGAGCACCAGAGGCAGCATAACGTTATATAAAGAAACCTGCGCAGAATAACCATATTGCAGAACCCTCAAACCTGAACTGTTCACGAAAAAAATGAACAGGAGATAGGGTTTGAGACCCTCATACCAAAGTGGAAGTGACAATTCCAAGGAGTGGAAACTTGTCCAATAGCCATAAGCATGGGTACAAAACATTAAGTGCAAAATCGAAATCAACTATAAAATCATTGCAATCAACCGCCGAATGAAACAATATCACATGTAATCAAATTGTTCATCATTAATTCTATTCATAGTCATTTTCTAAACATTGGTAAGTGTGACAAGGGGGTTGGACCCAACAAGTGGTATCAGAGTAGGAAATTGAAAGTGTCAGGATATGGAAGTTGGAAGATGAGGACGTGGGAGAGGTTTGCGCAGAGCAACAGATGAAGGATTGAGGGAAGAAATAAGGATCCTCACTACTCGTTTAGAGGCAGTGGAAGCAGGAAGGAGAAGGGATCCAAAAATAGGATATGACAGCAAGGAAGAAGCCATAGTTACAACAGACGGATCGGATAAGGAAGGACCAGAGATGAGGTTGCTGAGGTCGGTTCTATTGGCCAGTAGCAAGCCCAAACCGGAGATTCCTAATTACGATGGTAACCTGTCCACAGAAGTTCTGTTGGACTGGGTAAGCGAGTTGGACAAGTATTTTGAAAGTGAAGAGGTCAGCGAGGATTGAAGAGTCAAATTCGTTGCAACCAAATTGAAGGGACATGCAACCCTGTGGTGGGATAGTGTCCAAGTAAAGAGAAGGAGGATGAACAAGTTATCGATAAAGAAGTGGTCAAGGATGGTGACCAAACTGAAAGACAGATTTCTGCCTAAGGATTACCAGGTTGCACTTTACTAACAAGTGCAGAATTTAAGACAAAAATGGATGACAATAAGGGAGTATACAGAAGAATTCTATCGGGTGAACTTGAGAGATGGTTATATCGATGACACTCCAGAGAAGAAAACAAGATACGTAAACAGTTTGAGACTGGAAATATTGGATGAAATCAGCATTCTTTCCCCGAGAAATATAGAAAAATCCTATCAGAGTGCTGTGAAGGTTGAGGAAAAGATAACAAGAAAACAAAATGCTACAAGAGGACGGGGAACCGGCAGAGGACGAGGACAGTCCTATGGCAGAGGATGAACTGCCAGTAATAGCAAAGAGGGTAGCAGCTCCAAGGCTTTAGGAACAACAGAGAAACGAGACAGCACTAGAGGTGGCAGGGCATATCAGCAAGGAAGGGGGAATGGCTGAGGTAGAGGAGCCAATTATCAGTGCTACAGGTGCCACAAGTGGGGGCACAAATCATTTGAATTCCCTGAAGCAGAACAAGCTGGCTAGAGAGGAACGTTTGTTGCACAACCTAAAAAAGCTGAGGCACCACCCCAAGAAGCAGAAAATGTAGCGAAAATAGGGGAGGCCTTAGTTCTAAACAAAGTATTGTTGAAACCAGCCAAAGAAATAGCTAAACAAACCCAACGAAAAGCACTATTTCGGACCGATTGCAAATCACATGGAAAGTGTTGCAAATTGATCATTGACAGTGGGAGTACAGATAATTTGGTTGCCACCGAGATGGTGGAAAAGTTAGGTTTGAAGTGGCTTAAGCACCCCACCCCTTACAAGGTGTCATGGCTACAGAAAGGTCACTAGCTGTTGGTTGAAGAATAGTGTGATGTTGAGTTTCACATTGGCAGCTACAAGGACAAAGTTATCTGTGATATTATGCCAATGGACATGTGTCACATACTACTAGTAAGACCATGGCAGTATGATTGGAAGGTAGTACATGATGGGAAAAAGAACTGCTACAAGTTTGTTAAGGATGGAATCAAGCATGCGCTTGTACCCATCAAGGAAGAGGAGATAGCAGAAGCAAGTGGGATGAAAGCATTGTTAATAGGTGGAAAACAGTTTGTGAAACAAATAGAGGAAAGTGAAGTGAAATATGTTGTTGTGAAGAGGGCAAAGACAGTGCTGTTGCACATAGAAATGTCTGATTTGCCTACAGAAATTCAAGAGATGCTGCAGGAATTCAGAGACATTGTGGTCAATTATTTGTTGGACAAGTTGCCTCCCAAAAGAAGCAGCAATCATCATATCAACTTTATACCCAGAGCAAGCCTACCAAATAAGGCAATATATCGGATGAGCCCCAAAGATAATGAGGAGATCAGGAAATAGGTGTAGGAGTTGCTAGATAAAGGGCTGATAAGGGAAATCTTGAGCCCTTGTGCAGTACCAATAGTTCTCGCTCCCAAGAAAGGAGGAGAATGGCAGATGTGCACGGATTCGCGGGCCATCAACAAAATCACCATTAGGTAAAGGTTTCCCCTACCACGGATGGAGGATATGATGGACTGCCTAAGTGGGGCAGCATACTTCACGAATATTGATCTAAAGAGTGGCTATCATCAGAAGTAGATCAAGGAAGCAGATGAATGGAAGACAGCCTTCAAGACTAATGAAGGGTTGTACGAGTGGCTGGTCATGCCATTCGATTTGAGTAACACCCCTAGTACTTTTATGAGATTGATGAACGAAATGCTAAAAGAGTTCATCGGCAAGTTTGTGATAGTGTACCTTGATGACATATTAATTTTTAGTAGGACTAAAGAGGAGCACCTTCAACATGTTCGAAGAGTGTTTGACAAATTGCGGCAGAATAAACTGCTGATAAATTTGAAAAAATGTACTTTCCTAGAAAGAGAACTGATTTATTTGGGCTTTGTAATTGCAAATAATGAGTTGAAGATGGAACTAGAAAGGATCGCAGCAATCATTAACTGGCCATCTCCGAAAAGCTTATTTGAGGTACGTAGTTTTCATGGGCTGGCGAGTTTTTATTGCAAATTTATAAGAAATTTTAGTGAAATCTGTGTGCCTATATTGGACACTATAAAAAAGGCTAGTCAGCCTTTTTGTTGGACCAAGGCAGTAGAGAAAAGCTTTCAGCTTCTAAAGAGGAAAATAAAAGAAAGGCCAATTTTAAGGTTACCATATTTTAATAAGATTTTCTGGGTTCGATGCGATGCAAGTGGTATAGCTATTGGTGCTATACTCAGGCAAGAAGACAAACTTGTTGCATTTTTCAGCAAGAAGTTGAATGAAAGCAGGCAGAAGTATTCCTCCTATGACAAGGAATTTTATGTTGTCATCCAAGCTCTGAAGCATTGGAGACATTACCTGTTGGGGAGTGAATTTGTGTTATTTTTTGATAATTAAGTGCTGCAATATGTGATGCAACAACATAAATTGAACCACAAGCATGCCAAATGGGTTGAGTATTTGTAGAGTTTCACCTTTGTGTTGAAACACATGAGTGGGCAGGCCAACAAGTTGGTGGATGCATTGAGTAGAAGAGCCTTGCTCTTATAGGAATGTACAATACAAGTGCTAGGTTTCGAGCATTTGAAATATTTGTACCAGATTGACACGGATTTCAAAGAGGCTTATGAAGCCTGTCAAAATCCTATGTTGAGGAACAAAATTCCATGGTTGGACTACAACTTGGAGGAGGAGCTACTGTTTAGAGGGGGATAGTTATGTATTCCTGATTGTTCGATGAGAGAAAATATTATATGGGAGAAGCATAGTGGAGGTCTAGCCAGACAGTTCGGCATAGACAAAACTTTGGATCAGCTCAGACATTTCTATTACTCACCAAGAATATGAAGGGATGTACAACAATATGTGAATAGGTGTAAAGTCTGCCAACTAGCGAAGGGACATAGTCAAAACACTGGACTTTACACACAACTGCCCGTTCCATGTAGACCATGGGACTCATTCATCATTGACTTTGTCTTAGGACCACCTAGAACACAGCGAGGTTATGACTCGGTGATGGTGGTGGTAAACAGGTTTTTGAAAATGGAGGATTTCATCCCTTGTCGAAAAACTAGTGATGCCACTCATGTACCTCACCTGATTTTCACAGAAGTTGTTAGATTACACTGCCTACCCAGATCTATTATTTCTGAGAGGGATGTAAAATTCACGGGACACTTTTGGCGCACCCTGTGGAAGAAGTTGGACACACAGTTGAACTTCATCTCTGCATATCATCTGCAGACTGACGGGCAAACAGAAGTGGTGAACAGGAGTTTGGGGAACTTCTTATGGAGCTTGACTGGGGAAAATTCACGGTTATGGGATCGTACGCTCGCTCAGGCAGAATTTGCTTATAACGTTTCATTGAACCACAACACTAGACACAGTCCATTTTAGATCCTGTACGGCATGCATCCTCGTGGAATACATGGGTTGCGGGATCTAGGAAAGTTGGAGTAGAGAAATGCTAATGGGGAAGATTTTTCCAAAGCGATGAATGAACTTAATGAACAGGCGAAATCAAAGTTGCATGACAACATTTAGAAATACAAACAACAGGCAGATCTAAAGCGATGAGAAGTCCAATTCAATGTAGGTGATGAAGTCTTTGCACACTTACGCAAAGAACAGTTTCTTAAGGGTGCATATAACAAGCTGAAATTCAAGAAGATTGGTCCCTACAAGATTTTGCATAAATTCTCAGCCAACGCTTATGAGATACAGTTGCCACTAGATATAGGCATATTGCTTATTTTCAACATGGTAGACATGTTCCCATAAACTGCCAACCCAGAAGATGATAGTGTGGTACGGCCAGAACGGGACACCCAAGTTGGAGACAATTCTTGGATGAGGCACATGCCTTCGGCTCAACCGCATGAGATCGAGAAGATTCTCAACACACAGGTGGCCAAGAGGACTCGCAGGAAGGAGTATCTATGATATCTTATCAAGTGGAAGAATCGTCCAATCGAGGACAGTTCGTGGCTCGACGCGGTGTAGATACAGAAGGCTGGTTTTTTTGTGGATGAGCTCATGGAACGGAGCCGCGACTTCTTCTTACCCCAGGAGCGTGATGCAGGAGCATCTAGGTGAGGGGTCATCATGACAGAAGGCTATTTGGTCTCTGAGAAGACTGAGAAGGAAATTTCTATGTGAACATTGTAGTTGTTTTTTATGTTGTTTTAATTTAGTAAAGGACAGTATTTAGGAAGGTATATGATTAGTTAGTTAAACTGTTGCAAGTAATTATTTTTTTAATTTTCATGTCAACTTTTACAAGATGGTAATGTAGGAAAATAAACAGTTTTTGGAACTAAAGGAAATGTAACCAATAGAATGTAACCAACAGCAGTTAGGAGAAAATAGTTTCCAAACAATTATTGAAAAGGAACAGAATGCAATTTTAAGAGGTTCGACTTTTTGGAGAGAGAGAGAAATCTAATAAAACATCTCTGAGCACACAAACTATTTTCCAATACCCTGTAACTGTCTATCTATCTTTCTGTTAAATTGCCTGAAAGAGTGAAAGAACAATCTCTATTTTTATTCCACAAGCATGTATGCATATATGTTTCTATTTATGTTGATTCAAGTAGGCCCATAAATCAAAGCAAACTCGCAGACATAACTAAAGAGTACGTTGTAGAAACGAAGGCATACAATTCCCGAATTTGTCAACCAAAAGAGCGCAAAGGAATCCTGGACATTTATATATAATTTGAGCATCAAAGGTAGAGATAAGACGCAAGCATTTTTGAACACTAAGGAAAAACAAATCATACAGGTACTTCTGAAGAATAAACCCTTTCTGTTTCAGTTATAAGATAAACATAGAACCTCTATTCGAATATATACAGTCACAAAACCTCGTTTAGATATACACATAGTCCATGCAATAATGGTGTACAAGGTTCAATGGGGTATCATAGCATACGGGTTTAGAAACCCTAACCACAAATCAAACCCTACAACATCTACCCACAAGAGGAATAGTGTAAGTCTAACAACCTACGAATACATATTGCTGGCAGACTCAAGTCATCACAACAAGCTGCTATAACCCTAGCCTACGACAAGAAAGAAACAAGTTACAAGATGACAGGGAACGACCCTACCCGGGTCTAGCGAGCACACTGAGAAGCTGAGACCAAAACTCTCCAGGAAGAACATACCTACAATGACAGACATCAACTGAAATTTGTGAGCATACTATGACAGATAAAGAAGAGATCGAAAGAAAATAATGAGACCAAGGTTCGAACTTACCTTATAGAGACAGGGCATTTACATTGCAGTCACCTAGGGTCACTCTTCTCACAAAGGAGCAAGTGCGTAAGTTAAACATCTTGTAAAGGAGAAAGAACTGATAGTAGGGAACAAGAATTTAACTTGACATTGCAGAAGAAACTGAAGTGAAGAACCTGAGACCAGAACCTGTCCACGAAACAGAGGAAAGTAACTAGAGAATTCAACGAATAGTCGCATAGAAGGATTCAAGACAAAAGGAGTCGCACAGTCCAACTAAATAACCAGTATCAACTTGTACATAGAGAAGTTACAGATTCCAACAAGCAAACTATAATCCATAACTCGATAGAAATATTAGGCACCAGACAGAGAAACAAATAATGGAATAACCAGGCTCAAACAAGAGTTCATTACCAGAGGGAGAGGCCGACAAGTTTCTAGGTCAAGAGCCGAGCCAGAGTATAAGAGGCAGCATAACGTTATACAGAGAAACCCACGTAGAATAACCATATTGTAGAACCCTCAAAACTCAACAGTTCACGAGAAAAATGACTAGGAGATAGGGTTTGAGACCCTCATATCAAAGCGGAAGTGACAATTCTGAGGAGTGGACACTTGTCCAATAGCCATAAGCGCGGGTACAAAACATTAAGTGTGGAATCCAAATCAACTATAAAATCATTGCAATCAACCACCGAATGAAACATTATCACATGTAATCAGACTGCTCATCATTAATTCTATTCATAGTCATTTTATTAATGTTGGTAAGTGTGACAAGGGGGTTGGACCCATCAATGGCACTTTCCAATGCAATTTATAATTCCCCCATTTGCAACCATCACTTGAAACTCAAGTGCTGGATATAGGAAGAAATTCAATTCTTTGGCTATCTTACGATGAATAAAATTATGCACTACCTGAATCAATCAACAATATTACCTTTTTCTTCTTGATATATACTTTTTTATCTTCAAAGATTGAGGAGTGGTAATTCTTGCCAATTCCTTGCAAGATATGGTTGGCTTAATTTCTTCTTTCTCTAGGGTGGGTTCCTAGTGTATATCCTCCTCTTTTGATGTTTCTTGTTCCTTTTGCTTCCTCCTGTTCAAAATCTATGTAGAATAATTTCTTCTCAGCACACTTATGTCCTTTATTGTATTTTCTATCACAACTATAAGAAAGCCCTTTTTCTCTCTTTTCCTCCAATTGTTGCGGAGTCAACATTGTAGGTTGTGGAAGGCTAGTAGCAGCAAGACTTCCATATTTGTAGTTGTTTGTGGTAGACTTCCTTGTTGCCATAATTTTGGTTTCAACTTTTCTTGCCACCCTAAATGCCTTCACCAATGAATCATGTTCCAAAAGGTGAACCTCATGTTGGATGTTTTCCTTCAAAAATTCCTATGAATACATCAATCATATGATCCTCTGGAATATCATTTACCCTAATATTCAATTTTTGGAAGTCCTTAATGTGCTCCACCATTGAACCTTTTTGTTTGATACATATCAATTGGTTAAAGAATGTGTTTTTCTTTGTATCCTCATAATGTGCTATCATTTACTCCGTAAAAATTGACCAAGTGAAAAGTGGTTTAGGAGAACGAAGTCATCGATACAATACAAATTGACTAGGTTCTAAATATGAAAATGCAATGCATATCTTTTGTGTGTGTTGGACATCATTTAGGTCAAAATATTGCTCCATTTGTAGTATCCATGTTATTGGATCCTTGCCATCAAAATTCCTCATATATATATTTGGAATGTGGTGGTTCTTAAACCTCACATTGGAGCCTCTAAAATCATAATTCATATTCTTTTTTTCCTCATCATGATTTTCATGGATTACCTTGTCACCACTGGGAAGCCTTTCTTGCAACAACTTAGGAAAACCTTCCTTAAAACCTTCCATGTATTCTTTTAAACCATCCATATTAGCTTCCATGCCATCCTTCAAACCTTCCATGTCTAATTTTAAACCCTCCATGTCCCCTTTTAGTTCATATTTGGTTGTTCTTTGTGAGAGTGAAATTTGTTGCACTTGGTCTAGTAATTTTGATATATCATGTTGCAATACTTCCTCTTCATGTGTCATAGTGGAGATTTTTTAGGGCTTAATGGGTTTAGATTTAATTTTTTTGGGAGGAATTTTATAACCTAATACTGGTATCTATGCTTCAATATGCCCCTTGAATCACTTCAAATTGAATTTTCAAACAAAAGTTATGTCAAATTTAAAAAAATACACCTTTTTCTTGATTTTTAGGAGCTTGGTATTTAATCTGTTATATCTCTATAATTCTAAATCTCCAAGGTCAAAAATTTTATCCTCTAGTAATCCAACCCCACAATTCAGACTAACATTAGATTCTTTAAGAAAGAGTTATTCCTGATCTCCCTCGATGACATGATTCTAGAGTAGTTTAGTAGATTGAACTCGTACGGAGTGCCATGTGTCATTATTTCGACCTTCAGGACTGAAAATGATATAAAAGAAACTAGAATCTATGCACTTTCTGTCACATTTTACGTAATTGAAATCCGATGCTCGGGGAGAAAGTTATGATGATTTTCCCTAGGTGACCTATTTGTGATTGAATTTTGGAGCCTGCAAAAACCATAACTTCCTCAGATCATATCTCTGAAAAAATAGTGGACCAAGCTATGAATGTTTTACATGAATTTCACAAATATTTCGGCTCCATGTGGTCAAAATTTCAGTTTCTTAAGCTTTATAGAAAACAAAATTATAGCGAAAATTCCAAGATGGCTTGTTTGAAGAAGCGAAACCCGAGAATCCAAATGATTTGTTTATGAAACTTCTTGAGGATTATGATAAATTGCAAGTGATTAAATTAATGTTTTAAACCTATTATGTCATATTCATAAACACATAAACATGAATTAAAAGTTTAGTTTTTGCATAAAATAGCAAACAACATCACCATAACAGAAAACACAACACAACAAAATGATGAAGGAGTTCACCCCTCCAGGGTTATATCTCCTGGTCCAGCTTCCAATGGTTGGGCCTCTTTCATTATGCTAAAAAAATTGTGTTTAGATCAAGTGACAATGCTCAAATGGCTTCAAAAATAACTCCAATGGCTTCATAACTGTAAAAAGACCATGTCTAGCTAATTTCTGCTCCCAAAAAACCAAAAACTAAGAAATATGATCTCCCCAAGTTTTTCTTCTATTCGTTCTACAAAAAAAACCTGTTTGTAAATCATCCTACAATTCTGCCCCAAAAACCGCAAATGGAGTGACCATTTGGCTAACATCCAGAGCAATTTGTGGCCCCATTAAATTTTCCATTAGCCACTTATTCTGAAAATCTCGGTCATGTGGCACCCATGTGACCATGTTGGGGGCTGAGTTTTTGGGCCTTTATCTGGCCTTTGTCTCCTCCACACCCTCGGTCACATCAGGGTTTTATGACCCTAGGATAGCTCCTTGTGGGTTGACCCCCTACCCAAATGCACACCCATGAACATTTAAATAATGTTGTTTGACTAATAATTAACAAAGAACATTAATGGTAGTCTATTTGTAATATCCCCGGTTAGTGTGGATGAGGTGATGGTTTCAAACCCCAACACTACTGCTCATCCTTAAAAAGAAAATTAGCCATTACTGAGATGCCACAATGAAGTTCCCCATTGGGCCATGTAGCACCCATTCATTGGGTCACTTCAAACACCATTCAACCAATAAAAATCGTCCATTTGGTAGCCAGCATAATTATGCCAAGTGTCAAGAAGTCATAGGATGATGGTGAACCATCAACATACCATGTCAGAAGGTCCAGTCAGTTGTACGGACTGCTAACTAGAAATCCTGCAACTACCTTTTTGAAATTTTAGTTATTTTCACAAATGAACAAATTGTGTTTCCAGGAGCATACTGTGTCTGTTTTTCATGAAACGAATTGCATTGAATTTAGAACAATGAGATCTACGCAATTGTTCTAGTTTTGAGCCATTCCAACAACTTTGAATTTTGAGCATATTTTTTATCCACCGGATCACTCCTCCCTAATGGAAGCTTTTGGATCCCAAAAACTCTTTATTACTGAACAATTATATGAGGGTACAACCCCCTCACCCTTCCAGTCTCAATCCATTAGAATTTTCTTGAATTCAACAATTTAAGCTTTTCATGAAAATTCGTCTTTTTCCCTTATTTTGGAAACCCTGTCTTACTGTTGTAGATACCATATTGTTGCAATTTCCCAGAATTTGCATATCGAAAACATATTCCATTCTCGGTTGTCAATCAAAGGAAACTTAAACAACTTGAAATTCTTCTCACCTTGTACACTGTCAACAAGATGATGCTTAGCTTGTCTTGCCTTGCACTTGGCTCGACTCTTAACCAAATGCGATCACCATCTCCATGCACCATATTTTTTTGAAGACAATAAGTTCTGAAACCCACAAGAAGAACTTGTGGAACCAATTCCCTCTTTATCAAATTGCTTTGGCACTTTCTCTTTGACCCTTGCACTCTTTGGCATCAACATCTTATTCCCATCACTGGTCAACAATGATGTATGCTGCCACAATATTTCCTCATCTTGTTTACCACTTTTAGGAGACATATTACATCACTAAAACAAATTATCAAAACCATTAGAGACTTTAATGGAGTCATATTTTTCATTTAATTCATCTCTTTTGAAGGCCACATTCACAACATCTTGATGCTTGAACATTAACAAAGTAAAATTTTGACTTGCATTCAAAATTCTCTTCATTTGTCTAGCATTCATAAGAGACAAACTCATCTTCTTTCTATACACTATAACTATATACTCAATCCCATTCTTGAACAAGTGATACTTATTCTCACGCTGATGAAATATCTCTCTCATTTCATAAAGTTATGGGCTTCCCAAAACAATACCAGAAATCTCAAGCGGAACTACATCAAGGTCAACTTCATCAAGAAAGTTTGTAGTGATTGCAAATCTAAGTTTGCACTTCCTTGCCACCTGCAAATTTTCATTCTTACATATCCACCCTAAAGGATAAGATCTTGGATGTGGAATGGTTTCTAGATTTAACTTCTTGACTAAGTATTTAGAAATAAGGTTTGCTTGTGACCGACTATCAAATAGTGTGTCAATTTTGGTATGCTTTGAAACAACTCTAATGTGGAAAATTTCAATTCTTGTTTCATCATTTTGAGTATCATTGGAACAACTTGAAGAACTAGTTCTTGCTATGTTCTTACCTTTCAAAACCATTGCTATAATCTTGGTTTCATCTCTGGAATCAGAACCTAAATCATGTTCTATAATTGTAGTTATTTTTTCCTCCTCTTTGTTTTTAAGCTTGTTGGGTCTCATCTTTGGATGATGTTTCCAACAATGGTCTTCATCATGGCCATCTTTCAACCAGTGATTGCATGTGTTTTTTTATTTTTCCATATGAATGGAAGCATTCTTCTTCCCTTTTCCCTTAAACTTACCTATTCCCTTTTCTCAAGATTCAAAGGAATCCTCACTTTTCTCATCATAAATATGTTTCCCTCTTTCTTCTAGATCTTTGGCTTGTACACAAACTTCATTTAAATTTGTGGGATTAAACATGAGAATAGTGTGTCTTAGGTAACTATGTGAACCTCCAATATATTTTAACAAAGTTTCTTGAGATGTAAAATCTACACCCAATATTAGTGCTCTTCTCTTAAACTCTTGAGAATAGTTTTGCACACTTTGTCCTTTTCCTTGCCTAAAATTTTTCCAATCCATTATATATTTTGCATGTATACTAAAGGATAAAATTATCTTCTCAATGCAGCAACAAAATTATTCCACGAGGTTAAGACCTTACCATGTTTTTTCATGTCCTCTTGTGTTTTGGATTCCCACAAAATAAGAGTTGCACATTCCAACCTTAATGAGGCAAGCTGAATCTTGGTGTTGTCATCCTTCATCCTTTGTATCTTGCAATACACTTCAATCTAATGTAGCAAATTATGTAGTCTTTTAGCATTTCGCTCTCCATCATACATAGGAAAATCAAACTTTATGTCAAGTTTCAAAAATGGAGTCTTACCATGTCCCTTTGGATAATGTGGAGGTGTTTCTGAAGGGGTTTTCGTGGAAGATGAAGATGGTGAATATGGTGGTGAGGATGGAGGTGAATAGAATGGTGGTGTCAAAGGTGTTTAAGGTGTTTTTTCACCATTCCCTTTTGGAGGCTTGTCCTCATCTCCTCCTTTTCCTCATGAAGAACCCTCTACCTTTGGGGGCTTAGAGATCCCACCTTGCAATATTGTGTTTCTCTCTTCATAGAGAAATTTCACCATTTAGGTCATGTCAAAGAATTATTTTCTGAAAAACTTCTCATCCACTGACATATTATCAATCCCTCCTTCAAGTGACATGCTTACTGAAGCTTCAGGTACAATGTGAGGTGAAATTTGTGGTGGATATTGTGGCAAATGTTCTCTCCTTGTCATTGTCCCAACTTGAGGACCTACAACCACAATATTTCCTTCTCCTCTCTTGAGATTCAACCTGGTAAGCATCAGAGACACTTGCAAACAAATTAAACCCTCACAACAACAAAGAACCTAAGCTCTGATACCAAACTGATTTGTATATGAAACTGCTTAATTATTATGATAAATTGCAAGTGATTAAATTAAAGTTTTAAGCATCTTATGTCAAATCATAAACACATAAACATGAATTAAAAGTTTAGTGTTTACAGAAAATAGGAGACAAGATCACCATAATGGCAAACACAACACAAAAAAATGATGGAGTTCACCTCTCCTGGACTACATCTCCTAATCCAGCTTCCAAAGGTTGGGCTTCTTTAATTATTCTCAAAAAAGTGTGTTTACATAAATTTATAGTGCTCCAATGGCTTCAACAACAGCTCTAATGGCTTCATAATTGTCAAAAACCCCTAGATAGCATCTTTCTACTCCCAAAAAGACCGAAAACGAAGAAATTTATGATCTCTCCAATTTTTTCTGGTATTCGTTCTACAAAATGCACCTGTCAGCAAACCATGATACAATTTTCCCCAAAAAGAGCTAATGGAGCAACAATTTGGCTAACAACCAGCACAATTTGTGGCCTCATTAAATTTGCCATTAGCCCCTTATCCCAAAAATCTCCGTCATGTGGCGCCCATGTGACCATGTTGGAAGCCTATATTTAGGGCTTTTGTATGGCCTTTATCTCCTCCACACCCTCAGTGACATTGGGATCATGTGACCCTCAGCTATCCCCCTCCCCAAATGTGCATCCATGAAGATTTAAGTAATGTTTTTTGACTAATAATTAAGAAAGAACATAGGCGGTGTGTTGGTAAGAGCCCCGATTAGTGTGGATGAGGTCACGATTTCAAATCCCAACATTTCTTCTCAGCCTTAACAAAATTTTAGCCCATTACCGAGATGCCATGTGGTGGCTTCCCATTGGGCCACGTGGCACCCATTCATTGGGCCACTTCAAACACCATTCAACCAATAAAAATCCTTGATTTCACAGTCAACAGAATTGTGCCAAGTGTTAAAAGTCATAGGCCAATGGTGAACCATCAACATACCATGTCAGCAGGTCCAATCAGTTGTACAGAGTACTGACTAGCAATCCTGCAATTGCCTTTTTGAAATTTTAGTTCTTTCCACAAATGAACAGATTGCACTTCCAGGAGCATATTGCATCTGTTTTTTGTGAGACAAATTGCGCCAGATTCAAAATTATGAGATATACATAGTCATTCTAGTTTCGAGCCATTCTAACAACTTTCAATTTTGAGCATATTTTTTATCCACTGGATCACCAAAGCTCTAATACCTAATGTTATGCAACCATCTCATAAAAAAGATGGATCAACACCTTCAAAATTATCCTCTTTGAGGGGGAAGCCTCATTTACATTACGTAAATGAAGATTTCTTGGATGATGCATATGATAAGACCTCCTTGGTATATATGGGAGTCTAAGGAGTCACAATATAATTAGAGCCTACATAACAATAATAATGTAAGGGAATAACAATAACAATAGTGGGATTTTATGGGGCACAACAATAACAATAGGGGGATATATTAATAACAATAAGGGGAATACACTAGTATTATAGGGACCTAACAAACGCTAATATTTTGTTTCATAGCCCTTCCTAGATAGCTCCCATATGCATGTAACCATCAACTAGAACCACAATCTTAAACCATAAGGATATTTAAGTACATAAATTCACAAAAAAATTACAAAACTTAAATATTTCATAGGTGCGAAAAGCTCTTTGATTGAGATTGATGGTAAAAACTTCTTTTCAGCCCCCCTCCCCCCAATATATCCAAAAATTAACATAGCGGGCTGATCCATGATTTCTCACATATGTTACTTAAATCCCCCTTCTCTCCTATGAATGTAATAAACAAAATCCATACACTAGTTTGATCTAACGAAGAGGACAATACTTTTGACCCCCTCCTCCTTTAGAGTTTCAATGAGGGGGGTCCATAATTTTTAATATATGATCCCCATCTAACATGATGCCACATCACCTAGCCTATCCCACTAAACTACCACTGATGCATATACACGGTCAATTTGTTTAACACTATGGAGCCTTACATAACTAAATCTGGTGCAAAGCTTGAGGCTTTTCTACCTCACCTACACATCAACTTTCTTTCATCTGTCATTTCATGGCATTTCCATTTGTCACTCAAAGGGGTGCCACTTGGCCACCCAAATAGGCTAAATCCACCTACCAAATGTCAAGCTCATAGAGTGCCACATCATCACCTTTTTTACATAACTACCACCCATTGCCTCTTGGATACTACATGATGCTACTACATGTCACATCAAAAAGCGTGTGAAGGGTTGTTGCCTACTACTCAACACTCTTCACTACTTATGTACACTTCATTATAAATGGTAGTTAGATTAACACTTGTGTGCTTAAACCTAGCCCATTGTGACTAGGAGCCTCACTGGCCATCATTTGGCACCCATTTAAATGAGTGATCACTAATTCGACTAACATTTTGATAAGTTCTTAAGTGCTTATACATAGCCCCTTATGACCAGGGGCTATGACTAGGATTCTCATCAGTCATTGATCACTGCTTTTGATGCATTCCATTAAGTGAACACCAATTGGACTGGTGGTTTGATAACTACTTGTGTGTTGAATTTTAGTCCCTTGTGACCAGGCACTCTGATTGTGTTCTTCCTTCCCTACCACCTTCTCCTCATCACTCATAGCCAATTCCTTACCGTGTCACCTAGCTTGCTCAATTCCCAAGTCACTAGAGTCAACAAATCAAGATCTAACACCTATCATCTCTTCTAGATGGTTTCCACATCATCACTGATCCGAGAAAAGCCACTATCAAGTTGATAGCTTAAGTAAAAAAAATTATACCTTCAAGAGGCCTAGATAACTTGATATCTGTTTTAGTATGGAACCATAACGAAAGTGGAACTATGACCCAACAACCTTCAAAATAAATATGGATTATGGTCTTTGATTAAGTGGTTTCCTTGTGTAACACTTAGATACCTGTATTCCTAGATATATCTTCCTCTAGGGAAATTTTTCTTAATTGAACCATTCTCTAGCTACTCTAATTAAATTAATATATATCTTGTCCATTCAGATAAGTCTAGATATCTAGTTATCCAAATTATCTTCTTTTTCTTAAGAATTGCACCAGTCACAGATACATGGAGGCCTAGATATGTGAATTCCCAAATAAGCTTGGATGTATCAAAATCAATCTTTTTCTTCTATGTGCTAACATGGTTGCACCCTAGATGTCCAAGATGTCCTAATTCCTTGAATCCTTATCTACTTGCCAAATACTACATTCACTTAAAACAACATTTTCTCTTCATTCCTTGGGAGTTTGATCCTATGCCATATAGCATTGGAAAGGTCCCTTAGAGTGTTATCCAACCAAAAAATTGCATGTGGTTTTGGACAAATTACTTATAGATAAAATTCCCTTAAGTATAGGTTATTAGGCTACACATGTAGTAGCCGACAAACACAAACAAACCTTAATATCAACATCAACAAGCTCCCCCTAAAATTGTGTTCACTTGAAATTAATGACTATAGTTGACAGTAATGAAAACCAATTGTTAACTTTCTCAACAATCTCCGCTTTTGGAATTGATGGAAACACCACCAAACATTGCATGTCACTGATGGAAGCACAACCACTTAACAACGCTCCCCATATCAAGTTGTTGAAGAGATTTCTATTATTTCTCACTCTCGATCATTGTTATTTGTTCACTCTCCAATGCTACTATTTTCTCAACTCTCCCCATTTTCTTCTAAGAAACTAATGGTTGATCACTTCCCCTTCCTCACTCTCCATATTCAAAATCTCTTATAACCTTTTCACTTCATCTCCAATCCCCCCCGCCCTTTAACATCAATGGAAATGGGTTCTAGCAACTAGAGCTACATGATCCACCCACTCTTCCTTATGATGCCTCATTGATGCATGGAATTTGAGAAGCCAATGTTTGATTAATATTGTCATTTGATAATTATCCCCTTAAAAGGGATTTAGTCATTACCTTGGATATAACAGGTTGTTGATATGAATTGTTGCTCAACATACTTGGTGTTGCCTCTAAAATCAACATATACCCATTGAAAACAAAAATCGATAGACTTAGGAAACATGCAAACTTTCCCTTTCATAGTGCATTGTAATACACTATTCTCCCCCTAATCTTGGGCTTCTCCTGTTGATTTAATTATTTTGCTAACATATATTTTAAATGAGTTGTAGTACTATATAAATCCACACTTAAAGATGATCCAGGATCATATATACTCTCGCATAAATGGTTGATCCACATGCCAAGAGTTGTCCCTTTTTATCCCAATTGACCAGGATGAATTTCAATTGTTGCCCAACTAAACCAAAGCATACAAATGATTGCTCCAAGAGCTAAATTCTTCCGTTTCCTTAACATGAAAGGCTACATATATTCATGACCACTGATCCTAATTGTTTCAACTACATACCTAAATGAAATAACACATAATACATATGATTTGAAAACTTTTCATTTCATTTTTTCCTTTAGCACCCAACTCCCCCTAAACGCATGGTATTGTTGATCTTATAGCTCCCGCTGAGGTTTTTCACTATTCTTTTCTTTGACCTCCTCACATATAACTATCCTTGACAACACTTTTTGTTTGGACATTCTTTACTTTTTCCTGTTAGACTAAGGACTTGTATTTAATTTTCACACCATCTTTACTTCAAATCACTTGTTCATATTTCTTTCTAGTAAAATGAATTTTACTTACATCCCCTAATATGTCTCTAGTGTTGAACTCACAACTCTTTTCTTGTAGTTCATCCTTAATGATTTCTATCTTCCTTGTGTGACTTGAGCTGCAGATGTCCCTCACTCATCTTTTACTGATATGCTAAGCGAGTTAATATTGACATACACCAATCTTATGATTGACCTTTATTAAGGACATATGCATTGCCTGAGTTCCGAGTTGTTGTTGCTACTAGTATACCAAATTCTTCCTTCCTTATTTTACATCCTTTAGACAAGAATGTGACCTCATGTATGTGATCAACCATTTGAATTGTAATTAAAAAAAATTCTTTAAACCTTCAACAAACATCACATATTTCGCCTTACTTCTCTCATTGTCAAGACCAAATAGTGCTTTTCCCATTATTCTAGCTAATGTACTATCTCCAGGAATTACACTACCACCTGTGACTTCTTTTAGTGTCATAATTCCTTTTTTGCCTCCTGTCATGTGATTTTGAACTTCTACAGTCTATATACCATTGGTACATTTTATCTTGACTACACGGAGCTTAATTTCATCTCCTTTATTTCTCGTTTCTTTTCCCATATCCTTGTGGTTTATTCTTTCTTGTTTCACTTTGGAGGACTTATTGAGCTACTACAAAAATAATTTTCTTGGTGTCCAATATTATCATACTTGAAGCATTCCTATTTATACATTAAGGGACAAAAAGAGTTGTAACTTTTAATACCACCTTCATGAGAGTTATTTGATTTATTCCTTTCATATCTCTATGAGGGGATCATTCTTGAGGAATTTGTTCTCTTACCAATTGTTCTTCCAACCTTATTATAATGGTCCTTATGAGAAATATAACATCTCTATTGATTTATTATGATATTTAGCATGCATCCTTTATTGTCGATATTAATATATCATTCCTAGTCCTTAGCTTGACTTTTATCTCTATTTATAGTATACTTATCTCTTTTCGTGTGCATCAAATACCAATTCTCAATATGCCATGGATTCCTTGATGTCGAGGATAGAGTGAAAATCCACACTCTTACAATTACAACATTCAGTGTAGGTAATCAATGGAGAAAAATAATTATTGCCTCTAAAATGTCTCTTATGGATATTATCAAATCTATTGTCTATAACTCTTAAGGATTGTTAAAGCTCATTTCTAGCATAATTATCTCTTAGACAAGCTTGACAATGGACAAATTTATGACCAAAACTTGTACATGAAAAACGATTATCATAAAAATTATTTTAGTACCTCAGGACAATTTGCAATTAAGGATATGGTTTGTTGATTCCATGATGGATTTATCTTTGAGAGATATATAACGTTGAATTTAGGTTTGAGATATAACTTTCGGACTCTCAGATTTTTTATATGAGAGAAACTTCAAATTTTCCATTCTCAACATTACTGCAACTCTACATCTTAATTGATTTATATATTTATCCTTTACTCAAGACTCATCTCTTTGTACCATGCACGCTACCTATTCTATGGTGTATTCATGAATACTCTCTCTCTTTCTTTTGCATCAACGCTTAATCAACCTATCTCACTTTAAACCTTGTTATATTTGTTGCCTCTATAGATTTTTCATTGAGAAACTTTAATTCTTCAAAAGAATTTGGCACCTAAAAACTAGTCTTCTATTTCATAACCTTCTTTGCTAGCTCCTGATGCATGTAACCATCGGACATAACCATATTATTAGAACATAAGGTGCTTTAACTCAAGTAATTCTCCCAATAATTAAATAGAGGAAACCTTCCACAGTCATGTCACTTGGAAATTTAATTCCTACTTGTCTCAGTCGTGACTCTTTCTATGTAGAGGAGTCTATTCCTATTCCTTAGGAGTTGTTCAGATCTAGATGTTTCCTAGATTGGTGTGTGGTTGAGATATCCTCTCAACCAAGTGATTGTGTGTCCAAGTTAGTTTACATATCATGAGACAACACTTCATGTATATATGTAATTGTATTTGATCAACGAATCAAGTGTGCATCATCAAATTTTATCTTGGTATCAAAGCCCATATGGGCTTAGGCCTTGGCCCTCCCAGGCTAAGGGAAATAAAGAGATTGATGAGTATTTGTTTGCTTTTTTCATTTGTTTGCCCATTGTGTGTTGCTGCTGTGTGGCTAGAGACGATGTGTGTTGCCTGAGTATGTTTGTGGTGTATGGACCTATTTGCTGACTGAAGAGATCTGTGATTGCATGCTTGGATAAGGATCGATGGTGCCTACCTACGGTTCTTGCCATAGTCCTGATGCTTGCGGGAATATTTAAACACTGAGACCAACTTTCCTGAAGTGAGCCTTTGACTGGGTTTTGTGAACTAGGTTGGTCGACGGTGATTGTGGCATGTTATATACGTTGAGCTGTTGGATTCGTGGATCTGTTGTGCTTCTTGGGGCAACCATCTGAAGAGCGTTGAGTTACTGGAGCCATGGATCCATTGTGCTTCTTAGTCAAAACATTTGAAGTTCTGCGGACCATGATAATTTTATGATGTTTAGAAAATATTTGTTGGTGTTGTGTATACCTATGAGGAGGTTGGCGGAAGGTGTTCTATGATGCAAAAGGTGCCACTGAACCTGCCTTTAATCACTGAGGACAATGCGTAGAATTTTTTTTGACTAGCGGGTTGTTTTAGGATGATGGATGGGAGCTAATTACTGTGTCAACAGAGTCGTATGTCACCATGAGAGACTCAGCCTGTGGAGAGGACCTCTGTGTAGCACATAGTTGCATATAGAAGTAGGCAATGTTGCATCGTTTTAGACCGCAGATGTTTAAGCTTTCTTTCCGAGTTTTCAAGGTTATGATTGAAATGGAGCTGTCAGATGCAGAGAATGTTGTGATGGAAGAGTGGCTTCCAGATTTCAAAATCGACTCGGACTATGAATTCTCTTCTCCATATTTTTTCAATTTTATTCAAGGCGAGACAGAGGAGGAAGCCCGACAAGTCGAAGGATCATCTGAAACTGCAAGCAACTATGCAACATCACCATATGTGGAAAAAATTAAATAAAGAGAATCATCTCAAGATGAGATGAAATGCAATCTTTAGGCATGTTGGAAAGAAATTGTTTTTCGTCTTCTAAGGTGAGAAGATTTCAACCCGAGTTTTTATTGTTTTTTTAAGTGGACCAGAAGCTACTTGTGTAGAAAACATATGCCGGAAAATTGCCTGTGTCTTGTTTATGGGAGTAGACTCACCGCTGGAATGAGTCACACGAGGAGTTGTGAAGCGTTGAGCATGTAACCACTTGGTAGTTTGAGCATCTTTGCAGTTTTGAACATTATTTCACTATTTTGACCCTTTTTTTTGGAGTTTGGAAAGATAAATATGTTGAGTCTGATCAACTCAATGTAGAAATGTAATTTATTAAAATGATTATGATTGCATGCTTAGAAACTCCAAACAAAAATAAATAGTGGTGTTTAAAAATGCTTTGAATTAGAAGTATTTACATTGAGCTTAGCTAACTCAATCGAGTAGTTGTGTTAGAATTAGTTACTCTAACAAACCGTGAAGGTGAATCAAAGACAACAATTAAACCAAAAGAAGAAAGAGGATGCAAAGACACTGTATGGTGGATAATAAGGTTGAATTGCATCAAATATTGATTTTGTGCAACAACGAAAATGGAAATTAGAGTTTGTGAGATAGACTCACTACCATGTTGTATTATGATTCACACGTTTTATTAGTAAGAAAGTCTACGATGTTTTGTAGTGGTCTTTGTAATGTATATACCTGGTAACTCCAAGAGTTGGAGTGTGTAAACAGGAAACCTGATGAGTTAGGTTTGTGGTAAGTTGGAAACCACTTGGTGGTGTCGGTTTGTAGTAAGACAAAAACCACATGTGAGAGTGAGGTGGACATGGATTCCTGTAGGCATTATTTAGGATGAACCGAAAAAACCCTTGGCATGGTTAAGGGTGAGCCTAGAAAAACCTAGGCCTGGTTGAGTTGGGTCTATGGCGAGCCTTGGTGGCTAGATTGTGAGCCTTGGTTGCTGAGTTGGGCCTTGGTTGTTGTGTCGAGCCTTGGTGGCTGAGAGCCCTTGTGGGCATGGTTGAGGGTAATCCGATCAAACCCAGAGCATGGTTATGGGTAATCCGATAAAACTCATGATGATGATGATGGAGGGGGATTTGCAAGTTCATGTACATGTATGCAGATAATGGTTGACAGAACCCTGTATATGAAGGACATCCTAGTATACTAGTGGTTGCAACAGTTAGGCACCCATGCATTCTGGTCGATGGTTGTTCCTTTATATGGACGTTGACACATTATTTTTTAATGTTTGACCACAACTAGACTTTGCCTATTGAGATTGAAAAAAGTAGTCATTAAAGGGGTGACTTGGAAATTTAATTCCTAATTGTCTCAGTTGTGACTTTTTCTATGTAAAGAATTATGTTCTTATTCCTTAAGAATTGTTAAGATTTAGATGTTTCCTAGATTGGTGTGTGGTTGAGATATTCTATCAACCACATGATTGCGCATCCAAATTAGTTTACTTATATTGAAACAACACTTCACATATATATATAATTATATTTGATCAATAAATGAATAAGTGTGTATCATCAAATTTTATCCAAACTCTTCAATTGATATCCACATTCGAAGCTTCATTGTGGCCCCCCTCTCTATCCAAGAATTAACGAAGCGTGGGGCGAGGGTAGTTTGCGATTTGTCACATATGTGACGTGAATCCCACCTACCTCCTCCATGTGTGCCAAAAGAAATTAGTAGACCGATCTGATCTAACAATGAAGACAATACTTCAAGGACCCTTCTTTTCTGGGTTTTAATGAGGGGCGGATCTATTATTCGTCATATGTGACCCCAATCTAGCATCATATGACATCACCTAGCATAGCCCACTAAACTATCATTTGGCATATACATGACCGATTTTTTTAACATTGTGGAGCGTTATAGACCTCACCCCAGTGCAAATATTGAGGTTCTGCCACCTCACCTACCACGTTAGCATTTTGTCGCACGTCATGCAACATGCTAGCATGTCACTAAAAAATTGCCTCTTTTCCATCTAAAAAAAATATTCCTACCATGTATCATGGTCATAAAGTTCCACGTCATCACTACGTCACTATCCAAGTTGCAACTTGGCTACCACCTCATGCTACTACCTGGAACCTCAAAAAGTATGCCAAAGTTTGCTACCTACCGCTCAGCGCTCGATGCTAGTTTTGTGCACTCTATTGGACTTGACGGTACGATAACTGATTAGGTTTTTATACCAAACCCCCTTTGACCACTGCTCGTTGCTTGCCACCCATTCCATTGAGTGAACACCAATTGGATTGGTAGTTCAACAAGTGCTTGGGTGCTTATACCCAACTATCTGTGAATTAGCGTTATGAAAGAGAACCTCACTAGCCACTACTCGCCATCCATTCATTGAGAGAAAACCAATTCATCTAACAACCTTATAGGCAACTAAGGTTGCGATTGTGGGCTTACCACTGTACTTCCTGCCAATCACCACTCAGGGCCAATTTCCTTGCCACGTGAGCTAGCCAGCTCAGCTACCAAGTCAACACAGTCAAAAATCAAGATCTACTACCTTTCATCTCTTCCACGCAGTTGCCACATCACCACTGGCCTAAGAAAATCCATTATTCGGCCAGTTTCTTAAGTAATTCTTTGTTATAACTCCAAGAGGCCCAGGTACGTGGATACGTTTTTTAGTGTAGAACCATGACCAATGTGGAATTGTGATACAATAACCTTCAAATAAATTTGTATTTGAGTCTTAGGCTAAATGGTTGCCTTACGCAACCCTTAGATACCTCGATGCCCAAATATCTCTTTCTAAGTAGAAATTTTCTGAAAGGAATCTTAACATGGCTATTCTGAATTGAGTCCAAATATCTCTTATGCATTCTGATAAGTCTAGATATTTGGTTATATAGATGATCCACCTTTTATTAATGGTCAAAACAGTATATTGAATCGTTAGCCACACACTAATAAATTGATGAAGAAGAGAATTAAGTTCATGCTCTCAATTTAACATCTTCATGCCATTTTGAAAAACTCAATAAGAGAACTTCTGGTGGAATATTGTTGAAAAAAATGCTGGGTGGAATATTGTTGACAAAAATGAATATGTGGCAGATAAGCGCATTGGTAAGGGCAGTTGTTACAACAGGTAGGATTGAAACCTTAATCACGAGATAAAATTGTCATAGATACCTCGATCTACATTAATGTTACCAGAGTTCCACCTGCAGACACTTTTGCGCATCAACAGCATGTCTATCCACCGGGACATCCATCACTAGATAAGTGGACTTTAGAAATAGGGTTTGTAGACATCGTATGGAACTATGTGAAACTTGGTGCTTAACTGATGATCAACTTTTTCTAAATGCCACATCTAAACCTTATCCCTACATTCATAACTAAACTCTAATCACATACAATTGTCTCAAATAAAATCAAATGAGGGTTTACTAACATAACTGAACAGTGGGAGAAAGAAAGAACGAGAAATTTAAAACTCAGAAGACTTATGTTGAGGCCACTCACATTAAGACATGTTGCAAAGATGTAAGACATACCATTTCAAACCATGAAAATGTTTTATCTCCTCTGCTCAGTGTCATTACAATAGCCATGGCCACAATACTTGCAACTATTGCAACTGTGTTATACCCATTCTGCCACAATATAATTTAGAGCCATTCACATTGTAAGAAGACACCTCGAGTACAACAAGAACAGAATAAATTGTAAAATGTTGTTGTCCATGGAGAAAAAACAAATCGCAATGGCGTCTGAGATTACCGTGACAGAAAGCTTGACGATCATGTTAGCAATTTATCTAGATATTTGGTTATCTCAATGTGTCATCATACACACAGAGTTATTAGATATTTTGTTATCTTAATGTGTTTTTACACACAGAGTTATTAGTTAATAGAATATAATTCATCACCTTGGTCTGTTAGCACTAAACATACTAATATAAAACTTTTCACAAAATTGAAACCTAGGTTATTTATCTATGCTGAACATACTAATATAAAGACTTTCACAAAATCAAAACTCATGTTATTTATCTATGCTAGAGCAATAATACATGTCATTATTCTATCAAGTTAATAACCATTTAAGAGATAAAGAGAATTCAACATATACAATAATTAAATTTTCATATTAAATTTTGTGCATGTCTGTGAACTTCCCCATGTTTAGTGTTGAATTATCTCTCTAATACCACTTCCCTTCTACCCCTTAAAACCTTAAGGGTTGAGGAAGGTATTACCTAGTTGACCCTCCCCATGCTCTACTAAGGAGATGGGTTATCAAAAGCTTCATTCTTCAATTTTTTAGAATTTAACTCTGATATCACTGCGATGGCTAAGATGGCTAGCTTGTTAAGAATTTTTCGATAATATAAAATCTACCTTAATCTAACTTCTAAATCAAAAATTATAATTGTTAGAAGTTTTGGCCTATCAATAAAGGCCATGTAACACCCACATATGCCTAGTGAAGCTCGTTGACCCACATCACCTCAACACCTCCATATTAAGGGTCTTCCCCCTCAACTCCCTCTCTTGCAAACTTAGGTTGAGGCCCAAGGCCTGAGATCTAGTGAGATCTAGAAATCGAGGTTCATTACCTCTTTGTGATCGAGCACTTTGGGTTGATGGTTGAGGTTTGTTATAAACCCATCGACATCATACCTTTACGCATGTTAACTTCCATGAATCTCCTGAAGTTCCAATGGTTTGATATCATGGTTTGATAAACAAGGTTCCACCCTCATCCCTCTCTCCTCTTTTTTGTGCCTACTCATTATGCTTCCGCCTCAACCGAATACAACTAGTAATGTAGGCCCGTCGATGGTATCTTAAAATGTGGAGATAGGGGGCTCATAATGAATATCAACCATATAATAAAGGTCGGTGATTTGGTGCTAATCCCAACTATGGCCCTATTATTGTTCATTAAACATCAACTACGTGGGGACCGTTCAATTGATCTCAACCATTGATCTTAACTGGAATGGGTTTCACCCAACTAACTTGTGTGAGATGTATATCTTTGGGATAATCCAAATAATTTTTCTCCTACTGTAAAGAAATATAATCTGCTTTATGCTTACTGTAAAGAGATCTAATCATGGAGATTCACCCCCTTTTATCATAAATATTCTTAATCTATAAATAAGCATTATTATAATACCATAGGTTAATACCATGACTTACCAACACCACATGGCCAAAAACCACAACTAATTTTTTATGACACTTGTTCATATGCCATTTTTTAATTAATGAATTTAATTAAAAGGAAAAAAAATAGACAACTACTTTGAAAAATATTCTAGAGTATTCTATGGAGGTTAAATTCTTAAAATCAACCTAATAATTGATAATTAAATAAAAATTCCAAATTCAAATACGTATAGTCATAATTAATATTAATAAAAATATTTAAAATAAAGTTATAATTTAGATCATTTCAATGATTTTTAATTCTGTGGAGGATGTTTAATTATGTTCAACATTTCTAGTGTATACTCCACTCATCATAGGGACCTCAGAAATTTAATTGATTACAAATGAGCATTGTGAATCGTTTAATAAGAAAAATCTTATAAAATTAGTAGTTAAAGAATACTATTAAAATAATAAAATAAATTAACAAATAACATAATAATAGCATAATAATAGCATATATAATAAAAATATATATATATATATATATATATATATATATATATATATATATATACCAGGTTAAATGTTTTAGTATATAATGAATTAAGAAAGAGAAATAAAATATAGAAATTAGGATGGCTACTAGGAAATTAAGGGACAAAGGTGAATAATAAAATAGATAAAGTTAGTATATATATATATATATATATATATATGTCTACTTTTTTTATTTAATTTACATGTCATTCACTCTTTTTTCTTATTTTCTCTTAATCTTACAAATTTCTGTATTTTATTTTTCTTTCTTTCAATTAATTAAATAATTCATTTTATATTAAATAATTTAACTTGGCATATTCTTTCTAACATCTTATTATCATTATATTATTATTATTCATCAGTTAATTTATTTGATTATTTTAGTATTCTTTAATTGCTAACTCACAATGCTCTTTTGCAATCAATCAAATTTTTAAGGTCCATGATGATGGGTGGAGTGTTCACCCAATCAAATTTCTAAGATCCGTGATGGGTGGGGTGACCACTTGAAAGGTTGACAAGATTAAACATCATGCACACAATTTTATCTGAAAAAATTGCTTTCAATATGAATGGATGTGGAAATATACACTCTCTCAATGTGAGATGTATCACGAGGTAAGTGTTTTAATATAACAATATTTTTAACCATTGATATTTATCTTTGTTTTAACATGAATATGCTTAACTTTAAATATGTTTTGTTACAATACCATGGCTTATTAATACCACATGCCCAAAAAAGTCATAACTCATGCTCATATGACATTATTTTAACGAATCACTTTAATTAAAAGGGTATAACTTCTTTGGAGATAAATATCAAGCTTTTTTTTTAGTGACAATGCGCCCATTCGCCATCAATCCAAAGCTTATTTGTGACTACTATTAAGAATATTTTAGAATATTCATGGCAATTAAACCCTTAGATCATGATACATATCATGTTGCTAAAATTAAAAAAAAAAAAACATTAAAAAAAAATAAATTATAAATTTATTTTAAATTATTATTAATCATACAAATAATTAATATATGAGTTAGACATATATACATTTAAAAAAAACATGGAACAAGCTCCTTAACCCTTGAAACTAACCATCACTTTATCATGGAAATTCCTAATATGTAAACAAGCATTGTTAGATCCCTACCATTCACCTAATAATTATTCATAATTAAATTAGAATTATGAAATCCCTATTCCAAAATCGACATGCATATCTGTGTAATTATTGATAATTAAATTACAATTATGTAATTCTTATTGGAGAATAGGCATTCCTATTAGTGTAATTACTATGGTATCCATATAAATTAAATGGATGGTAAAAGTTGATACAATTAAAACACTTACCTCATAATACCTCTCACATTGTCTTTCATAAATAAGTTTAGTTTTTTACTATAAAACTAAAAAACAATTTAACTTGCCCTGTGAATTTAATGTGCCTATGGATATGACATGCCTTATGGCTACCTCTCCCCTATGCATGCTACCACCTTAAGAAAAGTTTATGGGACCTTTCTTCCCACGGAGGGAGGAAAAGGCCCCTTGGAACGATTCTTGTATACATGTCTATGTGAATTTGGATCACTTCGGTATACTCCTTAGCTCTGTCTCATCTTTCATTGCCTCCTCCCATTGCTTCCTTTTCCCACCATGCACCATGATAAGGTGGGTTTCCTTCCATATTCTTCTTTGCTGACTTTCCCCCCTACCCTGACAACCTTTTCTGATGGTGAAGGCCTAGTCTCGAGCACGCTGTTATTGCAGCTTACCTAACAAGTTTCAATGGCCTCCCGCTTTCATGGCCATCTTATGCAACTCCCATCCCATATCTATCCTAGTCTCTATGGCATCTTGGTATCACCAGTATCCATGAATCATCAATGAGCTCATTGTCAGAATCGAAGTGGAGGTCATGGTGCTTCATGGAGCTCTAGGGCATGCTTACAAGAACAGTCTTCATCCCGTAGCTTCCATGCCAACACACCTCCAAATGAAATCCGTCTTGTGGAAGGTCACACTATATTTAGAAGTCACGATTGGCATAACCTCTTTTGTTTGATAGATAGGAAATTAGCAACGCCACCAAAATCACTATGTGCATAGTGTTGATTTATGTTGGCATGTTAGGTTGTTGCTTGAGAAGATTATGGTTGATAGGATATAACCCCATGTCAATCTCATGCATATACATGATGAGCTTAGAAAATTTATGCTTGATGTGGAAGGTTGACATGCCAAGCTCAAGAAGGAATCACTCCTTAGACTCTCTAATTCCACCTCCATGCAAGGTTGAGTAATAGTGAATTAACCTTGAAACCTTAATGTCATGCATTTTATCTTTTCAGTTCTTGCTCTTCTTGCTTGCTCCTTTGGGATGTCTATATATTTTGTTTAGTTTGTTTTTCTTGTTACCTCAAACTATGCAGTTTCCAACGACTTTCTCTTTTTTTTTCTTGCTAATAATTTCCCATAGTGGAGCAACAATATCTTTTAACATTCTCAAGTCTGACTCTATTACTTTCTTTGATGGTTTCAAAAATAACAAATAGGAGATAGTAATAATATGCCACAGCGATAATAATAACATATCTTATGTAAATATTTGATTTAATAATAATAATAATGATTAAAAATATAATAATAATATGATATATTTTTAAATAATATTTATTTTTTATTTTGAATGTAAAATAAAATATGATAAAAATACTTTCACTGACTTTGAAGGGAATGAAGCTTTTGGTCTATAAGTTTAAACTGATTTTGTTGGGGAAAGAGTTAGTTTGCAAAAAAATGTAATCCCTTATCCTTTTCCATTTATCCTGAATAACTTAGCTTACATTAAATGTTATTAATTAGTATTCTAGTGTTGGTTCGATAACTATGTTAGGCTAAGTGTTAGGATAAGTTTTCAATACTGATATAATAACTAAATTGTAACGAAGCTTTTGAGATTCATTTATGTGAAGAAGGTAAATCTATATTAATGAGTATTCTAGTGTTGGTTCGATAACTATGTTAGCATAAGTGTTAGGATAAGTTTTCAATACTGATATAATAACTAAATTGTAACGAAGCTTTTGAGATCCATCTATGTGAAAGAAGTAAATCTATTCACGCACAAATGTTAAAACTGCGACCGGATTCTTAAGTTAACTTTAAGATGCAGCGGATCATCATTGATTTAGTTGACCGCAAATTCAATATGTCCCGGGGGGGGGAATTTGACAGCCACCATGAACACATTTTGTCGGTGCCCTCTCCAAATTAGGTGTAAAGCAGCGCTGACGTCATCGTTGAAAGAATTGGGGCACTTTTTTCATTTTTAATCTGAGTAACTGCCAACAAGTTCTCCATTATTCTTTGTGTACGGCACTATCGCCCAGAAATTTCATCACAAACATTGAATTAAGTCGCAGGTTAGAAACTCCAATTGGCTGAACACGCCGACGTGCAACCGAAATTTTTGAATTAAACAATAATTGACCATCGCAATTACACAATCGAAAGGGATTTCATTTCGACCTAAACAACCCCATACAGTGAGTTGAAGTCCTATATATACGTGAGGCTTGTTTTGCCATTTCCTCACATTGAATTGAAATGCCTCATAGATGTATAGGCCTGGCCTATTAGATCATGGATGCCTCACCAGAATCTGAACCAGAAGAGAGAGAGCACGTCCTCTAATATTCAATCTTCAGTGATCCATCTCTCATATTTGGAGTGGGGAAGAGGAGGTGCTCTCTCTCTTCTCGTTCATGTGTTTCTGGCGATATGCACAACCCCAAATCGTTTAGGCAACTTTTTCATTAATTTATGTACCTGGTGAGCTTCAATAATGTTACATGTAACAATGGTATATGGTACTCTTTTTATCGCATTAACATTTTGTTGGTTGACTAACTAAATAACTTATTCAGAAATTGGAGCACACCAGCGCAGCGAGGGGGAGGAATTTTGCATTTTTCTTAAATGGGACACGTCCGTTTTATAATGGCTAGAAGTGAATGTTTTTCCTGCGCATGTTATTTGAGATGGTTTACGACTGCATGTGATTAAAAATTCCCTTTTGGCGCTTCAAGATTTATATAATGGATGGTTGATCAGTCGCATTTATTCTGCTGTTTTTATGTGGCATTACAGAGGATAATGAGTGGAGACGTTAACGCTTATCACTAGACGCAGATGGGATGGAGGGTTCTACGAGAAGATAGGTGTCCCTTGAGTGCTGCTCTCACAGGAGCCATCAGTCATCAGTTTATATGCACGACCCATTTCGTCCACATATATTTTATTATTACTTTTTTACAAGTTATAAAGTAGATTTCAGACTTCTTCTTTTTTTATTAAATGAAATTGATTAATCACATCATTGAGAATCATTTTTTTTAATTATTTTATTTTTATATTCCCTAAAAAATAATTATTTGATTTTTATAGTTGCTAAAAAGATTTTGATTTGGATCTTGATTAATTTGCAATTTTTTAGAAATTATTTTCAACATTTATTAAAGTTTTTGAAAAGTTAAATATTAACCTTAATTTTTTTAGAAATTGAATATTATAGAAAAAAGAAATTATGTGAAAATAACATAAAGATTCATTTGTGGATACCTTTCCAACTAGGATGTGGGATTCATGGCCACGACAGGATGAAGCTAAATAGATAGGTAAATTCTTCCAAAGAAAAATTTTAACGTTGAAAGAATTTACCTCTAGTTGCCTTGATATGTTCTCAGATGAACCATACAAAATCATCTTGTCATGACCATAACCACATTGGACCATAAATGCAACTTTATGTGATTTTCACCTATTTTTTTTTTCTAATACTAGATATAGATGACAAAATCCTAAATTCAATCAAATTGGAAATTATTGTTTGAAATTTTAAAATTTGATTTTTATTTGGTTTAAAATGAAATTTTCATAATTAAAAATTGTTTTAAAATATTAAAAATAAGAAAAAAACTCTAATTGACAAGTTTCATCATAAATTAATTTTCAAAAAAACCTAAATTTATGGATGTTTACATAATTAACATTTTCTTTTCCAAAAAAAAAATGTTGCCATTATGTTTTGAGCTTTTTCTAACCATGCAAATTGGCCAATTTAAAAAACAAAAGCAACAAACTATACTGATTTGTCATTCTTGATTTTTATTATGAAATGGACTTGGTTCAATCATTTTCCTCAATAATCCTTACCTATATTATTTATTTTCACAATTCAATTTTAAATCATGATACAATATAGAAAATAAAATCTAATTCAACACTACAATAAATCAGATTTTCTCTTTTGTCTACACAATTTTAATCATTATCTAAAAAAAAAGTAGGAATAATTTGTGCAACTACTATTTTTATTTTAATATGCTAGACATTGTTATTTTTCATATTAGATATTTTCTTACATGTGAATTCTTTGTCACTGGATGCTTCATACTAATTTGATTCTTTCTATAAATTTAGATGAGTATAATTTAAAGTTAAATAAATAAATTTGTTACAATAATTAGTTTTTTAAGAAATTATTTATTTTATTGAAATGATTTTTCCCTCGCATTTCTTCATATTTTTCCCTTGCTAATTTTTATTATTGAATAGATTTGGTTCAATCATTTTCCTTAATAAACCTTATCTATATTATATATTTTCACAATTCAATTTTAAATCATGATGCTATATAAAAATAAAATAAATTAAGTCAAAACTAAATTTTTTATTTCAATATACTAGACATTGTAATTTTACATAATAGACACTTTATTACATATGAATTCTTTGCCAGGTGATTAAGAGGACATTGGATACTTCAAATCAATTTGATTTTTTTTTTATGTATAAATACTACCATAGATTATTTATTTGCCCCTAAATCAGGATGAGTATAAACTTAAAGTTAAATAAATAATTTGATACAATAATTAGCTTTTAAGAAAATTATTTATTTTATTTATATCATACATATACACGGTTTAATATAAATATACTAGACATTATAATTTCTCCTAGTTATTTGATCCCATAAGTTAAAGATCGAATAAAATATGCACAAACACATTTCTATAAACTATGTTTTGTAACAAAAATGATGTTGGGGCCAAGGTTTCATCCAAAACTATCTATGCACCTATCTCTAATTTGCTCCAAGGTTTATCTAGTCCATTAAATACGTTCCTTACTTTGTAGTATTCAAATGTGTTTCATCAAATTTGTTTCATTATTAGATTTATGAATTTGCCCATGCATTGAATAATTGTTATCAATTACTTTCTACATAATATGTAGGTACTAAGCACTTGTTTTAATTCAAATTATTATTGTATGATTATCATTTTAATTATTTTATAATTTGAATTTAAAATATTATTGTGTATTTAAAACTTAAAGATGTTTTTTTTTCTAAATAATTCTATACTATTATTCACAGTAAAAGAGTAAAATTACAACATGTTGAGCATAGTGAGCCAACTAGCCTGAGAGGAAGGCTGTTTGAGACAGACATTGTCCAAAACTGAGAAAATCGACGAGATTTTGTTTTGCATTCCCACGCAGGGGATCCAGAAGAACACAAACAACGAGAGAACACAACAGAAACTAGAGATTGACCTCAACACGGTAGCAGAAACAGAGTTTGACACATTGAACAAAAAAAACCCTTTCTACTGAGCCGCAAAACCTGTTAAGAAGCTGCAAAGCTTGATTAAACATCTGGTATCTCCTCCACGATCCTGCACCAACCCCGTTAAGCCAGGTCCTGAGCTTGGGCCGCCTCATTTTCACATGTGACTGGAGGAACAGGTGCCATTTGATTGGCATTGACAATGGCCGGTGGTTCCATATCGCGTTGCAAGCATGCAGTTGTCATCGGAGTACTGGGTTCGCCCTCTTCATGGGCATCCTCTGAAATTGGCATTGGAGCACTGGGAACGCCCTCTTCTTGGGCTTCCTCTAGAAAGAGGATAAAAATGTGTGCAATGATCCGAGGGCGATTAAGGGAGCAGTTGAAGGTGAAGATAGCAGAACCGAAGGAGGGCAAAGTCAAAGAGCCTGGAGAGTTGGGTTTGAGGAATTGGCTTGGCCTCAGAATGCCCCCACTTCCACTGCGAGATCGAGGTTCCTGACTCGAGGTGGCGTCCCCGAAGGATGGGCGTGAAGGAGTGCCCCGCGCTGAGCCTTTTCGGCTGAGCATCCTCCGTCAGGGCCTAGGCATGACAACAGCTTGAATGTAAACAACACAAACAATAGGAGAGGTACAACACGGATCAAGCACACAAGCTTGCGGTCGGGAGCCCACGACCACAGCTGAGGACTGTGAATAGGAGCCAGAGCCCAACCACCATGAAGCCTTTGCACTAGTAGCACCCACAACCATCCAGAGCAACATAAGAAACAACAGCGTATAGCCATGGCAGAAACTGGCTAATAAACAAATTCCTTTACCTCGATACCCTCCCGCCATAACTATGGCATTCATGGGAGTCAAGGGCCGATTATAGTGTTCGCACGCGAGGAGGGATGGCGTATTAATGCTGGCCTTAGACATTCCCTTACACTCAATAACACCCACCTGCGGATGATCGTCACCCCACATGGCTTTCAATCCTCTATTCATGGCTGGCAGGTGGCGTCTCGGCTTCGCCCACTCCAGTCCCATCACAGTGAATGCACTTCTAATCACCCGCATCCGGGGAAAACTTAAAGATGTTAACATATTGTTTTTCTCATTAATTAATGGAATTTTGAAGTGTTAACTACTTTGTCGTATTTTTAGTTCTATGTTAAAGTTTTCACATTTAATTAATATAAAAATTATAATAGAAATTATCAAATACCAAATAAAATTTGTATATTATGCAACTAAAATAGTTTGAAATAACAATTATCAAACAATAAATTATGCAAATTATCAAATAACAATAATATATATTAAGACATAATTAACAAAACCATATACATTAAATGGTGGTTAAATACGACAAATATGAAAATATGATAAACATCAAAATACTTACTTTATTATACATCTCAAGTTGCTAAAATTTGAAAAATAATTAAAAATAATTAAACCATTTTCTATTTTAAATTATTATTATTATTATTATTATTATTATTATTATTATATATATATATATATATATATATAAAATCATGTCCCAAGATTTTTGATCATAAAGATTCACCCTCATAGAAATTTTTAATAGCTAAATATATTTTGTTATAATATTAAGAGTGAATACCATAACTTATCAATATCACATATCGAAAAAACCATTACTCATTTCATATGATACTGATTTATATAACATTTTTTTAATCAATAAAAAAATACATAATTATTTTAAAAATATATCGATCTTTAATTTATAAATACTGTAAAATATTCCATAAACTTTAAATCTTTACTATTTACCTAATAAATGTTAAGAACTAAATTAAAATTATAGAACTTCTATTCCTAAATAAACATACATATCTACACAATTATTAAACTAATTTTTCTATGATCTACATTTATAAACTCTATGCAATAAAATATCCAACATTAATTAAACACAATATGCATTCACTATTGTGCATCGAAATACATATAAATAATTCAACTATGTTGCTTATTATTTCCCATGTGTTGGTGAAAAGTTATAACAAGATGACTTATATTACACATCTAACCATCACATTATCATTTTATTAATAATTCATTTATTAAATTTCTTAATTAAAATCAAAATAAATAAAACATATTTACATCTAAAATACATAATTTTATATATCTTAAACTACAAAAATATTTACCTTAAATTATATTTCATTCACTAAATTTTACATTTCATTCAGTAACAAAGTTTTCTTTTTTCATTTCTATTTATGACCCATTCATTAATTAACTTAATGAAAAAAATACTTTTACAAATCCAATAACAAAGGTGTCATTTCTATTGATGATCCATTCACTAATTAACTAAGAAAAACATATGCTTACTAATCTAACAAACATTTGTAGTCAATATTTTTTTTCCAAGTATGCATAATTTGATTAAATAAACAAATTAAATATTTATATATTAAGGCTGTATAATTAAATTGGGGGAGTCACAGGTTGTATGAGATATCAATATAAAATAAAGATAGAGTAGTTAATATTTTTTTTTTCAATTATGCATAATTTGATTAAATAAACAAATTAAATATTTATATATTAAGGCTGTATAATTAAATTTGGGGAGTCACAAGTTGTATGAGATATCAATATAAAATAAAGATAGAGAAGAACTTTGAATGAATATCTTGAGAAACCTATAAATAAAAATATAAAACATAAAAGGGATAAATGTTAGAAAAAATGGTTAGATTTATTTATTTAGTTAAAAGATTTTCTATAGTTTAGAAAGACTTCACTCAAACTAATTGTTTAAGTAAAATAAATAAAAAACGAAGTGTTTGAAGATTGAAGGATGGAAATAATTATAAATAATGTAAATCCACACCATTAAAATGTTAAATAATTGATAAATGAACCTAACTTAAGAAATGAAAGATGCAGGCAATTTTATTATAAAATTTCTTACACAGTGCATGGTAGCGTAATTTTTTTAAGAGAGGCATGCTAATTGAAAGTGCATTATGTATCTCATTAGTCCATTTTATTATAGCTCAAAAGTTCCCTTACCTATTTTTTTTTTGTTTAGGGTGGATCTTGAGTTAGGAAAATATTAAAATAAATTTCCATCCATGTTGACTGGTGATCTAATATAAGATGTGGAGTAGGACAAATTTTGATGTTAGTGCTAGAGATTGAGAATTTATCATCATGGTGATCTATCCATTCGCCGTTATGCGTTGCAGTTAATGATGGAAGAATGTTGAAGCTAGTGTTATGTGGGTGTGCTAGAACATGTATGTTGATATACAATGTGAGAAATTCAACCATAAGATATACTTCAGTGTAGAGATGAAGTAAACATATGAGCTACATAGAAAAATAGAGAACAATGATAGACAACATGGATAGACTAAAGAAGGATGTATTTTGAATTACTTTGTAAAAGTTAGTGATGTGTATTTTATTTAATGTAAAGGTTAAGTTGGATTTCCTTTAAACATAGATGGTAGAATTGTAGGAATTTTGCATGTCCACTAGATCTAGATAGACATTGGAAGCCATGATTGTTAAATTATAAATGTATATCTTTCAAGTTGTCAAATAAAGAGGATGTTATCTAAGTACTCGTATTGTTTTGTAATTCTAGTTTGTAACTATCTACATTAAGCACCCATATAAGTTGTGCAAAATCTTGATTAAGGGGTTCATCCAATGCTAGAATAGAAGAACTTGTACATGATACAACATGTTAAAAAAAACCTTTAATTAGGATAATCTATAATGAGTGTATTATCTAAGATATTTATGAAACCATGTTTCCTTTTACTATTAGGTCATTATGGATGCACTAGTTAATATTTTCATAGATGACTAGAAAAAATTCTATGTTTGTATTAATGTCCAAATGGGAAATAGAAATAAAACTCCAAGAATTATGTCCCATATCTTATAGCATAATGAAAAGTAGATATGTTGGAGTGTTACTAATGATTTGAATCAATGTTGACAAAGGAGGCATAGAAATGTAATGTATATATAATGGTAGAATGCAATGGACATAATCATATGATTCATTTCAATAATACAATACACATATAAATACATGACCCATGACCTTTCGATTCATCTTGTAAAACATCTTTTTGAATCTTGATGCTTATTCCTCTTCAGTTGCGACTCTTCATATTATTTATCACGTGAATGTTGTTGGAGACTAGGGAAATATTGGGAGGAGGGGTGAACCAATATTTCAAATATTTTAACAATTGTTTACCCAAACAATCACAATCAATAGTATAGAAATGTACCAATAACAAAACATTTAAACACACAACATTTACATGGAAACCCATGCAAGATAAAAATATAAATTCATGTTCATTAGGATGTAAATGAAAGCACCAACTTCATCTTACATCGAGTTATATAGGCCAAAACCTAATAGAAAACTAAATCTCATTTTCCTTGTAGTCACTAACTTGCTAGAAGAACTAACTCCCAATGTTTACCAGTACCAAGTCGTTGAAGGCATTAACCCCTGGTTCTTTACAGGCACTAACTTGGGAGGTTCCAAATCCCTCATATACAAGAACCTACTTTCTCCACCCATTTTATCGCTCTTTGTTCATTTTAAAACAAATCCATAAGATCTTTACATAAACGATTGTTGAACCAATTGTATAGCCCTCATATATACCACTATTACTTTGCTCTAACATTCAACTCCTTCTCAGATCTATTCTACAGCCCAACTCTTTACTAGTTCTTCATATTTGAACTTCACATTTGGACCAAATTTGAACATAACATGTAGATCTACTCTACATCTCTTCTCCTCAATCTAAAATTTGATATCAACATTTATATCTTCTCTCTTCTCTTTTCTTTCTCTTCATTAAACTTTCTTCCTTTAAATAATAGACTCTATATCTCTAAGTCTTTTATTTAATTGATCCTTAATCGGATCCCTACACTTATTATTCAAGTATGCTTAGCATTGTGCATATATTCCTGCTCTATCACAAATACACTCAATTTGCCATAAAGATCCCTTTATTTTCAATCTGTCTTCTCACACAAAGCCTCAGATCTCTATATTGTGTTTATTTCAACCTTGGTGCTCATATTTGTTGCCATTTTCACACTACATCTACATCATGCTTTCATAGCATAACTCCCTACATCTCGAATCTACTATATTATACACACATCAAAGTTTCCTTTATGAGAATTACTGTAGCTCCAGATCTACAGTGATATGCATATTTATCCATTACTCAATGCTCATTTATTCATTCCACACACGTTTCTTGCTCTATGGTGTATTGACCACCTGTGTCTCTCTCTTGGATTTTTCATACATTCTCAATCAACATGTGTCACCTTGAATCTAGTTATATACATGATATTAATAGAATTTTCTTTAAGAAGACTTTAATTCTTCAAAAGAATTAGATTTTTCATTAACAAGACTTTAATTCTTCAAAATAATTTGGCACCTGAACACCAATCCTAGATAGATCCTAGATGAATGTAACCATACATTAGAACCACAATCCTAGGCCATAAGGAAATTTAAGTAGAGCAGTTCATAAAATAATTAAGCAACAAAAATCTTTCGTGGGTGTGTCAAGCTCTTCAATTGAGATTAATGGTCGAAACTTCATCCCCCCCCCCCCCCCCCCCCACCTGCCCCAAATCTATAAAAAAATTTAACATAGGGGGGTTGATCCATGACCTATCACATATGGTACGTAAATCCCCCTATCTCCTTTCAATGCACTAAACAACATCCATAGACCAGTTGGATCTAATGAATAGCACAATACTTCAGGGCCTTTGCTTTTTTTTTGAGCTTCAACGAGGGGGATTCGTAATTATTCATATATGCCCCCAATATAAAATGACACCATATCACGTAGCCTATCCCACTAAACTACCACTAATGCATATATATGGATAATTTTTTTAACACTATGAAGTCATACATAACTAAATCTATTCCAAATCTCAATTTTTTTTCTACCTCACATACACATCAAGTTTCTGCCATCTATCATTGCATGTCATTTCCATGTGTCACCCAAAAGGGCACCACTTGGCCACCTAAAAGGGACAAGTACACCTACCAAATGTCACACTGATAGAGTGCCACATCATCACCTTTTTTTACATAACCACCACCCATTTCAACTTGGTTGCTACCTCCTGCTACCGCCTGTCACATTAAAAAGTGTGTAAATGGTTTCCACCCACTGCTCACTCCTCTTCACTACTTATGTATACTTCATTGGACTTGGTAGTTATATAAGAACTTTTTTCCTTAAACCTAGCTTGCTATGGCTACGAGCCTCATTACCATCATTTGGTACCCATTTGAATGAATGATCACTAATTGGATTGGCAATGCAATAAGTTCTTATGTGCTTATACCTAGCCCCCTATAACAAGGGGCTATGACTAGGAGTCTCATTGGTTAGCACGCAATGCTTGTGAGACATTTCATCAAGTGAAGACCAATTGGATTGGCATGTTGTTTGGTGCTTCGGTGCTGACTGTTAGTGTCTTGTGACCAGGGGTTGTGATTGTAGGCTTATCACCCTACCACCTTTTGCTCACCACTCATAGCCAATTCCTTACGATGTCACCGAGCCTACTCAATTTTTAAGTCATTAGAGTCAACCAATCACGATCTACCATCTTCCATCTATTCTATGTCGTTTCCACATCATCATTGATCCAAGAAAATCCACTATCTAGATGACCTTTTATGTAATTTTTTTTTATACATTCAAGAGGCGTAGATATGTAGATATGTTTTTTAGTATGGAACCATAACCAAAGTGGAATTATGACCCAACAACCTTCAAAATAAATGTGAATCTGGGTCTTTGATTAAGTGGTTTCCTTGTTTATCACCTAGATACCTGTGTGCTTGGATATCTCTTCCTATAGGGAACTTTGTTGAATGAATCCTTTCCCTAGCTACTTTAATTGAATTAATATATCTATTGTGCATTCACATAAGCCTAGATATCTAGTTATACAAATCGTCTACCTTTTCTTAAGAACTACGCCTGTCTCAAATACATGAAGGCCTAGATATTTGAACCCCCAAATACACTTGGATGTATCTAGAATCCAACTTTTTCTTCTAAGTGCCAACTTGGTCGCACCCCAGATGGCCAAGATACCCAAATTCCTTGAATCCTTATCTAACTGACATATACTACCTTCATTTCAAACCACATTTTCTCTTCATCCCTTGGGAGTTTGAACTAATTCCATATAACATTGGAAATGTCTCTTAGATTGTTATCCAACAAAGAAATTTGCATGTGCTTTTGAAAAAGTTACTTATAGATAAAATTCCTTCAAATATAGGTTATTAGGCTACACATGTAGTATTTAGAAAACAAAAACAAACCTTAATATCAACATTAACAAGTTCCCCCTAAATTTGTATTCACTTGACATCAACGGCTATACTTAACATCAATGAGAACCAATTGTTAACTTTCTCCACAATGTCTCCTTTTCAAATTGATGGAAACACCACCAAACATCGCTAGTCATTAATGGAAACACAACCACTTGAAAAATCTCCCCCTATCAAGTTTTTGAAAAGTTTTTTGTTGTTTTCTCAGTCTCCATTGTTTCTATTTGTTCACTCTCCAATGCTACTATTTTCTCTCTCCGCCTTTTCTTATGAGAAACTAATTGTTAGTCAATCTCCCCCTTTGCATGTTTTTCCTCTAATAAAAGCTGGAGGAGGTCCATGCTATCATCTAAGGGTGCTCTTTGTGCCATGCAAGGTAGAGATGACCAAAAATCAGTGTTGTGAGTTAGTATAAGCAAGAAGGATCAAGTGACTACGCTTGGGAGGATCATAATGTGGAAAACATTGGGGGTGATCTTGAGAGAGATTTATTGCACCAACATTTGGGATTGGGATTGCATAATTGAGGGCCATGGATAGATTGAGCTATGTACTCGGTAAGAGGGCTTATGGCTTCACAACTTTCAGTAGGCTAAAGGACCAAGAAGGTCTCCAAATTGGCTAAGTGTGGGATAGAGGGAGTAAAAGAGGGAAATGCATCTAGACCTAACTCAAACTTGGATCACACAAACAAAACCACCAATAAAAGCCATAAAGATACACAAGACTCATGAATTACAATCACACATTGAAACGACAACAAAGAAACGCCTATGTCTAACTGTGAAAGTTGAAACATCACATTACGACACTTAGAACACAACTTTTGACAACTATGACAATTGTAACCGAAAGCTATGCTAAGATGTAAGAATGTGTCTACCATATATTATAATGATATATAGCACCAAATAATGCAAAATAGTGCACCATAACTAACATTGGTGATGTGAAAAGGTGTGACACATGTACGAGTGAAAATCACAAGAGTGACTTGTGCAACATGAGGAAAACATAAGACAACACTTGAAAAATGTGAACACCCTTGAAATAAACACATTCTGGAGCAAAGATAACATGAAAATTCCACTTATAAAATTGAAAAGGAGAAAAGGTGAGAATTGTGAATGTGAAAACAACACTTGTGAAAGAGAAAGTGCACAAAAGTGATAGTTGAGAGAACTCATCGAAATGAAGGTATAAAAGAAACCAAAGTGACGTCATGATTTGATCATCACACAAACACTGTAGCAAGCAATGGGTGGTGCTATCCCTATTCAAGCTTGCATAAAGGAGGTGTTCACATGAACCCATCGAAGACTGTGCATGTGAGTGCAAATGATTTTACTGTTTGAAACTAAGAAGAAGATTTAAACACTTTGAAAGACATCAAACAATCATGGAGTAACCATAGAGAAACAAATTGTAAGATCCTCTTTATGCTCCAAAATTCAAGTGTAGACAAAATTTTGGATGGTGTTTATCGCACCGATAACATGCGAACCAGTTATGGGATTTATTGACTCAACTAACTAACTATGACTATGATGAGGCCCCTTTGGCTTGTTACATAAATAAGGGGTTAGGGTCGGACCTTAACATGCCCTCCCCCATCAAAAGAATCTGTTAAACACACATGGATAGCAAGAGAGATATGAAAGATAAAACATGCAATACATTTTTTATTAACATGAGATATACATTTATAGTACAATATGTGACTCTTGGGTTTCAGATCCCAAGGTCTCTTGGACTGCTTTGGTCTATTCGGCTTCCACACTAACCCATTTAGGATTAGGTGTCCAACATTCCCCCCCTTAATCCGAAGGGTTATGTATGAGTCCAAGAAGAGAGCTGTAATACAAAATGTGCAAAAAATGCATGGCAGCACTAGGCTGAATGTGCTCTATGAAATGTTGGTATAAAGGGCAGTGGTTTAAGGATGACCATCAACACTGGAACGCTTAGTGCAGTTCTCGGAACTCTTCCAAAACTGGCAAGAAACTGAAGTTTTCTGCTAGAGGAAGTGATCCTATTGTTTTAAAGAGGGAAACCTTCAACCATAAAAGGGAGGTCTCACCCTGCATAAAAGGTAAAACTTCAACCTGAAAAGGGAAGTCTCAACCTGTGATGGTTTAAGGATAACCAACAACTCTGGAATGCTTAATGCAATTCCTTGAACTATTCCAAAACTGGCAAGAAGCTGGAGTCTTCTGCTAGAGGAAGTGTTCTCAATTTTGTTCCTGGAATTCTTCCAAAACTGGCAAGAAGCTGAAGTCTTCTGCTAGAGGAAGTGTCCCAGATTACCAACTGAAGGCATGTTCACGGGCATCTTTGTCTCTGGCTACAATTCTGAAACTGGTGTGGCAGGTTGTGGCTCAGGCTTGCTTGATGTGACTTTGAAGCTTGTAGATGACCATCATTTCCCCCCCTGTTAGATACAAGGTGAGATGATGGAGGAAACTCAACTGCAAGACTGTTCAATATTCTGGAACAAGTTCTGACATGTGTTTGGAATATCTTCTTGGCTGTTGATGCCCATTGCCAAGAAGCGATCCATCCAAGATGAATCTTTGTTCTTGCAGGACGTTTGTTTCTGAAGCATCTGTGTGAAGAATGGCTAGTTTTATGACAGTGCTCACATGGATGAAGATCAAAACAGTGATCTTTCAGATGGCCAACTCGGTCACAGTGTTGGCATTTTACAATCTGTGGTTGTTGTTGTTGCAGTGGAAGAGGAGTAGAATCTGGAACAGTTGAAGCTGAACTGTCATGAGGAGTAGGTGAATTGTCATGAATGAATCCAGCACTCTGAAACTGAATGGGCTTGGCATAGTCTGGAATATGAAAGGACAAGTCCTTGTCATATCCAAGAGCAGTTCTGTGCTTGTTGTGGACAAGCTGTTCCCAAGGTCTGATGATGGGCTTAGGAAGTGCAGACTGAGTTTCTGCATCTGCATATACAACTGCTGCTTTATTTGAATAAGCAATAACATTATTGACTTGTTGTTTATGGGAGTCTATTTCAATCTTCTGAACAGAAATAGGTTCAGAATGATGACTCCTTTCTTTTAATTCTTCTTGCTATAGTTTTGTCTCAAGCAGCAAAAACTCAATATTCTCCTGTGCATTTTGTAGACATCTTTTAATATTGAATAGAGAGGTTTTTTTGATCTTAACCATCTCATCAACAGTGGAATGTATCAGAGTATTTAATAACTCTAATGCATTATCAAGTCTGGTCATTTTCTTCATTATCTTATACGCTAAAGAAACAGATCACAACTATCAACCAGTGAAGAAGAAGCAACATTCATTCACAATTCAATGTCAATGCAATATCCTTTATAAATGTCAGCAAATGATCAGAGTGCAACATAAAAGATTACAATCAGCTCACCAAACTCTTTATGCAGCAGTGGAATCAAGGAATCAATGCACTATAATGAGTTTTAAATACAATGCTACACTGGAGCAGCAACAACTGCAAACTTGCTTGGATCCTTCAAGTACTCCTTCACTTTCAAATCAGAAATGATGACTATCAAAACTTCAATAATTATAACACCATGTCATGGGTAGGACTTGAATACTCATATGCTTTGACTGGGGTACAAATTAATATTCTCTGATCTTGCCACTTTCTAGCAATGAAGAGAAGTAATGAGAGTAAATTCCAATAAGGACTTTCAGACCTAGAATATTGCTCCAACAACAAGGAATATAGTCAACAAAATGACAGTCTGTACCCAAGAAGATAATAATTGTGAGACTGATTTTATAAATCGGATACAAATATTCCGCCCTCTAATATTATGCAATAATTCAGTCTTGAAAACCACTGTTGTGACAACAATTCAACCTTTGAGTCAAATTGAACTCGGATCTTGAAATAGTCTGCCACAGAGAATATGTTAGATATGGAATCAGTGAATGCCCACTCCTTTGAACTATGATGACCCAAACTAGTGCTCGGCTTTCCCTTTTAAAGACAGATAGCTTAATCTATTATGTGAACCTGTTTAGCAAATAAATGGGATACTCGGCCTCAGCGGATAGCGTAACAATTAGTCACAGAGGTATTCTTAGTGTATGAGGATTTCTGGTGCCTTCCAAACTGATACACACAGCCAACAATATGAGGCATTGGTCCATCCACAAACAACCTATAAGCCACTGGCACTTTGGCACTTGGACTAAGTATTTGCATATATGCTGTTAAGCATCATGTCCATACCATGCTGTTAAGCATCATGTCCATACCATGTAAATAAATTATTTTCATATATGTGTGGCTGCTACAGAATCCAGCAAATCGAAGAAAGCAAAACGAACCTTGCTGTCTCATTTGTTACAGTAAGCTGAGAAAGCACTGAAATAAAAGCGGAAGTAGTGCTAGTGCGCGTGCAGATACAAATGATATTTTCCAACAACATATAGAATCAACCCAGGATTTTATTTGTTTCCCATGTTTTTCTTCATTAGGAACAAATAAACATCATTAAACACAAGCCCAGTGAGAGAAGTATAATACATATTTAGTTATTACTGGTAAGCACCTTGTGAAGAATCTCGTTTCAAGTTGCGCATTCCTCACAGGTATCAGTTAATAATTGTAAGAAATGAAGCTAAGGTCTGAGGCTGAAAATCCAGACACTAATCATATCACCGCCCAAAACACTTCATCACTGTAGATGTGAGTGTTTACGAGAGAAACCTCATGCCGGCAGACCCTCCAGGGAAGTATGAGATAATATAGTATGACAGGGCCAACACCTGAACGCCAGAGAAAATAACTGATAGTATATAGCTATGAAGCACCATGCCGAGAAGCAGCGTTAAACTTTAAGATCTTTTGAGGTAAGGTGAGCTCAATACATGAACCATGTCGCTTTGAATACCGTGAAAGAGCAAGCGCAGGTACCAAAATCCTCCACCGCAAAACAACGAGAGGAATGGGACTGTGCGTAAACCATAAACTTACATTCTCCGGTTCAATAGACAGCGTACAAAAGAGCCTCCACCATAAACTTACATTCTCCGGTTCATGAATGGGACTGTGCGTTCAATAGACAGCGTACACAACGTTGTCAATGATGCCGAGTCTTCCAGCTCCCAACCTAATGGCGTGATTTGCAAATGGTGCGACTGACGGACAGGCAGGGGCGTTTCAATGGAATGAAAAGAGCAGCACAGGTTTCATTAATGTCAAAACAACGTTTCAGTAATGTCAGAACAGCGTACAGTAATGTTACCAGCGTTTAATAATGAGGTGTAGTAAAAATGGAATGCGCAGAGGTCGACAGGCGTTTCTGATGCAGAGACGGAATTTAATTATTCAAACTGACAGACAGGCGATGGAGAGACTGGATAATAGCTTTGATTACGCCCAAGAATCGTGCGCGGAACAAGGAAAGAATATGGAAAGACACCCTTTTTAAAAACAGGCGTAAAGCTAATGCCATTCAAGAATCGAACCCCATGCGGTCAGACATGACATGACCACACTAGAAACTATAGCGATATTTATTGCTAGTGGGCGTAAGGTGAAAGCCTAATCTCTGAAAACGTCAGGCCATGAGAATTAGACACTGATAATAATAAAATTATTTATAACATCGTCCAATGAAAGAATATGGAAAGCCCTGTGCGTAAATTAGAAACTGTATAGGTTGGCCAATATCAACGCACCAATATCAACGCAGAAATCAATTACAGGCAAACGGATAGGGTCAAAGCAAGCACGGGTGAATGAGAGTTGCAACAAAACGGCACTGTGTAGTCAGACTAGCAATTGCAGCAGAGCATTCAATGCACAGAAAATAAGGACAGCGGTTATAATTAATGAAATGGCCAGACGAACAGTGGACGTTGCAAAGAAAGAGCGCTGACAATTGTAGAGAATGCCTGGAAATGAGAAAATGTGTTTTTGACAGAGCCACTAATTGTCATGCAGACAATTAGAGCAGTCAAGTTCTGGCAAGTAGGATAGAGCCAATAGAGAAAAACTGACAAAACCAGGGGCTCAAATTGGAGCAGGGTCAGAATTCGCCCGCTCTGATACCATGTTAAACACACATGGACAGCAAGAGAGATATGAAAGATAAAACATGCAATACATTTTTTATTAACATGAGATATACATTTATAGTACAATATGTGACTCTTGCGTTTCAGATCCCAAGGACTCTTGGACTGCTTTGGTCTATTCGGCTTCCACACTAACCCATTTAGGATTAGGTGTCCAACAGAATCCTTGTCCTCGAGGTGGAAGTTGTGGAATCTATTGAAGAACAATGGTTTGTTCCCATGCCGCATATTGTAGAGAGGTTTCTTTCCACTTTATGAGGACCCCCTTGATCATGCGGCCCTAGATATTTCTTTCGCAAGTATCGAGGACCATTTTAGTTCGAATCCAAAGTGACCCTTCCTCATTCAATTTTGGGAGATGTGTTTGAACCCTACAATTGTTCCACATAAATTTCTTGAGGTAGGGTACATGGAAGACTAGGTGTGTTTTTTAAGTAGTTGGGAGGCCTAGTTTGTAAGCAACTGCTCCTATACGCTGAACTACCAAATAAGACCCATAAAATTTTGGGGCTAGTTTCTAGAAACCCTTTTCTTTGAGAGATGTTTTCTTATAAGGTTGGATTCGTAGGAACAACTGGTCACTTACTTGAAATGACCTTTATGAATGGTGTTGGCGGCCTGTTGCTTCATTCAATTGTAAGCTTGATGTAGATTATATTTGAGATGAGCGATCATGAAAGCACAGTTCTATAGGAGCTGATTAACTTCCTATACTTTGGAAGATCTGAGGATCTAATAAGCCAGTGAAGATGGGAGTTGCCATACACTTCCTCATATGACATCATCTTGGTGGCTTCATGATAGTTAATATTATACCATTATTATGCTAAATGGAACCATTGTACCCATTGATTCTGCTTGTCGAAAGTGAAGCACTGTAGATAGGTCTCCAAACATTTGTTAACTACTTCTATTTGACCATCATTTTGGGGATGACAAGTTTAACTCATTTGGCGTTGCGTGCCTCGTAGATTAAAATTTTTCTACCAAAAATTGTTGGTGAAAGTGGGGTCTCGATCAAACACAATGGAAGTCAACATGCAATGCAGTTTGAATAATTGGTCCATGGAAACCTAAGCCATGAATGTTGGGGTAAGTGGGTGCAGTAGATTGCAAAAATGAGCATATTTGGAAGGTTTTTCCACAACCACCATGATGACCGATTTGTTGCTTAACTTTGGGAGACTTGTAATGAAATTCATGGAACCATCTGCCTAGATGAAAGAAGGGATGGAAAGGGTTTTAATGTTCCCAATAGCTTGATCATTTCCCCTTTATTGGGTTGGCATACTTCACATTCAACTACAATTTTTTTTTGTAAAAATCTTCATTTCGGTCCAAAAAAGAGAGCGATGAGCTGGTGCATAAGTCTTCTAAAAGCATGAATGTCCAACAACTAGAGAGGAGTAAAGTTCTTCCAAGATGTTTGGTTTGAGGGTGGAGGTTGGGGATAACACTACCTGATCCTTATAGCGAAGAACCTCATCCTTCCAAGAGTAATCCTCTGAGGAATTTGGATCTACTCATAATCTGTTAATGAGTTGGGACAGAGAGGGGTGGAAGAACCATTCATGATGTGTTGACACAATCCAATCTAGTATGGGTAGAGAGAGGGATAATAGGGTGCCCTATTCCTCAAAATGGCACAATAAGGCATCAACCACTACATTGTCATACCCATTCTTGTAAATTATTTCATAATCATATGCCAACATTTTTGTGAGCCATTTATTTTTTTGTGGTGACGATAGATGCTGCTCTAGGAAATATTTTAGGCTATGATGTTCAGTGTGGATTTGGAAACAACGCCCCAATAATTATGGTCACCAAGTGTCTACTGCATGTCATATGGCCATTATTTATTCCTCGTATGTAGATTATTCCAGACTTATGCAAGAACACAATAAAAAAATATAGGAACATAAATACTTCATTGCATTAACATCAAAGAACCAAAATATTCTTACATACAAATTGGAAATAAACTAGCTTGGGTGATGGTAGCTTATCTCTAAGAAGAGATGTGGCTGCTACATGCCTGTGAAGTGTGTTACAATGAGGCTCAAGGGCCCTTTTATTATCGACCAACAAAGCGAAACCTACACAACCAAAACACTAATTCCTTGAGATGGAACAACAAGAGTTTGTGGGCCCTGTTGGCATTAGTTGGGTAGCCAACTTCCCAACTGTTATGGACCTACTGTGGACCACAAAAGACTGCCATTTAGAGGGTCAAAATAACTCTAGAATTTAAGGACCCAAAAAACTGCTAAAAATAGTAAATGTTGTGATAATCAACGAAACTGATGAAACTAACTGGAGGTCTAGGTGGAATAGGCGAGTGGCCACCAATATCTACTTGGATCAGTCCTCCTCCCTTAGGAAGTGATGGTCCCCATTGTGTATAGAGCCTCCGTGACATGAGGAAAATTTTGTTGAACCTAGTCCCTAGTGAATCACTTGGCCTGGTGAAGGAGTTGACCTTCTTTGACAACTCAATATAGATGGATCCTATACTAGTGAGTCTTATTTATTCGTGTGTCCATGATCTTGTAAGTTGTGTCCTATTTGATGCAAATTGGGTTGAGCTATGTTGGTGTTAGCTACCCGACAATGTTGAATGTGTACAACAATGGGGGAAAGTATGATCACAACCAGTCCACATTGAATATTGGGTGGAGGCTAAGGAATGGTGGAATGTTGAGCTCAAATGAATTGTACCCTAAAACCTTGGTCATGGGGTATCACCCATATCGAAGCGAACAAAGCTTGTAGTAGGGCCCAACAATGCACTCCTTCTGCAAATGTAACCAAACTTTGTCACCCAACTCGAACTTGTGTGGCACCTGATGTTGATCATGACACTTATTGTGCATAGTATTGGATCTGTCCAATATGTCATGGAACTACTAAAATATGTGATGAATGTGCTCAATGAAGCTATTAGCCTTGTCATCTTTAGACTAGACATGAACTTAATATGCCTGAGTAGCTACAAATGGTATGGCCACATCAATGGGTCATACTGACTGGAATCCCAACCCCACCTAAAAGGGGGTGCTGCTAGTTGATCTATTGAGAGCTTGGTTGTAGTTGTGCTAGACATAGAGGATGATTCGATCTTATGTGCATGGATGCTTTGAGTTGTACATGCGAAGAATGTGCATGATCATCCTATTGATGACCTATGTTTGGGCATCAATTTGGAGGTGGATGGTTGTGGACTGAGTGACGTTGGTATCCAACATTGACCAGAGGATTAACTAAAATGTACTTAGGAACTTGCTGTCCTAATCTTAGATAATCGACTGTGGTACCTCAAAGTGTACCTGCACTCATTCAAAGAAGATCTTAATAGTGGATTCTGCTATGATACTCTTCTGATAGACCACCAGAATGGCCATCTTAGAGAATCTGTCGAAGACCACGAAAAAAACATTCATTTCCATGCTTACTATAAGGAAGGATCGACATGTAATCCATGGACATGGATTCCTAAGGATGACTAGGAGTAGGTAGAGAAGTATATAGGCCTTTCTTCTCGATTTTCAATTTTGAAATGGCGTAGGAAGTGCAGGAACTAATGTACTTCCCAACATCCTGTAGAAGGTTCTACGAATAAAAATACTTTTGCAACATTTCCATTGTTTTCTCTACTCTGAATTGTCCAGTGACCCAACTATAGTTCGCCTCCCAAATCATATTGGCATGGTGACTTGAAGAAACATATAGGTTCCCTCTCTCTTCTCGTTTAGGTGTTTCTTGTGATATGCACAACCCCAAATCGTTCAGGCAACTCTTTCATTAATTTATGTACCTGGTAAGTTCCGAGAATATTACATGTAACAATGGCATATTGTACTCTTTTTATCGCATTAACATTTTATTGGTTGTCTGACTAAATAAATTATTCAGACATTGGATCACATAAGCGGAGTGAGGCGGAGGAATTTTGCACCTTTCTTAAATGGGACACGTCAGTTTTATAATTGCTGGGAGCGTGTGATTTTCCTGGGCATGTTATTTGATATGATTAACACTAGATGTGATTAGAAATTCCATTTCAGGGCTTCATGACTTATGTAAATGATTGTTTAGCAATGGCATTTCTTTTTTGTTTTGATGTGGCATGACATAGAATAATGAGTGGAGACGTTAACGCTCATTGCTAGACGCAGATGCGATGGAGGGTTCTACAAGAATATATGACTACAGGTTTCTAAATTCCTCAACACGTCTTAAAGTCTTGTGTTTCCGCTGTGTCATTACTTAATTATTATATGTTTAGAACTTGATGATGTTAACTTATTTTCTTTTCCATTAATTAATCGAATGGAATTGTGAAGTGTTAACTACTTGTCAATGATGTATAGCCAGGGTGGTTGGGAGGGTTTAATTAGTACTTCCCCGCCCAGGTTCCATTTACAAGACATGACTATGTTGAAAAAATCTTGAAAAATGGATTCTATGTATGGCTATGCCGGGGCTTTTCAGTACTGAAAAAAAATAACTACTTTGTTGTATTTTCAGTTCCGTGTTTAGTTTTTCATACTTACTTCATATAAAAATTATATATATTATCTAACTAATGAAGTTTTAAATAAAGATGGTCAAATAATAAATTATGTAAATTATCAAATAACAATAATATATATTTAGACATAACTAACATAACTATACACAGTAAATGGTGGTTAGATACCATAAACATCAAGGCATCATAAACATCAAACACTTATTTTATTATACATCCCAAAGGGTTAAAATTTTAAAAATGATTTAAAATAATTAAACCATAACTTTATTTTAAAATACTATTATTGCTATTATTAAAAAAGGAATTAATATAGAAGTTAATATATATATATATATGTACATTTAAGAAATCATCTCGCAAGATTCTTAATATCGAGAGTCACCTCATTTTATCATAGAAATTTTTAATAACTAGATATGTTTTTTTATAATAAAATGAGCCAATACAATAACATATCAATATCACATGTCCAAAAAACCATTACTCATTTCATATGATACTTGTTCATTTTGTTTTAATTAATCAAAAAAGAAAAAAGAAAAAACATAATAACTTTGAAGATAAATCTAAATCTTTTATATGTAAATACTATTAAAAATATTTTAAAATATTCCAAAAACTTTAAATTTTTATTATCCACCTAATAATTATTAATAACTAAACTAAAAATATAAAATCTCTTTTTCTAAGTAAACATACCTATCTACACAATTATTAAACTAATTTTACTATAATCTACACGAGTAAACTCTCTTTAATAAAATATGTGACATTAATTAAACACAATATGCATTCACTACTTTTCAAACTAAATATATATAAATAATTCAATTATTCTACTTATTATTTCCAATATTGGAAAAGTTATAACAATATGACTTATATTACACATCTAACCATCAATTTATTAAATAAACGTTTTATTAAATAATTTTTTTAAAATTAAAATAAATAAACATATTTACATTTAAAATACATAATTGTATTAAACCAACAAGAATATTTACCTTACCTTAAGTTATATTTCATTCAATAACAATGTTCGCATTTCTATGGATGACCCATTCATTAATTAACTTAGGAAAAACATACGTCTACAAATCTAAAAGTTATTTTTACTTAATATTTATTTTTTAAATATACATAATTTGTTAAAGCTGTATATTTAAATCTGGCGAGGCGCACAAGTTGTATGAGATACCAATTTAAAAAAAAAACAACTTTGAATGATCAGTCGAGAAACATGTAAATAAAAATAAAATCTAAGAAGGGATAAATGTTATGAAAGTTTGTCTAGATTTACTTAGTTAAAATATTTTCTATAGTTTATCTAGATTCTATTTAAACTAAATGTTTAATTAAAATAGATTCTACTCAAACTAACCGTTTAATCAAAATAAATAATAAAGGAAGTGTTTTTAGTTTAAAGGATAGAAATAATCATCAATGGCACCAAATGTTGTAATAGAAATGCATATGAAAAAATAATATAGATGTAGAGTGATTCAATGCCATAGAAGTAGAATTTTTGAGGGAACACCCACTGTTTTAGAGGGAATTCTGGTGTATCATTCTAAAGGAGTACTTCAGACTAGACATTCCCCATTATTTCAACTTCCAAAAGCATATCATTGTAGTATTTGATTCCCCAAAACAATGCGATGACATTTGTAAAGGCACCATCCAAGACATGAACAAGATTGGGGATATCTTAACTTTTTAGCATTTAAATTAAAAATTGATAAGGGGTTGTTAGAAACAATGAAGCATGAAAACATAGGGGAAAAGGATTGAGTTACTTACTCATAGATGTATGTGGATCAAGTGGCTTGTAGTTGAAGCCAAAAGATTGGATCAAGTTGTTGAAGTTTAGATGTTGAGCAAAAGTATTACAATCGCTGTAATTCATTATGTAATTGAAGTTTGTGATAGGATTTTCACTCTCCAATACTCTTTGTAGTTGAGATTGACATGCCAATGTATTCTAATTGGGCACATGTGAGAAGTGCATTGTACGAGAGGAGATGTATTTCTATTAGTAGATGTTTGTGCACCTAGACTCATCAAATGTGGGAAATCTCTCCTTCAATGACTTGAAAGCGCATGAGATTTGCATCCTGCCAATTGATTCAATTAAAAAAAGACAAAATTAAGAGGACTCTACCAAAGTGGATAGGGTTGACATACTCAATAAACACTCTAGGAGAAGTGAGATTGTTGTGGCAGCCACAAGAATGTGTAGGGTAAGATAAAATAGTGTCAATTTTGTGACACAACAATTGAGAGTCCTCTCAGCCAGAAACTATGAATATATATAGATCATATTCCAAGTAAATGAAACAAAACACTTACATTGATTTCATAGGAACTCTAAATTGAAATTGATCCAACTTTCATTAATGAACTAATCTTTCCAGCGCTATTAATTACTAAGCCATAAAATAGGGGATGGTCACTATTGAGTTCTACTCAAATTGTCAACTACGCATAAGGTAGGGTTTTCCTTTTTAAGGCATGTAGAGATAAATTATTGGATTTTTAATGGTTACTATCATTTGGGAGATTAGTTTTGGGTTCATTCAACATTTCCACTAAAATTATATGAGAAAAATCATAAACTTCAATTTCAAATCACATGGGAATGAACCATGTTCAAGTTCTTCAATTTACATTATTTACATGGGAATGTGCCACCATGTTTTTCGTCTTTGGTAAAATAGGGTTACACTGGTGTGATTAATGAAGACACGTAGTAGACGTTTAGGGTTAAGAATTCTTATCCTGGGCCGAAGCTAGTCTACAAACTCCACTTTGTGCTATAAAAAATTTGCAAGAGGATAAGCTAACACACACTACACATGGCATCACAGTCTGAAAAAACTTTCGATTCCATAATTTTTGTGTATTCTCAAGCGGGATTTTGCACATTTAATTCATCTTCAGTGGGATTTTCAATTTCTAATACCATTAGAGAGGGGAAAATCCTAAAAAATAATCCTTCTTTCTGTTTCTTTTGGGTATCCCTTATAAAGGATGGGCATTTAGACAAATGACATGATCTAATATAGAGTCATAATACATCCCATAATGAAAACTTGGTCATAGATGTGGCTCATTATCAGATTGAATAGATCTTCTCACAAGCTTATATCTAATCTTACCTCCTTTGGATTCACGTGCAAAACAATAAATATTTTTAGAACTTGGCATGACTGCAATCCAATGAATTACTTTGAGAATACATATTGAATGTAACAAATCTTAGCGGACTATATGAACCTATTTGACAACCTTGTTAGATTTTTTCACAAGGTTGAAGCGACGCTTGGTATAACATCCTTCAACATGATAATTTGGAGGTAGCCATTGTGATGAGAATGGAGGCATTGTAGTTCTGGTGACTAAAGTAACATCCACATTGAACCCAACCCCAACACCAACACCAATGTTAGCAGTGGTCTTCGTTAATATGACAACGTTTCTATCATTAGATCTATTGTTCAAGACCTTTTTGAGTTTCTTGGAATCCAACAATGTGCTTACAGTTCTACAAGCATAATAAAACAACATAGAGCAACGAATTACAATATTTGTAACATCTAATACTTCATTCTCTTCTCCCCCAAAGAAAATGCTCACCAATTCAACAATCGATGAGAAGAAAGAATTGTTGTTGGCCCATTGCATTTCCAAGTTCTACGCATTGACAATTTCCAGGACTTTAACAACCATGCCAACACAATAGAAAATGACACAAATGGGGGGGAATACAATTTGAGTATCACTGGAGATGGTGGGGTTGGTGACTGTGTCCTCTGCTTCTATGACCACACCAATCATTAGCACTGTGCATGTTACGGATCCCTTGGCACTTTACATAAGACCGATTTGCAGGCGTGGTAAGAGAATAATCTAAAATTTGTTCCTTTAGTGAATTTTTATAGAATCATCTGCATTTATGATTCATAAATCATGTAAGTCATCCAAAAAATCTACCTACCTCTTCCTCCACAAACAATTTCTGTGCCCATACTAGGAGCTAGGTAAGACTATGTATTTTAAAATGTTCTTAAAATAACTTGTTTATATTCACTTGTGATAATATGCTTTGTAAGTAAATTGTTTATATTCACCTATACATTGTTGTTTAGATTTGGAAATAATGAATATTTTCATACCTTTGGGATAATTTGTGACTGCACCAATGGATATTGCTCTCAAAATGCTTGCAAATTCAACCCTAAAACGATACAATCATTAATCTCAAAACTGAACCTCGAAAAAGGTAGTTCCTTATTGCTAGATCATAAATGGATTTGAGTTTTCACTCCTTGTTTACATTTGATTAGTCAAGATAGTATTTTTATTGGAAATGACTTGGAGGATTTGGGAAAGTAGAAAAGATAAGACCTATTTATTGTAAGAGGATAGTTAGGTATGTGAAACCTACTCGATAAATACATTTATTTTCTGCATGTAACTACATCAGGATCACACCAAAGAGGTAATCATCTTGTGAAGTCTCAACTATGTCAAAATTGGTGCTTTCTTTGAAAAAGAGGCTTTTGTAGAAATTGAATCCAAGAGATAAAATGGATTGTATGATTTTCATCATAAACTTCAATTTCAAATCACATGGGAATGAACCACGTCTAGGTTCTTCAATTTATATTATTCAGATGGAAATGTGACACCATGTTTGTCGTATTTGGTAAAATAGGGTTACACTGGTGTGATTAATGAAGACACATTATAGATGGTGAGGGTTAAGAATTCTTATCCTGGGCCAAAGGGACTCTACAAACTCCACTTTCTGTTGTAAAAACATGTGTGAAAAGGATAAGCTAACACACTCCACACATGGCATCACAGTCTGAAAACCATTCGATTCCATAATTTTTGCATATTCTGAAGTGGAATTTTTCATATTTAATTCATCTTTAGTGGAATTTGGAATTTCTAATACCATGATAGAGGAATAATTCCTAAAAAATAATCCTTTTCTCTATTTCTTTCGAGTATCCATTATAAAGGATGGGAATTTAGATAGATGACATGATCTAATATAGAGTCATAATAAATCCCATAATGAAAGCTTGGTCATAGACATGGCTCATTATCAGATTGAACACATCTCCTCCCAAGCTTATATCTGATCTTACTTGCTTTGGATTCACATGAAAAGCAATAAATATTTTCAGAAATTGGCATGATTACAGCCCAATGAATTACTCTGAGAATACATATTGAATGTAACAAGACTTAGAAGACGAACAAACCTCTGCGACAACCTTGTTAGATTTGGAGGTAGCCATTATAATGACAATGGAGGCATTGTAGTTCTAGTGACTAAACTAACATCCACATTGAACCCAACCCCAACACCAACACTGATGTTGGCAGTGGTCTTCATCAATATGACAACTTTTCTATCATTAGTTAGGGCATTCAAGACTTTCTTGAGTTTCTTGGAATCCAACAACACGCTTACAGTTCTACAAGCATAAGAAAACAACATAGAGAAAGGTATTACAATATTTGTAACATCTAATACTGCATTCTCTTCTCTCCCAAAGAAAATGCTCACCAATTCAACAGCTGATGAGAAGAAAGAATTGTTGTTGGCGCATTCCATTTCCAAGTTCTACACATTGACAATTTCCAGGACTTTAATAACCATGCCAACACAATGGAAACTGACACCAATGGGGGGGGATTCAATTTTAATATCACTCGAGATGGTGGGGTTGGTGATTGTTTCCTCTTGTTCTATGACCACACCAATCATTAGCACTGTGCATGTTACAAATCCCCTGGCACTTTACATAAGACTAATTTGCAGGTGTTGTAAGAGAATAATCTAAAAAATGTTCCTTTAGTGAATTTTTAAAATCTTCTGCATTTATGATTCATAAATCATGTAAGTCATCTAGAAAATCTACCTATGTCTTCCTCCACAAACAATTTTTTTGCCCAAACTAGGAGCTAGGTAAGACTATGTATTTTAACATGTTCTTAAAATAACTTGTTTATATTCACTTGTGATAATATGATTTTTAAGTAAATTGTTTATATTCACCTATACATTATTGTTTAGATTTGAAAATAATGAATATTTTCATACCTTTGGGTCCATTTGTGACTGCACCAATGGATATCGATCTCAAAATGCTTGCAAAATCAACCCTAAAACGATACAATCATTCATCTCAAATCTCAACCTCGAAAAAGGTAGTTCCTATTGTTAGATCATAAATGGATTTGATTTTTCACTCCTTGTTTACATTTGATTAGTCATGAAAATATTTTTATTGGAAATGACTTGGAGGATTTGGGAAAGTAGAAAAAATAAGGCCTATTTATAGTAAGAGGATAGTTAGGTATGTGAAACCTACTCGATAAATAAATTTATTTTCTGCATGTAACTACATCAGGATCCCACCAAAGAGGTAATCATGTCGTCAAGTCTCTAATATGTCAAAATTGATGCTTTCTTGGAAAAAGGGGCTTTTGTGGAAATTGAATCCAAGAGATAAAATGGATTGTATGATTTTCAACTTCAACACAGTGGTATATGTATAACATTGATCATATTCATAACATTGTCCATAAGGACTCATTTGTTGGAGTTATATGAGAATAACCCCAAATAACCCAAAATATGTTCTTTTAGTGAATTTTTATACCACCTCCTCCATTTTTCACTTAGAATTCATGTAATTGATGAAGATTAACAACCTCTTCCATTTTTCACTTAGAATTCATGTAATTCATGAATATTAAAGAACTTCTATCATTTTTCACATAGAATTCACGTAATTCATGAAGAAAAGTGACCTACCTCTTCCTCCACTAGTTTTTTTTAGTGGTATATGTATAGCATTGATCAAATTCATAGCATTGTCCAGAAGGACTCATTTGTTGGAGTGATATGAGAATAACCCAAAATCTGTGCTTTTAGTGAATTTTTAAACAACCTCCTCCATTTTTCACTTAGAATTCATGTAATTCATGAAGAAAAAGTGACCTACCCCTTCCTCCACTAGTTTTTTTTAGACAAATAGCTAGGTAAGCCTGTGTTTTGATTTTGTCAATTCAACTTTGTATCTTATAATTTGATATGTACTAGCATGTTCTTAACATTTGTTTATATTCAATTCACTGATATGTAGTAATATGCTTTCGAAGTAACTTATTTTTGTGTATATTGAGTTATATGTTGTTTTTTTAATTTGGAAATGATGCAAATATTTGAGACCGTTGAGTTCATTTGTGACTGCTCCAATGGAAGTTTCCTTCAAGTGATGTCACCATCGAATCTAAATAACCAATATCAATAATCAACCTTGTCTAAGTTATTTTTTTTTGTTAGATCATAAACAGATTAGAGTTTGAAAAAATAAGGCCTATTTCTAGTAAGAGGATAGTTATGTATGTGAAACATGCCCAATAGATAAATTTCTTTTGTGCATTCAACTATCTTGACCATCAGGATCACACTAATGAGGTAATCATCTTGTGAAGTCTGTAATATGTCCAAACTGATGATTTCTTGGAAAAAGAGTCTTTTGGAGAAACTCAATCCAAGCGATAAAGTGGATTGTACCATTTTCAACTTAAGCTAGTGTTATATTTATACCATTGATCATATTCATAACATTGTCCATAAAGACTGATTTGCCAGATTTATATGGGAATAATCCAAAATTTTTCCTTTTAGTTAATCTTTAAACAACCTTCTCCATTTGTCATTTGGAATTCATGTCATTCATGTAAAAAAGTGAACTACAGCTTCCTCCACCAGTTTTTTTTCCTAGACGAGGAGTTGGGTAAGCCCATCTTTTTATTTTGTCAATTCAACTTGGTGTCTTATGACTTTATATGTATTGGAATGTTCCTATTTTGGCAAGCCCATGTTTTGATTTTGTCAATTCAACTTGGTATCTTATGACTTTATATGTGTTGACATACTCTTAATATTTTTTGATATTCAACTGTATGATATGTAGTAAAATGTTTTTAAAGTAACTTGTTTTTCTTTCTTTTAATCATGAGCTATATGTTGTTCTTTTAATTTGGAAAGGATGAATATATTTCAGGGTCCATTCATGATTGCTCCAATGGAAATTTCCTTCAAGTGACGACACCATAAAAGTTAAATGATCCAATAAATAGTCTCAATACTAAACCTCAACAAACGTATATTTTTTTTGTTAGATCTTAAATAGATTGGAGTTTTTGGTATTTGTTTTGTTAGATCAAAAATAGATTGGAGTGTTTAATTCACATTTATAATTGATTTGTTGGGGTAACATAAGGCCTTTTTCTGGGAAGAGAATAGTTGTGTATGTAAAACCTTCCCCTTCCTGATAACTAAATTTCTTTTTTGCATAGTTTATCCTTCGCATGACGATGACACCAAAAAGGTAGCCATCTAGTCACTGAAATTGAGTATTTTCTAATAAAAGAGGATTTTCCATAAACTGAACCCTAGCTATAAAATGTATTGTATATGTTGATGACCTAACAATCACTATAAATTCCAAGGTTTTTATTGAAAATATAAAAGTTTATTTGTCAAATTGGTTTATCTAACATTTGAATTATTGTTTAGGAATAGAAATTTGGAAAGAAATATACTATAATAATTCATCAAACAAAATATGAAAATAAATAGTTGAAAAAAGTCCAATCTAAACAATGGTTGACTCATTAAAATACGATGTACATATATATTTGTTCCATTAAAATACAATGTAAATATAAATAGTAATGATGGAATAATTAAAATTAACATTTTGGTGCTTCATGATTTATATAAAGGATTCTACGAGAAGATATGGCTGCAGGTTTATAAACTCCTCCACACGTCTTAATGTTTTGTGTTTCGGCTGTGTGATTAATTAATAGGTGTTGCGTGGGTGTCTCTCTCACAGAAGCCACGAATACCTAGCACAAAAGTTTATATGCACGGCCTATATTTCTAAATTAGCAATTGTATAAAAAATGCAATGGGAGGTGGATCTAAATTAGTAATTGTTTCAAAAGGTGTAAAGAGAGGTAGATAGGATTGTTAAATCTGAATTGTTGAATTAGATTTTGGTTTGAAATAATAATTATTGTATTAGATTTAGGTTTTCTAGTGTATTTGTGTTAAGTTGGTAATAAAGAATCAAAATAATAATTGAAATATTGAGATGATGAAAGTCTCATAGTTTGTCTATACATATCAAACAAGCCTTGGTGCCACATGCACACTTTACTTAGTAATGAGAAATGAGATCTTCTTGTTACCTACAATATAATATGTGACAACTATTCAAATTATGGTTCTTATATTGCCAACTATAGAAACTTTTATAATTCTACATCATCTAATGAACGAGCAGATGCATGGAGCTTTTGTATAAACTCTCTAGTATGGTATTCACTTAATGTTTTACACTATAAACAAATAATTTGCCACTTCAAAGGCAAGTGAAACATATTTCCACTCATAAGCAAAGACACCCTTATTCATTACAATTATGGATAGAGAACATTGATGGGTATGTTGGGTGTAATGCTTCCATGTCATGTGTAGTTGTGAGTGTGAGTCCCTAGGTGTCAATCTAGAAGGTGTTGATTCCTATGTAATGAGTTGGAGTCTTGATCTAGATGTGTTGAAGTATGTAATTTATGTCTTATATATTTGCACCTATGGTGATCAATAAAAGTATCTAAGTGTGTGATTGGTTTGTGTTGTGTGGATCCGTTGTCTCTCACTTCTCTCTCTATTTTATAACATGGTATCAAAGATAAATTTGGCTTGATTCCTTGACGAGAAGGCCAGGAAAGTGTGAGAGAGTCTTCAGTGTTATTGCTCTATACATAGATAGATTAATATAGATGTGTGATAGTTGATTTTTGTTATGAGCTTTATTTCTCCATGTGAGTGTTTTCTAGATTTACATATGATATTAAGCGAAAGTTCTGAACCATTTTTTTCATAATATTAATTAAACTAATTTATGAATTAGGTATATCATTTAAAATATGTTTAGATTCTTAGGTTAAATAAAAATAAGAAAAAAAAAAAAAAATTTAATAAAATAAAATAAAACTAATAAAATTTCATTACATTATATAAAAAATAAACTTACAATTAATCAACTAAGTAAAACAATTGGAATAATTAAAGCTAAATTATCTTAATTAAAATAATTAATAATTAAACTAAACTAAAATATAATTATTATAATAGATTGAAATAAACATAAAAATAAAAATAAAAATAAAAAATAATTCATATATATGTAAGGGTTGGCTTTTTTATAAAAATTTAAGGATCTAGGTTTATTTATACTTAGGTCTAAAGACTTTTCTCTCAAATAACTATCATTCATATTTTATCAAATTTAGTCCTATTGATGGAACCCCTTTGGGGTTTGAAACGTCAACAAAATAAACACAATACTGTGGATAATCCAGATCATGTTACTCCAAATATCTACAACTTCATAAATCTACAAAACATTGCCTTTCATTGCATGTGGCACACTAAGTGGCGTAAAAGCTCTACATCTTGTTTTTGAAAAGAAGAGGATCATGGAATTGTCACGATTGTGGATCTACATCGTGGATCCATGTGAAGAGGTAGAGGAATTTTTGATCACGATTTCGTGTAATTCTCAATTCTGGTCTCGAAAATGTTTGTCTGAGGAACCCTAAGAGTTATCGGGATGAGGCATTTGTGGCAGAACACATCCAAAATTTGGATGAACTCCGGGATTTATGAATTTTGGGTGTATTGTGAGTGTATTTTGCAGCGTGCTAGCCAAGCCTTTTCGCAGTCCAACATCATTTTGCAGAAAATACTCCATCAAGTTAGAACTGTTGAAATTATAGTGGATCGTGTAAGTTTTGATGTATTCTTCAGCGACACACTGCGTTTGGATGATGTTGTCCTCCTATGCAAGCTCTGGAAAGAGCCTACTTGTTCATCGAGTCGAGCAAGTTCATAGAGAATCATAAATTATCGATAGAGAGTCGACCAATAGACAATATATCCTTAGTGGAATGATTGGCTTCGAAGTAAGAATAACTTCAGTTCCTCAGTTGAACATTAACAAGATTCAAAGTGAACGAGGACGACATGAGCAGCTCAGTGTGATCTGACTGTGTTTTGCTTCATGTGAACTGTGTGACCGAAAGTGGCAACACATCAAAGGTCTTGAATTCGTTGGTCGTGGAAAGGGATGTCTTGTTGACGAAATAGCAGAGCCCACCTCTAAATTGTTGAGCTGAGTGTGATCTGAGTGCGGGGTTTCTACGCTTCCATAGGCAAAGAGGTTGATCTGATATTTTTTTGTAAGCATTATGATGTGATTTAAACATAATCAATTTTGTATCAAAGGAATTCCTCTTCCACGCGACATTTTATAGACTGCAGCTCTGTCAAGGGCCATAAGGGAAATCAAGAAGAAGGCAAACAACGACATTAATCCTCAAAGCAAAACCGATTTTGCGACAAAATATTTTTTGGTTCACTGAAGAATTTCAAGTTTGGTCTTCATATGGTGGAATTATTGAAGATTTGTCCGCATGGAAGTTCATTCCAAAATGGAAAGAACGATTCCATCGATCAAATCCCAACGACGTGCAAAAATGACTGGTTCACGTGTCAAGTTTTCAAGTAGCACATCCATATGGACAATGATATTTTTCTATTAGGATAACTGTTGATAGTTCAATATAAAATAATGGAAATCAGTTTTGTTGTCATCATAAGATTGTTGGCTTCTTTGTTTTGTTTTTATTGTTTCGTTTAAGATGTGTGAAAAACAAATATATGCTGTTTGTAGAAGATTTCATGGTGCAGTTTTATAAACTGTAAGGTGTGAAAAATCAAATTAAGTATCAATTATAGAATAGATTAACATATTTTCAAATTGGTGGTTCTTGATGCATACGGTGACACAAGAAAATATTATGAATTTGACTATGTATAATCTATTATAAGTTGGTGGCGTTATCTAGTGGTGTTATCTACAGCGAGGAACATCATCTTACATGTTCATTTGATTGTGTGTTTAAGAGGTTATTTTGTAAAATTGACTTCCGAATACATTCAATACCCAGGCTGTCTTCCTAGATAACTAGGGAATTCAGCGGAAGACCATGTGTTCAATAGATGGAGGTATGTCAATAGGATGGTTCACTATCGAGACTGACCCGTCGTGCTCCGGGAGGTTGAGAAGCGTCAATTCTACAAAGTACGTCAAAGATGGTCTAAAGCAATTATGTTTTAAATGGAGGTCAAGTGATAGCTCGAAGATGTGGTGGTGAAGAAAAAGAAGTGTTTGCGAGATTCTAGAGTGGATGTGAGTGTTGATGAATACTAGTAAGACATATATCATATTACTGTTGTAATATGTGCTTTCAATGTAAGCACTAAGGGAGGATGTTCCAAGTAATGCATCCATGTCATGTGTAGTTGCCGGTGTGAATCCCTAGGCATCAATCTAGAAGGTGTTGATTCCTATGTAATGAGTTGGAGTCCCCATCTAGATGTGTCGAATTTTGTAATTTATGTGCTATATATTTGTAACTCTAGTGATCAATAGAGGTATCTAAGTGTGTGATTGGTTTGTGTTGTGTGGATCCATTGTCTCTCTCTCTGCTCTCATTATGTTATAACAGGGTATCATTTGGAAATCATGACCCAAAAACAAAAAGCAAAAAAAATTATTTTTAGTATTCAACCAAAACAATCTAGTGGGTAACCCAATTTTTAAATCCAAATTAAATACTTTTGATAGATCCTTACCCCAAATGAAAGAGTGCTTTTTATTGGAGTTGGTTTTTGAAAACATTTAATTCATTAGAAATGTAATTAATATTATAATGATAATTTGTATAATTTAATTAAAATTAAATGTAAAAACAAAGCATCTCATTACACATAATTTTCCTTGCAATTTTAGGCAATTTTATTCTACCATAAAAACATGTGACTAAACCGTTCACGAATATTAGCCCCCCCATTAAATCTGACAGTGTTTGGCATTGTGCCCATTATCCATGGACACAAAGCTTTTGATTCTTTTTCCCTTTATGAAGATGATGCTTGTGTTCATGATTCACAATATTCTCCCTAGGGCTTAGGATCCAGACGTCGCCAACATTATTTTATTTACCTCTTATTCTTGTTTTTTTCCTTATGCAAAGATTTAAATTATAATGAGAAGTAGATAATGAAAAATATATTATTTAGTAAGTATCAAATATTTTTAAAGATTTTAATTTTGAATGATTTTCTTGCAAAATTTAAGAATAAAAAACCACTATACCTATTTAAAAACCATGCACAAATATAGCAACAATATCTAGAAATAATGACATAAAATATATGAAGCAGTTATCCATATTGAAATATTTACTTTCGCAATGTTAAATATTATAACTTGCATTGGTCAATGTTATGACAATGTTGTTTTATCAACATTTAATGAAATTATTGATTTTTATTAATAATGTAAATGTGTGAGTTTTTTTAGTACATACAACAACAACCATTGAAGTTTCTAAATGTGATACTTATTCATCTGTTTGGTAGCACTTGAAAAGTCTGAGCATTTTCGTCTTGTGGAAAAAGAAAAATATTATTTATATTTTTCAAATTTTAATTTATGGTCTAATCATGGTGGTTATCTAGAGTTTTGATATCATTTTGATGGCTAGACAAGAAAACATACAATAATATAATATATAGAATTGTTACTTTGCAAATCAAATTAGGTCAATTAATTATTTGAAAATAATTCATTAAATAAACTCAAAATTATTAATAATTATGTTAATAGATGTTTATATTTTTTAATAGGGTTTTTAGAATTATAAAAATTTATTAGATAGATGGTGGATATTTAAACTCCATAGAATAATGTAGAATATTATTAGTAGTATGCACATATAATAAGTTGAGATTTAACTCCAAAATAGATATGTTATTTTTTCTACTTAAATTAAATTGATTAATTAAAAAATATGTTATATTACAATCAAATCTCTCAACCAATGAAATAATAAAACATAAAATTTGAATATAAAAAAAACCTAATATTATTTATTTAGTATTATACATTAAGTAAATGAATAAATATTCATAATGCAAATATAATAATGTAAAATTATTATTATTAAGCAAATTGATAAATATTAATGAGAAAAAAATAACTAATACCAAACCATAACCAAGTAATTTCTATAATAACTTTCCACCAAAAAAACACTAAAAAAATTATATTATAAATGACACACCATATTTATTTATTTAACTCAGCAATTTCATCTCCATCTCTATTCATTTGTTGGAATGATAATTTTAAACTGTCGGGAGCTGAACAGCGATTGGACTTTCCCTGCGATGCGATCGCAGATCGCATATCGCACTTCCCTTCTTGTCAACCTTCACCGTGTCCTTTGTATTATCTGCGATGCGATCCCATCGCATATCGCACTTCCTTTCTTGCCAGACTTCAACGTGTCCTTTGATTGTCTGCGATGCGATTTCGCGATGCGATCTGATCGCATATCGCAGATCGCAGATCGCATGATTTAAAGGTTATAGAGGCGGTGGCACATCCTCTCTCTTGTTGCGATGCGATGGTGTGATAAGCCATGCATTAAATTCCAGCAAGATATTTTGAGGCATGTAATTAATGATATTTACTAGGGTCGGTAAATGTAGGTGAAATCTTAAATTTTATTATTTTTTATTTCACGGAAGTGGGGAAAAGCAACACGTATTGTAAAAGATATTTTTGTGTTGTTCGATATAAAAAGAATGCAAGAGCAGAGACGCGTAGAGAGAGTAGAGTATTAGCCAAGAAGTTTTTTTTTCTTTTCTTCTTGCAACGCACAGCAGTGCTGAAGATATAATTTTCTGAGTTAGTGGAATCACATTCTGGAACTGAAGTTCCTGTTGTAAATCCCTCTGAGTAGAGCAAGACAAATTCTGTAACAGTTTTTATTATTATTTTATATAATAAAGATCCTGTAGAAAACCAGAGCGTTGTTCTCTGTGCAAATTTTTTTTGTGTGTTTGAAATGAACATAAATTTCCAACATCATTGACCGCCTCTAACCTTTTCCAATTTATCACACTTGGGGATTCTACGCATATCTTCACCTCTGCTTCTTTAAAATTCGTCATCTCAAATTTCAATGTTGTTGTCATTATGTAAATTATTTTTGAAAGATAAATAATAATGTACAGGTGGATAAATTCTACCTGCTGAACAGGTAGTGCTCCAGCAACCCATCAACCCAATAAAAGTTTAGAAATAATAGAATTCTGTGATAAATGCTCGGTGATTATCCACTCGATCTTCCAGCCAAATTTGTTATTTTAGGAGTAGCCAAGAAATAAAACAGTGTGTGTTCATATTGCAAGAATAATATAATCACAGTCGAACCTTTGAAGTCCACACCGAATACACTATCTGTGCAAATTGATCAGAGTCGATACCTTGAATAAATAGACGGAGCAACGTTTTTACTGCATGATTTGTTTGAAATCATATAAAACGTATAATGGACATAATTTAATTTTAATTGGCTAGGTATAGACACTTTAAAATGATAAAATAACCGCTCCGGATATATTGGCACGTTTGCTGGTCAATTCACTGTATAGGTTGTTTGCTTCTTTCTATTTATGCATGGATTCTCGGCACGTCAATGAGCATAAATTCAGATTGGGAGTTCAAAATAGTAAAATGTTAATATGAGACTATTGAAAAACGTTATAGGCTTCTAACATGTAGATTCTCTAAGTTTTTTTACTTTATTTTGACATTCAAAGTAAGTCAGGTTAACCACATATCTTCCGACGTTAATCATCTATTTTCATATGAAGGGCTGAAATAAACAGATGTTGTCATCTATTTGCATATGAAGGGCTAACTAATGAAATAAGTGGAAGTTGAAGTTAACGCATATTCATTCATAAATTTAAGGACTTAACCCAAAAGAAATATCCTAAATTTCTTTAATGAAGTGATAATGGAATAAAAATTGGAAAATAGATTCTTGATATCAACTTAATAGTGGATACGTCCATTACTGGGTGAGAATGCAGGTTGCTTCATCACTGTCATTCAAGGAAAACCATGCCACTTGAAATTACCTTGCTCCCTTATAATTTATGTTAACTCATCACTGTCATTCAAAGAAAACCATGCCACTTGAAATTACCCACTCGTAGTCCATAATGCGATAGGCTTTCACTCATAATAGATGCCTCCACGTCTTGCATCATTTAAATGTTTCCTTATATCCAAGAAAGATGAATTCTTAACCAAGCAAAATCAGTTTTAAGGCGTACTCCAGACCCACTCATATAATGATATCTGCTTGCCCCTTTTGTTCTCTACTTTTCACATATCCTTTCATACATCACAGAAAATAGATAAATAATTTTGGTGAGGATTTGAATTTGATATCTAATTTTAATTTGCTATTGTTCCATTTTAATTAAAGTAGGACTCCTCTCATTTATATGCTATGTCACAAGGTTCGTCGAACTTTAACCCTGATGTTCAAATTTTGGCGAACCTTAAAAAAAATTTGAGGTTTGGCGAACCTCATCGAACCTCCAAGCCCTTGACCAAGTCCATAGATCAAAACTCATAACTTCATGTCACAACTCAAGCTTGTAATTTATCCTTGCAATTTCCATGTCCGTGATGGCATTTTTGATGTTTATTGATGTTGGTTGCTTACTATTTTATCATATAATTCATTTTAAATTAATATATGTATATATAGATGAACCTAATGGCGAACCTCATCAAAAAATTCGAACTCAAACCGAACCTAATCATTGACGAACCCGAACTCGAACCCGAACCATGTGACATTGTTTATATGTATGTTTATTATATAGATAATAATTCATTTTTTTTTATTATTAAATATGTACATTATATTAATTTTTTTAATATATATTTTTAATATAGTATATAAAATTTTTATATAATAAAATTAATTATAAACTTGTATATGTAGTGATGGTTAATATGAGACTATTGAAAAATAGTTATAGACTTTCCCAATTTATTAAAATATGTTTCTAGATTTTCCCAATTTACTAAAACAATACACAAAGTCCCTGCACAATTTGGCAAAGACTTTGCCTCTTCGAAGAACCTATTAGTGCTTTTCCCTCCCAGGTTGTTTTCTATATGAGATTATATCATATTAATCATCATTTGAAATCATGTCCGGTTTTTTACCATGAAAAACAATAGCAAACTCCACTCTAATTTTGGGGAACATGGAAGCTTGCAATTCGTAGAGGATTGTATTGCAATTTCAGGATGATTATAGTTCAAAAAATGTTGAGATTTTCTGTTTGGAGCAAAATAGGAAAAATCTGAGCTGATGACAACAATAGAATTCAGGTCCTAGATTAACTCCAGTTTGTTGGGAGGGAGTTAATGCCTCCTATATTTGATGTGAGGGAGTTAATGAGGCTATTAGATTCTCTACGCTATATAACAGGCAACCATTCGGATGGTTTGCTGAGAGGGTGAGAGTTTTATGAAGTTTTTCATTATGTAATCTCCAATTTGATTAATAAATTCCTGATGCCTATGTTTGGTAGACGTAGCCCAGATTGGTTGGGTAAACCACGTTGAAAGCTGTCTCTTATGTGCTTGATTGTTCTGCTGTGTTAAGTTTATTTAAGTTTGCTGTGCACCTGTACCAACAAGTGGTATCAGAGCATGTTGGAGGTGCTGCCTGGAGGAGCTGTCTGGAGGCGCTGCGTGCGTGACTGCTGTGTATACCCGTGGTGCGTTTGCTGTGCGTTTTTTTGATTGGAGAAGTAAATGCGTTGTTCGCTGTTAGCACTGGCTGATCATTTGCTATGCCTGAAATACCTGGTGCCTGAAATGCGTGGAGCTGTTGGTTGCGGGAGCGCTAAAAAACCTGTGCGCGTGGAGCTATTGGTGGTGCGTTTGCTGAGGTATGTTGTTTCTGTTGCTCTCCGTGTGATTTCAACTCTGTGCATGGATTTTATAACCTTGGTGGAGCGCTTATAACCTTGGTGGAGTTCACTGCTGTGCATGGATATTACCTGCGCGGAGACAGCTTTAACAAGGTTTTCAGTTTATAGTTTTGGTTTGTCGAAGTAAAGCACGGGGCACGCTGTTTATCGTTTAAATGGAGGCTATCTAATGAGACGTTGGTGAATTATGGCCTCTGGGCAATCGTAACTTTAGTTTGATATGTCGATTCTGTAGAATATTGTGCTACGTTTGTTCCCTCAAAAACACTTAAAATATTCACGCTCTTCTGGTCACAAAAGGGAAACAAATAACCAAAACTGTCTCAATACAAGACAATCATTTTCCGAAGACATATTTCGTTACATATACGTAGAAATGTTTTTTGGATAAATAACAGCAAATGACCATTCACAAAACAATGGGAAGGTATCATGTCAGATAACAACATTGTATTTTGAAAACCGGAGATCTTTCAAATGTTCCCGTGGACCTTCTAAGTTTCAAAGGCAGAGGCAGATTTTTTTTTTTTTTTTTTTTGAAGTGAAGTGCAAATGGAAGATATTTTTTGAGGCATAGGCAGTTTGGTTTTTTTAAATTGCTGGTATTTAAACGTTGGTATTGGAGATTATTGTATTTTTTGATACAAAATGGCGAAAACTCAAAGTGCCCGGTTTGAAATTGAGAAATTTAATGGCAAGAATAATTTTGAGATCTAGAAGGTAAAGATGCATGATCTGCTGGTTCAACAAGGTGTGGCAAAAGCACTGTTGGCGAAAAACAAAAGGCCTCCTTCCATGACGGAGGATGAATGGGATGAGATGGACGATAGAGCTCTGAGCACAATTCGGTTATGTCTGGCGGACGATGTTCTGTTCAACATTGTGTCAGAGAAAACCGCCGCAGGCTTGTGGTCAAAGCTTGAGAAGCTCTATATGACGAAATCTTTGACAAATCGGATTCTCCTGAAACGACAGCTTTATGGTTTGCGGATGAAAGAAGGTACCTCAATTGCTGATCACCTGAATGTTTTTAATACCTTATTGGTGCAATTAGACAGTCTAGATGTGAAATTTGATTCAGAGGATAAGGCAATAACTCTATTATGTTCATTGCCCGAATCCTGGGATCACTTTGTTACTTCCATAAGCTTTAGTACATCAGATATCCTTGAGTTTGACGATGTTGTTGGAGCCTTGTTGGCTGAGGAGACGAGGAAGAGGTCGAATGCAGACACCTCTACATCAGAGGTAATGATGGCCAGAGGTCGCTCACGAGAGAGACACTCCGGGGGAAAGCATAGCGACTCTCGTTCGAAGTCCAAAGGAAAGAAGCCCAAGGTGAAGTGTTGGCATTGTGGCAAGGCTGGACATCTGAAAAAGGATTTTTAGAAGCGAAAGCAGGCTGCTAAAGAAGGCTCTTCAACAGAAAAGAAGGAAGCCAACACCACAGATACAGGTTCAGTATCTGGTTCAGGTATGAGTGATGAGGTATTGTCTGTTAATGTTTCAAAACATGATCAACATTGGTTGTTAGATTCCGGGGCATCTAACCACATGTGTATTCATAAAGATTGGTTTAAAACATATAGATCAGTTGATGATGGAGTCGTGTACATGGATAATGATGTCACTTGCAGTATTGTTGGAATAGGAAGTGTACAACTACAAATGTTTGATGGCACAACCAAAATATTAACTGATGTGAGGCATGTACCAGATTTAAGGAAAAATTTGATTTCATTAGGAGCACTTGATTCAAATGGATATAAAACTGTAATTCAAGGTGGAGTTATGAAAATCTATAAAGGTATCTTACTAGTGATGAAGGCTAAGAAGGTAGGAAATCTTTTTCAATTAGAAGGTAGAACTGGGTCAGATCATGTGTCGGTGTCTGAACAGGACAGTAGTTCCATTCACCTATGGCATCAAAGGTTGGGCCATATGAGCGAACGAGGGTTGAAAATTTTGGCTGACTGAAAGTTACTTCCTAATCTAAGATCTGGAAAATTGGATTTCTGTAAACATTGTCTGTTTGGTAAACAAAGTAAACAAAAGTTTAAAACAGGCAAACATACTAGTAAAGGGATACTTGATTATATCCATTCAGATGTTTGGGGTCCAGCTCCTACAACTTCATATGGTGGTTCGTCTTATTTTGTATCATTCATTGATGACTTTTCTAGAAAAGTGTGGGTCTACATGTTGAAACGGAAGTCTGATGTTTTTACAGTTTTCAAGCAGTTTAGAGCATTGGTAGAAAACAACACTGGTAGAACTATAAAATGTTTAAGAACTGACAATGGTGGTGAGTTTTCCTCCAAGGAGTTTGACAGCTATTGCAAGGATGCAGGGATCGAAAGACATAAGACCATGGTTTATACTCCTCAGTAGAATGGAGTTGCTGAACGCATGAACAGGACTCTTCTAGAGAGAGCAAGGTGTATGCTGAGTAACGCCGGGTTGCAAAAGGAGTTGTGGATGGAAGCGGTGGCAACAGCTTGTTATGTGATAAACCGATCTCCATCAACGGCGATAGGCTGCAAGGTTCTGCAAGAGGTATGGACAGGACACCCTTGTGACTATTCTAAACTCAGAGTGTTTGGCTGCAATGCATATGCTCTAGTGCCTAAACATCAACGAACTAAATTAGATCCAAAATCAAAAAGGTATATCTTTGTTGGGTATGGTGATGGAACAAAGGGATTTAGATTGTGGGATCCTACTACCCACAAAATCATCATCAACAGAGATGTAAAGTTTAATGAATCCTCTCTTGTACAGTTAGATGTAGATAGAAGATTGAAACAGGATGATGTATCTGATTTCCAGCATATTCAGTTTGACAGCATTTCTAATGATAGTCATAACGACCATAGTTCAGATTCTAGTCATGAACAGATTTCAGAATCAGATTATGAACAGGGTTCAGATGGAGGACATGAACAGGTCTCAGATGGTGATCATGAAGAAATTCCTACAGTTGATAGACAGCCAATTGTGGAAGCACCAGAAACATTCTTAAGGAGGTCTACAAGGATCAAACGCCCTCCGAGAAGGTATGATGATCATGTTATTTCAGTTTCTTTGATAGCTAATGATGATGAACCTTTGTGTTATCAGGAAGCTGTAGAAGGTTCAAATAGTGACAAATGGAAAGCAGCCATGAAGGAAGAAATGATGGCCTTAGGTAAGAATGGCACGTGGGATCTGGTTGAACTTCCAAAAGGCAGGAAAACTGTGGGATGCAAGTGGGTGTTCAAGGTGAAATGGGGTGTGAATGATACGGAAGACAGGTACAAAGCGAGACTGGTTGCAAAAGGGTTTTCTCAGAAAGCTGGCATAGATTTTCATGAGATATTTTCACCAGTGGTTAAAATTGTTTCAATTAGAATTGTGTTAGCATTAGTGGCTTTGTTTGATTTAGAGTTGCAGCAGTTAGATGTTAAGACTGCATTTCTACATGGTGATTTAGATGAGGAAATATATATGGAACAACCGGAAGGGTTTGTTCAGCATCGCAATGAGAAATTTGTCTGCAGGCTCAAGAAGTCATTATATGGCCTGAAGCAGTCGCCTCGGCAGTGGTATAAGAAGTTTGATTCTTTCATGTTGAGTCAGAAATATATTAGAAGTGAATATGATCATTGTGTTTATTTCAAACAGTTGAATAATGGCATATTCATTATCTTGGTATTGTATGTTGACGATATGCTTTTAGCAAGCAAAAGCATAGAAGAAATTAATAGGTTGAAGGCTCAGATGGCAAGGACGTTTGATATGAAAGATCTAGGAGCCGCAAGACAGATTTTGGGCATGGAGATTTTCAGAGATAGGAGCAATGGTAAGCTATGGCTATCACAACAAAAGTATATTGAGAAAATACTTTTGAGGTTTGGTATGGATAATGTGAAGCCTGTTTCAGTCCCTTTAGCTTCCCATTTTAAGCTTTCTTTGAGTTTATGTCCTAATACAGATGAAGAAAAGGATTATATGTCTCGAATTCCATATGCCAATGTAGTAGGGTGTTTAATGTATGCGATGATTTGTGCTCGACCAGATATTTCACATGCAGTTGGGGTTGTCAGCAGGTACATGGCAAATCCGGGTAAAGAACACTGGTCAGCAGTGAAATGGGTGCTTCGGTACTTGAGAGGCACAAGTAGTTATTGTATTTCTTACAATAAGAGTAGTGAATTTGTTTGCGGATATGTTGATTCCGATTTTGAAGGTGATTTGGATAAGAGAAGATCAACTTCAGGGTACGTCTTTACTCTTGCAGGTGGAGCTATAAGCTGGATGTCAAAGCTATAGAACATTTTTGCTTTATCCACTACTGAAGCAGAATACATTGCTGCTTCGCATGCTTGCAAAGAGGCGGTTTGGTAGAAAGATTTGCTTGGTGAGTTTGGTAGGTTACAGGACAACATCAGGTTACTTTGTGATAGTCAAAGTGCAATACATTTGGCTAAGAATCCAGCCTATCATAGTAAATCAAAGCATATTCCAATTAAGTACCATTTTGTAAGACATGTTATCACTGAAAGAGGAGTCTCTCTTGAAAAGGTGCATACAAAGGAGAACTGTGCAGACATGTTCACGAAACTAGTTTTGTTGGAGAAGCTACGCTGGTGTTTGGCTTCTCTTGGCTTGCAAAAAAGATAAAATAATAATAACAGGGCATCAGGGGAATTGTTGTCAAGGTGGAGATTGTTGAGATTTTCTGTTTGGAGCAAAATAGGAAAAATCTCAGCTGATGACAACAATAGAATTCAGGTCCTCTAGATTAACTCCAGTTTGTTGGGAGGGAGTTAATGCCTCCTATATTTGATGTGAGGGAGTTAATGAGGCTGTTAGATTGTCTATGCTATATAACAAGCAACCATTCGGATGGTTTGCTGAGAGGGTGAGAGTTTTATGAAGTTTTTCATTATGTAATCTCCAATTTGATTAATAAATTCCTGATGCCTATGTTTGGTGGACGTAGCCCAGATTGGTTGGGTAAACCACGTTAAAAATTGTCTCTTATGTGCTTGATTGTTCTACTGTGTTAAGTTTATTTAAGTTTGCTGTGCACCTGTACCAACAAAAAATACATGGTGATTCATATAGGATCGAAATAAGAAATGGTTTAATAAATTGTGAATCCTGGGCTCTGCCCCAACAAAAATCATGTTCACTCCTCATATAACGTCAATGCCATAAGAATTAAGGAATTGGTGCTTATTGGCGAATACCAGGGAGAGAGCATATGGAAATCACTGAATACATACCGATTGGCTGTGCAGAACTCGCCTGCGCATGCCCACATTCAATCTGGATTGTTATTAGGTTGCATGACAGTCGTGGACACAAGCAATTGAATGCCCAGATCCCTCCAATTCGACTACTAATTTGTCAATGGTTTCATTTGATTTTGATTTTCTAGCAAGATGGCCATTGCCTTCGCCTGTATCGAATTATTGTCCGGGGATGGAGATATTGTTAAATGTGGAATCAGAAGGCTTAGTATTTTTATAGCTTGAAATAATTAGTATTTTTGTAATTTCATCCTTAGAAAGGTTCAAATTTAAATAATTTGAATTTTTTGATATTATTCTATTTTATGCTTGGAAAGAAAGAAATGGTAATATATTTGTTATATGTTTGGAGAAAAAGAAATGGTAATATATTTGATATATGTTTTGGTGGACAAATGTCAGTTATAAATGTGATGAAAAAATGGACAAAATTTTGATGTGATCTGATTCAAAAGAAAGGCCTTTCTGCATAGTTATGTTTGTTACTACTTTTTATAAGTTGTAAGTTATAAAAAATTTACTCATTTTCTTTTAATTATTTTGTTTTTTAATTCAAATTATTATTATATGATTATGATTTTAATTATTTTATTTCTTAATTTAATTTATTATTGTATGTTTACCACTGGAAGATGTTAATTCATTAATTAATGGAATTTTGAAGTGTTAATTACATTTTCAGTTTTGTGTGTAATTTTTTACATTTACTTAATATAAAAATTAGAGTAGAAATTATTTAATAAGAAAACAAAATTATGTATATTATCTAAGTAACAAAGTTTAAAATAAAAATTATGAAATAAAAATTATACAAATTATCAAATAACAATAATATATATTTAGACATAATTAACACAACCATATACATTACATTGTGGTTAAATATCATAAATATCAATGCATAATAAACATCAAAATACTTACTTTATTATACATCTCAAATTGCTAAAATTTAAAAAATGATTAAAAACCAAAAACTTATTATATATCTAGAGTGAAATGTACTTGTTGCTTAGTCCTTTGTAGCAGTTTCCTTGGTCCATAGTAGATGTTTCTTTCTAGCGCTTGATCTCTCTATTTAACTTCTTGCCACGATCTAGTTCTTCATCGTGTCTGATGAACCACACTCTCTAGGTTGAAACATTCTACAAATGAATTTTTAAGTGATTATCCCCCAAAACCTTCTTAATAAACTTGATATGGATGAGAGAAGCAGAAATTCAATAATTAAACAATAATTTTTAAAAAAATAATATTATTATTATTATTATTATTGAAATAATATATATATATGATGATGATGGTGGTGGTGGTGGTGGTGGTTAACGTCCACTGAGACCAAACTTTGGTCTATCAGACCTAAAGAAACGAATTATTTAGTTCGAGTTCAGATTTTATACCTGTGCTCAAAAAACTTAGAGAGAAGCCTCTCGAGCTCATTATAATTTTGACATCATAAAAAGCTAGGAAGGTCAGTATTGCAACAAAGATTATGAAACTAAGAACTAATGTGGCTGTACGCGGTGCATTCTGAGAGGAAGTGATTTTCTTCTTCGATCTTCATATTGTCACAAAGATGGCAGATCCTTTCTGTCCATGGTGTTTTAGGAACTACCCAATGACGTGTTTCACTATGGAGCTCATGAGAGTTCGTTCTAATCTTGGCTATATTAATTTTCTTCTTTGAGCCAGTTAAAACAGAGAGATACTTTTGATCTTCTAGGGTGGGGTTGATGACCTCCTTCTAATATCTTAATTTTGTTTTAGCTGCTAAATCTTTCTCCCACCACAATTTTTCTTTGAACTTAGAAGTAACAATATTTTTAATGTTATTAATGTTTGGTAATGAAACGTTCTCATCGATCTCCCAATCAATTAACTAGGCACTGGTGTCTTTATACCAACCTTGTTTGAGCCTTAGGTGGTTTTGGCTAGAATTTAAAGCTAGCTTAGGAAGTCTATGGTTTCCTATGTTATTCAGTTTGTGCTTGTACAACAAAAGCCTAGTCATAGCTAGGATCTTGATAGGGGAAAGACCCACTTCTATAAGGAGTATAGGATAGGGTGTATTGCTTTTAAATTTGAGGTTATACGTTATAAAATGCTTCTGGATTTCCTCAATCTTTCTTCCGGATTCACTAGGGATGTTGCAACCCCAAACCTCATATTTATATTAGATAACAGGAGTGACTACTGTTTCAAAGAGGAACTTCTTTCTATCCCACATTATGAGGTTTTCTGTTTTACATTTATTTTCAAGACCAAAGTAAACTTTCCACCCCCCATTAATCATTTTCGAAATGCTATAGTTCCAGTTGAGCTTGTGATCAATACAAATTCCTAGGTACTTATAAGATGACACCTCCTCCAAGTTACTATTGTCATATATAAAATTAAAGTAAGTGTCCTTGGATTTGATAATCATAACTTTTTTTTGTCAATGTTAGCAGTCGTACCCATGGTAGAGAAGAAATCCTTAAGAAGTCTAAGTTCCTTATCAATATCATATGGGCACCTTGTGAGAAGAACAATATCGTCAACATAAAGAAGAAGGATGATGAATATCCCAGCTAAGGTCATGCCAGCATAGCCTCCTTCCTCTAAACAACCTTCTAGCTTATCGATGTAAATGCGAAATAGGGTAGGGGAGAGGGGGCAACCTTGTTTAACTCTGATATTACACCTAATATCTTTCGACCAACCCTCATTGCTCTTTAACTTGGCAATTACATTCTCTTATAACCTTATAGTGACAACTCTCAACTTGAAAGGAACCTTTAGCTCTTCTAATCTATTCCATAGGTTGTCTCTACAAACTGTATCGAAAGTCTTTCTAAAATCCACAAAGCAACAAAAGAGATTCACCCCACTTTATCATAGAAATTTTTAATGGCTAAATATGTTTTGTTATAATATTATGAACTAATGCCATAACTTATCAGTATCACATGTCCAAAAAATCATTACTCATTTTATATGATACTTGTTCATATAACATTTTTAAAATTAATAATAAAGAAAGAAAAAATACATAATTACTTTGAAACTAAATATATCTTTAATTTTAAACATTGTTAAAAATACTTTATAATATTCCATAAACATTAAATCCTTTCCATCAACCTAATAAATGTTTATAACTAGATTAAAATTATAAAATTCCAATTCCCAAATAAACATACCTATCTACACAATTATTAAACTAATTTTACTATGACCTATAGTGATAGATTGTCTTCAATAAAATATATAACATTGATTAAAGACAATATGCATTCATTACCTGTAAAGCTAAATACATATGAATAATTCAACTTAAACACAATATGCATTCACTACATGTAAAGCTAAATATATATCAATAATTCAACTATATTGTTTATTGTTTCCTATATGTTAGTGAAAATTTATAGCAATATGACTTATATTACACATCTAACCATCAAATTATCATTTTTTTAATAATTCATTTATTAAATATTTGTTTTTTAAAAATAAAATTAAAATAAATAAACATATTTACATTTAAAATACATAATTTTTTATATTTTAAAGAAGAAAAAATTAACTTAAATTAGATATCATTTAATAAAACAATTTTTATTTCTATTAGTGACCTATTCATCAATTAGCTTAAAGAAAAACCTAGGTTTTCAAATCTAATAAATATTTTAAGTTAATATTTTTTTAAATATACATAATTTGATTAAATAAATTAATTAAATATTTATTTTCTATAATTTACAAATAATCCAATCAAACTAATTGTTTAAGTAAAATAAATAACAAACTAAGTGTTTGTAGTGTAAAGAATGGAAATAATTATAAATAATGTAAATCCACACCATTAAAATATTAAATAATTAATAAATAAATCTATCTCAAGGAATGAAATATGTAACTATTTAAGCAAAGACTCCACTCAAACTAATTCTTTAATTAAAATAAATAACAAACGAAGCGTTTGGAGCAGTAAAATAAATAACAAGCTAAGTGTTTGTAGTTTAAAGAATGAAAATAATTATAAATAATGTAAATCCATACCATTAAAACATTAAATAATTGATGAATGAATATATCTCAAGGAATGAAATATGTAACTATTTAAGCAACTTTACTAGATTTCTTACACATTGCATTGTCATGAGGTAGCATAATTTTTTGGAGACCCAGTTTGTAACACACAACCATATAATACATTAGAACAACACACATAAAAAAAATTCAACTCTAATCTAGCTACATTTCTATATACATTAATGTAATATTCCCCCATCAAACCTTGCTGGTCATTGCGTATTCATGGTTTAATAATTAATTGCCACATATGATATAAAATAAAGTCATGTTTGACTCACAAATTTGGGGTAGTGAAACCACAAAGGTTTTTACCAACCCACGAGATATGTGCGATCCTTCCCGAGGTGACTGGGTTACACCTTGCCTTGGACTTTATGGCTGCATGTATGCGACTTCCTATCAACTGTTCTTAGACATTAATGTGCATGGTCATAACCCCACTCATCGCTTTAGCTGTGACAAGTGTTAGTTCTCCTACCCGTCGATTTGGTTTTCACCATCCAATGGTGGTATTTTTTTTGGGATCATCCATCTACCTAACACTTTGGTTTCCACCAGCATTCCTGCTCATTTGCATTTTCGTGGTGGAGCATGTTACCACTTTACTTCTCGCATGCTCCTTGTTTCGCTATGGTTTTCATAGCCCAGTCTCCTTGCCTTCTGGCAAACCGCGGAGGGGTAAGTCTGAGCCTTCATTATCTGCATAAACGTTGTGTGTCTTGAATCGTTCTCAGTATGAGCAGAAGGCTATCTCTATGCAAGGTGTTAATGCATTTCTATGCTGGTCAGGTGGAGCACTCGACTCTCCAACTTCTGGATTATGTGGCAGTTGGATTCAAGCTATTCAAGCTATTGGTACATTCAATTTTTACAAGCTTGCCACTACTCCAAGCATATCTAACCCCATGTTTCTATTTCATGTAGATGTGAGACCCTTGTGCATGGCTTGCAAAACTCAGGTAAGAGTTAAACCTCCATTCTATGTTAAATACCACTGCTTAGGTTAATTTATTATCCAGGTCATAACATTTTCCTATGGTGTTGCAGGTATGTTGCATTTTTAAACCGAAAGGGGTTATCTGTTCAATATACTGGCCCATTGTCGAAGCTTACTCACAAATCTACATTTGATACAGGTTGGAGCTTAATTTCATGGCCCTTACTGGTCGGTTGATGCAGTTTAGGTATTTTAATCCTATGGATTTCTATGAATTAGGGTTTATTTACAAGTAGCTATAGTTTTATGTCATGAGGGTGATAGGCATCCTAGACTATGAAGTTGGTTCCTTATGTAATTAATTAATCGCTATTTGACTATTTCGACGAGATCGAAAAGGGTCTGATCTTAATTTTATCTACTGGGTTTACTTTGTTCATTCTAGCTATACTATATTAAATTAGTCCACTGATATTCTATGTCGAACCATTACAAAACTTGATTGTATTTTTTGTTGGAAAATACTCTTCATTTTAACTAAACTTGTCACAGTATAACTATGCTAGAAATTTTCATGATCTTTGAGGCATTGTCTATGTAAACCCCCAATGTTGTGTGAATTTGCGGTAGAGCTTTGGGGATTTTGGTTGAATATCGAGGGTATATGCGATACATGATTTTTCCTTCAATTGTTATATCATTTATGTCACTCTATTTCTCTTTGTTTGAAATGTTTTCTACATGTATAAATATTTAGTGTAACGAGTGCTCAAGGTTTAATTTAAGAAAGGAGGCTACATGGTTGTGGATGGGTTCTTTACGAACTCGTGTGCGGCTACAAACCCTAGGTATATGAAGAGTCTGTAAAGAAATAATATGTTCCACCTGAAATATATGAAATAGTTTGCTGAGTTAAATTCTTTCTCGAGTTACGGAAATTCCTGTGTATGATAGAGGTCTAATATTTTAGAACTATGTGCTCCGGCATGATATGTTTGCCTTATATCTTGAAATTATTTATTTTTAATAGAAAGATGATAAGCATTGGTTTTTACAGTTCATATACTTATGTATTTCCAGATTAAGTCAACATTCATCTATAATGCTATTTTGCTCATTAGCTAAACATTGATTGTGAACTCACAGTTATACCATCCCCGGGATGTTATAAGTATGTTTTGGGAAACATGGATTGTCTCCTTGCTCTACTATTCTACCGAGAAAATTGTAGTGAATGTAATTCTCAGTTTATACTAAATCATTTCCAAACTACCCATCTACAATAAGTAGATCATTCATTATAACCACATTATTTCACTTCACAATAAACATTCAACAACTCTATTGATAATAATTATCACGATAGTATCACTTATCTATATAAATAATCGGAAGATCTCTCCACCCAGCCTTGGAACTCGCAATTACGTTCAAGTTCCCCTCCGAGCCCTTCCACTTCTGCCAAAAAAGAACAGCTGGGTACCTTGGGCATGAGAACTCTGTCTAGCCTCAAATCTAGTACCCCACAGCTTGCTCCCTCAACTTTCTTTCCCACTGCTTATATCTGCCAGCTCAAGGAAGAATATAGCACATTCCAACCCCTCGAGGGTTTTGTGTAACTGCCCACAACTGTGTAACTACCCACGGAGTTGTCTAACGAGGTGAAGAAATAGCCCAGACGGTCAAAAGTGGTTGGAATCCGAGCAAAAAAATTTCAAAAAATCTTGTAGAGGTAGTGTTTGAATCTTGTTTTTGAAGGAGGAAATGGATTCAGCAACATCAAAAACATCTAAGACACCTAAAATTTTGAAGTTTAACAACTATAACCTGGATTTACAAAAATCCTTGCCTTATTTTCTCTAAATATGATTAGAATTTCCATAACTTTCCAGGCAACTCGTTAGACTACGCAACTGCCCCCAACTCCTCCATTATTCTTTATAGTGTCGCCCATAAATTTCATCACAAACATTGAATTAGGTCCCTCCAATTTGCTGAACGCGCCAACTTGCAACCGAAATTTTGAATTAAACAATATCATTGACCATAGCAATTGCACAATTCCATACAGTGAGTTGAAGTCCTATATATACGTGAGACTTGTTTGACATTTCGTCACATTGAATTGAAATGCCTCATAGATCTATAGGCTTATTAGATCATGGATGCCTCAGCAGAATCTGAACCAGAAGAGAGAGAGCACGTCCTCTAATATTCAATCTTCAGTGATCCATCCCACATATTTGGAGTGGGGAAGAGGACATGCTCTCTCTCTTCTCGTTCAGGTGTTTCTGGCGATATGCACAACCCCAAATCGTTCAGGCAACTTTTTCATTAATTTATGTACCTGGTGAGTTCCGAAAATATTACATGTAACAATGGCATATTGTACTCTTTTTATCGCATTAGCATTTTGTTGGTTGACTGACTAAATAACTTATTCCGAAATTGGATCACACAAGCGGAGCGAGGCGAAGGAATTTTGCACTTTTTCTATAAATGATTGTTTATCAATGGCATTTCTTCTTCTGTTTTGATGCGGCATGACAGAGAATAATGAGTGGAGACGTTAATGGTCATCGCTAGACGCAGATGTGATGGTGGGTTCTACAAGAAGATATGACTGCAGATTTCTAAGCTCCTCAACACGTCTTAATGTCTTGTGTTTCGCCTGTGTCATTACTTAATTATTGTATGTTTAGAACTTTATGATGTTAACTTATTTTCTTTTCCATTAATTAATCAAATGGAATTTTGAAGTGTTAACTACTTTGTTGTATTTTCAGTTTCGTGTTTATTTTTTCATATTTACTTAATATAAAAATTATCAAATAAGAAATAAAATTATATATATTATCTAACAAATAAAGTTTTAAATAAAAATGGTCGAATAATAAATTATGTAAATTATCAAATAGCAATAATATATATTTAGACATAACTAACATAACTATACACAGTAAATGGTGGTTAAATACCATAAATATCAAGACATCATAAACATCAAACACTTATTTTATTATACATCAGAAAATGTTAAATTTAAAAAATGATTTAAAATAATTAAACCATAACTTTATTTTAAAATACTATTATTATTATTATTATTATTAAAAGTATTAATATATAAGTTAATATATATACATTTAACAAATCATGTCACGGATTCTTAATATCAGGATTCACCCCACCTTATCATTGTTGGAGTCATGATTGTCATTACACCAAAACTCACAGGTGTTAGTAAACAGACACATCGCTAGTGTTAAGCACATGCCACGAAACACACGGGAGCATTGGATTAACACTGCCATTAACGGGGAGCACAACAATCTACCCCCTCAATGCGAGCCAGGTGTGTTTTGAACTATAGACCTTTAGCTCTGATACCACTTGTTGTTGTCACGATTGTCGTTACACCAAAACCCACAGGTGTTAGTAAACAGACACATCGCTACTGTTAAGCACACACCACGAAACACACGGGGAGCGTTGAATTATCCTTCTACACCCATTTTTTTTGCAGAACCTTTCTACCTTTTGGGAGGTTTACCAACTCCCAAGTTTTATTTTCCTGCAAAGAGTTCATTTCTTCTTCCATTGCTTTCTTCCATTCTTTACTGTGCTCGACTTTACAAGCTTCTTGAAAACAATTAGGTTCACCTTCATCAGTTAACAAAATATAGTTTGAAGGAGGATACATTTGTGAAGACTTATGAGACCTAGAAGATCTGCGAACCAACTGTGGTGGTGCATTATCAAGTTGAATCTCCTGTAAAGGTTCCTGCAAGATTTCTTGTTGTTCATCATTTTCCACTTGTTGTTCTTCATGCTCCTGAATTTGTTGTTCATTTTCTTGTATTGGTGGTATGTTTTCCTGCTGCTCTTCAAACCTTTCAATAACATTCTTGACCTCCAACTCACCTACAGTCCTCTTAAACATTTTTGACTCATTAAATATAACATCCCTGCTTCTAATAATTTTATGTTTGACTGGATCCCATAGATGATAACCAAAATCTTCATCCGCATATCCCAAAAAAATGCATTTCATAGATTTATTGTCTAGCTTAGTTCTATTTTCTTTGGCAATATGTATGAATGCTTCACATCCAAAGATTTTCAAGTGAGAATAATTCAAATTCTTACCAGTTCAAACTTCTGCAGGGATACTGCAATCCAAGGCAGTAGTTGGAGATCTATTTATGAGGTAGCAAGTGATCCTAACTGCTTCAGCCCAAAAATTCTTCTCCAAACTGGAATTGGACAACATACTTCGCACCTTTTCCATAATGGTGTGATTCATCCTTTCTGCGACACCATTCTATTGAGGAGTACCAGACACAGTCTTCTCATGCTTTATGCCAAACATGTTACAATATTCCTTAAATACATTTGAGCAATATTCTCCACTGTTATCTGTTCTTAAACACTTTAGCAATTTGTTAGTCTCTTTTTCAACAGCAACATGGAATTTTTGAAATATTCTAAACACTTCATTTTTATTTTTCATAGGATATGCCCAAACCTTCCTGGATGCATCATCTGTAAATGTTACAAAATATGATGCTCCTCCTAATGATTTGATGTTAACATGCCCAAACATATTTGAGTGTACCAATTCTAACACAATTTTTTTTTTTTTTGTCATGGCCACCTCTAAGGAATGAAACCCTTCTTTGTCTACCATATATACAATGCTCACAAAGATAAAGATTGTAGGATTTCAAACCTAGGAATAAATTTTTATCAGCAAGGATTTTTAAACCCTTCTCGCTCATGTGACCCAAATGCTTATGCCACAGATCTACTGAATTTCCTTCTTTTGTGACAACAACCAAATCTGATTTTTCTATCAATGTCTTCAATATGTATAATGTTCCTGTCTTGGGTCCTTTGGCCATGACCAATGCACCTGTGCTGATTTTCCAGCCTCTTTTTCCAAAGCTTGTCGAATAGCCTTCATCATACAGTCGTCCCATAGAGATTAAACTCATGTGCATTTCTAGTACATGGCTAACATATTTCAACAATATATCTTGTCCATCTTTCATCATGATCTGGACATCTCCCACTCCAACAATACTGCAAAAAATATTTTTCCCCAAATGCACTCTACCATAGTCACCGGGATTATAAGAAACAAAACTATCTTTCCATGGGGTTACATGGTGAGATGCCCTAGAGTCAAGGATCCAATCAAAGCTACTGCTAGATGTATATACACATGCATCTTCTACTGAAATAGTAAACAACACATCACCATCTATGGCTACAGTAGTAGTCTCACCTTCATTTGTGCTGGATGACTTGTGATTTGTACTAGATGGTCTCTGATACTTTTGTCCTTTCTTCCAAAATCGACATTCTTTCTTCATGTGCCCGAGTTTGCCACAATGAAGGCAGATGATCCTTCCTCTCCTTAATTTTGATCGGCCTCTTGATCTTGATTGCCCTTGCCGGCCTCAATCCATTCTCCTACCATGATCAGCGACATCTAGAGCCTCTCCTCCCTGATTTTCCACAATTGACTTGCATCGCAGCTCCTCATTCATTAAACTACTACGGGCATCATCAAACTTTAAGGTCCATGTTTTTATCATCAAAATTCCTGCTCCCTTTTAAAATATACTTTTCAAAATTTGAACATATAATTATATATGTTTCATAATAAATATAAAAACATATATAATGTTTTAACCTTTTCACATTTCACACATACATATGTTGGTTTGTGAAAAAACTTGATGTATACGTGCGAGCTTGATGTGAAAAAAAAACTTATGAACACCACGTTTCAACTCCAAACACCACGAATCTCCACATTTCAAACTCCAGCAACATGTTTCAAAATAGATCCATGACCTTGTTTTTCTTGCAGCAACTGTCTTTTAGTTCCAGCATTCCTTAGCTATTTCCTGGACAGATCCTTCAACAGCTCCAGGGGTAGCAACCAACGTTTTAATGGAGACTGCTAGAGTAAGGCGATGACACTAAGCAGCTTGCACAGTGGATATTCGACCCTAGCTCTCATACAAGTTGTTGGAGTCACAATTGTCATTACACCAAAACCCATAGGTGTTAGTAAAGAGACACATCCTTAGATTTAAGCACATGCCATGAAACACACGGGGAGCATTGACCTTCTACACTGCCATTAACGGGGAGCCAACAATCTCCCCCCCAACGCGAGCCCAATGTGTTTCGAACTCGAGACCTCTGGCTTCGATACCACTTGTTGGAGTCACGATTGTCGTTACACCAAAACCCGTAGGTGTTAGTAAACACACACATCGCTAGTGTTAAGCACATGCCACAAAACACACGAGAGCATTGGATTAACACCGCCATTAACGGGGAGCGCAACAATCTCCCCTCTCAATGCGAGCCAGGTGTGTTTCAAACTCGAGACCTTTGGCTCTGATACCACTTGTTGGAGTCATGATTGCTGTTACACCAAAATCCGCAGGTGTTAGTAAACAGACACATCGCTAGTGTTAAGAATCATAGAAATTTGTAATAACTAAATATCTTTTTTTATAATAAAATGAGCCAATACCATAACATATCAATATCACATGTCCAAAAAACCATCACTCATTTCATATGATACTTGTTCATTTTATTTTAATTAATCAAAAAAGAAAAAGAAAAAAACATAATAATTTAAAGATAAATCTAAATCTTTTATTTGTAAATACTATTAAAAATATTTTAAAATTTTCCAAAAACTTTAAATTTTTATTATACACCTAATAATTATTAATAACTAAACTAAAAATATAAAACCTCTATTTCTAAATAAATATACCTATCTACAAATTATTAAGCTAATTTTAAACTAATTTTACTATAATCTACACTAATAAACTCTCTTTAATAAAATATCTGACATTAATCAAACACAATATGCATTCATTGCTTGTCAAATTAAATACATATAAATAATTCAACTATTTTACTTATTATTTCCAATGTGTTAGTGAAAAGTTATAGCAATATGACTTATATTACACATCTAACCATCAATTTATTAAATAAACTTTTTATTAAATATTTTTTTGAAATTGAAATTAAAATTAAAATAAATAAACATATTTTAAATAATTCAACAATTTTACTTATTATTTCCAATGTATGGGTGAAAAGTTATAACAATATGACTTATATTACACATCTAACCATCAATTTATTAAATAAACTTTTTATTAAATATTTTTTTTTAAATTGAAATTAAAATTAAAATAAATAAACATATTTACATTTAAAATACATAATTGTGTTAAACCAGCAAGAATATTTACCTTATCTTAAATTATATTTCATTCAATAACAAAGTTCGCATTTCTATTAATGACCCATTCATTAATTAACCTAGGAAAACCATACCTTTACAAATCTAAAAGTTATTTTAACTTAATAATTATTTTTTAAATATAGATAATTTGATTAAATAAATAAATTAAATATTCATATGTTAAAGTTGTATAATTAAATTTGGCGAGGCGCACAAGTTGTATGAGATACCAATTAAAAAATAAAGAAAGAGAAGAACTTTGAATGATTGGTTGAGAAATATGTAAATAAAAATAAAATCTAAGAAAGGATAAATGTTACAAATGTTTGTCTAGATTTAATTAGTTAGTTAAAATATTTCCTATAGTTTATATAGATTTTAGTCAAACTAATTGTTTGATTAAAATAAATAATAAAGTGTTTGTAGCTTAAAGGATAGAAATAATTAGCAATTGTACCAAATGTTGCAATAAAAATGCATATGAAAAAAGAGTATAGATGTAAAGTGATTCATTGTCATAAAAGTAGATTTTTTGAGGGAACACCCACAGTTTTAGAGGGAATTCTTGCGTATCTTTATGAAGGAGTAATTCAAACTATACATTCCACATTAGTTCAACTTCCAAAAGCATATCATTGTAGTATTTGACTCCACAAAACAATGCAATGACATCTATAAATACACCATCCAACACATAAACAAGATTGGATATCTTAACTTTTTAGCATTTAAATGAAAAATTGATAAGGTGTTGTTAGAAATAGTGAAGTGTGAAAACATAGGGGGAAAAGGATTGAGTTACTTACTCATAGATGTATATGGATCAAGTTGCTTGTAGTTGAAGCTAAAAATTTGGATCAAGTTGTTGAAGTTTAGATGTTGAGAAGAAATATTACAATCGCTGTAATTCATCATGCAATTGAAGTTTGTGATAGGATTTTCACTCTCCAGTACTCTTTGTAGATGAGATTGACATGCCAATGTATTCTAATTGGGCGAATGTGAAAAGTGCATTGTACGAGAGGAGATGTATTGCTATTAGTGCATGTATGTACACCTAAACTCATCAAATATGGGGAATCTCTCTTGCAATGAATTGATAGGGCATTATTTGTATCCTGCCAACTCATTCAATTAAAAAAATCAAAATTAAGAGGACTCTACCAAAGTGGATAGGGTTGACATACTCAATAGACACTCCAGGAGAAGTGAGATTGTTGTGGTGGCCACAAGAATGTGTAGGGTAAGAGAAACTAGTGTCATCTTTGTGCCACAACAATTGAGAGTCCTCTCAGCCAAAATGTATGAATATATACAGATCATATTCCAAGTAAATGCAACAAAGCACAATTCACCACATTACACTGATTTTGTAGGAACTCTAAATTGAAACTAATCCAACTTTCATTGATGAATTAATCTTTCCAACTATTAATTACTAAGCCATAAAATAAGGGATGGTCACTATTGAGTTCTGCTCAAATTTTCAACTACACATAAGGTAGGGTTTTCCTTTTTAAGGCATGTAGAGATAAATTGTTGGATCTTTATTGGTTACTATCATTTGGGAGATCAGTTTGGAGTTCATTCAACATCACCACTAAAATTATATGAGAAAAATCATCAACTTCAATTTCAAATCACATGGGAATGAACCATGTTCAAGTTCTTCAATTTACTTTATTCACATAGGAATGCACCACCATGTTTGTCGTCTTTGGTAAAATTGGGCTACATTGGTGTGATTAACGAAGAGACGTTGTAGACGATCAGGGTTAAGAATTCTTATCCTGGGCCGAAGGGAGTCTACAAAATCCACTCTCTGTTGTAAAAAAATCTACAAAAAGGATAAGCTAACACACTCTACAAATGGCATCGTAGTCTGAAAAAACTTTCGATTCCATAATTTTTGCGTACTTTGAAGTGGGATTTTACACATTTAATTCATCTTCAATGGGATTTTGAATTTCTAATACTATTAGAGAGGAGAAATGCCTAAAACTAATCCTTCTTTCTGTTTCTTTCAGGTATCCCTTATAAAGGATGGGCGTTTAGACAAATGACATGATCTAATATAGAGTCATAATAAATCCCATAATGAAAACTTGGTCATAGACATGGCTCATTATTAGATTGAACACATCTCCTCCCAAGATTATATCTGATCTTATGTGCTTTGGATTCATGTGCAAAACAATAAATATTTTGGGAACTTGGCATGACTTCATTCCAATGAATTACTTTGAGAATACATATTGAATGTAACAAGACTTAGAGGACTGTACGAATGTCTGCGACAACCTTGTTAGATTTGTTCACAAGGTTGAAGTGACGTTTGGTATAACATCCTTCAACATGGTAATTTGGAGGTAGCCATTGTGATGAGAATGGAGGCATTGTAGTGCTGGTGACTAAACTAACATCCACATTGAACCCAACCCCAACACCAACACCAATGTTGGCAGTGGTCTTCATCAATATGACAACTTTTCTATCATTAGTTGTGTCTTTCAAGACTTTCTTGAGTTTCTTGGAATCCAATAACATGCTTACAGTTCTACAAGCATAACAAAACAACATAGAGCAAGGTATTACAATATTTGTAACATCTAATACTACATTCTCTTCTCTCCCAAAGAAAATGCTCATCAATTCAACAATCGATGAGAAGAAATAATTGTTCTTGGCCCATTGCATTTCCAAGTTCTACACATTGAGAATTTCTAGGACTTTAACAACCATGCCAACACTATGGAAAATTACACCGATGGGGGGATATACAATTTGAATATCACTGGAGATGGTGGGGTTGGTGACTTTGTGCCCTGGTTCTATGACCACACCAATCATTAGCACTGTGCATGTTACAGATTCCCTAGCACTTTACATAAGACTAATTTGCAGACGTTGTCAGAGAATAATCTAAAATTTGTTCCTTTAGTGAATTTTTAAAGAATCTTCTGCATTTATGATTCATAAATCATGTAAGTCATCCAAAAAATCTACCTACCTCTTCTTCCACAAACAATTTTTGTGCCCATACTAGGAGCTAGGTAAGCCTACATATTTTAACATGTTCTTAAAATAACTTGTTCATATTCCCTTGTTATAATATGCTTTTTAAGTAAATCGTTTATATTCACCTATACATTGTTGTTTAGATTTGGAAATAATGAATATTTTCATACCTTTGGGTCCATTTGTGACTGCACTAATGGATATTGTTCTCAAAATGCTTGCAAAATCAACCCTAAAATGATACAGTCATTAATCTCAAATCTAAACCTTGAAAAAGGTAGTTCCTTATTGTTAGATCATAAATGGATTTGAGTTTTCACTCCTTATTTTCCTTGCAATTTTAGGCAATTATATTCTACCATAAAAACATGTGACTAAACCCTTCATGAATATTAGCCCACCCATTAAATCTGCAGGGTTTGGCACTGTGCCCATTATCCATGGACACAAAGCTTTTGATTTTTTTTCCCTTTATGAAGATGATGCTTGTGTTCATACTTCATAGTATTCTCCTTAGGGCTTAGAATCCAGACCCTGGCAACATTATTTTATTTACCTCTTATTCTTTTTTTTTCCATTATGTAAAGATTTAAATTATGATGAGAAGTAGGTAATGGAAAATATATTATTTACTAAGTATCAAATATTTTTAAAGATTTTAATTTTGAATGATTTTCTTGCAAAATTTAAGAATAAAAAATCACTATACCTATTTAAAAATCATGCACGAATATAGCAACAATATCTAGAAATAATGACATAAAATATATGAGGCAGTTATCCATATTGAAATATTTACTTTTGGAATGTTAAATATTATAACTTGCATTGGTCAATGTTATGACAACGTTGTTTTATCAACATTTAATGAAATGATTGATTTTATTAATAATATAAATGAGTGAGCTTGCTATCTTTTTAGTACATCCAACAACAACCATTGATCTTTCTAAATGTGATGCTTATTCATCTCTTTGGTAGCCCTTGAACAAGTCTGAACCTTTATCAATATTAAGCAAATTGATAAATATTTATGATAAAAAAAAATAACTAAAGCAAAAACAATAACCTAATAATTGCTATAATAACCTTCCACAAAAAATAATAAAACAGTATATTATAAATGACACGCTGGATTTATTTATTTATCTCAGCAATTTCATCTTCATCTCTATTCATTGACGGCCTCTAAGCCTTTCCAATTTATCACAATCGGGGATTCTATCACATCTTCACCTCTGTTTCTTTAAAATAAATTTCAAAGTTGTTGTCATTATGTGAATTATTTTTGAAAGATAAATAATAATGTAGATGTGGAATAAACTCCACCTGCTGAACAGTTAGTGTTGGGTGTTCCGGTCATATTTAGAGAAAATCTGGTAAGATTTTTTATAAATCCAAGTTATAGTTGTTAAACTTCAAAATTTTAGGTGTCCTAGAGATTTTCGATGGTGTTGAATACATTTCCACCATCAAAAACACGATTCAAACACTGCCTCTACAAGATTTTTTGAAATTTTTTACTCGGATTCCGACCACTTTTGGCGGTCTAGACATTCCTCCACCTCGTTATATGACTCGTTAGTGCTGTATGGTAAAGCCAGAACGTGTGGCGAAAACTCTCGGATCGATTTCAGAGAAAAGAGTGGAGGGTTTTGTATAAGATTTTAATATTTGAGATGGAAAACGTGGCAAATAATCTTAACTAATGTGGTTGACCAAATGTTTTATTCCCTTTAGTGTTGGGGTGTGATAGGGCAGATTCCGTTCAGTTTGAGGCGGTGGAATACCGTTAAAAATTTTGTCAGAACCGTCACCATCGTGAATATTTTTTATTTTTCATTGAAATGGTTAAAACGGGTGTTGGGGTTGTCAGAACCGTCAAATTCGACCGATTCTTTAGTTTTGAAATTTCAGAACATTGTATATACTTTCATTGAAATTTATTATTTATTATTTTATTGCATTTCAAATTTAAGTTAAACAAATATTTTTACTGGAATAAAAAAGTACATTAAAAATATAATAAAATTTATTATTTTAGTTTAAAATTTAATAATAGTTTATCTTGAATTGTCTATTAACAAATATTTTACGCAAATTTTTCTTATTTTATAAAATAAATTAATAAAGCGTAATAAAAATTTACTTATTAAAAAGCACAAATTCCAAATAAAATATTTTTATTATTCTTTATTTAAATTAATAAATTAATAAACTGCAATAAAAATTTATTTATTAGAAAAACCTAAATTCCAAATAGAATATTTAGGCCGATAGGCTTTCCTATGCATCAACAATCATCAACACTTTTACCCTGCTACGTTGGATCAGGTGAGACACTTTCAACCGTTGATTTGAAGTGTGACTGCTTTTTCCAAATATCAGTTGAGTTGCCTCACTGCTTTTTCCCTTTTTTATGTCACTCTTGAAGATATTTTCACTACTTTTTTCCTGCTAGTTGTTGTTCTTCTTCTTCTTCCCTGATTTTTCCTGCTAGTTGTTGTTCTTCTTCTTCTTCCCTGATTTTTGGCAAGCACTGATTAGTATTAAGCATCAACGCATTCTCACTTTCATCTCATCAGTTTCTTCAATACTCTGCATTGCATTGGCTTGCCTTGTTTTTTGTTCATAGGGTTATCCAACACCGACACCCGTTTCTGGCTGGATTGGTTTGTCTGTTGGATTGAAGGCGCAACGTCTATGAATTCGAGAACAATACTAGTCGCCATTACCATCGCACGGCTCATTGACTCTGCAGTGTGTACCTTGAAACATTGTAATGAAAAATCTGTTGCTCATTACTCCTATTATAGTCATCTAAATCAGTTGTTTAGTTGTTTAAATTAGTTGTTTAATTTCTGTTCCTGTCATAATCTGATTGTTTTTCAGAGTTGTTACTTTTTCTTGCCTGCTACCATAAAAATGGCACTCAGGGTGTTTTATGGCTGACTCTTTAATGTGAGTATAAAATGAATGGGTTTTATTGTTTAAAAAACAAATCATGAGTGCAAGATGAGTATATAGTTAAATTGAATTCCCTCACATCGAGGGCTTCCAACTTGAATCTGCATTAATAGTAATGCTTACGAATTCTTGTTTTAAATAAAGAGTTCATTTCCTACAGTGTATTATTTTGGAGGAAAAAATGTTATCGAAGATTCATTGCATCTTTTGCATAGATATTTTGCATTAACATCCGTTTTCATGCACACTGTATTTTTATCTTAATTATTCAGAGGATTGTTAAACCAAACTCTTCCATGGAAGTAGTTGGTTTTCCTCTCGCCGATAGTAATCTTTATATTTTTGAAAAATATTTTAAAACTTGTATTTCTTTAATGAAGCGGCGAAATCAATGGAACTGTGTAGGAATAACCTTGGGAAATTGGCAGTGAAGGAGGAGATTTAGTAAGCAGGAGGCAGCGGAGATTTGAAGCTTGCAAACTGACAAGGGATTCAAATATAGGTAAATGAGCCAAATGAACATGAACTTGCATTCTAATATTTCTATAGCAATGGCGGAGAAGCTAAGTTGCTTCGAAGTCGAGCTGCCCATTACGAATATAGCAATTCTCCCGCAGATTCCTGAGGGCCCAATAGACGACAAAGGTAAGGAAGCAGTTGTTGAATTTTCCATCACCCACAACTTGCTGATGGACAGTGTCACCTAGATTCAGAAAATTTAGGGGTTTTGATTAGTAGGGTTAGTGACTATGAACGCGGCCTACTGAGGCGCACACAGTTTAATCCCTCGACTGTAATGGTGCTCTTTATGTGTTTCAGTGGCTGCCCCATTACAATGCTGGTTCTTATTTTTAAGTGTTAGGTTAATTTTAAGTTTAGGGTTAATGTGTGATGTTTACTTTTAGCTGATGTTTCAAAGTGTTAGTTTCATTTATACTTATGTTGAACCATTAGGATTTCTAGTGATAATCATCATGAGCTTCTTCTCTTCTTTTTTTACATGTAGATATAGTATCGGGTGAAACTTTTGAATATTATCAGAGAAGTAAAATATTGATAAGATAGTGGATTATTCTTTGAAAACTGTAAAAAAAAAAAAGAAGGTAAAATAGTGGATTGTCCTATCACTGTGTATAGAGTATATATTCAATATTGTGTATATTGTCAGAGTGTTGTGATGTCAAAATTCAACCTGTTTAATATAGCAGGAAACCAAACTGCCTTGCAAAGTTTTTTTTATATTCTTAAAATATTTCCAAAAGGTATTTGATCTCTGAAATATTTTTTATTACTAAACGTTGAGAAAATGTTTATTTGATGTGGAACATTTCTAGTCTATTTCGAGGCCACTCTTAAGAAGCTCATATGCACTTTGATTTTTGTCACTTTAAAGGTGGTCAAATGTAATAAGAGTGAAGTGCATAACAAACACTTTGATAAATGTAGGAATGTGTTATTTTAATTATATTTTTTATTGCAAAAATGGGTTTAACTATGAGATTGAGGTTACACCCTTTTTGGGGGAACTGTTGGATGGAAAAGAGCACACATTCGGTTTTGGCATGACCAATGTTGTGGATGTTTGGTTTATAGATGCGAACTTGCACCTGTGGTTTGATGGAAACTCTAGTAGTGCAATCATAGGGCAATTGATTGGAGACAAGGAGCCAGAGTTGGAGTTGTCTATGGTGTCAAACTTCAAAGAGCTGGATGGATCATTTCACACATTTGACAATAGGACGATCTCTTCCTGTGGCTGGGTAGAATCCTCTCATGGCAAGCTCATTACTAATACTTCGCAAGAGTTCACGTATGATAATTTAATGACTTTTCAAGCACTTGGAGAATGACAGATTGTGAACCAAATGATAGCAACCAATAGTAAGGTTATTGTAGAGGTAGCCACAGGAATAGAATTATCCTTTGAAGTTGATAACTGCTTCACTTTATATTTAGATTTCAATGCTCCTATGGCTGCAATAAATGTTTCAAATGCACTTAATAAAAATGTATCCGTTGTTGACTCTAGTGGAACGTTCCTCAACACTCTGAATAATGATCAAAAGGCAGGGGGAGATGATACGATCACCAGCACCCAACAGACATACAATTATCAAAGCACTCAAGGTTGCTATTCCAGGCATGTTAAAGCAATCAACTCAACACTTGGGATCAAATCCCACAAAGCAATTCTATACCTTCTCTTCAAATTCCTTCAAGCTTTTGAAAGTAAAACCAATGAATTATCAATATAATTTTACATTAATAAAAAAAAATTAGAAGGCTTTTAGCCAGCTCAAATTTATCATCCCTTAGGCTTGAACCAACATCTCTTCTAGAGAAACTCAACAATTCTAATTTAATAATCCTATCGGCCTCTCTTTGTACCTTTTGGGACAATTGCTAGTTTTATTATTTTTTACTTTATGATGATGATGGTGGTTAGCATCCCGAAACCAAATTTTGGTCTATTGGACCTAAAAAAACAAACCATTTAGTTTGATTTAGGATTTTATTCCTATGCTCAAAAATCTTGGAGAGAAGCTTCCCGAGCTCACTGTAATTTTGACAACATAAAAGGCTAGGAAGGTCAGTATTGCAAAAAAGATTTTGACACTGAGATCTAATGTGGTTGTAGCGGGGCACTCTAAATCATATTCTCACATAGATGCAGAACTTTCCATCCATGGTGTTTTAGGAACTACCCAATGACCTGTGTCACTATGGAGCTCATGAGAGTTTGTTCTAATCTTAGCTATATTAATTTTCTTCTTTGAGCTAGTTAAAATAGAGAGATACTTTTGATCTTCTAGGGAGGGGTTGATGACCTCCTTATAATATCATAATTTTCTTTTACCTGCTAAATCGTTCTCACACCACATTTTTTCTTTGAACTTAGAACTAACAATATTTTTAATGCTATTAATGTTTTGCAATGCAACATTCTTGGCGATCTCCCAATGGTTTAACCAGGCCCTGGTGTCTTTATACCAACCTCGTTTGAGCCTTAGGTGGTTTTGGCTGGATTTTAAAGCTAGCTTAGGAAGTTTATGGTCTCCTATGTTATTGAGTTTGTGCTTGTACAACATAAGCCTAGTCATAACTAGGCTCTCGATAGGAGAAAGACCGACTTCTAGAAGAAGAATAGGATAGGGCGTGTTGCTTTTAATTTTGAGGTTATATGTTATAAAACGCTTCTGGATTTGCTCAATCTTTCTCTAGGATTCTCTAGAGATGCTACAACCCCAAACCTGGTATCCATATAAGATAACAGGAGTGACTAAAGTTTCAAAGAGGAACTTCTTTCTATCCCACATTACGAGGTTTGCCGTTTTACAATTGTTTTCAAGACCAAAATAAGTTTTCCATCCCCCATTAATCCTTTTCTCAATGCTATAGTTCCAGTTGAGCTTGTGATGAATATCAATTCCTAGGTACTTGTAGGAAGACACTTCCTCCAAGTTATTATTGTCATACATAAAACTAACATCAATGACATTCTCAGATTTGATAATCAAAACTTTTGTTTTGTCAGTGTTAACAATCATACTCATGGTAGAGCAGAAATCCTTAAGAAATATAAATTGGTTAAGAAGTATAAATTAATAAAGCTCAATAAAAATTTACTTATTAAAAAAATCAAATTCCAAATAAAATAATTTTATTTACTTGTTTGAAGTGATTTAATTATAAAATTTTCAATTTAAAACCCTAAACAAGTAAGTGGTAGATGTCACGTGTGCCCCCAAAAATAAATTATTTTATGATAAATTAACCACAATTCCGACAACTCAAAGATCCTTTTTCTATTAAATATTAAAACTCTATATAACTTTTCAGGAAAAAAACATAAAATTGTTTCATAAATTTTAAATTAATATATTTTTTAATTTTAATTTTTAAAAAGTATAGTTATAACGTGTTGGGAGAACTCACACGATAGATTTCCGAGAAGAAAGCTGATGGTTTTAATGGAATTTTAAAATTTGGATGAAAAATAGCAACGTGACGAATATTTCATACAACCGGCACAACACGAACTTTGTGGATTTCATATAACTGATGGACGTTGTGGTGCACATCAGGTCATAAATTTGCACATATATGGTGGACAAATGTCAGGTATAAATGTCATCATAAAGGTGTAGAGGAGTTGTTTACTGAGGCGGAGGTATTGTTTGGATGGCTGAAAGTGGCTGGAATCCAGGGAAAAAAATTTCAAAAAATCTTGTAGAGGGAGTGTTTTAATAGTGTTTTTGATGGTGGAAATGGATTCAACACCATCAAAAATGTGTTAGACACCTAAAATTTTGAAATTTAACAACTGTAACTTGGATTTACAAAAATCCTTGCCAAATTTTCTCTAAATATGATCGAAATTTCCATAACTTTCTGGGCAATTCGTCCAACTAGTTAGACCATGGCATGTGTAAATATGCTATTTTCAAATGAAAAAAATAGACAAAATTTTGAAGTGATCTGATTCAAAAGAAAGGCCTTTCGACATAATCATGTTGAGGAAAGTAAAGTTTTTAGATAGAGGAGGAATGACCTATTATAAAATTTTATGAACCTAACGTTTTGGACTACCAAGTGAGTCCATCATCAGGGGATGCGTTAGTTTGTTAATAATCATGTTTGTTATTACCTTTTATACGCTGTAAGTTATAAAAAATTTAATCATTTTCTTTTAATTATTTTTTTTTTTAATTCAAATTATTATTATATGATTATAATTTTAATTATTTTATTTTTAATTTAAATTATTATGGTATATTTACAATTTAAATATGTTAATGCATTAATTAATGGAATTTAGAAGTGTTAATTATATTTTCAGTTTTGTGTGTAATTTTTCACATTTACTTAATATAAAAATTAGAGTAGAAGTTATCTAATAGAAAACATAATTATGTATATTATCCAAGTAACAAAGTTTAAAATAAAAATTATGAAATAATAAATTGTGCAAATTATTAAATAACAATAATATATATTTAGACATAATTAACACAACCATATACATTAAATGGTGGTTAAATACAATAAATATCAATGCATAATAAATATCAAAACACTTATTTTATTATACATCTCAAATTGCTAAAATTTAAAAAATGATTAAAAACACAAAACTTATTATATACCTCGAGTGAAATGTAGTTGTTGCCTAGTGCTTTGTAGCCATTTCCTTGGTCAGTAGTAGATGTTTCTTTCTAGCGGTTGAATGATCGTTCTTCATCACGTCCGATGAACCACCACACTCGCTGGCTTGAAACATTTTTCAAATGAATTTTGATGTGATTATCACCGAAAACCTTCTCAATAAACTTGATATGGATCATAGAAAGGGAAATTCAATGACTAAAAATAATTAAACAATAACTTTGTTTTAAAATATTATGATCATTATTATTGAAAGAATATATATATATATATATATATATATATATATATATATATATATATATATATATATATATATATATATATATATATATATATATATATATATATATATATATATATATATAGATGATGATGGTTAACGTCTACTGAGACCAAACTTTGGTCTAACGGAACTAAAGAAACGAATTATTTAGTTCGATTTCAGATTTTATTCCTATGCTCAAAAAGGTTGGAGAGAAGTGTCTTGAGCTCACTATAATTTTGACATCGTAAAAGGCTAGGAAGGTCAGTATTGCAACAAAGATTGTGAAACTGAGATCTAATGTGGTTGTACGTGAGGCACTCGAAGAGGAAGTAATTTTCATCTTCAATGTTCATATTGTCACAGAGATGGTAGAGCTTTTCCATCCATGGTGTTTTAGGAACTGCCCAACGACGCATTTCACTATGGAGCTCATGAGAATTTGTTCTAATCTTGGCTATATTAATTTTCTTCTCTGAGCTAGTTACCTCCTTATAATATCTTAATTTTCTTTTAGCTACTAAATCTTTCTCACACCACATTTTTCTTTGAACTTAGAAGTAACAATATTTTTATGTTATTAATGTTTTGTAATGAAACATTCTCGTTGATCTCCCAATGATTTAACCAGGCCCTGGTGTCTTTATACCAACCTCGTTTGAGCCTTAGGTGGTTTTGGCTGGAATTTAAAGGTAGCTTAGGAAGTCTATGGTTTCCTATGTTATTGAGTTTGTGCTTGTACAACAGAAGCCTAGTCAAAGCTAGGCTTTCGATAGGGGAAAAACGCACTTCTATAAGGAGTATAGGATAGTGCGTATTGCTTTTATATTTGAAGTTATATGTTATAAAATGCTTCTGCATTTGCTCAATATTTCTCCAGGACTCTCTAGATATGCTACAACCCAAACCTCACATCCATATAAGATAACAGGAGTGACTAAAGTTTCAAAAAGGAACTTCTTACTGTCCCACATTACGAGGCTTGTCGTTTTACAGTTATTTTCAAGACCAAAATAAGCTTTTCACCCCCCATTAATCCTTTTCTCAATGCTATAGTTCTAGTTGAGCTTGTGATGAATATCAATTCCTAGGTACTTGTAAGATGACACTTCCTCCAAGTTACTATTGTCATCCATCAAATTAGCGTAAGTGTCCTTCTTGGATTTGATAATCATAACTTTTGTTTTGTCAGTGTTAACAATCATACCCACGGAAGAGAAGAAATCCTTAAGAAGTCTACATTGCTTATCAAGATCATATGGGTACCTTGCGAGAAGAACAATATCGTCAGCATAGAGAAGAATGATGATGACTATCCCTACTAAGATCATGTCGTCATAACCTGCTTCCTCTAAACAACCTTCTAGCTTATCGATGGAAATGCCAAATAGGGTAGGGAACATGCGGCAACCTTGTTTAGCTTTGATATTACACTTAATATCTTTCGACCACCCCTCATTGCTCTTTAACTTGGCAATTACATTCTCGTATAACCTTATAGTGGTAGCTCTCAACTTGGAAGGAAGCTTTAGCTCTTCTAATCTATTCCATAGGTTGTTTCTACAAACCATATCGAAAGCCTTTCTAAAATGCACAAAGCAACAAAAGAGATTTGCCCCACTTTATCACAGAAATTTTTGATGGCTAAATATGTTTTTTTATAATATTATGAACTAGTGCCATAACTTATCAATATCACATGCCCAAAAAATCATTACTCATTTTATATGGTACATGTTCATATAACATTTTTTAAATTAATAATAAAAAAAAGAAAAAATACATAATTACTTTGAAAACAAATAAATCTTTAATTTGTAAACACTGTTAAAAATACTTTATAATATTCCATAAACATTAAATCTTTTCCATCAACCTAAATAAATATTTATAACTAAATTAAAATTATAAAACTCCAATTCCTAAATAAATATACCTATCTACACAATTATTAAACTAACTTTACTATGATATATAGTTATAGATTGTCTTCAATAAAATATCTAAAATTAATTAAACATAATATACATTCACTACTTGTAAAGCTAAATACATATCAATAATTCGACTTAAACCCAATATGCATTCACTACTTGTAAAGCTAAATACATATGAATAATTCAATTGTATTGCTTAATATTTCCTATATGTTAGCAAAAATTTATAACAAAATGACTTATATTACACATCCAACCATCAAATTATCTTTTTTTTAATAATTTATTTATTAAATATTTATTTTTTAAAAGTAAAATTGAAATAAATAAACATATTTATATCTAAAATACATAATTTTATATATATTTAAACCAAAAAAATTTAATAAAACCATTTTTATTTCTATTGATGACCTATTCATTAATTAACTTAAAGAAAAACATAGCTTTACAAATCTAATAAATATTTTAAGTTAATATTTTTTTAAATATAGATAATTCGATTAAATAAATAAATTAAATATTTATTTTCTATAATTTACAAAGAATCCACTCAAACTAATTGTTTAAAAAATTGTTTAAGTAAAATAAATAAGAAACAAAGTGTTTGGAGCAGTAAAATAAATAACAAACTAAGTGTTAAAGAATGGAAATAATTATGAATAATGTAAAGCCACAAAATTAAAAGGTTAAATAATTGATAAATGAATCTATCTCAAGGAATGAAATATGTAGCTATTTAAGCAAAGACTCCACTCAAACTAATTCTTTAATTAAAATAAATAACAAACGAAGTGTTTGGATCATTAAAATAACTAACAAACTAAGTGTTTGTAGTTTAAAGAATGGAAATAATTATAAATAATGTAAATCCACACCATTAAAATCGTAAATAATGGATAAATGGATCTATCTCAAGGAATGAAATATGTAACTATTTAAGCAACTTTACTAGATTTCTTACATATTTCATTGTCATGAGGTAGCATAATTTTTTGGAGAGCCACTTTGTAACACACAACCATATAATACATTAAAATGACACACATAAAAAAAATTTCAACTCTAACCTAGCTACATTTTTATATACATTAATGTAATATCCCCGCATCAAACCTTGCTAGTCATTGCGTATTCATGGTTTAATAAGTAATTGCCACATATCATATAAAATAAAGTTATGTTTGACTGATAGATTTAGGGTACTAAAACCACAAAGGTTTTTACCAACCCACAAGGTTTGTGTGATCCTTCACGAGGTGATTGGGTTACACCTTGCCTTGGACTTTATGGCTTCCTGTACGTGACTTCTTGTTAACTATTCTAGGACATTAATACACATGGTCATAACCCCACTCATCGCTTTGGCTGTGACAAGTGTTAGTTCTCCTGCCCATTGATTTGGTTTGCACCATCCAACCGTGGTATTTACTTTTGGATCATCCATCTACCTAACACTTGGGTTTCCACCGGCATTCCTGCTCATTTGTGTTTTTGTGGTGGAGAGTCTTACAACTCTGCTTCTCCCCTGCTCCTGGTTTCGTTGTGGTTTTCATAGCCCAGTCTACATGCCTTATGGAAAACCATGGAGGGGTAACTCTGAGCCTTCATTATCTACATAAATGTCATTGGTCTTGAGTCCTTCTTAGTATGAGTCAAAGGTTGTCTCAATGCAAGGTGTTAATACATTCCTATGGGGGCGCTCAGCTCTCCAGCTTCTGGATTATGTGGTGGTTGGTTTCCTCGACACGAACCAGGTAATGGTTATTCAGGCTATTGATACATTTGGTTTTTACAAGCATTCCACTACTCCAGGCATCTTTAACCCCAGATTTCTATTTCGTGGAGATGTGAGACCCCTGCGCACAACTTGCAAAGCTCATGTAAGAGTTAAACCTCTATTCTATGTTAAATACTGCTCCTGAGGTTAATTTATTATCCAGGTCATAACATTTTCCTATGGTGTTGCAGGTATGTCACATTTTTAAACTGAAAGAGGCTAGTTATTTAATATATTGGCCCATTGACGAAGCTTACACATAACTTTGCATTTGATACAGGTTGGAGATTACTTTCATGGCCCTTACGGGTTGGTTGATGCAGTTTATGAATTTTAATCTTGTCTATTTCTATGAACTAGGGTTTATTTAAAATAGTTGTATTTTTATGCCGCGCTGTTGATAGGACTCGTAGACTATGAAGTCAGTTCCTTATGTAATTAATTTCTTCCTATTTGACTGTTTGGACAAGATCGAGAAGGGTTTGACTTTAATTTTATCTGCAGGGTTTACTTTGTTCATGCTAGCTATACTATATTAAATTAGTCCACTGATATTCTGCGTCGAACCATTATAAAACTTGATTGTAATTTTTATTGGAAAATATTCTTCATTTGAACTGAACTCGGCAGAGTATAATTATGCTAGAAATTTTAATGATCTTTGAGGCATTGTGTATCTAAACCCCCAGTGTTGTACGAATTTGTGGCAGAGCTTTGGGCATTTTGGTTGAATATCGAGGGTATATGCGATACATGATTTTTTATGATTTTTCCTTTAGTTGTTATATCAGTTATGCCAATCTATTTATCATCATTTGAAGTGTTGTCTACATGTATACATATTTAGTGTAATGAGTGTTCATGGTTTAATTTAAGAAACCAGGGTACATGGTTGTGGATGGGTTGTTTATGAACTTGTCCATGGCTACAAACCCTAGGTATATGAAGAGTCTGTAAAGAAATCATATATTCCACTGAAAATATATGAAATAGTTAGTTGAGTTAAATTATTTCTTCAGTTACAGAAATTCCTGTGTATGACAGAGGTCTGATATTTTAGAACTATTTGCTGCGACATGATATGTTTACATTATATCTTTAAATTATTTATTTTTAGTATAAAGATGATAAGCATTGGTTTTTACAGTTCATATACTTATGTATTTCTAGCTTAAATCAACATTCATCTATAATGCTATTTTGCTCATTAGCTAAACATTGATTGTTAACTGACAGTTATACCATCCCCAGGATCTGTATCAGTATCTTTTGGGAAACATGCATTGTCTCCTTGCTCTCCTATTCTACCTAGAAACTAGTAATCATTGTAATTCTCAGTTTATACTAAATCATTTCCAAAATACCCACCTCCAGTAAGTAGATCATTCATTATAGCCACATTATTTCAATTCACAATAAACATTCAACAGCTTTACTGATAGTAGTTATCATCATAGTATCACTTATCTGTATTTTTCTACGTATATGTTAAATAATCTGAAGATCTCTCCACCCAGCCTTGAAACTAGCAATTATGTTCAAGTTCCCCCCCGAGCCCTTCCACTTCTGCCAAAATGGAACAGCTGGGTACCTTGGGCATCAGGACTCTATCCAACCTCAAGTCCTGTACCCCACAACTCGTTCCCTCAACTTTCTTTCCCACTTTTTATATCTGTGACCTCAAGGAAGAATATAGCACAGTCCTCTTCTTTCCAACCCCTTGAGCGTTCTGTCCTCTTTCCCCTTTAAGGAAACAAAACAAAAACTGTAAGAGTAGTTGTAACTATACTCAAAAGTTTGTTTAATTGTTTTCTTTTAATTCTTTTAACAATCTGGTCCAAAGTATTTTAAATTAAAATTAACAGTATTTGTTCTAGCTATTTTAACCCCAATAGTTTTAACAATTAAATAACATAAATGAAATTAAACTTGGTAAAAAGAAAAAATCATGTAGTCTTGTTGTGTGTTACAGCTGCCTCCCCTCGAGAGGAACACCATCCATGGTGTTCTCTCGCTATCCAAATAGTGCAGGATAAGCTTTTTGCATGGCCTCGTCTTCTCCCCAGGTAGCCTCATCCAGGCCAAAGTGCTTCCACTGGACTTTAACCAGGTCGTTTCTCTCTGATCGAGGATAGGAAGAGGCTTTGCCAGAAATTCTCCCTCAAGTTCTACCTGCATATTCATATTATGTTGTCATAACATTTCAAAACATTAATCATTTAATCATAGTGCTTCCTATTTATAATTACCTCAATACTCTCGCAGTTAATAATGTGTCGAGGGTCGTAAATATACTTTTTTAACAATGACACATTAAAGATGTTGTGTACTCGGATATGGCCTGGTAGTGCTAATTTTGCACAACCTTTCCATTGCAAGGTGCTCTTTTGAGGTTTCACCTTTAGGTACACATGATCACCTAGCTGGAAGTCTTTATGGGTTCTCTTCCTATCTGCATACACTTTTTTCCTATCTTGTGCCACCTTTAAGTTCTAGCTAACTTTCTTAATGGTAGCCTCCATTTTCTACTAGTATGTCGGGACACAATGCTAATTTATTTTCTGGACTATTCTGATCCATGGGTACCCAAAAAATTCTTCCATAGAGTAGCTCGAAGGGACTCATACCCAAAGAATCATGATGCCCATTGTTGTAGGCAAATTCCACCAAGTGGAGATAATCTTCCCATTTCTGTGGTTGTTTCATTACAAACATGTGCAACATATCCTCCAGAACTTGATTTACTCTCTTTATCTGACCATCTGTCTGCGGACGATAGGTAGTACTAAAATGGATTTGGGTCCCTAGTCATGTAAAGAGAGTTTTCCTAAAAGAGGATGTAAATTTTACATCCCTATCAGAGATCACCACTTGGGGTATCTCGTGTAGACGCAAGATTTCTCTCATAAATATGTCTGCAATCTCCATTGTTTTGTAAGTGGATTTTACAGGGATGAAATGAGCAATATTTATCAGTTTGTCTACAACTACAATGATTAAGTCGTGCTGCTTTCTGGTACGAGGTAACCCCGTAATAAAGTCTAGAGTCTTCCATTTCCATTCTAGAATGGGTAGAGGTTGCAATAGACCCACAAGATGATGATGTTCTGCTTTCACCAGTTGGCACTCTAAGCACTTAGATAAATATTCAGCCTCATCTTTTTATAAACTGGGCCAAAAATAACTTTTATTTAAGGCAGAATGCAATTTCTAGTATCTTGGGTGGGAAGCATAAGGTTTCCTATGAAACTCATCTAGTAACATCTGCTTCACAGATATATGGTTAGGAATGTAGATTCGATTTATGAATGTTAACATGTTATCAGAATTGATTGCATACTCACATTGCTTCCCTCTTGCTTGGGATTTCGAAGCTTGCTGCCAGAAAAATGCATATTCCGAATCCTTGAGGGAAGCTTCTCGGATAACTCCTCGTACGTTAGATTGTGCATGACTAAGATGTACTTCATAGATGCAATGTAATTTAATTCTTAAAGAATCAGCTACCCAGTTTTATTTTCCCTTGATGTGTTTTAAGTCAAAATCATATTCACTTAGGAATGTTGTCCATCTGGCCTGGTGTGCATTTAGATTAGATTGATTAAAGGAATTTTTCAAACTGCTATGGTTAGTTAACAACAAAAATTTCTTTCCCAAAAGGTAGTGCCACCACATCTTTAGTGCATGCACTACCACAGTCAACTCCAAATCATAGGCAGAGTAACGTTTTTCATAATCTTTCAGTTTTTGTGAACCATAAGAAATAACTTTTCCTACCTGAGTTAATACTCCACCAATGCCTTCTTTACTTTCTTCGATACATACTACAAAGGATTTTTCCGGATCTGCTACCATTAATACCAGAGCGGTTGTGAGCAGTTGTTTTAGTTGTTCATAACTTTGTTGGCATTCTGTTGTCCAGTGGAAATCTTTTCCCTTTTTCTGAAGTGAAGTCATTGGGAATGAAACTTTCAAAATGTCCTTCATAAATCAGCGATAATACCATGCCAAGCCTAAGAAGGATCTTATGTTGGCCACATTTTTCAGTGGACTCCATTCCATGATAGTTTTGATTTTCTCTGGATCCACTACTATCCCTTCTGCTAATATAACATGGCCTAGGTACTGAGTTTGATCTTTGTAAAAATCGCATTTTCTAAACTTTGCATACAACTGATTTTCTCACAAAATTTTCAATACCGTTCTCAAGTGTTGTTTGTGTTCCACTTGATTTTTAGAGTATATTAGTATATCATTGATGAAAATCAATACAAACGTATCCAAAAAGGGCTGAAAAGGCTGTGCATTAGGCTCATGAACGTGGCTAGTGCATTGATAATGCCAAAATGAAGTACCACGAACTTGTCATGTCCGTAATGAGTTCGAAATGTGGTTTTACAGATGTCTTGATCATTTATTCTGATTTGACGGTACCCAGACCTTCAGTCGATTTTCAAGAACACACTAGCTCACTGTACTTGATTGAGTAGGTCATTGTTCTTTATGGTCAGATTATTCAGTTAACGATAATCAATGCATAATGACAGGGTTCTGTCCTTCTTACGTACAACTAGTACTGGCGCTCCCCAAGGAGACACACTTGGGCATATGTATCCTTTATCTAACAGCTCCTGCAGCTGCATTTTAAGTTCAGTCAATTCTGAAACACTGATACGATAAGGGTTTTTTGAAACAGGGGTGCTCCAGGTATTAATTTGATTGTAAAATCAATGTCTCGTCTTGGTGCAAATCGTGGAATAGATTCAAGAAATACGTCTAAGAAATCCTGAATTAGAGGAATATTCTCTACATAGGTTATTTTATTTTTACCATTGTTGTACCTATTGAAGCCCCAAAAAACGAGTCTACAACAAAGGGGATACCCACCCAGTCCAGACCTTGGTTAGCAACTCCTTTTCCGTTTGGTATAGTGGGTTCGAATGGGGATATGGGACCAGTTTCCCAATTTATGTGTGTGTGTGTGAAGAATTGATATTTCCTTTCTAAAAGTTCCTAAGTGAGATGCTCTAATTCTAACTCTAATCTAATGACATGCAAATTGTATTCTAATAAGCAAAAATATCTAAGTCTACACTAACTCGAGGTGTAATCCTTCTGTTATGCGATCTAAAATGATTTTAGATAACAATTGGTAATAAATATGATTTAACTATTATGAGAAAAGAATTCAATATAGATAAACCACTTCGTATAGAAAAGTTATACGAAACAGTTGTGAAAGGCATATCACATAATCAGCTACTCATACATTAAGCATAAATAAATAGCTATCGCCATACAAAAGTGCCAAATGATAACTCAAGCATTCACGCATCAATATATAAACAACTGAACATGAATATCACTTTTGACACAAAGGTAGAAATAATTAAGAGATAGAAGTACCATTTATAAATAGTTCCACTCATGAGCTTCAAGCAATAATGATTTATCTCTTCTTAATCCAACATCCACTAAGAGTACAGAAGTGCAACATCAGTAGCAGATATCGAATACAGATATCAATAAATCCAGTTCCATTCATTCATCAAAACCTCCTCAGAGGGTACAAAAGTGCATGTTTTGGGGATACGTTTTTGACAAATTTCAGGACCCTTCTCCAAATGCATGAGAAGGGTTTAAATACTAATAACTAAATCTAAAAATAACTTATTGCAAAAATGTAGGATGCAGTTTAAATGACCGTCCTTATTTGAGGCAAAAATAAAGCAAAATTAAAACTAAAACTGAATCTAAAATTAAAACTACTAACTAATTATTTATGTATCTGCTCCTTGAAATCGCACGCATTTAGAATTTGTTTGAGAAGAGTCAGCTGGCCAACCTCCGATTTTAGCTGTGCTGTGAAAATAGAATCGGTAAGAGTTGGCGCCATCTTCTCGGCAGAATTGATGATGCATTTGAGAGTCATACACTGGCTGTGTGGCTTTACCAAATATGCCCAGTAAGAATCCCAATTCAACTTAGTTAATCTTTTGATTGATTTTTCCTTTTCTTGAGCCTTCTGTCTCCAACCTATTTGTAGTTGGTGTACTTTCCGTAGATACCCTGGAGTGGTTTCTGAGATCAGATTTTCTCTATGCAAATTTTCATTTATACAGTCAATAACGCTATTTGCTGTCGTGGCTGCTTCTTCTGCTGCTTGTTCTACTTTCCTAAGTTGTGCATCCCATTTGTTAAAGAGCATTTCTTTGTGATTGTTGTTGATTATTGGTACACCTACTCTTTTTCCCTCCTCTGTTTCTTTCCAAGCCAAATATTCAGTAACTCATTTATCAATTAAATCATAATCATTTCGTGAATCCACGACTTGATTAGTGATTTTATTGCTTATTTCACAATAAGAGTTCCACTGTGATATTATTTGGCACAATGCTTCCTGTTGTTGCAATAGTTGATCATTTAAGGAAATGGATTCTGTAATAAATTTTGTGAGCTTAGTATCATCCTTGTGCATCTCTTGCAAATCCTGCAACTGTTTTTCTCTTTCAGCCAAACTGTTCTGGTAGCCTATCTGCATTTGTTGGAAGTCTTGCTGTAATCTTTCAAACTGTTTCTATGCTTTGTTGTCGGCGTTGGCTTGTTGTAGCTGTTTTTGCAGAACCTGTATCTGATATTCCTTCTCTTTAGTGGTTGTTGTACCTCAGATGCTTTGTCAATGGTTGCAGAGGCATATGCTCCTACGATCTGAGATAATTTGGTGAGATTTTCAGTGGGATCAGTGGTAGGATCTTGCCATAGGATGTCTAATTGTTCTGCATCATGAGAGAGCATGTTTTCCAAGTTTCTTTTCTTTCTTTGTCTTCTCACTACTACCTTGTGTTGTGGACTATAAAATACATCAAGAGGAGGAATCTCTTCTATCTTGAGTATAAGTTCAGAGGATGGGGTAATAGGAATATGTTCCATATCTAAGAAATTGCTAATTGTTCCTGTGACTATATCTTTTGTTGCTTGTATATCACTCGCAGCTGTCTTTGTACTTTGTACTTCAGGATTGATCAACTCATTGAAGGTCTCCCATTCTTTATCTAGCTCAGTTCTGACTAATGGTGGCTGAACGAGGAGAGGGGGAGGATCTATTTGTGGGGAGGTAAAAGCCTGTTGCTGTGGGAGCTCTTTTGATCGGGCGATATCCTTTATTGACCCCTCGCTTTTACCATGGTCACTTTCTGATCTCTTGGAATGTTCAGATGTTTCTTTCCTAGACTTAGATTTAGATTTATCTGTGCCTGAACTTCCACTAACACTAATACTTGGAGTTGGTTCCCTTACGGGTTCTAAGCATAGTTTTTCCAAAGGAATACTAGCTAACCTCCTCTCCCTGTATATCTTGAACTGCTGAAATTCTGCTGGAGGGAATCGCATTTGAGCGAAATGTAGAACTTCTTCAAGCATACTTTTCTGTTGGAACATGTCATGAAAAAGATCTTCTTCTCCAAAAAATACCTTTATTTTGAGTGCAGTAGTGAAATTCTTAGCAATATCATGAGGGTTGAATGGTCTTCCTAGAAACTTGAATAATTGTAGACACGTTATGTTTTTTACTTCCTTGAATGCATGGCCTACATCAAATAGTGAAAAGGCCCCATAGGCCACAGGAAATTGTAGCCAAATAGCCTTCTTTTTGTCCTTCAAATCTTTAGTCAAATCTCCTTCTCCACAGGTTTGATAAGCAATTTCTCATGCCAAGAGTTTATCAGGAACATACAAAGGTAAGACGTGAGGGGAAGCGAAACTTCCGAATACCCTAACATATGTAAACCGTTCTTCTCCGAACCATCTCGCAATAGGGAGTATATCTACCTCTGCTTCAAAAGAAAACCTTGCAACATCTTTATCATACAACACTTTGTACATGGGCAGCATGATTCCATGACAAATCTTGTAGAAATACGGAGTGAACTTATAATCCCACAATTCTTTATGATAAACATGAATAGGGAAGAGGTCTTGAGTCGTCCATTTCCAACCCATCAAAGGAAACTTGGAAATATAACAGATCACATCAATCACATATGCAGATAAGTAGAAAAGGGGATAGATTCTCTGAGAAACAGTTCTTTTAGACTGGTAATTTACAATGGTTGTGGCTAAGTTATCAGACAATATTTTAGACCAGTCCACTATAGTAGCATTGGTGGCAGCATCGAATAATGGTAGCCATTTCGATGAAAATTTGTTAATGTCTAGCTTCCCAAAGAGTCTACAGAGCATAGTAGTAGCAAAGCAATATAGGGAGGTAAGATAACCAGTGCTATAGATACCATGTTTATCTCTTTTCAACGGTTCATCTCTCCTTGACCAATCATTGATGGATTCTACCAGGTCTTCATTCTCTTTGGCAAATTTCTCCATGAAATGTTTGTTATAAGTCGCCTATGGTTCTGGAAAATGATACATGAGCCTAAAATGTTGTGAAGTGAATGAGCCAATGAGTCCTTGATCCTGATTCTTAAACTGTCTATTTTTGATATCAATGCTATCCAATATCCATTAAATCATGTCCGTGTATGGAAGAATTTCGGGCCTCGCCGCTATCCTTTGTAAGAACAAACAAGCTAGCTCTGTAATGGATGCCTCAGAAGAACCATGTGAGCCAACAGTAGCCGTAACCTCCATCACTTTAGGATTATGTTCCTCAAGTAGACTATACATGCCTTCCCAAGTAACAATACCAGCATCTCTGTTACAGGCGGTGTCTGTATACAATGGTGCCATTTCTTTCTCTTTAGAGATCGGGGCTTTGCTTTTCTTTCCCATAATATTCTTCATACTGCTTTGTATATTTCTTTGTTCTGCATTCCTGCAATTTACAAGTGAAGTGAGAATAATGATAAGGAAAGGTGATGGGAAAGTTTTAAATGCCGAAGACATATAAAATGTACCACCTTACGTGAAATGGCTCGTTGATAAGCACAAAACCATATTCCATTAATGACTAGCAACTAACTCATTAATTAGCATTAAAGCGCATAACCAGGTCTCGGTTTATGGAAAATACGTTTTTGAACAACGAGCCAGAAAGATCTGCGATTTTGTGATTTTCTTTACAATATCACAGATTGCAACATCACAGAATCACAACATCGCAAAGTTTCTAGCTCGCTATATCTCAACATTTCTATATCACTATATTGCAAATAGCTGGAGCACAATATATGTCAATCATTCATTAATCTGTTTTCTGTGAAATGCGATTTGTGATATGCGGCATCGCATATCGGTAGTTTAAAGTTTTTAAGTGTAAGTGATTTTTTAGACATGCGATGTGATAAATGTTTTCTTAATGTGTAGCTTCTCATCACGATCTTGCAATCTTAGACTTCGGCTTGCAAGGAGGTATCCTGTTATCCTTTTTGCGAAGTGATTTTTCTTAAGGAAATATTTTGTCTTACCTTATCATAAAACTTAAACTTTTTAGATTTTTCAAGGGTATTTTCCTAAGTTTATGATGGTAAGTTTTATTAAAAAGGAAATACAATCACTAATTAATTTTTTAAATTTTTGACTAAGGGTCCCCACTAATTTAGTATTAGGAATAACACTAAATAAGAACAGGGGTTGTTGCTAACCACAACAGTACCCTACCTGAACAACATAAATCTGACACCCTTTTCTTACACACCTTCCGAGTTGGTTGACTGTGATAGGGCACACCTTGACATTCTTATTAATTTCTTGAATTTCCTTCCGTTGTCCTGATTTGGTAAGATAACTTATGGACTTTTATTTGCAATCTACTAGGGACCAGCTACCTTCTAGCTTGTCCATCCCTATTAATACATCATATGAGCCTAGGGGAAGAATATTCAGATTGACTTGGATAGGCTTTCTTGAAACTATTATAGGACAATTTTCTGTTTTTACCGACACCTTTCTTTTGGTAGCAGTAGCTAATTGAACTAGCCACAACTGTTTGCATTTACTACTTTGTAGTTGACATCTTTCTACCACCTTAGGATTAATATAACTTAGGCTAGCGCTTGGATCAAATAAAACAGAAACAGATTGGCCAACAATCATACATTTGCATTCAATCATAGTGGGTTGTTATTCCGCTTGATGATCGTCCAATGCCACATTAATCCTGGGCATGCTCCTTGTGATATCCCCTACCATATAGGCTTCTTGCATGTTAGAAATTTTCTCAGTCTGAGCTTTCTGTGGACAGTTTTTGTAATAATGTGCCTCTCTGCATCCCCAACATTGTAGCGGTGGTTTTGCTAGCTGTTTAGTAATGATTCTGCTAATCCCTTCAGGTTGTCTATTCTCAGTGAAAATCTTAGTTCTGGGTGGGTTTATTGCAAACTTTCCAAAGGTCGTTTGTTGATTATTTCTACCGTGCATGTTTTTCTAATGTCTGTTTGGTGGAAAATTCCTCATTTTCTTAGCAGCAACTCCTTTATATCCTTCATTTTTCTGCTTCATCTACTGACAATAGATGCGGGCCTTCCTGACTGCATCATCCATGCTTTTAGGATAGTCGAATTCTAATTTCTTCTTCATGAAGTTAGGAAAACTACTAGTAAACCGTTGGTTCTTAGCCTTTTCTTCTTGCATGTATGGGACATAACGCAACAGAGAAGTAAAGCATCCTACATATTCATCCATGGTTAAGGTTCTGAATCTTAATTCATGGAACTCTTTTTCCTTTTCATCATAATAACGTTCTGTTAAATATTTGTCCTTAAAGTGTTTATGGAATTCTTTCCATGTTACTTGTTCTTCATCAATCTTCCTTACAGTGTTAATTTTTTCCCACTAGAAGATGGATTTTCCTTGTAATTGGTAAATTGCCAACCTTGTTTTAAGTCTTTCTATGTATTCATAGATCTGGAAGTATTTACCCATGTCTGTCAGCAAAGCTTCCACTTCTTCTTCTGACTGTCCTTCGAACAGTGAGGGTCTGATTTTTTTGAGCTCACATTATAATTCTATCATTGTTCTTGTTCGTTTTCTCTGGTTGAAAGAGTTACCTGAAATCCCTTCATCTTCTTCTTTGTGACCCTCTACGAATTTTGCATGATCTTCATTGTTATGAGTAGCTGGGGTCTTTTCCCTATTTTTTGTACTGGAATCTGGTCCTCTTTGATTTTGTTGATCTGACAAACGTTTAAGAATCTTTTCCTACTCCTGTCTTGATATCTCGTTGTCTGTTTTAAGCATCATCATTTTTGCTCGAAGTTTTTGTACTATCTCGAGTAACGTAGCGTTAGTCTATCTCGATTCTTCTCCTAATTGCACCCATAGTATACGTTTCTTTCTAGCGGTTGAAAGATCGTTCTTCATCGTATCCGATGAACCACACTCACTGGTTTGAAACATTCGACAAATGAATTTTGATGTGATTATCATCGAAAACCTTCTCAATAAAGTTGATATGGATCACAGAAGTGGAAATTCAATGATTAAAAATAATTAAACAATAACTTTATTTTAAAATAATATATTATTGAAATATATATATATATATATATATATATATATATATATATATATATATATATATATATATATATATATATATATATATATATATATATATATATATATATATATATATATATATATATATCTCTATATATATATATATATATATATATGATGATGATCATGATCATGATGATCATGATGATGGTTAACATCCACTGAGACCAAACTTTGGTCTATTGGACCTAAAGAAACAAATTATTTAGTTCGATTTAATATTTTATTCCTGTGCTTAAAATGGTTGGAGAGAAGCCTCCTGAGCTCACTATAATTTTGACATCGTAAAAAGCTAGGAAGGTCAGTATAACAACAAACATTATGAAACAAAGATCTAATGTGGTTGTACGTGAGGCACTCTAAGAGGAATTGATTTTCATCTTTGATGTTCATGTTGTCACAGAGATGGCAGATCCTTTCCATCCATGGTGTTTTAGAAACTGCCCAATGACACGTTTCACTATAGATCTCATGAGAGTTCGTTCTAATCTTGGCTATATTAATTTTCTTCTTTGAGCTAGTTAAAACAGAGAGATACTTTTGATCTTCTAGGGTGGGGTTGATGACCTCCTTATAATATCTTAATTTTCATTTAGCTGCTAAATCTTTCTCACACCACATTTTTTCATTGAGCTTAAAAGTAACAATATTTTTAATGTTATTAATGTTTTGTAATGCAATCGATCTCCCAATGGCTTAACCAAGCCCTGGTGTCTTTATACCAACCTCGTTTGAGCCTTAGGTGGTTTTGGTTTGAATTTAAAGCTTTCTGAGGAAGTCTATTGTTTCCTATGTTATTGAGTTTGTGCTTGTACAATAGAAGCCTAATCAAAACTAGGCTCTCGATATAGGAAAGACCCACTTCTATAAGGAGTATAGGATAGGGTGTATTGCTTTAATTTTGAGGTTATACGTTATAAAACGCGCCTGGATTTGCTCAATATTTCTCCAGGATTCTCTAGAGATGCTGCAACCCCAAACCTCACATCCATATAAGATAACAGTAGTGACTAAAGTTTCAGAAAGGAACTTCTTACTATCCCACATTACAAGGTTTGTCGTTTTACAATTATTTTCAAGACCAAAATAAGCTTTCCACCCCCCATTAATATTTTTCTCAATGGTATAGTTCCAATTGAGCTTGTGATGAATATAAATTCCTCGGTACTTGTAAGACGACACTTCCTCCAAGTTACTATTATCATACATAAAATTAGCATAAGTGTCCTTCTTGGATTTGATAATCAAAACTTTTGTTTTGTCAGTGTTAATAGTCATACCCATGGTAGAGAAGAAATCCCTAAGAAGTCTAAGTTGCTTATCAAGATCATATGGCCACCTTGCGAGAAGAACAATATCGTCATCATAGAGAAGAAGGATGATGACTATCCCAGCCAAGGTCATGCTAGCACAGTCTACTTGCTCTAAACAACCTTCTAGCTTGTCGATGCAAATGCTAAATAGGGTAGGGGAGAGGGGGCAACCTTGTTTAGCTCTAATATTACACTTAATATATTTTGACCACCCCTCATTGCTCTTTAAGTTGGCAATTACATTCTTGTATAACCTTATAGGGGTAACTCTCAACTTGAGAGGAACCTTTAGCTCTTCTAATCTATTCCATAGGTTGTTCCTACAAACCGTATGGAAAGCCTTTCTAAAATCCACAAAGCAACAAAAGAGATTCACCCCACTTTATCACATAAATTTTTAATGGCTAAATATGTTTTGTTATAATACTATGAACTAGTGCCATAATTTATCAATATCACATGTCCAAAAAATCATTACTCATTTTATATGATACTTGTTCATATAACATTTTTTAAATTCATAATAAAAAAATAAAAAATACATAATTACTTTGAAAATAAATAAATCCTTAATTTGTAAACACTGTTAAAAATACTTTATAATATTCCATAAACTTTAAATCTTTTCCATCAACCTAATAAATATTTATAACTAAATTAAAATTATAAAACTCCAATTCCTAAATAAACATAACCTATCTACACAATTATTAAACTAATTATACTATGATCTACAGTTATAGATTATCTTCAATAAAATATCTAACATTAACTAAACACAATATGCATCCACTACTTGTAAAGGTAAATACATATCAATAATTCAACTATATTTCTTATTATTTCCTATATGTTAGTGAAAATTTATAACAATATGACTTATATTATGTTGGCTTGTATGGGCTTGACCCAGGTTCAAAGGTGATTTAGCCAAGCAAATCCTGGTACTACTAGACCTTTCGGCAATAGTCCGCTGAACACTAACTAAGGTCTCACCCAATGTAGTATTCGAGGGTGCTAGAACTAGGTTTTTGGACACTGGGGATGTCTGATGAGCTTCTGGTAGTCCGCGGTTTGACCTTGCGTGCACATCACTATGCGCACCTATTATTCCTTCACAACCTAGGATGTTGCCTCTGCGTACCTTACTCATGGTGCGATCCATGTTATACCGAAGTTCCTTACTATTTACTCTGTTATTACCCAATTACTTAACTTATCTGTGTAAGACTAGTGATAATTAACAATATATGCAGCAATCATATAAGTGTGTGTGATAAACAAAACAATATAAATGTAAAGTATTCAATACACAAGTAAATACACAGAAATTGGAATCAACTTCTCTTTATTATTCTTCGTTCAAGATTACAGACTCAGCACCACCCTGCACACTCAGCTGCAGGGGTCTACGGACTCAGCTGTGGATTCTACTAGGCCTCTGCACACTCAGCTGCAAAGCCTCTTCCTACTACTATGACCCAATACACTTAGACTCTTAATTTATGCTTGGACCATTCATATTCATCTATCTCCAAAATTAGCTATCTTTAGAACTTAGAGCCTCGCTCTATTTATACAATCTCATGGTCTGTAGACCATGGGTAGGCCGACATGACATTACATTACATAACAATACTTAGGGTGGACAACCCTTATGACTCAACCTATACTTTTCGCTTCGCGCCTGCAATTCACGAAGTCTTACAATACATTTGACCAAAACTTGGGCTTTGAGCCCCAAAACATGTTGTGGGCGGATTCCATGCCCAACAAGCCCCAACCAAAATCATCATGACTCATCCCGAGTCACTTTGTTGGTGTGGCGATCTTGGCATGACGTTCCTCCAACTGGTCCCGACGGCCTAAATGTCGGTAGCGCACTGAGCTATTGCCTGCTATACCTATTGCATTCTTGCTTCTGAATCATCTATGTCTGAATTGTGTCCTTACCTTGGTACCAGAAATTGTTGCGTGTGTTTATAGTTCTGCACTTTTGTCTAGCTCCTCAGGTCGCGAAGATTGTGCTTCGACCGATTAGTTAGAGAGCTGGCCCACCCGTGTAGGGTTTCAAGCAACTTCCATTTACTTTTCCTGGGAAGGGTTCTCCATTTAGTTTGACTAGCTGGACCGTGCCTCTGTCTGTGACCTCCTTAACCGCGTATGGTCCCAGCCAGTGCATTTTGAATTTTCCCGTAAATTTTTCAAACTTAGTATCATACAGCAGCACTAAGTCGTTTACCTTGAAGGTGCACAACTTGATATGGCGGTTGTGCCACACCTTTTCACGCTGCTTTCATACCTGCTAATGAAATCCAGCCAGAGACCATTCTTCCGCGAGTTCGTCTAATTGCGCGAGCCTTTCTTCTAGAGCTTTGCAATCCGCATCCCTATGAACACTACTATTTGCAGACTAGGTACAATGTATTCCATTGGCATGATAGCTTATGTGCCATAGACTAACTGAAAGGTGTCTGTCTCATCAATTTCTTGCACATTTTCCAATACACCCATAATACGACAGGTACGTGTAGGTCCTAGTCATTTCACTATGCATTACATACTTTGGTCAGCATAGTCTCTAGTATTTTGTTAAATGCCTCAACAGTCTGATTAGCTTGTGGGTGGTACAATGTACTTTTATGATGATACACCTAGAACTCTTCTATGAGCGCACTGATGGTTTCAGTTAGGAAATGTGTTCTGCAATCACTCATTAAGATTTTCGAATAGCCAAATCGTGTGAACACGTTTTTGAACAAAAACTTCCTAGCCATAGTGGCCATGCAGTCCTTGACCGGTTACGCTTCCACCCATCGTGTCAAGTACTCCGTCGCACTGATGATGTAGTGCACACCTATCTTTCCTTGAGGTTTGATCAGGCCCATAAAGTTGATTGTCCATTTTTCAAATGGCTACAATGTCATTTGTGGATTTAGTGGCATCTCATCCCTTCGTGATGGTTTTCTAGTCCTTTGACATATATTGTAGGCCTTACAATGTGCTTTCTAATCTTCGTGCAGGTTCGGCCACCATAACCTAGCACAAAGAATCTTTTGTGTAGATGTGCATCCTACATAGTGTCCTCCTTCAGCACCCCCATGTGATTCCATGAGGATCTGACTGCATTCAAATTCAGGTACGTATCTTCGCAATATCTCATCATTGCCCATTTTGTAGTGGTGCCGTGTGATAATAGAAAAGTCCACTGCGCGCACTACCAATTCCTTCTTCTGTTGGATTGAGTATTCCTTCGGCGCAGTCCCCGTTGTTAGAAATTGGATTATATCTTCGAAGTTTCTATCTGTGACATGCACTGCAAAGAGCTGTGCATCAGGTAATCCCTCCTCCAAATTTGTGGGTTCCTCGCCCGTCTCAATTCATGACAAGTGATCTGGTCTTGCATTTAGGCGTCTTGGCTTGAATATGACCTCAAAATCATATTCTTGAAATAGTAAGAGACATCTGCATATGCGCCTCCCCAACACAGGCTTATTCACCAGGTATTTCAACGCGAAATGGTTGGTTTACATCTTGAAATGTCCTCCAAGTAAATAGTGTCGATATTTTTGGAGCACGTACACCATTTCCAACCCCTCACACTTGGTGGTAGAATAGTTCTTTTCTACTTTGGACAATCTCTATCTTGCAAATGCGATCAGGTGATCCATGCCCTCTATGCCCTATTGTGTGAGTACAGCTCCCAGCGCAATACACAATGCATCGAAATGTGCATGAAATTCCACATCCCATTTTGGGAAGACCAGGATTGGAGCGGAGGCTAGTTTCCCCTTCTGGACATCCAAACTCTTCATGCAATCATCATTCCAGCAATATGTAACATCCTTTTTCAATAGCTTTTCCATTGGCGCTGTTATTTGGGCATAACTTTTGATGAATTTCCTATAGTATCCAGTGTGTCCCAAAGTAGCAGGTAGTTGTTTAACACTTCGAGATGCTTCCAGATTTAGAATAATGACAATATTTTCGGGGTCCACCATCAGTCTTCGTTTACAAACCACATATCCCAATAGGTTTCCAAAGGGAACGGGGAATGTGCACTTGTTAAGGTTCAACGCAATCTGGTGTCGGCGACAAGTATCCAACATCAAGCATAATATTGCTACATGGTGCTTAACTAATCCAAAGACAGTCCAATCATCCAGATAGACCTCCAAGAACTTGTGGATGTATTCTTTGAACGCAGCCACCATGATGGGCAAAAATATAGCTGGCGTGTTCTTTAGTCCAAATGGCATAATGATGTATTGAAAGCAACACCATTCTGTTGTGAAGGTCGTTTTGCTCCAATCTTCCAGTGCAATTTTGATCTCATGGTACCCTAAGAACCCATCCCTGAATGAGTATACTTCCTTACCGCCAACATTCTCCAGTACTTCATCTGTAAATGGTGTCGGGAATGGATCATGTACATAGGCGTCGTTCAGCTTCATGAGGTCCATGCATATTCTTATTTTTACCTTTTGTTTTTTCTCCTGTACTACCATATGGCTCACCCAGTCGGATTCTTCCACTGGTTCAATAATTCTGACTGCGAGCATCTTGTCTAATTTGTCATGGACCCTTTCTTCATACTTCAGATTCAAGCAGTAAGGTTGCTGCTTAACTGGCTTCGCATCGGGTTTCAGGGTGATCTTCATCATCCCTAAGTCACTGACAATGCCTTTGAAGTCCATAATTTTGGTTGGGAACAAGTCTTAGTATTTGCGGAGTAACTCAGTGACCTTAGCCACCATGGCATCGTCCCAATAGTCCCCAAGCGTTGCATACTTTGGCTCCACCTCCATTCCAATGTTGACCTGCTTCATCTTTAGCAGTGCGGTGATGTCGGGGTCTTCAAGTGATGGTCCGTGAATCTCGCGATAGGCTTCCATTTCTGAAATGTCAATATTTCGTGGGTCCTCGTCATCCTCCTCAACATTTATGTTATAACACTCTGGTGTGCAGCTCAACTGTGTCACCCATTCTGGCTGAAGTACTTCCATTGGCTCCTGGGGTATTTTGGAGATAACTACTTTTACTGCCTGTAGGACATCGTCAACAGTATCTGACCATTGATCTTCATACGTGAAGGTTAATAGAATTCCTTCACATAGGACATCCCATTCAGTTGTACCATGGCAGAGCTCCATCTCAGTATACCAATTCATGGGTATGACATCCAGGGTATGTTACACTAAAAAATGTCACCTTGACTACTCACAGTTAGTATGGCTCAAATCAACAGTCATGCTACCCTCTTAGGCAAGTCTCATGCCTCTGTTATCCATCTCAAACTCAAAGAAGAGAGAAAGTCTTGTAAAAACTATGTTTATCTCTGGGGTCGCAGGTTCTCTCTAGCCTTACCTGCGGGGACGCTGACCATGTTCACAAAATCTGCGTCCATGGACGCTCTGTATGTTAAGGGACAGGTGCGTCCCTCTGTGAAAGGCAAAATGCGCGAGTTTTATCTTGAAAAAGTTACTTGTGGTTACTTCTAGAACATTCTAGAGGTCAGTTTGATGAAATGGATGCGCCTCCAGTTGGTTCATGTATCTCTATTAAGGGGGAACTTATCCCATCAATAAGGGAGCTATCCCACCCAAAAAGGGGGATGATCCCATTGATAGTGGACCTGAATAACCTCTTTACAGCACTATAAATAAAGACATTGAGCCAGAGCGAGAAGAGGTTGGAGCTATACATTTTCTTTGGGTAAATGCTGCAGGATTTAGGTCTTCCATTAGAGCCTTTGTGAGGAGAGATTGTCTTTACTTGATTCTACTTGGAAGAGGGTGAGCTTTGTCAAAGTAGAGGAAAACCCTTGATGGACCCTGGGAGGAACTTGCACAACACCAAGGCCAGGTTGTAAGAGTTTCTTTGTTTCGTTATTAATACAAACTGGTTTATTTTTCTCAATAGCTTGTGTTAATGAGTTATTTCATGTGTTCCTTGGTCTGCATGTTGAATATATGTTTTATTATATGAAATGCAAGTGCTTGGTAATTGTTTGATTGTTTGTGGTTGCAGGAATTGACTTGAAGGAGGAGCTCATCCGGATCGTCAAGAACGGACCTCAACAACAGCGTTTTGGAATAAGGTAAGCCTAAACACTTGTAGTTTTCATGTTGTAAAAGGTGTATTTAGAGAAAGATCACTCCATTTTGTCTTGTTTGTCATTAGAATGTCTTAGACTTCTAGGAAGGTCAGCTGTGTCCGCACCCTTGACAAATTCCGTGTGACAGGGTATGATAGAATAAATGTAACCATTCAGGCTATGGCTCTTCCCTGTAGACCTTAGTCCATTTTGCGAGGTGTGTTCATGGATCATTCCGTTCATCATATTTTTCTACTAGCCGTATATCTAGTTTCCCAAATCGTAGGCACATCATTCTTCTGCAATCGCACCAATCCTAAAAACTTCCTTGATGCGTACCCCACCACCTTGCGAGCGTCGTGCGCAGTGCCCACTTCAGCGCATCGAACCATCACTGTTCTGGTATTGTTCTTTCAAATTTGCTCAGATCCCTTTCTTCTGTTGTCACATAGTGTAGTGATCTAACCATCATGTTGCAATTAAGCGTTGTTACTTCGTGCAACTGATTCTACCATCGCTCTATCTCTTTGCCCGAATTTGAAGTGCAGGAGCTTTCACTCTCCCACCAAATCCTTCCATCTGCATTTGGATTCACCCAATCCTCATCTCACCTGGTTATCTTGTAAATACAATTGAGATTGTCCTCACTATCGTCGTCATGCACCAGCTCAATGTATCGTGCTCCTTCGATTGGATCTAGCGGTACTACTACGCATAGTGACTTTTTCTCAAAGATCATTTTGTGCTTCTTCAGATTTATGACTTTGATCATATTGGTGGCCCAGTCTATTCCTAGTAGCATAGAATAGGGATTACTATCATTGACAATTTCTATCACTTCAAAATCTTCCTGTGCGCTCACACCTTCAATATCTATTGTTACCCTTTGCAATATTTCCATGGGCAAGATCTTTTGTTGGTTCACCATCGTAACTAAATAGGAGACCATTGTAGCATGGGTCTGCCCATGCGTTCCCATGTTTGTTTTGGTAGTACATTCATATCCAATCTGAGATCTAGGATTACTTGATCGATTTCATATTCATCAATTTGTGCAGTCAACGTCATTTCCCTTCCTATGCGCAATGCATACTTTCCAAGTTTCTGGACCATGCACAGTTCTCCTGACCCTATGCTCCTAGTGAAAAGTTCCTGTAGTCCTTTTACTACCTTGTTTTCATGTAGTAGTTTCATGCATGTCTCCAGAAAGGTAGTGAGCATTGAAGGATCCATCCTTGGTTCTAATTGATCCTTACTACCTGAAGTGGAGGCCTCCATGAAGCTCTTATTAGCTTCCATGAATGTCTCCTTCACGCATTTTAAATCAAAATCAGGTTCCTTTGTAGGGGCCTTGCGAACCCACGCACTTTCTTTTGACTATTTCTGTTTATCATCATTAGTGGTCACACCACTCCTGAGCATCATATTTACATTTGGGTCTTCTTCACGTGATCCAAACCTCATCATCTACATATTCTGAGTCGGAGGGGGCTGAAGTACCCCTCTTTTGCGTAGTCTTGCTATCAGTGTAGGGCAGTCTTCTGCCTCATGATCAAACTGAGTACAGTACAAACATGATGTTCTAGTTGGGTTTGTACAATCGTCGGAATAATGCCCTGGCCCTCTACAATTATAACAAATTAACTGACCATACCCCTTCCTGGTCCCATTCCAGCTCGACCTCGACCTCGCCCTTGAAATCCAACGTGCGCCATTCCTGCATTTAGGTTTAGGGCTCCAATTTCTGCCAGTACCCTATAGGCAGGAGTCTGATCCATCATTAATTCGTAGCTTCTACAGGTGCGCTCATCATGGCCTACCAACCTACAGAAATTACAAAACAATTGTTGGTACATTTGCGTATACTTCTGCAATAGATGACAATTATCCGTAGTGTGTTTCCCTATTATCTGACAGATCATGCACCATAATGCAGGCACCGCACTCAGTCATGCCTGTGCCTCAGCTGTTAACGGCATCGACCCTCCTCCTGCCAAGTAATTCACGAACACTGGACAGTGGTCCCTGTCATGTCCCTGGCCTTTACATTTAATGCACCATACCTCCTCATGCACCTCTGGCCGAGGTGTCCTGTCCGGTTTCAAGCTCTGCATTTCCAGACACGGATTTTGCAGTTGTGCGTGGATTTTTTGGATTCCCATACCAAGATCTTATATAGGGGTCTCATCTAATCTCATCGCCATCTCCAAAGCTTCAACATGGGTGGAAAGTTTTTGTGGTGACATCGCCATCCTTAGGTGCGATGTTAGCGGTGCTACAAACCACATGTGATGTTGTCCATCAGTCAATGTCATGTTGGCTTCGTGAATCATACACTTTAGTCTTTGGTCCAGATCCTAAGGGTTCTCACCTAGGAGCATCGTGAACTCCTTAAACCCGATGATTGATTGTGTTTCTGACTTTGGCCTACTAAATTCCCTGTTCAGTGTGGCCTAGATTTCTGTGATTCCTGCATTTGGATGGTCATTAGAATGATTTACGTACCATGTTAATGTGTGACCCTACAACGTGCTCACTAGTAGAGCCTTCTTGATATTGTTATCCACAACACCCTGTGCTTCCCATATTGCTCTTACCATGAACCAGAATTGGTCCGGATCTTTATTCCCCACTCCTCTAAATATTGGTAGTTTGATCGCACTTGCCATACTGAACTGTGGTGGTGGCGGAGGTCGGGTAGGTGCAGATGGAGGTGAGGAGGGTGAGGCAGGTGACGGTGTAGGTGGAGGTGGTAGGCATGAAATTCGTTGCCTTATCAGACTGACTGCACTTCCCAGAAAAACTTTCACGAGCTTTTCCTCGCTTTCCCATGAGGGGGAAATTAAGGGATTGGTTTCCAATTCTTTGCTACTTTCGCTTTTGTAGATCTTCCCACTTCGCATAGTCCCAAATATTAATTTATTTACATAACCCACTTTTCACACAATAGCATCTTAATCCAGGTGTTCAAAGATTTAATATACTTACCTCGAGGTCCCTTAGGGAAACGTCGCTCCACCTCATTGTAGCTGACGATTGTATCTACCACGAACTCAGTGATAAATCCTCCTATAATTTGGTCGAGCTAATGGTCCACAGCTCGCGTGATCTTATCTCTTGATGCTTCTAATCTGTGCACTAATTCCAGGGTTGACATGATTGGTTGGTCGAGCCTTCACCTTCCATGACTATCTGCTAGCTTCGTGATCCACTCATACAGCTCAAAAGGAAAGGATAGAAAGAAAATTTCATGGATTTCTGTATACAAGTAGTGCTCCAACCACTATTCTTTAGTTACTTGCGGATTTATGTTTTCCTGCGCCGCGAACTCGTGAATCTTCTTGTCCAACCACTCTTTAATTTCTTTCTTTGTGGGATTCCAATGGCACGACATCAGACGTCACTTATGTAGATCCCAATCCTAGCAACGAAACCATTTGTTGGCTTGTATGGGCCTGACCCAGGTTTAGAGGTGATTTGTCCAGGCAAATCTCGGTACTACTGGCCCTTTCGGCAATAGTCCAAGAAATGTGGACTGAGGTCTCACTTGAAGTAGTATGGGAGGGTACTAGAACCAGATTTTTGCACCCTGGGGATGTCTGATGAGCTTCTGGCGGTCCACGGTTTGACCTTGCGTGCACATCCCTAGGCGTACCTATTAGTCCTACATGCAATCTAAGAGGAAGTGATTTTCATCCTCGATGTTCGTATTCTCACAGAGATGGAAGAACTTTCCATCCATGGTGTTTTAGGAATTGCCCAATGACCCGTTTCACTATGGAGCTCATGAGAGTTTGTTCTAATCTTGGTTATATTCCTTTTCTTCTTTGAGCTAGTTAAAACAGAGAGATACTTTTGATCTTATATGGCGGGGTTGATGACCTCCTTATAATATCTTAATTTTCTTTTACCTGCTAAATCTTTCTCACACCACATTTTTTCCTTGAACTTAGAAGTAACAATATTTTTAATGTTATTAATGTTTTGCAATGCAACATTTTCGTCGATCTCCCAATGGTTTGACCACGCCTTGGTGTCTTTATACCAACCTCATTTGAGCCTTAGGTGGTTTTGGCTGGTATTTAATGCTAGCTTAGGAAGTCTATGGTCTCCTATGTTATTGAGTTTGTGCTTCTACAATAGAAGCCTAGTCATAATTGGGCTCTCGATAGGAGAAAGACCCACTTCTATAAGGAGAATAGGATAGGGTGTGTTGCTTTTAATTTTGAGGTTATACGTTATAAAACGCTTCTGGATTTGCTCAATCATTCTCTAGGATTCTCTAGAGATGCTACAACCCCAAACCTGGCATCCATATAAGATAATTGGAGTGACTAAAGTTTCAAAGAGGAACTTCTTTCTATCCCACATTATGAGGTTTTCCATTTTGCAATTATTTTCCAGACCAAATAAATTTTTCCATCCCCCCTTAATCCTTTTCTCAATGCTATAGTTCCAGTTGAGCTTGTGATGATTATCAATTCCTAGGTACTTGTAGGAAGACACTTCCTCCAAGTTACTATTGTCATACATAAAATTAACGTAAGTGTCATTATTGGATTTCATAATCAAAACTTTTGTTTTGTCATTGTTAACAATTATACTCATGGTAGAGCAGAAATCCTTAAGAAGTATAAGTTGCTTAAGAACTATAAGAAGTATAAATTAATAAAGCTCAATAAAAAATTGCTTATTAAAAAAATCAAATTCCAAATAAAATAATTTTATTTACTTGTTCGAAGTGATTTAATTATAAAATTTTCAATTTGAAACCCTAAACACGTAAGTGGTGGATGTCACGTGTGCCCCCGAAAATAAATTATTTTATGATAAATTAACCACAATTCTGACAACTCAAAGATCCTTTTTCTATTAAATATTAAAACTCTATATAACTTTTCAGGAAAAAAACATAAAATTGTTTCATAAATTTTAAATTAATATAGTTTTTAATTTTAATTTTTAAAAAATATAGTTATAACGTGTTGGGATAACTCTTGGGATGGATTTCCGAGAAGAGACCTAAGGGTTTTAATGGAATTTTAAAATTTGGATGAAAAATAGCAACGTGGCGAATATTTCATACAACCGGCACAACACGAACTTTGTGGATTTTGTATAACTGTTGCAGGTTGTGGTGCACATAGGTCATAAATTTGCACATATATGGTGGACAAATGTCAGGTATAAATGTGATCATAAATGTGTACAAATGTGTATAGGAGTTGTTTACCGAGGTGGAGGAATTTTTTAGATGGTTGAAAGTGGCCAGAATGCAGGGAAAAAAATTTCGAAAAATCTTGTAGAGGCAGTATCTTAATCATGTTTTTGATGGTGGAAATGGATTCAGCACCATCAAAAATGTCTTAGACGCCTAAAATTTTGAAATTTAACAACTATAACTTCAATTTACAAAAATCCTTGCTGGCTTTTCTCTAAATATGATCGGAATTTCCATAACATTCCGGGCAATTCCTCCGGCGAGTTAGACTATGGCATGTGTATATATGTTATTTTCAAATGAGAAAAATATTCAAAATTTTGAAGTGATCTGAATCAAAAGAAAGGACTTTCGGCATAATCATGCTTTTAAATAATGAATCCATACAGGTGACGAAAGTTTTTAGATAGACAGGAATGACCTGTTATAGAGTTTCATGAACCCAACGTTTTGGACTACCAAGTGAGTTCATCATCAGGGGATGCGTTAGTTTGTTAATAATCATGTTTGTTATTACTTTTTATAAGTTGTAAGTTATAAAAAATTTACTCATTTTCTTTTATTTTTTAATTCAAATTATTATTATATGATTATGATTTTAATTATTTTATTTTTTAATTTAAATTATTATTCTATGTTTACATCTTGAATATGTTAATTCATTAATTAATGGAATTTTGAAGTGTTAATTATATTTTCAGTTTTTTGTGTAATTTTTCACATTTACTTAATATAAAAATTAGAGTAGAAATTATCTAATAGAGAAATGAAATTATGTATATTATCTAAGTAACAAAGTTCAAAATAAAAATTATCAAATAATAAATTATGCAAACTATTAAATAACAATAATATATATTTAGACATAATTAACATAACCATATACATTAAATGGTGGTTAAATACCATAAATATCAATGCATAATAGATATCAAAACACTTATTTTATTATACATCTCAAATTGCTAAAATTTTAAAAATGATTAAAAACACAAAAGTTATTATATATCTCGAGTGAAATGTAGTTGTTTCCTAGTGCTTTGTAGCCGTTTCCTTGGTCAGTAGTAGATGTTTCTTTCTAGCGGTTGAATGATCATTCTTCATCGTGTCCAATGAACCACCACACTTGCTGGTTCGAAACGTTCAACAAATGAATTTTGATGTGATTATCACCGAAAACCTTCTCAATAAACTTGATATGGATCACAAAAGGGGAAATTCAACGATTAAAAATAATTAAACAATAACTTTATTTTAAAATATTATTATTATTATTGAAAGAATATATATATATATGATGATGATGATGATGATGGTTAACGTCCACTGAGACCAAACTTTGCTCTATCAGAACTAGAGAAATGAATTATTTATTTCGAATTAAGATTTTATTCTTGTGCTCAAAAAGGTTGGAGAGAAGCCTCCTGATCTCACTATAATTTTGACATCATAAAAGTCTAGGAAGGTCAGTGTTGCAACAAAGATTATGAAATTGAGATCTAATGTGGTTGTAAGCGAGACACTCTAAGAGGAAGTGATTTTCATCTTCAATGTTCATATTGTCACAGAGATGGTTGATTTTTTCCATCCATAGTGTTTTAGGAACTGACCAACGACGTGTTTCACTATGGAGCTCATGGGAGTTCATTCTAATCTTGGATATAATAATTTTCTTCTCTGAGCTAGTTACCTCCTTATAATATCTTAATTTTCTTTTAGCTGTTAAATCTTTCTCACACCACATTTTTTCTTTGAACTTATAAGTAACAATATTTGTGTGTTATTAATGTTTTGTAATGCAACATTCTCGTCAATCTCCCAATGGTTTAACCAGGCCCTGGTGTCTTTATACCAACCTCGTTTGAGCCTTAGGTGGTTTTGGCTGGAATTTAAAGCTAGCATAGGAAGTCTATGTTTTCCTATGTTATTGAGTTTGTGCTTGTACAATAGAAGCCTAGGCAAAGCTAGGCTCTCGATAGGGGAAAGACCCACTTCTATAAGGAGTATAGGATAGGGTGTATTGCTTTTAATTTTGAGGTTATAGGTTATAAAACGCTTCTGCATTTGCTCAATATTTCTCCAGGACCCTCTAGAGATGCTGCAACCCCAAACTTCACATCCATATAAGATAACAGGAGTGACTAATGTTTCAGAAAGGAACTTCTTACTATCCCACATTACATGGTTTGTCATTTTACAATTATTTTCAACACCAAAATAAGCTTATCACCCCCCATTAATCCTTTTCTCAATGCTATAGTTCCAGTTGAGCTTGTGATGAATATCAATTCTTAAGCACTTGTAAGACGACACTTCCTCCAAGTTACTATTGTTACACATCAAATTAGCATAAGTGTCCTTCTTGGATTTGATTATCATAACTTTTGTTTTGTTAGTGTTAACAGTCATACCCATGGCAGAGAAGAAATCCTTAAGAAGTCTACGTTGCTTATCAAGATAATATGGGCACCTTGCGAGAAGAACAATACCATCAGCATAGAGAAGAAGGATGATCACTATCCCAGCTAAGATTGTGCCAGCACAACCTGCCTCCTCTAAACAACCTTCTAGCTTGTCGATGTAAATTCCAAATAGGGTAGGGAAGAGGGGGCAACCTTGTTTAGCTCCGATATTACACTTAGTATCTTTCGACCACCCCTCATTGCTCTTTAGCTTGGCAATTACATTCTCATATAACCTTATAGCAATAGCCCTCAACTCGAAAGGAACCTTTAGCTCTTCTAATTTATTCCAAGGCTATTTCTACGAATCATATCAAAATCCTTTCTAAAATCCACAAAGAAACAAAAGAGATTCACCCCACTTTATCACACAATTTTTTGATGGCTAAATATGTTTTGTTATAATATTATGAACTAGTGCCATAATTTATCAATATCACATGTCCAAAAAATTATTACTCATTTTATATGATACTTGCTCATATAACATTTTTTAAATTAATAATAAAAAAAAGAAAAAATACATAATTACTTTGAAAATAAATAAATCTTTAAATTGTAAACACTGTTAAAAATACTTTATAATATTCAATAAACTTTAAATCTCTTCAATCAACCTAAATAAATATTTATAACTAAATTAAAATTATAAAACTCCAATTCCTAAATAAATATACCTATCTACAAAATTATTAAACTAACTTTACTATGATATATAGTTATAGATTGTTTTCAATAAAATATCTAACATTAATTAAACACAATATGCATTCACTACTGGTAAGCTAAATACATATCAATAATTCAATTGTATTGCTTATTATTTCCTATATGTAAGTGAAAATTTATAACAATATCACTTATATTACACATCTAACCATCAAATTATCTTCTTTTAAATAATTTATTTATTAAATATTTGTTATTTAAAATTAAACTTGAAATAAATAAACATATTTATATCTAAAATACATAATTTTATATATTTTAAACCAAAAAAATATTTATCCTAAATTATATTTCATTTAATAAAGCAAATTTTATTTCTATTAATGACCTATTCATTAATTAACTGAAAGAGAAACATAGGTTTACAAATCTAATAAATATTTTAAGTTAATATTTTTTAAGTGTAGATAATTTGATTAAATAAATAAATTCAATATTTATTTTCTATAATTTACAAAGAATCCACTCAAACTAATTGTTTAAGTAAAATAAATAAGAAACAAAGTGTTTGGAGCAATAAAATAAATAACAAACTAAGTGTTTGTAGTGTAAAGAATGGAAATAATTATAAATAATGTAAATCCACAAAATTAAAATGTTAAATAATTGATAAATGAATTTATCTCAAGGAATGAAATATGTGGCTATTCAAACACAGACTCCACTCAAACTAATTCTTTAATTAAAATAAATAACAAACAAAGTTTTTGGAGCAGTAAAATAAATAACAAACTAGGTGTTTGTATTTTAAAGAATGGAAATAATTATAAATAATGTAAATCCACACCATTAAAATGTTGAATAATTGATAAATGAATCTATCTCAAGGAATGAAATATGTAATTATTAAAGCAACTCTACTAGATTTCTTACATAATTCATTGTCATGAGGTAGCATAATTTTTTGGAGAGCCACTTTGTAACACACAACCATATAATACATTAAAACGACACACATAAAAAAAAATTCAACTCTAACCTAGCTACATTTTTATATACATTAATGTAATATTCTGGCACCAAACCTTGCTGGTCATTGCGTATTCATGGTTTAATAATTAATTGCCACATATGATATAAAATAAAGTTATGTTTGATTGATAGATTTGGGGTACTGAAGCCACGGAGATTTTTACCAACCCAAGAGATTTGTGTGATCCTTCACGAGGTGACTGGGTTACACCTTGCCTTGGACTTTATAGTTGCCTGTAGGTGACCTCCTGTCAACTATTCTTAGACATTAATAAGCATGGTCGTAACCCCACTCATTGCTTTGGCTGTGACAAGTGTTAGTTCTCCGGCCCGTCGATTTGGTTTGCACCATCCAATAGTGGTATTTGCTTTGGGATCATCCATCTACCTAACACTTGGGTTTCCACCGGTGTTCTTGCTCATTTGTGTTTTCGTGGTGGAGAGTCTTACCGCTCTACTTCTCCCCTGCTCTTGGTTTCGCTGTGCTTTTCATATCCCGGTCTCCATTCCTTGTGGCAAACCACAGAGGGGTAACTCTGAGCCTTCATTATCTGCAGAAATGTCATGGGTCTTGAATCCTTCTCAGTATGAGTCAAAGGTTGTCTCGACGCAAGGTGTTAATGCATTTCTACGTTGGTCAGGTCGAGCGCTCGACACTCCAACTTCTAGATTATGTGACTGTTGGTTTCCTCGACGTGAACTAGGTAACGGTTATTCAGGTTATTGATACATTCAGTTTCTACAAGCTTTCCACTACTCCAGGCATCTCTAACCCCATATTTCTATTTCGTGTAGATGTGAGACCCCTGCGCACAACTTGCAAAACTCAGGTAAGAGTTAAACCTCTATTCTATGTTAAATACTTCTCCTGAGGTTAATTTATTATCCAGGTCATAACATTTTCCTATGGTGTTGCAGGTATGTCGCATTTTTAAACCAAAAGGGGCTAGTTGTTTAATATACTGGCCCATTGACTAAGCTTACTCACAACTCTACATTTGATATAGGTTGGAGCTTACTTTCATGGCCCTTACTAGTTGGTTGATGCAGTTTAGGAATTTTAATCCTGTGGACTTCTATGAATTAGGGTTTATTTAAAATAGTTGTAGTTTTATGCCGCGAGGTCGATAGCACTCGTAGACTATGAAGTCGGTTCCTTATGTAATTAATTTCTTCTTATTTGACTATTTGGACGAGACTGAGAAGGGTCTGATCTTAATTTTATCTGTTGGGTTTACTTTGTTCATGCTAGATATACTATATTAAATTAGTCCATTTATATTCTGTGTCAAACCATTACAGAACTTGATTGTAATTTTTATTGGAAAATACTCTTCGTTTGAACTGAACTTAGAAGAGTATAACTATGCTAGAAATTTTCATGACCTTTGAGGCATTGTGTATGTAAACCCCTAGTGTTGTACGAATTTGCAGCAGAGCTTTGGGGATTTTTGTTGAATATCGAGGGTATATGTGATACGGGTAAAAGCATGTTAATGTGTCTCATTATATGGCAAAAGCAAAAAAGTACTCAAATGAAAAAAGATAAAAAAAAAAAATGAATATAAAAATATCAATTAAATGAGTTGAGTTTCGTACTTGGTAATTATAAAAAATAAATGCTAAATTTGTAACGAAGCTAACTGACAATAAATTTTGGTAAAAGCTATAGTGAACCTATTTAATGGGTTCAGAAAATATAAATAATGTTATAAAATGTAAATACTAAATTTGTAAATATGTCAACTAATAGTAAATATTGGTAAAAACTATGGTTAATCACTCACAAAATATAAATAACTTTTTTAAATATGCAGGTTTAAATATGTAAAGTTAAATGAAATGCTAAAACTCTTTAAAAATATATATATAAATAGAATTAGAATTTCTAAAAAAATAATTTTATATATTATATTTTGAATAATATAAAATATTTTATTATAATCATATTTAAAAAATTTATTATAAAAAATTTAAAATATATTTTAAAAATTTTCAAAAAATAATTTTAAGATTTTGTTATATTGTTATATGTTATTTTCAAATTTGTATTAAAAAAAATTGATTTTATAAACTTGAAAGGATAGTTTCTTGGGTCGCAGTTTTATATATACAAAAATATTATCATTTTTACTAGTATTTTAATAATAATTAAAAAATATGCTTACCTTTAATTTTTAAATTTGTTTAGCAATCTTTAGAATTTTTACAACACATCTCTTAAACAAATTGGAATTAAAAAACATAAATCAATAGAGAAATGTGGGGTTGCAGTTTTGTCACCACTTCAAAATTTATGTAAAATATTAATGAATATCTTTTAAAGAAAATAAATAAATTAGATAAAAAATATATATTAAATTTTAGAAAAAATATGACATGAAATTGAATTTAAATTGACATGTTTTGTCTTCTTTTACAACCACCTAATTCTTGATGATTTTGTAAATTTAAGAGTAAACATTCCAACTCCATTTATTTTTATAAAACTTCTTTGGCACAAAAAGGGAAAGAGTGATACACATTAAAGTTTTGGTACTAATACATGATTTTTCATGATTTTTCCTTCAGTTGTTATATCAGTTATGTCACTCTATTTCTCTTTGTTTGAAATGTTGTCTGCATGTATACATATTTAGTGTAATGAGTGTTCATGGTTTAATTTAAGAAACCAAGGTACATGGTTGTGGATGGGTTCTTTACAAACTCGTCCACGGCTACAAACCCTAGGTATATGAAGAGCCTATAAAGAAATCATATATTCCACTGAAAATATATGAAATAGTTTGTTGAGTTAAATTCTTTCTTGAGTTACGGAAATTCCTGTGTATGACAGAGGTCTGATATTTTAGAACAATGTGCTGCGACATGATATGTTTACATTATATCTTGAAATTATTTATTTTTAGTAGAAAGATGATAAGCATTGATTTTTACAGTTCATATACTTATATATTTCTAGATTAAATCAACATTCATCTATAATGTTATTTTTCTCACTAGCTAAGCATTGATTGTTAACTGACAGTTATACCATCCCCGAGATCTGTATCAGTATCCTTTGGGAAACATGCGTTGTCTCCTTGGGAAAGTACCCACCTACAGTAAGTAGATCATTCATTATAGACACATTATTTCAGTTCACAATAAACATTCAACAACTCTACTGATAATAGTTATCATGATAGTATCACTTATCTATATTTTGTTATGTATATGTTAAATAATCAAGAGATCTCTCCACCCAACCTTGGAACCAGAAATTACATTCAAGTTCCCCCTCTGAGCCCTTCCACTTCTGCCAAAATGGAACAGTTGGGTACCCTAGGCATCAGGACTCTATCCAACCTCAAGTCACGTACCCCATAGCTTGTTCCCTCAACCTTCCTTCCCACTTGTTATATCTACTAGCTCAAGGAAGAATATAGCATAGTCCTCGTCTTCCCAACCCCTCAAGGGTTCTACCCTCTTTTCCCTTTAAGGAAACAAAACAAACACTGAAAGAGTAGTAGTAGTTCTAACTATACTTAGAAGTTTGTTTAACTGTTTTTATTTGATTCTTTTAACAATCTAGTCCAAAGTCTTTTAAATTAAAATTAACAGTATTTGTTCTAACTATTTTAAGCCCAATAGTTTTAACAGTTAAATAACATAAATGAAATTAAACTTGATAAAAAGAACAACTCATGAAGTCTTGTTGTGTGTTACAACTCCCTCCCCTCGAGAGGAACACCATCCCAGGTGTTCTTTCTCTACGCAAATAGTGCAAGATAAGCTTTTTGCATGGCCTCCTCTTCTCCCCAAGTAGCCTCATCCAGGCCAAAGTGCTTCCACTTGACTTTAGCCTGGATGATGGATCACCTCCCGAAGGTGGTTTCTCTCTGATCAACGATACGAAGATGCTCTGCCAGAAATTCTTCATTGGGTTCTACCTGCATATTCATATTATGTTGTCAGAATGTTTCAAAACATTAATCTTTTAATCAAATTTCTTTCTATTTATAATTACCTGAATACTCTCATAGTTAATAATGTGTCGAGGGTTGTAAATATTTTTTTTTAACAATGACACATGAAAGATGTTGTGTACTCGGATATGGCCTGGAAGTGCTAATTTATATGCCACAAGCCCAATCCGTTCTAAAAATTGGAAAGGCCCATAATACTATGGTGCCAATTTTACACAACCTTTCCACTGCAAGGTGCTCTTCTGAGGTTTCACCTTTAGGTACACATGATCACCCATCTGGAAGTCTTTATGGGTTCTCTTCCTGTCTGCATACACTTTTTTCCTATATTGTGCCACCTTTAAGTTCTAGCTAACTTTGTTAACGGTAGCCTCCATTTTCTGCTAGCATGTTGGGACATAATGTTAATTTATTTTCCAGACTATTCCAATCCGTGGGTACCCAAAAATTTCTCCCGTAGGGTACCTCGAAGGGACTCATACCCAAAGATTCGTGACACCCATTGTTGTAGGAAAATTCCACCAAGTGGAGATAATCTTCCCATTTTTGTGGTTGTTTCATTACAAACATGTGCGACATATCCTCTAGAATGTGATTAACTTGCTCTATCGACCATCTGTTTGCGCATGATAAGAAATACTAAAATGGATTTGGGTCCCTAGTCCTCCAAAGAGAGTATTCCTAAAAGCAGATGTAAAATTTACATCCCTATCAGAGATCACCACTTGGGGTATCCCGTGTAGACAAAAGATTTCTCTCATAAATATGTCTGCAATCTCCACTGTTTTGTAAGTGGATTTTACAGGGATGAAATGAGCAGTATTTTTCAGTTTGTCTACAACTACAATGATTGATTCATGCTGCTTTCTGGTATGAGGTAACCCCGTAATGAAGTCTAGAGTCTACCATTTCAATTCTTGAATGGGTAGTGGTTGCAACAAACCCCCAATATGTTGATGTTCTGCTTTCACCATTTGGCACTCTAAGCACTTAGATAAATATTCAGCCTCATCATTTCATAAACTGGGCTAGAAATAACTTTTCTTTAAGGCAGAATACAAATTCTGGTATCCTAGGTGGGAAAAATAAGGTTTCCTATGAAACTCATCTAGTAACATCTGCTTCACAGAAATATGGTTAGGAATGTATATTCAATTTCTTAATGTTAACATGTTATCAGAATTGATTGCATACTCACATTGCTTCCCTCTTACTTGGGATTTCGAAGCTTGCTTCCATAAAAATGCATATTCCAGATACTTGAGGGAAGCTTCTTGGATGGCTCCTGGTAGGTTAGATTGTGAATGACTGAAGTGTACTTCATAGATGCAATGTAATTTTCTGCTTAAAGAATCAGCTACCTAGTTTTCTTTTCCCTTGATGTGTTTTAAGTCAAAATCATATTCACCCCGGAATGTTGTCCATTTGGCCTGGCGTGCATTTAGATTAGATTGATTAAAGAAATTTGTCAAACTCCTATGGTTAGTTAACAACAAAAAATTCATTCCCAGAAGGTAGTGCTACCACATCTTTGATGCATGCACTACCGCAATCAACTCCAAATCATAGGTAGAGTAACATTGTTTATAATCTTTCAGTTTTCGTGACTCATAAGAAATAACTTTTCTTGCCTGAGTTAATACTCTAGCGATGCCTTCTTTACATGCATTGGTACATTCTACAAAGGATTTTTCCGGATTTGCTACCTTTAATACCAGAGTGGCTGTGAGCAGTTGTTTTAGTTTTTCAAAGCTTTGTTGGCATTCTATTATCCAACGAAAATCTCATCCCTCTTTCTGAAGTGAAGTCCTTGGGAAGGAAATTTTTGAAAAGTCCTTTATAGATCAGCGGTAATAGCATGCCAAGCCTAATAAGGATCTTATGTCGGCCACTTTTTTTGGTGCACTCCATTCCATGATAGTTTTGATTTTCTCTAGATCCACTGCTATCCCTTCTGCTGATATAGCATGGCCTAGGTACTAAATTTGATCTTTGTAAAAATCGCATTTTCAAAACTTTGCATACAGTTGATTTTCTAGCAAAATTTGCAATACTGTTCTCAAGTGTTGTTTGTGATCCACTTGATTTTTAGAGTATATTAGGATATCATTGATGAAAATCAATACAAACTTAACCAGAAAGGGCCGGAAAAGGCTGTGCATTAGGCTCATGAACGTGGTTGGTGCATTGATAATGCCAAAAGGAAGTACCACAAACTCGTTATGTCCGTAACGAGTTCGAAATGCGTTTTTACAGATGTCTTCATCCTTTATTTGATTTGATGGTACCCAGACCTTAAGTCATTTTTGAGAACACACTAGCTCCTTGCACTTGGTCGAATAAGTCATCAATGTGAGGTAGCAGGTATTTGTTCTTTATGGTCAGCTTATTCAGTTAACGATAATTAATGCATAATCATAGGGTTCCGTCCTTCTTACGTACAACTAGTACTAGGGCTCCCGAAGGAGACACACTTGGGTGTATGTATCCTTTATCTAACAGCTCCTGCAGCTGCATTTTAAGTTCAGTCAATTCTGGAACACTCATACAATAAGGGGTTTTTGAAATAGGGTCTGCTCCAACCATTAATTCGATTGTAAAATCAATGTCTCGCCTTGGGGGAAATCGTGGAATAGATTTAGGAAATACTTCTAAGAAATCCTGAATTATGGGAATATTCTCTACAAAGGTCATTTTATTTTTACCGTTGTTGTACCCTACCTGAACAACATAAATATAGCACCCTTTTCTTACACACCTTCCAAGTTGCTTGGCTGTGATAGGGCACACCTTCACATTCTTATTAATTCCTTGAATTTCCTTCCACTGTCCTGATTTTGTAAGATAACTTATGGAGTTTTATTTGCAATCTACCAGGGACTAGCTACCTTCTAACTAGTCCATCCCTATTAATATATCATATGAGCCTAGGGGAAGAATATTCAGATTGACTTGAATAGGCTATCCTCAAACTATTGTAGGACAATTTTCTATTCTGGCTGACACCTTTCTTTTGGTACCAGTAGCTAATTGAACTAGCCTCGATTGTTTGTATTTACTGCTTTGCAGTTGACATCTTTCTACCACATTAGGACTAATATAACTTAGGCTAGAACTTGGATCAAATAAAATAGAAACAGATTGGCCAACGATCATACCTTTGCATTCAATCATAGTGGGCTGATATTCCACCTTATGATCATCCAATGCCGCATTAATCCTGGGCATGCTCCTTGTGATATCCCCTACCATAGAGGCTTCTTGCATGTTAGAAAGTTTCTTAGTCCGAGCCTTCTGTGGGCTGTTTTTGTAATAATGTGCCTCTCTGCATCCCCAACATTGTAGTGGCAGTTTTGCTAGCTGTTTAGTAACACTTCTACTAATCCCTTCAGGTTGTCTATTCTCGGTGAAGGTCTTAGTTCTAGGTGGGTTTCTTGCAAACTTTCGAAAGGTCCTCCGTTGATTATTTCTACCGTGCATGTTTTTTCTAATATCTGTTTGGTGGAAAATTCCTCATTTTCTTAGCAACAACTCCTTTAGATCCTTAATTTTTCTGCTTCATTTGCTAATAATAGATGCGAGCCTTCTAGACTGCATCGTCCATGGTTTTAGGATAGTCAAATTCTAATTTCTGCTTCATGAAGTTAGGAAAACTACTAGTAAACCATTGGATCTTATCTTTTTCTTCTTGCTTGTATGGGACGTAACGCAACAGAGAAGTAAAGTGTGCTACATTTTCATCAATGGTTAAGGTTCCCAATCTTAATTCATGGAACTCATTTTCATTTTCATCATAATAATGTTTTGTTAAATACTTGTCCTTAAGGTGTTTATGGAATTCTTGCCATGTTACTTGTTCTTCATCAATCTTCCTTACAGTGTTAATTTCTTCCCACCAGAGGATGGGTTTTCCTCGTAATTGGTAAACTTCCAACCTTGCTTTAAGTCTTTCTATGTATTCATAGATCTGGATGTATCTACCCATGTTTGTTAGCAAATCTTCCGCTGCTTCTTCTGACTCTCCCTCGAACAATGTTGCTTGGATTTTTTTGAGCTCACCTTGTAATTCTATCTTTGTTCCTTTTGGTTTTCTTTGGTCGAAAGAGTTATCCAAACTCCATTCATCTTCTTCTTTGTGACCCTCTACGAATTTTTCATGATCTTCCTCGTTATGAGCAGTTGGGGTCTTTTCCTTATTTTCCATACTGGGATCTGAACCTCTCTGATTTTGCCAATCTGACAAATTTTTAAGAATCTTTTCCTTCTCCTGTTTTAATCGCTCGTTGTCTGTTCTGAGGTTCATCATTTTTGCTCGAAGCTTATGTACTGTGTCGAGTAATGTAGCGTTAGCCTGTCTCAATTCTTCTCCTAATTACACCAATAGTATATGTTTCTTTCTAGCAGTTGAAAGATTGTCCTTCATCGTGTCCGATGAACCGCACTCGCTGTTTGAAATGTTCGAAAAATGAATTTTGATGTGATTATCACCGAAAACCTTTGTTGGTACCATTCCATTACCATCTTTTTCTTCTAGAAAGACCATCATTTGTCCACTTTTTTCCTCCATAGACCCCTTATATCCATCGAAATTGATTAATTAATAGCATTATAGCTGTTAGTTTACATTAAAGTTAATTTATGAATTTTTATGTTAGAAATTAGGACTTTTCAATAAAAAGATTAAAGGAAGTCATAACATCCTGTAAATGGTTTATCATCTGACACGTGGCATGACAGGCAAGCCAAAGCAATGGATAGGAACGAGACCTGGAATGTACATGCATGGTGAAAAATCGATTCTACAGCAAATGAAAAGCTCCTGGTTATGCAGTCCACGCTGGTCAAACCCCAGCCTTTTGGTTACAAAGGCAGTAAAAGCCATGGTTTCCCAAACCAGTTTCGTTTTGTTTTTTTTTGGAAATTGTTTTAGATTAGAAATGACCAAAAATCATTCCATTCTAAAAGTAGAAATATCTGCTTAATGAATGTACATTCGATTCAGATAGGGACAAGCAGATAAAGACCACGTATTATTTTGTTTTCAAGAACAATTATGATTATTATCTTTGTGCATCGTTTGAGAAAAGAACTCTTGTATGTGATTGCAATCGTCAGCACTTAAATATAGTCATGGTTCTACTCCAGTAGTGTTTATGTGTTAATACTCTCATTGCTTGAGTTTACTTCAGTGTACCATTGAAACATGGACGGGCCCTACATGGATTGGTATACTGTTAATTTCGTTTCCTTAGCAGTTTTTGAATTTGAATAGAACGCATAGTGTTTAGTGTTATTTCCATGTTTATGACTTTGTCGATTTGATTGGAAATTGTCACAAATGGCATTTATGGTGATAGCTTGAAGATTTTATTGTTAGATCATTGAACCATATCTTGTAAGACATTTGATCCATCATTATATTTTAAAGCATCTCCATAGACTCCGTTTTCATGCATTTAAACTTTAGTGTGCTTTTGATTTTTCATGAATGCTTAAGTGTTAACTAGACAGAGTTTTTGTGCATAGCATCCTTGTAAGAGGATTAAAATCTCAGTCTAGCAATACGTTGTATCCTTAGGACAGTTACATAAGTTAGGTGATCTGAGTGTTAAGGTGAGAGGAAACATATCTTAACCTTCTGTAAAGGAGTATTGTAGCCTATCACAATAAACACTTAGTTAGGAATCCTTTATGTCTATAGACTTTAGACACATGCCTCGAAGTTTACTTACCCTGGTTGATAATAAATCTAGTCTAATCTAGCACACTAAATTGGCCACTACATTTTGGCGCCATTGCCGGGGAGGCATAGTTAGAGGATTTCGAAAAAAATCAAAATATAAAAAAAAATAAAATAAACAAAAACAAACAAAAACATAGATTTAATTTTGATTGTCACTTTAGAAGTCATGTTTTCTTATGCCTAGATCTAGAGATAATAGAGGTGGATTCACAAAAACCCCCCGTCCAAAAACTAACATATCACCAAGAGCAGACCCTTTGGGAAAAACTGAACACACAACACCAGCTAAGGAAACCACCATACAAAAATTAGAGGATAAACAGAAATCAGGGCAAAGACTCACACTCATCGATAGGAAAATTCTATTAGCACACAAATCACAGAAGAAAAATTTCCATGAATCCTCAGAAAGTAGCATTGTAATTCAACAATCTTTCCTTGAACTTCTCTTTGAAACAAGTGATACTGAACAAGAAATTAAATCAACAGAGGAACCTATCACAATGGTTGAAGAAGGACATGGATCAGAAAGAGGACCACCAAATCAAGGTCAAGAGGAAGAGTCAACCTTTAAATTTTCTATCCAAGAACCAGAAGAGGATGACGAAATAAAAATGAAAAACATACCTCCATCTGTGCTACCAAATTTTTGTGGCATGGCTTCAGAAGACCTAGATTCATTCTTGTTTGAGTTTGACATTGTATGTCAAACATATGGTTACACAGATGATGCCCATAGGCTTAGAGTCTTCCCAGCAACATTAAAAGCATCAACATTAAGATGGTTCATGGGGCTTGGTGAACATGCTATAACTGATCGGGATGGCATGAGAAGAATATTCCTAAAGAAATACCAACCTTATTGTAGATCGAAAGATTCCAAAGATGATATCTTTAGGATGAACCAACAAGAGGATGAAAATTTATTGGAGTACTTAGAGCGGTTTGTTTACAATTTACAAAAATCAAAACACAAAACCATGCCTCTTGATCTGATTCGAACAATATTTTTGAAGGGCATTTGAGAGGAATACTTAGATGATCTTAATTTGATGGGAAAAGGTGATATTTCCACTTTACCTTTTGAAGAAATTGCTGAGTTATGTGAAAAGTATTCTAGGAGAAAAGCCAAAATTGGAAAAAGAACCATATCATCCAAAGCCACAAAATCTGCTTCAGCGAGTGTCACAAGAGCTAAAATAGGAAACTTGTTAGAAGAATTCAAAATAGATCTATTGAGTACCTTAGGAACTAAAATTGACACTCTCAAAGCTAAGAAAAGACAATAAGACGAAGATCAAATGATGGCTATCTTTTGTCCAAAACGCCGGAAGAAACATTCCTTAAAAGACTGCCCATTAGAAAACATTCAAGTTTGTGCCTTTTGTACTGAAAATCATGATATATTTAATTGCTCTAAAGTCAAGGTCTTGCAGAATTGTAATGTGGCAGCTAACAAAGATATGGAAAATGTGTATTTCTTGGGCACAAAGAGACCATGGCAGCGAAAACCTGCACCTCAAGGTATGTTCCTGTTGAAGCCCCGAAAATCGGGTCGACAACAAGGGGGATACCCACCCGGTCCGGACCTTGGTTGGTAGCTCCTTATCCGTTTGGTATAGCGGGTCCGACTGGGGATAATGGGACCAGTTTCCCAATTTAAGGGTGTGTGTGTGTGCAGAGTTGGATGGTGCTGATCTAAGAGTACTTAAAGCTAATTTAATTCAAACTTTTAAACTAACTCTATGCTATTGTAATCTAATGAGAAACAACACATCTAATCTACGCTAACCCGGGGTGTATTTCTTCTATTATGCGATCTAAGGAGATTTCAAACAATAACTGGTAATAAAGATCATTCAGCTATCATAAGAATAGAAATCAATTAAGATAAACCACTTTGCATAAAAAGTTAGGCAAAACAGTTGTGAGCAGCATATCACATAATAAGTTATTCATATATCAAACATAAATAAATGACTCCACCGTACAAAAGTTCCAAATGGTAACTCACACATTCATGCAGTAACATATAAACAACTAAAAGTTGTATATCACTTTAAGAATATAAACAGAAACGGTCAAGAGATAAAAGTACCATTTATGACTAGTTCCACTCATAAGCTTCAAGCAACCATGATTTATCTCTCCTTGCTCTAACATCTACTAAGAATACAGAAGTGCAACATCAGTAGCAGATATCAAATGCAAACATTAATAAACCTTGATCCATCCATTCATCAAAACCCCCTCCGAGGGTGCAAAAGTGCATGTTCTGAGGACAAGTTTTTTGACAAATTTCTGGACCCTTCTCCAAATGCCTGAGAAGGGTTTAAATACTGCTAACTAATTAACTTAATTACATAAATTTAGGATACGGTTTTAAATGACCGCCCTTCTGCTAAAGCAAAACTATTTCTAAAAATTGAATCTAATTCCTAACCATTTATGTATTTGCTCCTTAGTGCTGCAAGCATGCAACATTCGCCTGGGAAGAGTTGGCTGGTCACCTTCTGCTTTCGTTTGAGCTGCAAAAATAGAAATAACATGCATTGGCACCACTTTCTGGTAAACTAGAAGATATTTTCAAGAATCTTCCTCTGGCTGGGTGTATTTACTGCGTGTATACTTGGTAATAACCCAAATTTCTCTCAAACTGATTCTGCTTTTGCTATTTCGGTTTCCGGCCTTGCGAATGACTGAACAAGTTAGGGACTTTGCTCTCTGAACAATTTTCTTAGCGATGCGCAATTAGCGCTAGGCGCTAATCGCGCATCGAAAACTGCCTCCGTTCTTTGTTCCGGGCTTTTCTGGTGCGTTTTCCTTCTTTAGCGCCTTTTTTTCCTTTACCGGGCATAAGCTTCAGGATCTTTTGTAAACATGCTGCTTTTGTGTGCTTTTGACTCTGAGCATTGGATGGCCTATTGACATTAGCATCTGTTGAGTGATACTCTAGAATTTGTGGTCCTGTTGCATGCGGCATTCGTTTATGAAGGCATCTCTTCTCTGTTCTCCGAGCATTGACGCTTTCCGCTTTTCCTTAGATGTTTCCTGCACATTGCTTCATGTTATTTCCTGTCTTACAGTTTATGCAAAGGAAAAGAGTAATGATAATAAATATTGACATGAAAGCTTTAAGCTCTTATGAATGTATAAAATCATGACACCCATAGCGAACTGACTCTTCGAAAAACACAAAACTGTCCTTCTTGAATACTTTGGCATACATTCATTAATTTCTTTTAAGGCGCGCGCCCAATTTTGGTTTACGGACAACTTTCCTTGAATAATGCGCCGAGGAAAATTTGCGATGGGTGATTTCTGTGACTCACATCGCAGTATCGCGGATCGCGTCGTCAAGATGTGTCATCGCAGAAATTCATGATCGCATTTATCGCAAATCGCATTCATCGCAGATCGCAGCATCGCGGCATCGCAGATCGCGCTTAGTCATTCAATCATTGTGTGCTTCTTACGCGATGTTGCGATATGCGACGTCGCATATCGGCCGTTGGAGATTTCTTAAGATTTTTCATTTAAGAGCGCTTCATAATGTATGCGATGCGATGAATTTCGCGTCGCTTCTTCGCAGTTTATTACGCTCATAAGAAAATGTTTTATTCTCTTCTCGCGATGCGATACAGTTTTAAGGAGTCGAATACAAAATTTTTTATAAAATGTTTTTTGGATTTTTTTATTAAGGTCCCCATTTGCTTGGTGTTATTGCTAATACCAAACAAAGAGGGGGGTTGTTGGTGGCCACAACAATGGCGATTCATTGGGAAGAACCAGTTATCTCTACTTTTCTATTGAATTTTAACTTCCAAAGCAGAAAAATTTTCATAAGTCTAAATTTTGTTATGGACAGATAGAGTACATTATGCCTTATCCTATCAATGATATTTTGTTTCAACCTTTTTCTATTCCAATTGTTTGCTTCCTCAGGCTTTGTCCTTGTATTTACATCAGCCATTACTTGGTCTTTTAAAGATAAAATAAGGTCTTCTCTGTGTGCTGGCTTTTAAAATATGCTCATTTGTCGTAGGTAGAGCCTCTGCTGCCAGCAGGCATCCATAGCCTCGACAGGGTTACCTGTTACCCAGCAATGATCCTTTATCCTGCTTAAGGCTATTTACAACTTTTCAGAGAAAAACCCATTTTGACACTTTTTTCCTTTTTTTATTCTCTAAAGAACAATGTCTTGGTTTGTTGGCCAAATTATGACACAGTCATTCACTTGATTTACACTTTTGCTGAACAAGCTGGCTCGTGATGAGACCCCTTGTCTTTTGATTGCAACAATCTTGAGTCGTTGCCCTGTTTTGGTGGACAGTATTGGCAAAGTCAGCAAGTTATAATATCTGTGATCATGATAAGCCGGCTCGTGATGAGACCTCTTATTCTTTGAGATATAGTGTTTTCTCGGATTGTTCCTCTGAATGCTGCGATTTTCTTTAGCAGGGAGGAAATCATTGTTTTTCCTTAAGAAAGCTCTGGACGACAATAATAGAGTTTGAAAACAACATTTTTACAGAGAATCTTTATTTTATTATTGATACCTTTCATTGTGCTGATATAAAACAATTTTTTGCCAAAGGTTTCTTTCATCAAATTTTTTGAAGTTGAAACTAGTATCATATCTAGGCTAAAGTTTTTTTTTAACTCTATCTGTCAATAATAAAGATCAGATTTTTCGAAAATTTTTACTATTTGTACAAGCGAAAAAAAAAATCAAAATCTGATAGAGAATTGGTGTCTTTTTCGTGAACCCCTGTAGTAACCATCTACAACTGGTTTTATTTATAAGAAAGAAAAGAAAAAACTAAAACTATCCTACAAAATAGAAGAATAATCTTCTATGGAAAATATATTTTAAGGATCTGTCCATTAACAGGCAAAGAATCCCTTCTACCTGCTAAATCCTGCAACACAAACGTTGATGGGCCTATGACTTCTACAATCTGAAAAGGACCAAGCCACATCTTCTGAAATTTTGTATGTTTGCCCTTTTCTTCATGAGCCTTATCCCATTTCAAAACTAGATCTCCCATCTGAAAATTTTTTCTGGTCATTATGCTTGAATCAAAAGAGGATTTTATTAGCGCTTGGTGATGAGCATGGGTTTTCTTAGCTTGTTCTCGTCGTTCTTCTAATTTAATTATTTCCATTTGTCTTAATTGTAAGGAGGAAGTAGATACTTCATCGATGTATTGTACTAAAGACAAGGAGGGGATCACTAAGTGAGTTGGGAGAACCACTTCCTTCCCATAAACTAAATTAAAGGGAGAAGTGTTGATTGAAGCTTTCTTCGTTATTCTATCTGCCCATAAAGCATTTACCAAAGTTTTGTGCCAATTCTTTTGGTTCTGGTCAACCATTCTTTTAATAATCCTGATTAGGTTTTTATTTGTTGACTCAGCCAATCCATTACCTTGCGGATAGTAGTTGGCCGAATATTTCAGTTTGAACCCTCTTTTAAGTGCAAACTCAGTCATTGCATTCCCAGAAAAGTATGAGACATTATCAAACATTAAAGCCGTTGGCAATCCAAACCTAGTGATTATAAATTGATCTATGAATTCAATGATGTTTTCAGAATTAGCTGTCTTGAGAGGAACTGCTTCTACCCATTTAGTAAAATAATCTGTTGCCGTGAGGATGTATCTATGCTACTTAGAAGAGTGAGGAACGATCTCACCTATTATGTCCAAGCCCCACTGACTGAATGGTTGCTCGATGTTTACCGGCTGTAGTGGCATGGATGGTTTCTTTTGTCTCCCTGTAGTAGTTTGGCAAAATTTGCATTTCCTCACGTAACTGTGTGAGTCTTTGAATAGCGTGGGCCAATAATATCCTGCACGTAAGATTTTATGTGCAGTAGCATCTCCAGCATAGTGTCCGCTTGCTGGTCAATCGTGGAGTTCCTGCAAAACCTTTTCGGCTTCAGTTTTCTCAAGACACCTAAGAAGAACAGAATCGTAATTCTTTTTAAATAGAGCATCATTTATGAGCTGATATTGTTTAGCTTTCAATCTCAGAGCTCTTTTCTTAGTGTGATCCAGGTGTGATGGAGCATACCTGTTCTTAAGATAATAAATGGTGTCAGCATATAACGATTCTGCATCGTTTAGGCTTACCTCATACATTTGTACCTCTTCAGATGAATTTTCAGGAATTTGCGATGCTCCAGCCAACATTTTGTAGAAGCCTTGACCTCTTACAATGCTTGCTGGTTTGATCTCAAGGTCGTATTCTTGTAAAGCAGTGATCCAATTTGCTCTTTTTTCACCCACATCCTTCTGTAGTAGAAGATTTCTTACCGCTGGAAACGGTACTATGACCTTAGTATGGGTTTTAAGTAAGAAAGGTATGAAATATTTGATCGCTTTGAAAAAAGCATATGCCTATTTCTCCACGTCTGAATAGTTGAGTTCAGCACCTTGTAAATTCGAGCTAAAAAATGCGATTGGAGCTTCCGCTTTCTCTTGATTTTCTTGAGTTAGAATCGCAGCATATGATTTCTCTGAGGCAAATGTGTATAAGATAAAAGATTCTGAAAAATTTGGGGTTGCTAAAGATGGAGCATTGATGATAGCTTGTTTGATCAGGTTGAATGCTTCATGCTCATCTTGACCCCATTTAAAATTTGAATTCTTTTTAATCATGGTTTGCAAAGGAGAAACAATTCGTGAAAAATCTGGGACAAATCTCTTCACAAAATTGATTTGACCAAGGAAAGATTGCATGTCTTTTTTATTATGAGGTAGGGATATTTCAGAAATTTCTTTGATTCTGTCAGGCTCAATGTGAATACCAGATTTTGACACTATGAATCCTAGAAGTTTTCCTTCACTTAATGCGAAAAAAGATTTCTTTGGGTTAAGTGAAATCCCATACCTTAAACATCGTTGAAAGATTTGTTTCAAGTCTTTGAGATGGTTGCTTCGCTTCTTGGAGTACACTGTTATATCATCCAAATAAATTACTACAGATTTATTAACTAAACCCTTGAATGCGATGTCCATGGCTCTCTGAAATGTAGCGCCGGCATTGATCAAACCAAATGGAATCTTCCGATATGCGTATGTGCCCCATTTAGTTCGGAATGTGGTTTTTAACTGATCATCGGGATGTACCAGCACTTGATTGTATCGTGAAAATCCATCCAAAAAAGACATTAGTTCTGAGCCTGCTATTGCCTGTAATATCTGCTCCATAGGTGGGAGGGGAAAATTGTCTTTTTGACAGGCTTTATTGAGATTCCGAAAATCGATGCAGATTCTAATATCTCCATTTTTCTTTCTAACGGGTACCATATTGGAGACCCATTTGGAATGTCTGACGGGGAAAATTATTCTAGCTTTTAATAACTTATTTAGCTCAGTTTTTATCTGATTTTCTAAATTGGGGTGGATTTTTCTGAGTTTCTGTTGGACAGGTTTTTCGTTGTCAATCATAGGGATAGTATGTTGAATGATAGAAGTGTCATATGTCTTCAGCTCATCGTAATTCCAGGCAAAAACATTTTTGTATTGTCTCAAAAGACGAATATATGCTAGTTTTTCTTTAGGGGCTAGGCCGTGGCCTAGATTAATGTTTTGTGGTTTATCATCGGTTCCTAGGTTTACTAATTCGTAGTTCAGAGTTGAACTGTAGAGCTTAGAATTGGTAGACCTTTTAAACCGACTTTTCAAATCGTATAAGTCTTCCAATTTAACCACCGATTTAGGTATAGCATTATCAGTGCTATCTTGTTGTATTTGTCGATCGTGATGGTCTTCGTCAATTATTTGATTAGAGTAGGATCCTTCAGAAGTGAGGAAATTTACAATATCAGGATCGTCATTGAATACTCTCCAATTTGTAATGTTGTCAGGGATGGATGGTCTAAAGATTAATTCTATTGAGAATCTATCTAGACTAAAATCTTCGGTGGGAATAAGTCTAGAGGCTACGTTAGCTAAAAGGTCTGTTCTCGCGTTTTGGAGTCTTGGGATTGACGAAATATTGAATGCTATGAAATGCTCAGTCAGATCTTGTACTAAAGATTGATAGTGTTTCAAATGACCTGATAGGCAATGTATGGTGTTACGTACCTGTTTGACGACAATCTCAGAGTCTCTGAAGACTTGAAGATACTTGACGTTCAACCCGATTGCTTTGTATAGGCCTTGCACCAAGGCCTCATATTCCGCTGTATTATTTGTGCAATCGAATTCAAGTCTGCACGTAAGCATGGTCTTATTTCTTTCTGGACTAATCAGAACGCATCCTGCTCCTGCTCCTTCGTTAGATTTAAAGCCATCAAAATATAATTTCCAAAACCAAGATGTATTTACAGGTTTATCTACAAAATTAACACACTTTGAATTATCAGTTTGGGAAAAATTTTCGACTTGGGACAAAACTGAATTTTCTAAGTAAGGTGATGTATGAGCATTGAAATTGCCGAGGAAAGAATCTACCGAGTAATTGCCTATGATACTACTGTTATATGCTATTTCTTCATTTTCTCCCTCCAATTCTGTTACTATGTACTTCTGGTGTAACTCTCGTTCAACCTTTATTTGATTCGGTTTACCATTGTAGGGTAACCACATGTGCGACCAGTCGGTTGAGAAGTATCCATGGAGTTTTTCGGACCAATCCCTGCTAAGAATCAAGCCATAGAATTCTGGGATATCAGCTACTAGAATGTCAATAACCTGACATACCTTCGGGTTGGACGACAATCTTATGGTTACTTGATTAAGTTCACCAATCACTTCGACTTGAGATCGATCAAGCTGAACTATGCGCACTATAGATTTTTGTGGTTGAACATTCAACTTGGCACATATTGATCTGGGTAAAATATTCGTTGAAGCACCAGAATCTACCAAACAATTGTGCACATTTTTATTGAAAATTTCATAACTGAGAAGAAAAGGGGGAGTGTGAGACCTTGATCTTCCTCCAATCAAGGTGATGTCATTTGGATCAATCTTATTGATCGTGTTGGTTGGAGGTCTTCCCATGTTGTGGGAAGCTACAACTGTAGGCAAAGATGTAGTAGGAACGACATGTAATTCTTTCATCATTATCTTCTATTGATGTTTCAATTTTCTCAATTCATAAAGAGTGATATTAGCCCTAGTCTTTTTCATGTCATCAATAATATTGTATTCCATTTCATCTGACACTATCAGTGTTCTTGATGGAGTTGTTTGATCTGGTTGGACTGGGCTAGATTGAGTCGCCTTAGCGGTCGTTTTCTTTGTTGCGACTTTATCTTTTGCTGTAGGGCTTGCGCCCTTCTGCTTAGGGGTAGTTTGGGGAGGATCAAGGTGATTTTTGCTTCATGTGCTAACCGGAAATGCTTCTTGATCTTCTTCTTGTGGGAGGATGAAATCCCACATTCCTTGTAGTTCCACAACTTCTTCGTCATCGGTTTGCCCTTCAGTGGTACTCTCTTCTTCTTCCTCTTCTTTGGATTCGACATTTGAGATAGTGTTGGGTGGTTTCACATCCATTGAAGGGCCTCTTTTAAAAGCTCTGTAGGGCTTTTTTGAAGAAGTTTCTGCTACTTGCTTTTTTATGTCAATCATCTCATTGGACATGGTCTTTAATACTTTTTGCAATCCTTCCAAATCGAAAGGGTCTTTTGTTTGTTTCTTCTTGGAGTCTTCCTTGAAGGTGACTTTTTTAGATTTGCGTTCCTCTATCGCAGATCTCTTTTCCAGGGCTACTACGCGTTTCTCTACTACTATCGCCTCTGTCAGGTTTTCAACTAAGGTTGTTTTATTTGCCCTATCCACGAAGATTGCTAAGTTTGATGGTAAGGCCGTAATATACCATTCACATCATACTTCTTCGCTGGGTTGGGAAGTAGTGGGAATTTTGTTGAGGATCTTATTGAACCGTAAATTGAAATCTTTGATGGGTTCTCTAGCCTCGGCTTTAAGATTGGATAGGTCATTGATTAACGTTGCCGTTGATCTGTCATCACCAAAATTGGTAAGGAATTGACTTTGAAAAATGTCCCAACTTGTGATAGACCCGGAGGGTAATGAAAAGTACCATGACCCGGCTGTTCCTTGCATTGTATAGGGAAAAAGCCGGACAACAACATCCTCATTGGTAACTCCGTTGAGATTGACAGAAAGCATGAAATTGTTAATGTGCTCTTCAGCTAGCATGCCTGCTTCTGGATTGAATTTGGGTAGCCATTTCTCAGGATGGGCCGGTATTTGGCTTAGGGGTGGAGGCATTAAAACTGCCCCAGGATTGTTCCATGGAGACTGGGCCATCGTTGAGCTGCTAGTAAATGAAAGTGCAGAGGATGATCCCTGAGGCTGGGAAGATGAAGATATTATGATCTTAGATGATTGAATAAGAGGGGTTGTGGAAGATGGATGGGTGGTTTGGAATGAAGATGTGGGTGGCTGACTTCACGGTGAGGGAGTTGAAATGGATGATGTAGATGAAAGAGTCTCACTGTCAGACTCTTGTGGTGTTTTCCTTGCTCTTTTCCTGGTGGGGAGAGGGAATTCAGTTGGCTGGATGCCAAATTTTTCACTCTTTAATCTGGTGAGGGGATGAGCAGGATTGTACTGCGAAGTCACGCTGCTTTGAGATTTATCAGATCTCTGTGTAGAAATAGAAAATCCCTGGAGTTTGCGAATCAGAGTTTGAACTTCAAGGGGTTCAATGGTAGATTGGTTTGAAATATTAGGGTATGTAGCAGCGGTTAATACTCAAGCGACTTCTGACTCTGGATTTAAACGTACTGGGGAAGTCGGGGAAGTTGATGAGGGTGATTTACTCTCATAATGGTATTTAGATTTTGATATAGGTGCCATTCATAGTTCGAGCCCTCCTTCTAGCGCCAAATATGTTGAAGCCCCGAAAATCGGGTCGACAACAAGGGGGATACCCACCCGGTCCGGACCTTGGTTGGCAGCTCCTTATCCGTTTGGTATAGCGGGTCCAACTGTGGATAATGGGACCAGTTTCCCAATTTAAGGGTGTGTGTGTGTGCAGAGTTGGATGATGCTGATCTAAGAGTACTTAGAGCTAATTTAATTCAAACTTTTAAACTAACTCTATGCTATTGTAATCTAATGAGAAACAACACATCTAATCTACGCTAACCCGGGGTGTATTTCTTCTATTATGCAATCTAAAGAGATTTCAAACAATAACTGGTAATAAAGATCATTCAGCTATCATAAGAATAGAAATCTATTAAGATAAACCACTTAGCATAAAAAGTTAGGCAAAACAGTTGTGAACAGCATATCGCATAATAAGTTATTCATATATCAAACATAAATAAATGACTCCACCGTACAAAAGTGCCAAATGGTAACTCACACATTCATGCAGTAACATATAAACAACTAAAAAATGTATATCACTTTAAGAATATAAATAGAAACGGTCAAGAGATAAAAGTACCATTTATGACTGGTTCCACTCATAAGCTTCAAGCAACAGTGATTTATCTCCCCTTGCTCTAACATCTACTAAGAGTACAGAAGTGCAACATCAGTAGCAGATATCAAATGCAAACATTAATAAACCTTGAACCATCCATTCATCAAAACCCCCTCCGAGGGTGCAAAAGTGCATGTTCTAAGGACAAGTTTTTTGACAAATTTCTGGACCCTTCTCCAAATGCCTGAGAAGGGTTTAAATATTGCTAACTAATTAACTTAATTACATAAATTTAGGATACGGTTTTAAATGACTGCCCTTCTGCTAAAGCAAAACTATTTCTAAAAATTGAATCTAATTCTGAACCATTTCTGTATTTGATCCTTAGTGCTGCAAGCATGCAACATTCGCCTGGGAAGAGTCGGCTGGTCGCCTTCTGCTTTCGTTTGAGCTGCGAAAATAGAAATAACACACGCTGGCACCACTTTTTGGTAAACTAGAAGATATTTTCGAGAATCTTCCTCTGGTTGGGTGTATTCACTCCGTGTATACTTGGTAATAACCCAAATTTCTCTCAAACTGATTCTGCTTTTGCTATTTCGGTTTCCGGCCTTGCGAATGACTGAACAAGTTAGGGACTTTGCTCTCTGAACAATTTTCTTAGCGATGCGCGATTAGCGCCTAGCGCTAATCGCGCATCGAAAACTGCCTCCGTTCTTTGTTCCGGGATTTTCTGGTGCGTTTTCCTTCTTTAGCGCCTTTTTTTTCCTTTACCGGGCATAAGCTTCAGGATCTTTTGTAAACATGTTGCTTTTGTGCGCTTTTGACTCTTAGCGTTGGATGGCCTATTGACATCAACATCTGTTGAGTGATACTTTGGAATCTGTGGTCCTGTTGCATGCGGCATCCGTTTATGAAGGCATCTCTTCTCTGTTCTCCGAGCATTGACTCTTTCCCCTTTTCCTTAGATGTTTCCTGCACATTGCTTCATGTTATTTCCCGTCTTACAGTTTACGCAAAGGAAAAGAGTAATGATAATAAAGATTGACATGAAAGCTTTAAGCTCTTATGAATGTATAAAATCATGACACCCATAGCGAACTGACTCTTCAAAAAACAAAAAACTGTCCTTCTTGAATACTTTGGCATACATTCATTAATTTCTTTTAAGGCGCGCGCCGAATTTTGGTTTACGAACAGCTTTCCTTGAATACTGCGCCGAGGAAAATTTGCGATGGGTGATTTCTGCGACTCGCATCGCAGCATCGCGGATCACGTCGTCAAGATGTGTCATCGCAGAAATTCATGATCGCATTTATCGCAAATTGCATTCATCGCAGATCGCAGCATCGCGGCATCACAGATCACGCTTAGTCATTCAATCATTGTGTGCTGCTTACGCGATGTTGCGATATGCGACGTCGCATATCGGCCGTTGGAGATTTCTTAAGATTTTTCATTTAGGAGCGCTTCATAATGTATGTGATGCGATGAATTTCGCGTCACTTCTTCGCAGTTTATTACGCTCATAAGAAAATGTTTCATTCTCTTCTTGCGATGCGATACAATTTTAAGGAGTCGAATACAAAAATTTTTATACAATGTTTTTTGGATTTTTTTATTAAGGGTACCCATTTGCTTGGTGTTATTGCTAATACCAAACAAAGAGGGGGGTTGTTGGTGGCCACAACAGTTCCCAAACCAGAATTTGCAATTTCCTGCACATGATCAAATGTATGCTCGGAATTCGTGGAATGTACCCATGCCATGGCAGCAGCAAAATTACCCACAACAACAATGGAGACCATCTTAGCAATACTCTCAACAATATCAACCATACCCTCAACCATACCAACCATATTCATAGCCATATCAATAATACCATCAGCCATATTCGCCATATCCTCAATCATATCAGCAATATCCTCAGCAGCAAGTTGTTTACCCACATCAACCCCAACCCACTCAACAAGCATTACCTGCTCCTCCACCAATAAATCCACCACAATTACAACTTCCATCTAACCCACAACCTCCTAGACCTACTCAAATCCCTGCTCAACCTATACCAAATCCAAATAATAGAGCAAAGAGACTAGCTTATAATGTAGATGAGGGACCATCATATCCCACATTACCTTTGCAAAATATCAATTTGAGGTCTGGTAAGATACTTCGCAAAGAATCTCCAATAGCTGATAAAAAAGAAGAAAATGAAGAAAATGAAAATGAAACACCAATTCAAAGGAAACCAAATGATGACATCAAACATAAACAAATGCAACCGTTGCATCCACCACCTTTTCTAGACCGATTGGTCCAAACAAAACTTCCCATGTCTATACCACAGTTTGATGTTTTAGATGAGCTAAAGAATGTCTATATAAAAATTCCACTACTACAAGCCATAAAAGACATTCCCATATATACTAAAGCCGTCAAAGAACTGTGCCTTAAGAAGCCTACTAGGAAAAGAGTTGATCCATAAACCATTCATGTTATCGGACATTTAGCTGGCCTTATGACAAACACCATCTCAATGGAAAAGTATGTTGATCTTGGTATTCTCAGAGTCACTACAATCATTAACAACATACATATTCCAAACACCTTAATTGATCTTGGGGCCGCAATAAATGTGATGACTCTTGAAACCATGAAAACACTCTAGCTCACAAACTTGCAGCACACAACAATTGTTCTAGAACTCGCTGATAGGTCTAAAGTGATTCCTGAAGGTATTTTGGAGGAAATAATTGTTTCACTGGACTCTTGGGAGTATCCAGTGGACTTTTTAGTAGTTCAGCCAAAATCCAATTTAGGAGGACACCCTATCATCCTTGGTAGACCATGGTTAGCAACTGCTGATGCATTCATAGGATGTAGATCGGGTAATATGATCATTTCACGAGGAACTGAAAGAAAACAACTCACCCTTTACCCATCAGCACAATCACCAGTAGTAGCACACAATCTATGGCTTAACGATAAATACAATGACAAGGAAGAAGTTCAATCTGTTTTCAGCATTAATCAAATCTATGATTTTCAAGAACATAATAATGATGATTTGGTAGAATTGTTCCTTTCTCAACTTGATGTTTCCGAAGAATTGAGAAATGACCAATACCATGCTGCAGATGAACTTTTGGCATAGAATTTTCAAGAAATATGCACCATTCAATCTCTGTGAACAACATTTCAAAACATTTTCCCCATTCAATCTATCACAAACACACAGAGTAAGACCATAGAGATTATTCCAGGAAAAACATTAAATATTAGCACTCACCTAGACTCATCTCAGGAGGAAAAATTGATTCAATTATTGAGAAAATACCATAAAGCATTTGCTTGGGACTACACCGATATGCACGGAATCCACCCTGAAACATGCACTCACCATATTTATACAGATAGTAATATCAAACCAGTGAGGCAACCGTAGAGAATAATGAATCCCATGCTTCAGGATATTGTTAGAGATGAATTACAAAAACTATTGAAAGTCAACTTTATTTATCCTATCTCTGATAGTCAGTGGGTATCCCCATTGGTAGTAGTGCCCAAGAAAAATGGCAAGTGGCTGATTTGTGTTGATTACCAACAATTGAACAAAGCAACGCTCAAAGATTATTTCCCACTACCATTTATTGACCAAGTGCTAGACACATTAGCTAGGAAATCATCATTCTCTTTTCTTGATGGTTTCAGTGGCTATAACTAGATCAGGATAGCCTTAGAGGACCAAGATAAAACCACTTTTACTTGTCCCTAGGGCACTTATGCTTATAATGTTTTGCCATTTGGACTTTGCAATGCTCCATCTACATTTCAGAGAGCTGTATTAGCTATTTTTGCTGATTTAGTTCATGATTGTGTTGAAGTTTACATGGATGATTTTTCAGTGTATGGTGATTCATTTGAGCATGCATTAATGAATCTTGAAAAAGTTTTGAAGAGATGTATTGAAGCTATTCTGTCCCTGAGCAACGAAAAGTGTTTTATGATGTTAAATGAAGGGATAGTATTAGGACACTAGATTTCTTCTCACGACATTAAAGTTGATCCATCAAAAATCCATATCATTGTCAATTTGCCAATACCAAAGACTCAAAAAGAGGTAAAAAGTTTTCTTGGGTATGCAAGCTATTACAGAAGGTTTATTGATCATTTTAGTAGAATAGATTTACCTTTGTTTAAGCTTCTAGCCAAAGATACACCTTTCAACTGGAATGATAATTGTCAGCAAGCATTTGAAACACTCAAAGAAAAGTTATCAACGACACCAATCTTAAAATGACCTAACTGGAACCTACCATTTCACATCTTTACAAATGCATCTGATACTGCAGTAGGTGCCTCACTAGGCCAAAAAGAGAAGTCTTTTCATTATGCCATCTATTTCATTAGCAAAAATCTAACACCTGCAGAACTAAACTACACAGTCACAGAAAAAGAAATGCTTGCAATCATACATGCTGTGAATAAATTTTGACATTATATAACTGGTTATGAGGTTTTTGTACATACTGACCATTCTGCCATTAAGTATTTAATGAATAAACCAGTAACTAATGGCAGAGTTACCAGATGGTTGTTATTATTACAGGAATTTAATATCACAGTGTTATATAGACCAGGTAAGGAGAATCAGGTGGCAGATTTTCTTTCTAGACTGCAAAATCAAGGTGATGTTGTTCCAGTTGAAGATTCTTTTCCAGATGAAAATTTATTTACAATTTCAATAGTGAATCCTTGGTATGCTGACTTGGTCAATTATTTGTCTACAGGAAGAACGCCTCCATATTTTACTCCAAAGGAAAAGAAGAGGCTAATCAAACAAAGTGCTCGATACTCATGGGTTAATGGCGATTTATTTTACACTGGTTATGATATGATTATTAGACGATGTGTATGAAATGATGAAATAAATGATATTTTAAAATCTTGGCATGATGAACCGTGTGGTGGGCATTTTGCAGCTAAACGAACAGCATTCAAGATTCTTAGTCTTGGATACTACTGGCCATCTATTTTTAAGGATTCCAAGAAGTACATGAAGAGTTGTGATAGCTGTAAAAGAATGGGTAGGCCAACAGCTACAGATGAGATGCCACTTCAGCCTCAAGTACACCTAGAGCCATTTGAAAAATGGGCTCTAGATTTCATAGGACCCATTAATCCAACTTCTAATGGTAAAAAGTACATCCTAGTATGTATTGATTATGTAACAAAATGGGCTAAAGCCAAAGCACTAGTCCGGGCAACTGAACAAACAGTGGTAAACTTCCTTTTTGAAGAAATATTTGTAAGGTATGGAGTACCAAGGGAGATAGTGACTGATCAAGGTACTCAGTTTACTTCAAAGCTAGTTAAACACATCACAAAAAAATATCAAATCAAGCATAGAAAAAGTACACCTTGCCATCCACAGGCCAATGGCCAGGTGGAATCCACAAATAAAACATTAGAAGGAATTATCACTAAGACTGTAGCAATGAACAGAAAGAATTGGGAGGAGAAGCTCAAAGATGCACTCTGGGCTTATAGAATCATGTGGAAGAATACTACAGGATTTACACCATATGAGTTTGTGTATGGCAAAGAGGTAATGCTTCCTATTGATTTTCAAATACACACTTATAAGATGGCTGTAGATTTTGGAATTGATCTTAATGAAGCACAACAAGAAAGAATTCAGCAGTTGAACCAGCTGGATGAAATGAGGCAGCAAGCATAGGAGACAACACTCCTCATGCAGAAACAAAGGAAGCAGTGGCATGATGCACATATAAAAAAGAAACCATTGAAAGAAGGAGACTGGGCTTTACTCTTTGACTCTAAATTCAGAGATCATAAAGCCAAATTTACCACATATTGGATGGGCCCATATGAAATAGTTCAAGTTTATGAGAATGGATCAGTCCAGCTTATTACCATTGATGGAGAAGGTCACCCCTTTCTTGTCAATGGCCACAGGTTGAAACTCTATCATAAGCCCATCACCAAGGAGGATTTTCTTCAAACTATATCTTAGCAAATGGAGGTTGAGATATTGTAGCCTTCAGTTGTAGTATCTCTACCTTAGTTCATTTCATTTCAATTTAGAAATTAAAAAAAAAAAAAAGGAAAAAAAAAATTAATTAAAAAAAAGAGTTTCAAAAAAATAAAAATAAATAAATAAAATAATAATAATGGGTTAGATGTGAAAACCAGACTCTGGCACACTCTAACCTAGAATTCTTACTTGAAAACGAATTCTTTGGCTGGTAAGAATTCCTTTTCTTTTTGTTTCCTGTTTGATTCATCGATTCAATAATGACTTGAGGACAAGTCAAAGCTTTAGTGGGGGAGAAGCATCAGCATTTTTGTTTTTTCTTATCTCATCTCCTCATTGTAAATTCTCAAAGAGTTTGTTTCAGCACTTCAGTATTTCAATAAAGAAGTTTTTTTTGTCTTTGTTCTAATCAGAGGGACCTGTTTAAGCACTATGCAGTGGGACCTGTTCAGAAGACCATGTTACCGGCACCAACATTAGAGGGACCTGTTCAACAAACACAAAAGGGACCTGTTAGAGATTGCTATCTCAAGTTACTTCAGCAAATCTTCAACAAAGTTTCAACAGATATTCAAAGGTTGCTCGTCACCGAGGCTCAATCAAACACCAAAGATCAAGGAAGCTGCACACATATAGTTCTTTTCCAGATTTCAAAGAAGTTGCACAAACATTCTCCAAATCTCAGAGGGACCTGTTGTATCCAAATTTATCTCAGAGGGACCTATTATGGACAACAAAGATTAGTCATATCTAAACAAGAAAGACTAGTCCTACCTATGCATGCCAACTCAACTCTTGATCAACCAATAAAAGTGTAATGTATTGTTGTAATTTTTATTTCTAACATTTAAATTCTTAGATTATTTTAGTGTTAAATGTGATTACTATGACTGCTTATGATCAATTTCAAAAATACCCACATATCCATCACCCTTGTCATATTCCTAATAACTATCATTTCCCAACACTCTAGCCTATCCCCATACTCCTCCTATGATTTTTAAATCCTCTATTATACCACCCTCCCAGCCTTGTTATTAACTCCTTATCGGCCATCAAACTTTACTATCAGTCCAACATCTCCCTATTCTGCCATGTACCAATGAGCAAGGGACACGTGGTGAACTATTGGAAAGCCAAATGTTACACGGTTTCATTCATTGTTTTTGAATCAGCTAAATTATAACATGATCGTTCGACCAAGTCGACTCATGCAAACAACTATCCGTTATTATACTCCAGTACTCTATACATGCTTACGGCATTCTCATGATGGTACTCATAGAACCCAGTACAACTACTCCTCTGTCATTGAAATATGAATACGCTTTGTTATTATTATAGTGAATTTGGTCAAGTCGGTTGTTAAAATTCCATTTCATTCTCAGTTGTAAAAAGGGCGTTCCATACTAGCAATTCAAGTGCTGTGATTTCAAAAAACAAAGGCCGAGAATAGCAAGTGCTATGAAAGGAAAGCACAGTAATTGGGCTCACAAGTTTCCACCTCCGTCATAACTCAAGGACAGTCATCCGGTCACTACTTAAGCCATTGAAGGAGCTGATCTCGAAGAACAGAGGGCGCCACCAGGTCAATTGTGTGGAGCGAAAAGCAAAGGTAACAAACCAAAATACCCTTGTTAAATTAGTAAGCATAAACGAAGAGGGTTAGAGCAGGAGTTTCTCTGTCAAAATGACTAATAGAGTAGAGCCAAACACATTTGATAGTTCTCAGTACCACAATGACTATATTGCAATTTTAAGAGAAAAACAATGGCTACCCTTCTTGGAGAAGTTTAATGGGAGCAATGAGGAAGTAACTAAACAACTTTCCTTTACATTTAATGGAGAGAAAGAATTGATAGGCAATTTCTCATTTAGGATCCCAGAAGACAACATAGCACAATCCTTGGGGATCAGCCCAGAAGGAGAAAAATACTTCAAAACAAAACAATTCAAAGAAAAATCATGGACCCAATTCATGTCCAGGTCGAGGGTTTCATATGTTAACTTGAAGAAGGGTGTCCCTAGGAGCTGGCTGATGCATCCATGGGACGAAATGGTGTATATCATTCAAAAATTTGTTACGTGTGAGGGTCGTTACAACATAGTCTATTTATACCACATCAAACTCCTATTACATTTAAAAGGGAAGTGCACCATTAGTTTACCATATTTCCTCTTGCAGAGCTTGACGAACATGTCAAAAACTATCCAAAAGAAAAAAGGTAATGAGGACAAAAGCTTGTATCATTTCGGGTTAATTAAAATTCTCATTGAATTTGAAGTGCAGAAAAAGGGAAAGACATGGAAGGAATTTTTGGTTGCCAATCAAATCAAAGATGGAGAGGATGAGCAAGAATAGCAAGAGCACTCAGGATTTATGCTTGACATTGATGAAGAGATCCCTGTGCACAAATCAAGCAATGTCCCTCCACCCAGTAGTAGTGTGAGGACGAGAAAGATGAGACAAGAGGCTGCCCAAAAAATGGAGCAAGATAAAATTTTCACTACATATACAAGAAGATCTAGGAGAGCACAAAAGACCCAGCCACAAGAAGATCAACCAGAATCAAATGCACATGAGCCGATGGACATCGAGAGCAGTGCTCACTCACAGCCTGGACCAGAAGCCGAAATGGAGGTTGAGAGCAACAATAGGCAAGGAAAAGTGTCACCACCTACAATCAAGAAACAAAGGAGGCTGGAAAAGCAAATTGAAAAGTTAAAAAAATAACTAATGGAGGCCAACATGCTGGAGAAATTCATTAAGAGAGAGAACGAAATGTTGAGAACTCAAAGTAAGAAAACCCAGCAGAAGAATGAGAAGCTTAACGAGCAAATCAAAGAGCTCAAGGCTGAACAAACTGACATTTGCAAGTGGGCAACCAAATGGTATACCTAAAATAAAGCCCTCAAGTAGAAATACAAGAGTTTGAAACATGAGCTCCACATTCAAAAAGATGCCCAAGCTAAGAAGAACATAGATGCATTGTTAAAAGTAGCAAAGGTACAGGTAGGAACAGAGTATAGAGGCAACACATCAGGATTAGCATGAGGACATGCTAAGTCATTGAGCTTGGGGGAGATGTTGGTACCATTCCATTACCATCTTTTTCTTCTAGAAACACCATCATTTGTCTACCTTTTTCCTCCATAGACCCCTTATATCCATCAAAATTGATTAATTAATAGCATTATAGTTGTTAGTTTGCATTAAAGTTAATTTATGAATTTTTATGTTAGAAATTAGAAATTTTCGATAAAATGATTACAGGAAGTCATAAAATCCTATAAATGGTTTATCATCTGACACATGGCATGACAGGCAAGCCAAAGCAATGGATAGGAACAAGACCTGGAATGTACATGCATGGTGAAAAATTGATTCTACAGCAAATCAAAAGCTCTTGGTTATGCGGTCCATGCTGGTCAAACCCCAGCCTTTTGGTTACAAAGGCAGTAAAAGCCATGGTTTCCCAAACCGGTTTCGTTTTGTTTTTTTTTGGAAATCAGTTTAGATTAGAAATGACCAAAAATCATTCCATTGTAAAAGTAGAAACATTTGCTTAATGAATGTAGGTTCGATTCAGATAGGGACAAGCAGATAAAGACTACGTATTGTTTTGTTTTGAAGAACAGTTACGATTATTATCTCTGTGCATCATTTGAGAACATAACTCTTGTATGTGATTGCAAATCTTCAGCACTTAGATATAGTCACGGTTTTACTCCAGCAGTGTTTATGCGTTAATACTCTCGTTGCTTGAGTTTACTTCAGTGTACCATTGAAACGCGGACGGGCCCTGCGTGGATTGGTATACTGTTAATTTCGTTTCCTTAGCAGTTTTTGAATTTGAATAGAATGCATAGTGTTTAGTGTTATTTCCATGTTTATGACTTTGTCGATTTGATTGGAAATTGTCACAAATGGTATTTATGGTGATAGCTTGAAGATTTTATCATTAGATCATTGAACCATATCTTGTAAGAGATTTGATCCATCATTATATTTTAAAGCATCTCCATAGACTCTGTTTTCATGCATTTAAACTTTACTGTGCTTTTGATTTTTCATGAATGCTTAAGTTTTAACTAGACAGAGCTTTTGTGCATAGCATCCTTGTAAGAGGATTAAAATCTCAATCTAGCAATACACTGTATCCTTAGGATAGTTAGATAAGTTAGGTGATATGAGTGTTAAGGTGAGAGGAAACATATATTAACCTTTTGTAAAGGAGTACTGTAGGCTATCACAATAAACACTTAGTTAGGAATCCTTTATGTCTATATACTTTAGACACATGCCTTGAAGTTACTTACCCTGGTTGATAATAAATCTAGTCTAATCTAGCACCCTAGATTGGCCACTACAACCTTCTCAATTAAGTTGATATGGTTCACAGAAGTGGAAATTCAATGATTAAAAATAGTTAAACAATAACTTTATTTTAAAATATTATTATTATTGTTATTGAAAGAATATATATATATGATGATGATGATGGTTAACATCCACTGAGACCAAACTTTGGTCTATCAGACCTAAAGAAACAAATTATTTAGTTCGATTTAAGATTTTATTCCTGTGCTAAAAAAGGTTGGAGAGAAGCCTCCCGAGCTCACTATAATTTTGACATCATAAAAAGCTAGGAAGGTTAGTATTGCAACAAATATTATGAAACAGAGTTCTAATGTGGTTGTACACATGGCACTCTAAGAGGAAGTGATTTTCATCTTTGATGTTCATATTGTCACAGAGATGGCAGATCCTTTCCATCCATGGTGTTTTAGGAACTGCCCAATGGTGCATTTCACTATGGAGCTCATGAGAGTTCGTTCTAATCTTGGCTATATTAATTTTCTTCTTTGAGCAAGTTAAAACAGAGAGATACTTTTGATCTTCTAGGGTGGGGTTGATGACCTCCTTATAATATCTTAATTTTCTTTTAGCTGCTAAATCTTTCTCACACCACATTTTTTCTTTGAACTTAGAAGTAACAATATTTTTAATCTTGTTAATGTTTTGTAATGGAACATTCTTATCAATCTCCCAATGGTTTAGCTAGGCCCTGGTGTCTTTATACCAACCTCGTTTGATCCTTAGGTCGTTTTGGCTGGAATTCAATGCTAGCTTAGGAAGTCTATTATTTCCTATGTTATTGAGTTTGTGCTTGTATAACAGAAGCCTAGTCAAAACTAGGGTCTCGATACGGGAAAGACACACTTCTATAAGGAGTATATGATAGGGTGTATTACTTTTAATTTTGAGGTTATACATCATGAAATGCTTCTAGATTTGCTCAATATTTCTCTACGATTCTCTAGAGATGCTGCAACCCCAAACCTCACATTCATATAAGATAACATGAGTGACTAAAGTTTCAAAAAGGAACTTCTTACAATCCCACATTACAAGGTTTGTCGTTTTACAATTATTTTGAAGACCAAAATAAGCTTTCCACCCCCCATTTAATATTTTTCTCAATGCTATAGTTCTAGTTATGCTTGTGATGAATATCAATTCCTAGGTACTTGTAAGACGACACTTCCTCCAAGTTACTATTGTCATACATAAAATTAGCATAAGTTTCCTTCTTGGATTTGATAATCATAACTTTTGGTTTGTTAGTGTTAACAGTCATACCTATGGTAGAGAAGAAATGCTTAAGAAGTCTAAGTTGCTTATCAAGATCACATGGGCACCTTGCCAGAAGAACAATATCGTTAGCATAGAGAAGAAGGATGATGACTATCCCAGCTAAGATCATGCTAGCACAATCTACTTCCTCTAAACAACCTTTTGGCTTGTCAATGTAGATGCCAAATAGGGTAGGGGAGAGGGGGCAACCTTGTCTAGCTCTAATATTACACTTAATATATTTTGATGACCCCACATTGCAATTTAACTTGGAAATTACATTCTCGTATAACCTTATAGCAGCAACTCTCAACTTGAAAGGAACCTTTATCTCTACTAATCTATTCCATAGGTTATTTCTATAAACCGTATCGAAAGCCTTTCTAAAATCCACAAAGCAACAAAAGAGATTTACCCCACTTTATCACAGAAATTTTTAATGGCTAAATATGTTTTGTTATAATATTATGAACTAGTTCCATATCTTACCAACATCACATGTCCAAAAAATCATTACTCATTTTATATGATACTTGTTCATATAACATTTTTAAAATTAATAATAAAAAAAGAAAAAATACATAATTAGTTTGAAAATAAATAAATCATTAATTTGTAAACTCTGTTAAAAATAGTTTATAAAATTCCATAAACTTTAAATCTTTTCCATCAACCTAATAAATATTTATAGCTAAATTAAAATTATAAAACTCCAATTCCTAAATAAAAATACCTATCTACACAATTATTAAACTAATTTTACTATGATCTATAGTTATAGATTGTCTTCAATAAAATATCTAACATTAATTAAACACAAAATGCATTCACTACTTGTAAAGCTAAATACATATCTATAATTCAACTGTATTGCTTATTATTTCCTATATGTTAGTGAAAATTTATAACAATATGACTTATATTATGTTTTCCTTGTATGGGCTTGACCTTGGTTCAAAGGTTATCTAGCTAAGCAAATCCTAGTACTACTCGACATTTCGGCAACAGTCCACGGAACACAGACTGAGGTCTCACCCGAAGCAGTATGGGAGGGTGCTAGAACCAGGTTTCCGCACCCTGGGGATGTATTGGGGATGTATGATGAGCTTCCGGCGGTCCGCGGTTTGACCTTGCTTGCACATAACTACATGCACCTACTAGTCCTTGGCAACCTGTGATGCTGCTTCCGCGTAGCCTTACTCGGGACGTGATCCATGTTATACCCAAGTTCCTTACTATTTAATCTATTATTACCCAATTACCTAACTTATCTATGTGAGACTAGCGATAATTAACAATATATCCAGTAATCATATAAGTGCGCGCGATAAACAAAATAGTGTAAATGTAAAGAATGCAATACACAAGCAAATACACAGAAATTGGAACGAACTTCTCTTTATTATTCTTCATTCAAGATTACAGACTCAACGCCACCCTATGCACTCAGCTACGGACTCTACTAGGCCTCTGTGCACTTAGCTACAGAGCCTCTTCCTACTACTATGACCCAATACACTTAGGCTCTTACTCTATGCTTGAACCATTCATATTCATCTATCTCCCCAATTAGATATCTTTACAACTTAGAGCCTCGTTCTATTTATACAATCTCATGGCCCGCGGACCATGGGTAGACCAACATGACATTACATTACATAACAATACTTAGGGCAGACAACCCTTATGACTCAACCTATACTTCATGCTCCGTGCCCGCAATTCGTCGAGCCTTACAATACATTTGACCAAAACATGGGCTTTGAGCCCCAAAACATGATGTGGGGGCATTCCATGCCCAACAGGCCCCCAACACAATCACCATGACTCATCCCGAGTCACTTTGTTAGTGCAACGATCTGGGCATGACGTTTCTCCAACTGATCCTGACGGCCTAAATGTCGGTATCTCACTAAGCTGCTGTCTATTGTACCTATTGCATTCTTGATTTTGAATCATCTGTGTCTGAATTGTGTCCTTACCTTGGTACTGACATCTATTGCGTATGTTTATAGTCCTATGCCCTTGTCTGGCTCCTCGGGTCGCAAAGACTATGCTTCGGCTGGTTAGTCATAGAGTCGACCCACCGGTGTAGGGTTTCAAGTGACTGCCATTTGCTTTTCTTGGGAAGGGTTCTCCATTTATTTTGACTAGCTAGACTGCGCGTCTGTTTGTGACCTCCTTAACCACATATCATCCCAGCTAGTGCATTCTGAATTTTCCCGAAATTTTTTCAAACTTACTGTCATACAACAACACTAAGTTGTTTACCTTGAAGGTGTGCAACCTGATATGCCGGTCATGCCACACCTTTTCATGCTGCTTTTGTACCTGCTGATGAAATCCAGCCACAGACCATTCTTTCTCGAGTTCTTCTAATTGCACGAGCCTTTCTTCTAGAGCTTCACGGTCCGTCATGCCTGTGAGTGCTGCTATTCACAGACTAGGTACGATGTATTCCATTGGCATGAAAGCTTCCATGCCATAGACTAATTTAAAAGGTGTCTATCCTATCAATTTCTTGCACATTGTCTAGGACGCTGATAATATGGCAGGTATGCACAAGTCTCAGTCATTTTGTTGCGCGTTACATACTTTGGTCAATGCAATCTCCAGTATTTTTTTGAATGCCTCAACTGCCCTATTAGCTTGTGGGTGGTATGGTGTACTTTTCTAATGATACACCTAGAACTCTTCTGTGTGCGCACTGATGGTTTTAGTCAGGAAATGTGTTCTGTGATCACACACTAAGATTTTCAAATAGCCAAATCATGTCAACACATTTTCGAACAAAAATTTTGCAGCCATAGTAGCCATGCAATCCTTGACTGGTTGCGCTTCTGCCCATCATGTCAAGTACTCTGTTGCGGCGATGATCTAGCATGCACCCATCTTTCCCTGAGGTTTGATCGGTCCCACAAAGTCAATTGCCCATTTTTCAAACAGCTATTGTATCATTTTTTGATTTAGTGGCATCTCATCCCTTCGTGATTGTTTTCTAGTCCTTTGACATATATCGCAGGTCTTATAGTACGTTTTCGAATCTTGGTGCAAGGTCAGCCACTATAACCCTGCGCGAAGAATGTTCTATGTGATCGCGCATCCTGCATAGTGTCCTCCTTCAACACCTCCATGTGCTTCTGCAAGGATTTGACTTCGTTCAAATTCAGGTACGTATCTACCCAATATCTCAGCATTGCCCATTTTGGAGAGGTGCCCCGCGATGACAGAAAAGTGCGTTGCGTGCACCACCGATTCTTCTTCTATTGGACTACGTATTTCTTTAGTGTCGTCCCTATTGTTAGAAACTGGATTATATCTTCGAAGTGTCCATCCGTGATGCACACTGCAAAGAGCTATGCATGAGGTAGTCCCTCCTCCAAATTTGTGGGTTCCTCGCCCGTCTCAATTCATGACAAGTGATTTGGTCTTGCATTTAGGAATCCCAGCTTGACAATGACCTCAAAATCATATTCTTGAAACAATAAGAGCCATCTGCATATGCGCCGCCCAACACAGGCTTATTCACCAGGTATTTCAATGCGAAATGGTCGGTGTACATTTTGAAATGTCCTCTAAGTAAATAGTGTCAGTACTTTTGGAGTGCATACACCATTTCCAACCCCTCATGCTTGATGGTAGAATAGTTCTTTTCTGCTTTGGACAATCTCTGACATGAAAACGCGATCGGGTGATCCACGCCCTCTGCACACTCCTGTGTGAGTATGGCTCCCAGCGCAATACATGATGCATCAACATGTACATGAAATTCCACATCCCATTTTGGGAAGACCAAGATTGGAGTGGAGACCAGTTTCCCCTTCAGGACATCCAAACTCTTCATGCAATCATCATTCTAGCAATGTGTAACATCCTTTTTCAATAGCTTTTCCATCGACGCTATTATTTCAGCATAACTTTTGATGAATTTTGTATAGTATCCAGTGTGTCCCAAAGTAGTGTGCAGTTGTTTAACACTTCATGGTGCTTCCAAACTTAGAATAATAACAATCTTTGTGGGGTCCACCATCAGTCCTTTTTTGTAGACCACATGTCCCAGCAGGTTTCCAAAGGGAACGAGGAATGTGCACTTCTTAAGGTTCAACGCAATCTGGTGTCAACGACAAGTATCCAACATCAAGTGTAAGATTGCTACATGGTGCTGAACTAATCCAAAGATAGTCCAATCATCCAGATAGACCTCCAAGAACTTGTGGATGTAGTCTCTGAATGCGGCCACCAAAATGCGCAAAAATATATGGTACCAAGATTTTGATCTGATGATACCCTCAGAACCCATCCGTGAATGAGTATGCTTCCTGACCACCAACATTCTCCAATACTTCATCTGTAAATGGTGTTAGGAATGGATCATGTAAACAGGCGTCGTTTAGCTTCATGAGGTCCACAAATATTCTTATTTTTCCCTTCTATTTTTTCTCCTGTACTACCAGATGGTCCACCCAGTCGGATTATTCGACGGGTTCAATAATTCTAGCTACGAGCATCTTGTCTAATTTGTCGCGGACCTTTCCTTTATACTTCAAATTTAAGCGATAAGGCCGCTGCTTAACTGGCTTCGCGTCGGGTTTCAGGGTGATCTTCGTCATACCTAAGTCAACAACGATCCCTTTTAAGTCCATAATTTTGGTTGGGAACAAGTCTTAGTATTCACGGAATAACTCAGTGGCCTTATCCACTATGGCATCATCCCAATAGTCCCCAAGTGTTGCATACTTCGGCTTTGCCTCCATTCCAATGTTGACCTGCTTCATCTTTAGCAGCGCGGTGATGTCGGGGTCTTCAAGTGATGGTCCCCGAATCTCATGACAAGCTTTCATTTCTGAAATGCTAATATTTCATGGGTCCTCATCATCCTCCTCAGCATTTACGTTATAACACTCTAGTGCCTAGCTCGACTGTGTTGCCCATTCTGGTCGAAGTACTTCCATTAGCTCCTAAGTTATTTTTAAGATAGCTTCTTTTACTGCCTGTAGCACATCGTCAACAGTGTCTAACCAAAGATCTTCAAACGTGAAGGTTAATAGAATTCCTTTGCATAGGACATCCCATTCACTTGTACCATGGCGAAGCTCTATCTTTGTATGCCAATTCATGGGTATGACATCCAGGGTATGATAGAATAAATGTAACCATTCAGGCTATGGCTCTTCCCTGTAGACCTTAGTCCATTTTGCGAGGTGTGTTCATGGATCATCTCGTCCGTCATATGTGTCTACTAGCCATATATAAAGTTTCCCAAATCGTAGGCACATCATTCTTCTGCAACCGCGCCAGTCCTCCAAGCTTCCTTGATGTGTACCCCACCACCTTGAGGGCGTCGCGCACAGTGCCCACTTCAACGCATCGAACTTTTGCTGTTTTGGTACTACAATTTCAAATTTTCTTAGGAATTCATCCACCACTATCAACCCATCATATGCCGGCAGATCCCTTGCTTTTGTTGTCACGTAGTACAGTGATCTAACCATCATGTTGCAATTAAGCATTGTTACTTCATGTAGCCAATTCTACCATTGCTTTATCTCTCTGTCCTAATCCGAAGTGTAGGAGCTTTCATGCTCCTGTGAAATCCTTCCATCTACAATTGGATTCACCCAATCCTCCTCTCATGCAGTTATCTTGTAAATACAATTGAGATCATCCTCACTATCGTCGTCATGCATCAGCTCAGTGTATCGTGCTCCTTTGGCTGGATCTAGTAGTACTACTACGCGTAGTGACTTTTTCTTAAAGATCATTTTGTTGTTCTTCAAATTTATGACTCTATTCATATCGGTGGCCCAGTCTATTCCTAGTAGCATGGGATGGGGGTTACTGTCATCGACAATTTCTATCACTTCAAAATTTGCCTGCATGGGATGGGGGTTACTGTCATCGACAATTTCTATCACTTCAAAATTTGCCTGCGTGCTCACACCTTCAATATCTATTCTTACCCCTTGTAATATTCCCATGGGCAAGATCTTCCATTGGTTCACCATTCGTAACTGAATAGGAGACCACTGTAGTGCGGGTCTTCCCATGCATTCCCATGTTTGTTTTGGCAGTACATTCACATCCAATCCAAGATCCAGGATTACCTGATCCATTTCATATTCGTCGATTTGCGCAGTCAACCTCATTTCCCTCCCTGTGCGTAATGCATTCTTTCCAAGTTTCCGGACCATGCGCGGTTCTCCTGACCCCACACTCCTAGTGATAAGTTCCTGTAGTCCTTTTACTTCCTTGTTGTCGCGTAGCAGTTTCATGCATGTCTCCGAAAAGGTAGCGAGCATTGAAGAATCCATCCCTGGTTCTAATTGATCCTTACTACCTAAAGTGGAGGCCTCCGTGAAGCTCTTCATAGCTTCCATGAATGTCTCCTTCGCGCGTTCTAAATCAAATTGAGGTTCCTTTGTAGGGGCCTTGTGAACCCACACACTTTATTCTAACTGTTTCCCTTTATCATCGTCAGTGGTCACACCACTCCTGAGCATCATATTTACATTCGGGTCTTCTTCGCGTGGTCCAGACCTCATCATCTACAAATTCTGAGTCAAGGGGGCTGAAGTACCCCTTGCAGTCTCTCTATCAGTGTAGGGCAGTCTTCTGCCTCATGATCAAAATGAGTACAGTACAAACATGATGTTCTGGTTGGGTTTGTATAATCGCGGGCATAGTGCCCTAGCCCTCTGCAATTATAAGAAATTAACTGACCACGACCCCCTCTTGGTCCCGTTCCACCTCGACCTCGACCGCACCCTTGAAATCTAGCACACACCATTCCTGCATTCAGGTCGAGGGCTCACATTTTTTCCAGCACCCTATAGGTAGGAGTCTGATCCATCATTAGTTTGTAGCTTGTACAAGAGTGCTAATCGTGGCCTACCAACCTGGAGAAATTACAAAACAATTGTTGGGACGTCTACGTATAATTCTGCAATAGAAGACAATTATATGTAGTGTGTTTTCCTCATATTTGACAGATCACGCACCATAATGCAGGCACCATGCTCAGTCCTACCTGTGCCTCAGGTCTTAATAGCATTGACCCTCATCTTGCAAAGTAATTCACGAACACTGGACAATGGTGCTTATCATGTCCCTGGCCTTTGCATTTTATGCACAATACCACCTTGCGTGCCTCTGGCCGAGCTGTCATGTCCTGTTTCATGATCTACATTTCTAGACACAGATTTTGCAGTTGCATGTGGATTTGTTGGACTCCTAGACCAGGGTCTTGTATAGGGGTCTCATCTAATCTCATCGCCATCTCCAAAGCTTCAACCTGGGTGGAAATGTTTTGCTGTGACATTTCCATCCTTAAGTGTGGTGTTAGTGATGCTACAAACCACACATGATGTTGTCCATTCGTTAACGTCATGTTGGCTTCGCGAATCATACCATTTAGTCTTTGGTCTAGATCCCAGGGGGTCTCGCCCAGGAGCATCATGATCTCCTTAAACTCGATGATTGATTGTGTTTCCGACTTGGCCTACTAAATTCCCTGTTCAGCATGGCCTGGTTTTCCATGATTCCTGCATTTGGGTGGTAATTAGAATGGTTGATGTACCATGTTAATGCGTGATCCTACAACGCACTCACCAGCGTAGCCTTCTTGATATTGTGATCCACAACGCCCTGTGCTTCCCATATTGCTCTTACCATGAACCCGAATTGGTCCAGATCTTCATTCCCCACTCCTATGAATACCGATATTTTGATCGCACTTGCCATACTGAACTGTGGTGGTGGTGGAGGTGGGGTGGGTGGAGATGGAGGTGAGGAGGGTGACATGGCTAGCAGTGTAGGTGGAGCTAGTAGGCGCGAAATTTTTTTCCTTATTAGACTGACTGCGCTTCTCAGACAAACTTTCACGAGCTCTTCCTCGCTTTCCCGTGAGAGGGAAATTAAGGGACTAGTTTCCAATTCTTCACTACTTTCGCTTTTGTAGATCTTTCCACTTCACGTAGTCCCAAACATTAATTTATTTGCATAACCCGCTTTTCACACAATAGCATCTTAATCCAAGTGTTCTAATATTTAATATACTTACCTCGCAGTCCCTTGAGGAAACATCGCTCCACCTCACTGTACCTGACGATTGTACCTACCACGAACTCAGTGATAAATACTCCTATAATTCAGTCAAGCTAGTGGTCCATAGCTCGCGCGATCTTATCTCCTATTGCTTCTAGTTTGTACACTAATTCCAGGGTCCACACGATTGGTTTGTTGAGCCTACATCTTCCATGATTGTCTGCTAGCTTCGTGATCCACTCATACAGCTCGGAAGGAAAGGATGCAAAGAAAATTTCGTTGATTTCAATATACAAGTAGCGCTCCAACCACTATTCCTTAGTTACTCGCAGATTTATGTTTTCCTGCACTGTGAACTTGTGAATCTTCTTGTCCAATCACTCTTCAATTTCTTTCTTTGTGGGATTCTAGTGGAACGACATCAGACATCCCTTATGCAGATCCTGGTCCTGACAACGGAACCATTTGTTGGCTTGTATGGGCCTGACCCAGGTTCAGAGGTGATTTAGCGAAAAAAATCTCAGTACTACTGGCCCTTTCGGCAACAGTTCGCGGAACGTGGACTAAGGTCTCGCCCAAAGTAGTATGGGAGGGTGCTAGAACCATGTTTCTGCACCCTACGGATGTCTAATGAGCTTCTGGCGATCCACGGTTTGACCTTGCACGCATGTCGCTACATGCACCTATTAGTCCTTTGCAACATGCGATGCTGCCTCCACGCAACCTTACTCGGGGTGCGATCCATGTTATACCCAAGTTCCTTACTATTTACTCTGTTATTACCCAATTACTTAACTTATTTGTGTAAGATTAGTGATAATTAATAATATAACTAGAAATCATATAAGTGTGCGCGATAAACAAAATAGTATAAATGTAAAGAATGAAATACACAAGCAGATACATAGAAATTGGAATCAACCTCTCTTTATTATTCTTTGTTCAAGATTACAGACTCGACAATGCCCTGCACACTTAGCTACTGTGGTCTGCACACTCAGTTGCGGACTCTACTAGGCCTCTGCGCAGTTAGCTACACAGCCTCTTCCTACTACTACAACCCAATACACTTAGACTTTTACTCTATGCTTGAACCATTCCTATTCATCTATCTCCTCAATTAGCTATCTTTACAACTTAGAGCCTCGCTCTATTTATACAATCCCATGGTCCGCAAACCATGCATAGGCTGACATGACATTACATTACATAACAATACTTAGGGTGGACAACCCTTATGACTCAACCTATACTCCACGCTCTGCGCCCATAATTCACAGATTCTTACAATAAATTTGACCTAAACTTGGTATTTGAGCCCCAAAACATGCTTTGGGGGGTTTCCATGCCCAACATATTACACATCTAACCATCAAATTATCATTTTTTAATAATTTATTTATTAAATATTTGTTTTTTAAAATTAAAATTAAAATAAATAAACATATTTACATCTAAAATACATAATTTTATATATTTTAGACCAAAAAAATATTTAACTTAAATTATATTTCATTTAATAAAACAATTTTTATTTCTATCGATGACCAGTTCATTAATTAAATTAAACAAAAACATAGGTTCACAAATCCAATAAATATTTTAAGTTAATATTTTTTTAAATGTACATAATTTTATCAAATAAATAAGTTAAATGTTTATTTTCTATAATTTACAATGAATCCACTCAAACTAATTTTTTAATAAAATAAATAAGAAATAAAGTGTTTGGAGTGGTAAAATAAATAACAAACTAAGTGTTTGTAGTGTAAAGAACGGAAATGATTATAAATAATGTAAATCCACACCATTAAAATGTTAAATAATTGATAAATGAATCTATCTCAAGGAATGAAATATGTAACTATTTAAGAAAAGACTCCACTCAAACTAATTCTTTAATTAAAATAAATAACAAACTAAGTGTTTGTAGTTTAATAAATGAAAATAATTATAAATAATGTAAATCCACACCATTAAAATGTTAAATAATTCATAAATGAATCTATATCAAGGAATGAAATATGTAACTATTTAAGCAACTTAACTAGACTTCTTACACATTGCATTGTCATGAGGTAGCATAACTTTTTGGAGAGCCACTTTGTAACACACAACCATTTAATACATTAAAACGACACACATAAAAAAAAAAATCAACTCTAACCTAGCTACATTTTTATATACATTAATATAATATTCCTGCATCAAACCTTGCTAGTCATTGCATATTCATGGTTTAATAATTAATTGCCACATATGATATAAAATAAAGTTATGTCTGACTGATAGATTTGGGGTACTGAAGCCACAGAAGTTTTTACCAACCTACGAGATTTGTGCGATCCTTCATGATGTGATTGGGTTACACCTTTCCTTGGAGTTTATGGCTGCCTTTACGCAACTTCTTGTCAACTATTCTCAGACATTAATGCACATGGACGCAACCCCACTCATCGCTTTGGTTGTGACAGGTGTTAGTTCTCCTGCCCATCAATTTGGTTTGCACCATCCAATGGTGGTATTTTCTTTGGGATCATCCATCTACCTAACACTTGGGTTTCCACCGGTGTTCCTGCTCATTTCTATTTTCGTAGTGGACAGTCTTACTACTTTGCTTCTTCCCTTCTCCTAGTTTCATTGTGGTTTTCATAGCCTAGTCTCGATGCCTTGTGGAAAACCACGGAGGGGTAACTCTGAGCCTTCATTATCTAATGAAATGTTGTGGATCTTGAATCCTTCTCAGTATGAGTCAAAGGTTGTCTTGAAGCAAGGTGTCAATGCATTTCTATGCTTGTTCGATGGGGTGCTCAGCTCTCCAACTTTTGGATTATGTGGTGGTTGGTTTCCTCGGCACAAACCAGGTAATGGTTATTCATGCTATTGATACATTCGCTTTTTACATGCTTGCCACTACTCCAGGCATAAATAACCCCAGATTTCTATTTTGTGTAGATGTGAGACCCCTACACACGGCTTGCAAAACTCAGGTAAGAGTTAAACCTATGTTCTATGTTAAGTACTTCTCCTCAGGTTAATTTGTTATCCAGGTCATAACATTTTCCTATGGTGTTGCACGTATGTCAAATTTTTAAACCAAAAGGGGCTAGCTATTCAATATACTGGCCCATTGATGAAGCTTACTCAAAACTGTGCATTTGATATAGGTTGGAGCTTACTTTCATGGCCCTTACTGGTTGGTTGATGTGGTTTAGGAATTTTAATCCTGTGGATTTCTATGAATTAGGATTTATTTAAAATAGCTGTATTTTTATGCTACGAGGTTGATAGGACTCGTAGACTATGAAGTCAGTTCCTTATGTAATTAATTCCTTCATATTTGACTATTTGGACAAGACCGAGAATGTTCTAATCTTAATTTTATCTATTGGGTTTACTTTGTTCATGCTAGCTATACTATATTAAATTAGTCCATCAATATTCTATGTCGAACCATTATAGAACTTGATTGCAATTCTTGTTGGAAAATACTCTTCGTTTGAACTGAACTCGGTAGAGTATAATTATGCTAGAAATTTTCATGATCTTTGAGGCGTTATCTATGTAAACCCCTAATGTTGTACGAATTTTCAGTGGATCTTTGGGGATTTTGGTTAAATATCGAGGGTATATGTGATACATGATTTTTCATGATTTTTCCTTTAGTTGTTATATCAGTTATGTCACTCTATTTCTCTTTGTTTGAAATGTTGTCTACATGTACAAATATTTAGTGTAACGAGTGTTCATGGTTTAATTTAAGAAACCAAGGTAGATGGTTGTGGATGGGTTCTTTACAAAGTCGTCTGTGACTACAAACCCTAGGTATATGAAGAGTCTGTAAAGAAATCATATATTCCACCAGAAATATATGAAATAGTTTGTTGAGTTAAATTCTTTCTTGAGTTATGAAAATTACTGTGTATGATAGAGGTCTGATATTTTAGAACTATGTGCTTCAGCTTGATATGTTTACCTTATATCTTGAAATTATTTATTTTTAGCATAAAGATGATAAGCATTGGTTTTTATAGTTCATATACTAATGTATTTCTAGATTAAGTCGACATTCATCTATAACGCTATTTTGCTCATTAGCTAAACATTGATTGTTAATTGACAATTATACCATCCCCGGGATGTGTATCAATATCTTTTGGGAAACATCCATTGTCTCCTTGCTCTACTATTCTACTGAAAAACTAGTAATGATTGTAATTCTCAGTTTATACTAAATCATTTCCAAACTACCCACCTATAGTAAGTAGATCATTCATTATATCCAGATTATTTCAATTCACAATAAACTTTCAACAGCTCTACTGATAAATGTATTCTGTTACATATATTTTAAATAGTCAGAAGATCTCTCCACCTAGCCTTGGAACTGGCAATTACATTCAAGTTCCCCCTCTGAACCCTTGCACTTCTACCAAAACGGAACAAATCAGTACCTTGGGCATCAGCACTTTGTCTAGCCTCAAGTCCCATACCCCACAACTTGTTCCCTCAACTTTCTTTCCCACTGGTTATATCTACCAGCTCAGGGAAGAATATAGCATAGTCCTCTACTTTCCAACCCCTCGAGGGTTCTACCCTATTTTCCATTTGAGGAAACAAAATAAAAACTAAAAGAGTGGTTGTAACTGTACTCAGAAGTTGGTTTAACTATTTTTTTTATTCTTTTAACAATCTGGTCCAAAGCCTTTTACATTAAAATTAACAGTATCTGTTCTGGCTATTTTAGGCCCAATAGTTTTAACAGTTAAATAACATAAATGAAATTAAACTTGGTAAAAAGAAAAACTCATGAAGTCTTGATGTGTGTTACAGCTCCCTCCCCTCAAGAGCAACACCATCCCTTGTGTTCTTTCTCTACACAAATAGTGCAGGATAAGCTTTTCAAATGGCCTCCTATTCTTTCCAAGTAGCCTCATCCTAGTCGAAGTGCTTCCATTGCACTTTAACTTGGATGATGGCTCGCCTCCATAACGTGGTTTCTCTCCGATCGATGTACGAAGAGGCTCTGCCAGAAATTCTCCCTCGGGTTCTACCTGCATATTTGTATTATGTTGTCAGAACATTTAAAAACATTAATCTTTTAATCATATTGCTTCCTACTTATCATTACCTAAATACTCTCTTAGTTAATAATGTGTCGAGGGTCACAAATATAACTTTTTAACAATGACACACAAAAGATGTTGTGTACTCGGATGTGGCCTGGTAGTGATAGTTTATATGCCATAGGCCCAATCTGTTCTAAGATTTGGAAAGGCCCACAATACCATGGTGCCAATTTTTCACAACCTTTCCACTCCAAAGTTCTCTTATGAGGTTTCACCTTTAGGTACACATGATCACCCAGCTAGAATTCCTTATCGGTTCTATTCCTGTTTGCATAAACTTTTTGCCTATCTTGTGTCGCCTGTAAGTTCAGGCGAACTTTCTTAACGGTAGCCTCAATTTTTGCTAGCATGTTGGGACCCAATGCTAATTTATTTTTTGGACTATTCTAATCTGTGGGTACCCGACACTTTCTCCCTTAGAGTACCTCGAAGGGACTCATACCCAAAGATTCGTGATGCCCGTTTTTGTAGCTGAATTCCACCAAGTGGAGATAATCTTCCCATTTCTATGGTTGTTGTATTACAAACATATGCAACATATCCTCTAGAACTTGATTTACTTGCTTTGTCTGACCATCTTCCTATAGATGATAAGTAGTACTAGAATGGATCTAGGTCCCCAGTCCTGTAAAGAGAGTTTTCCAGAAAGCGAATGTAAATTTTACATCCCTATCAGAAATCACCACTCGAGTTATCCTGTGTAGATGAAATATTTCTCTCATAAATATGTTTGCACTATCCACTATTTTGTAAGTGGATTTTATAGGGATGAAATGAGCAGTCTTGCTCAGTTTGTATACAACTACCATGATTAAGTAGTGCTGCTTTCTACTACGAGGTAACCTGTAACAAAGTCTAGAGTTATGGTGTCCCATTTCCATTCTAGAATGGGTAGTGGTTGCAACAAACCTGCAGGATGCTGATGTTCTGCTTTCACTAGTTGGCACTCTAAGGACTTAGATAAATATTTAGCCACATCTTTTCATAAAATGGGCTAGAAATTACTTTTCTTAATTGAAAAATACAATTTCTGGTATCTTAGGTGGGCAACATAAGGTTTCCTATGAAAATAATCTAGTAACATCTGCTTCACAGAAATCTGGTTAGGAATGTAGATTTGATTTATGAATGTTAACATGTTATCAAAATTGATTTCATACTCACATTGCTTCCGTCTTAATTGGGTTTCCAAAGCTTGCTTCCATAAAAATGCATATTTTGGATCCTTGAGGGAAGCTTCTCGGATAACTCCCGGTAGGTTAGATTGTGCATGACTGAAATGTACTTCATAGATGCAATGTAATTTTCTACTTAAAGCATCAGCTACCCAGTTTTCTTTTCCCATGATGTGTTTTAAGTCAAAATCAAATTCACTTAGGAATGTTGTTCATTTGGCCTAGCATGCATTTAGATTATATTGATTAAGGAAATTTGTCAAACTTCAATGGTCAATTAACAACAAAAATTTCTTTCCCAGAAGGTAGTGCCACCACAGATTTAGTGCATGAACTACCGCGGTCAACTCCAAATCATAGGCAGAGTAACACTGTTCATAATCTTTCAGTTTTGGTGACTCATAAGCAATAACTTTTCCTTCCCGAGTTAATACTCCACCGACGCCTTCTTTACTTGCATCGGTACATACTACAAAGGATCTTTCTGGATCTGGTACCTTTGATAACAAAGTCATTGTGAGAAGTTATTTTAGTTGTTCAAAGTTTTGTTGGCATTCCACTATTGAGTGGAAAGCTCATCCCTTTTTCTGAAGTGAAGTCATTGGGAAGGCAATTTTCGAAAAGTCCTTTAGAAATCTGCAGTAATACCTTGCCAAGCCTAAGAAGGATCTTATGTCAGCCATGTTTTTTGGTGTAGTCCATTCCATGATAGTTTTGATTTTCTCTAGATCCATTGCTATCCCTTTTGTTGATATAACATGGCGTAGGTACTGAATTTGATCTTTGTAAAAATTGAATTTGCTAAACTTTGCATATAGATGATTTTCTCACAAAATTTGTAGTACCATTCTCAAGTGTTGTTTGTGTTCCACTTGATTTTTAGAGTACATTAGTATATCATTGATGAAAATCAATACAAATTTATCCATAAAGGGCTGGAAAATGTCGTGCATTAGGCTCATGAATGTGGCTGGTGCATTGGTAAGGACAAAAGGCAGTACCATGAACTCGTAATGTCTGTAATGAGTTCGGAATGTGGTTCATAGATGTCTTCATCCTTTATTCTGATTTGATGGTACCCAGACCTTAAGTCGATTTTCGAGAACACGCTACTTCCTGTATTTTGTCGAATAAATCATTGATGAGAGGTAGCGGGTATTTGTTCTTTATGGTTAGCTTATTCAGTTGACGATAATCAATGCATAATCGTAGGGTTCTGTCCTTCTTATGTAGAAATAGTATTGGGGCTCTCCAAGGAGACACACTTGGGCGTATGTATCCTTTATCTAATATCTCCTCCAACTGCATTTTAAGTTCAATTTGTTCAGAAACACTCATACGATAAGGGGTTTTTGAAGCAGGGGCTTCTCTGGGCATTAATTCAATTGTAAAATTAATGTCTCACCTTGGTGGAAATCATGGAATAGATGCAGGAAATATGTCTAAGAAATCCCGAATTATAGGAATTTTCTCTAGAGAGGTCATTTTATTTTTATCATTATTGCACCCTACATGAACAACATAAATTGGCATCCTTTTCTTACACACCTTCTGAGTTGGTTGGCTACGATAGGGCACATCTTGACATTCTTATTGATCCCTTGAATTTCATTTTATTGTCTTGATTTGGTAAGATAATTTATTGACTTTTATTTGTAATCTATTAGGGACTAGCTACCTTCTAGCCAGTCCATCCCTATTAATACATCATATGAGCCTAGGGGAAGAATATTCAAATTGACTTGGATAGGTTGTCCTGAAACTATTATAGGATAGTTTGATGTTTTGGTCGGCACCATTCTTTTGGTTCTAGTAGCTAATTGAACTAGCCACAACTGTTTCTATTTACTTCTTTGTAGTTGACATCTTTCTACCACCTTAGGACTAATATAACTCAAGCTAGCACCTCGATCAAATAAAATAGAAACAGATTGGCCAGCAATCACTCCTTCGCATTCGATCGTAGTGGGTTGATATTCTTCTTGATGATCGTCCAACGCTGCATTAATCCTCGGTATGCTCCTTGCAATATCCCCTACCGTAGAGGCTTCTTGCATGTTAAAAGGTATCTCAGTCTAAGCTTTCTGTGGGCAGTTTTTCTAATAATGTGCCTCTCCGCATCCCCAACATTCTAGTGGTGGTTTTGTTGGCTATTTAGTAACAATTATGATAATCCCTTTAGGTTGTATATTCTTAGTGAAGGTCTGAGTTCTGGGTCGGTTTCTTGCAAACTTTCCGAAGGTCCTTTATTGATTATTTCTACCATGCATGTTTTTTTGATGTCTCTTTGGTGGCGAATTCCTCATTTTCTTGGCAGCAACTCCTTTACATCCTTCATTTTCCTACTTCGTCTGCTGAAAACAAATGTGAGCCTTCCGAAATGCATCGTCCATGGTTTTAGGATAGTTGAATTCTAATTTCTCCTTCATGAAGTTAGGAAAAATACTAGTAAACCATTGGATCTTAGCTTTTTCTTCTTGCATGTATCAGACACAATGCAACAGAGAAGTAAAGTGTGCTACATATTCATCCATGGCTAGGTTTCCAATCTTAATTCATGGAATTCTTTTTCCTTTTTGTCGTAATAACGTTTTGTTAGCTATTTGTCCTAAAATGTTTCTGGAATTCTTGCCATGTTACTTGTTCTTCATCAATATTCCTTACAGCATTAATTTCTTCCCATCGAGGGTGGATTTTCCTCGTAATTGGTAAACTGCCAACCTTGCTTTAAGTCTTTCTTTGTATCCATAGATCTGGAACTATTTACCCATGTATATCAGCCAAGCTTCCTCTGCTTCTTCTGACTCTCCTTCGAACAATGAGGGTCTGTTTTTTTTTAGCTCACCTTGTAATTCTATCTTTGTTCTTTTTTGTTTTCTTTGGTCAAAAGCATTATCTGAACACCCTTCATCTTCTTCTTTATGACCCTCTATGGATTCTGCATGATATTCCTCATTATGAGCAGTTGGGGTCTTTCCCTATTTTCTATACTGGGATCTGGTCCTCTCTGATTTTGCTGATCTGACAAAATTTTAATAATATTTTCTTGCTCTTGTCTTAATCGCTCATTATCTATTTTGAGGTTCATCATTTGTGCTTGAAGTTGTTGTACTGTCTTGAGTAAGGTAGTGTTAGCCTATCTCCATTCTTCTCACAATTTCACCCAAAATTCTGGGTTGGCCTCTGCATAAGGCACCTCTGACTGGCTCGATGATCTGGGGCTCCTATGCATTGTATCCTTGATTTTAATTCACCTTTTGTCTTCACAGTTAGTCAAAACTCAGTTTATTTTCTTCATATATAGGTCAACAACTCAGGTTTCAGTATTTGGCTCTGATACCATTTGTCTAAAGTACATGTGCATAACATTGACAGATAATTGGGGTACCGAAACCACAGAGGCTTTTTCCAACCCATGAGATATGTGCGATCCTTCATGAGGTGATTGGGATACACCTTGCCTTGGACTTTATGGCTACCTCTACGTGACTTCCTGTCAATTGTTCTAGGACATTAATGCACATGGAAGTAACCCCAGTCATCAGTTTGGATGTGACAAGTGTTAGTTCTCTTGCTCATTGATTTGGTTTGCGCCATCCAATGGTCATGTTTTCTTTGGGATCATCCATCTACCTAAAACTTGGGTTTCCACTGGTGTTCCTACTCATTTGCATTTTCATGGTGGAGAGTCTTACCGCTCTGCTTCTTGCCTGCTCCTAGTTTCACTGTGCTTTTCGTAGCTTGGTCTCCATGCCTTGTGGCAAACAATGTAGGGGTAACTCTGAAACTTCATTATTTGCAGAAATGGTGTGGGTCTTGAATCATTCTCAGTATGAGCCAAAGGCTGTCTCGATGAAAGGTCTTAATGCATTTCTATGCTGGTCAGGTGGGGCGCTCGGTTCTCCAACTTCTAGATTATGTGGCAGTTGGTTCCCTCAGCACGAACTAGGTAATGGTTATTCAGGCTATTGATACATTCAGTTTTTACAAGCTTGCCACTACTCCAGGCATCTCTAATCCAAGATTTCTATTTCATGCAGATGTGAGACACCTGCGCACGACTTGAAAAACTAAGGTAAGAGTTAAACCTATGTTTTATGGTAAATATCACTCCTGAGGTAAATTTATTATCCAGATCATAGCATTTGCCTATGTTGTTGTAGGTATCTCACATTTTTAAATCAAAAGGGGCTAGTTGTTCAATATATCGGTCCACTGACAAAGCTTACTCATGTTATAGACAATTTTGTGCCTTACAGCAACAAGCATGAATTGTCAATAATCCAAGGGATCCAAAGTTCCCTAAACATGATGTTCCTACCCCTAGAGGAACAAGGTCAGCAAACCAACAGCTCTCAGATCAGTTCTCCACCTGAAAACACTCAAAAACAAGCAATCCTGAAATCAAAGCAGGTGCTCCACTAGGCTTTTGCGCTGAAACACAACTGCTCCATGGTGTACCTGCGTTGCAAAGCAGGTAGAACAAAGCCCACCTGCGTTGAGCGAGTTTGGACATGTGGCACACTGAGTCATTGCTCTGGAATCTTCCAAAAATGACACTTGGATCAGGGATTTCGCCTTGTGATGAGTCAGAGGCTTTGTTTCTCCAAGTGGAAGCAAGGTTCACCAAGTGGACTCAAGAACTGAAGATCAACTAAAGATTAACTGAAGAGAGAGAGGACACAAGGCAGCTACACATCAGTTGCAAGCTGACTCATCCTTTCTCAATTCACCTATATATTGAGCTCTCTCCTATGAGCTCAGGAGGCTGGAATTTTGTGCAAAGTAATGATATGCTGTTGGTTTCACTATAGAACTATTGGGTGATTGTTTGAGAGAGGTGAAGAAGAGCAATTCTTTCTGCTGGGAGGTGTTGCTGGGTTGGAGCCTTCAATGGTTGTAATACTCTCAGAACCTTTATTTCTTCATTAATAAAAGCTATTGAGGTTCTTCTATGTGCTCTTGTTTCAATGATATATTGTGATGATTGCATGTTTGGTTTACACTAATCCATGAACCAGTTATGATTGCATGCCTCTTGTAGTTTCCTTCTTTGTTATTTTGCAGGATCTCATTGTAGCTGGGCGAGCAAAAGAACAAGGAGCTAGGAGCAAGCGGCCGAAGAGAAGAGTTTGGATTCGACATTAAGCGCAAGGCAACGGTTAGTGCATTTCTCCATTCTCTTTTGCTTTCATAAAGAAGTAAACCTTAAGTAGTTTGTTTTACAGTTGTTGCTAAGGAACTATCACCCTTAGAGTGGGATAGGGTCATCCGAGTCGGATACTTTTCCCTACAACAACTCACAACTCCGCATTTGATACAGGTTGGAGCTCTCCACATTTGACACAGGTTGGAGCTTACTTTCACAGGCCTTACTGGTTGGCTGATGTGGTTTAGGAATTCTAATCTTGTGGATTTCTATGAATTAGGTTTTATTTACAAATATTGTTGTTTTATGTTGCAAGGTCGATAGGACTCGTAGACTATGAAGTCGGTTCCTTATGTAATTAATTCCTTCGTATTTTACTCTTTGGACGAGACTGAGAAGGGTTTGATCTTAATTTTATCTACTGGGTTTACTTTGTTCATGCTAGCTATACTATATTAAATTAGTCCACTAATATTTTGTGCCGAACCATTACAGAACTTCATTGTAATTTTTCTTGGAAAATACTATTTGTTTGAACTAAAATCGATAGAGTATAAGTATGCTAGAAATTTTCATGATCTTTGAGGCGTTGTCTATGTAATCCCCCAATGTTGTACAAGTTTGTGGTAGAGCTTTGGGGGTTTTGGTTGAATATCGAGGGTATATGTGATACATGATTTTTTCATGATTTTTCCTTCAGTTGTTATATCAGTTATGTCACTTTATTTCTCTTTGTTTGAAATGTTCTCTGCATGTATAACTATTTAGTGTAATGAGTGTTCATGGTTTAATTTAAGAAACCAGGGTACATGGCTGTGGATGGGTTCTTTGCGAACTTGTCTGTGGCTACAAATCCTAGGTATATGAAGAGTTTGTAAAGAAATCATATATTCCACCAGAAATATATGAAATAGTTTGTTGAGTTAAATTCTTTCTTGAGTTACAAAAATTCCTATGTATGACAGAGGTCTGATATTTTAGAACTATGTGCTGTAGCATGATATGTTTACCTTATATCTTGAAATTATTTATTTTTAGCAGAATGATTATAAGCATTGATTTTTATAGTTCATATGCTTATGTATTTCCAAATTAAGTTGACATTCATCTATAATTCTATTTTACTCATTAGCTAAACATTGATTGTTAACTGACAGTTATACCATCACTGGGATGTTTATCAATATCTTTTGGGAAACATGCATTGTCTCCTTGCTCTACTATTCTACCCAGAAACTAGTAATGATTGTAATTCTCAGTTTATACTAAATCATTTCCAAACTACCTACCTACAATAAGGAGATCATTCATTATAACCACATTATTTCAGTTCACAATAAACATTCAATAGCTCTACTGATAATAATTATAATGATATTATCACTTATCTATATTTTTTTATGTATATGTTAAATAATCAAAATATCTCTCCACCCAGCCTCAGAACTGGAAATTATGTTCAAGTTCCCCCTCCAAGCCTTTCCACTTCTGCCAAAATGGAACAACTGGGTACCTTGGGCATCAGGACTCTGTCCAGCCTCAAGTCCCGTACCCCACAACTTGTTCCCTCAACTTTCCTTCCCACTGATTATATCTACCAGCTCAAGGAAGAATATAACACAGTCCTCTGCTTTCCAACCCCCCTAGGGTTCTACCCTCTTTCCCCTTTAAGGAAACAAAACAATAGCTGAAAGAGCAGTTTGTAACTGTACTCAGAAGTTGGTTTAACTATTTTATTTTGATTCTTTTAAAAATCTGGTCCAAAGTCTTTTAAATTAAAATTAACAATATTTGTTCTGTCTATTTTAATCCCAATAGTTTTAACAATTAAATAACATAAATGAAATTAAACTTGATAAAAAGAACAAATCATGAAGTCTTGTTGTGTTTTACACACTTAAAGTGCACCATGTATCTCATTAGTCAATTTTTGTATAGCTTAAAAGTGCCTTTACCTTCTTTTTCATTTAGGTGGCTCTTGAGTTAGGAAAATATTAAAATAAATTTCCATCCACGTTGACTAGTGATCTACTATAATATGTGGAGACAAATTTTGATGCTATTGCTAGAGATTTAGTGTCTATCATCATGTTGATCTACCCATTGGTCGTTGTAGTTACTGATGGAAGAATGTTTAACCTAGTCTTATGTGGGTGTGCTAGGACATGTATGTTGATATACAATGTGAGAAATTCAACCATAAGATACTAGATTTTGTTGTAGAGATGAGGTAAAAATATGACGAACATCGAATAATAGAGATGGCAATGATAGGCAGCATCGATAGACTAGAGAAGGATGTATTTTGAATTACTCTACAAAATTTAGTGATGCGCATTTTGTTTAATGTAAAGGTTAAGTTGGATTTCCTTTAAACATGGATGGTAGAACTATAGGAATTTTGCATGTCCCCTAAATCTAGATAGAAACTTTGGAAGCCATGATTGTTATATTATAAATATATCTATTTCAAGTTGTCAAATCAAGAGGATGTTATCTAAGTACTCATATTGTTTTGTCATTTGAGTTTGCAACTATCTACATCAAGAAACATATAGGTTGTGAAAAATATTGATTAAGGGGATCATCTAATGCTAGCATAAAAATACTTGTACAAGATACAACATGTTTTAAAAAATCTGAGAAATTAGGATAATCAATAATGAGTGTATTATCTAAGAGATTTCTGAAATGGTGTTTGCTTTTACCATCAGCTCATTATGGATGCACTAGTTAATATTTTCATAGATGACTACAAAAAACTCTATGTTTGCATTATGTCCTAATGGGAAATAACAATAAAAATCCAAGAATTATGTCCCATATCTTATAGAATACTGAAGAGTGGATATGCTGGAATGTTACTATTGGTTTGAATCAATGTTGACAAAGGATACATAGAAATATAATGTATATATCATGTTAGAATGCAACATACATAATCTAATACACATATAAATACGTGGCCCATGACCTTTTGATTCATCTTGCAGTGGGTCTTTTGTAATCTTGATGATTGTTCCTATTCATTTGTGACTCTTCATATTACTTATCAAGCGAATATTGTTGGAGACTAAGGAAATATTGGTAGGAGGGTGACTCTTCATATTACTTCTCAAGTGAATATTGTTGGAGACTAAGGAAATATTAGTAGGAGTGGCAAACCTTTATTTCAAAAAATTTAACAATTATTTACCCAAACAATCACAATCACCAATATAGAAATGCATCAATAACATAACATTTAAACACAAAATGTTTACATGGAAACCCATGCAAAAGAAAAATATAAATTCTTGTTTATTGTGTTGTAAATGCAAGCACCAACTTCATATTACAGATCAAGTTATGTAGGCCACAACCTACTAGAAACTCCAATGTCCCTTTCTTTGCAAGCATAACTACCAACACTTACTGACACCAACTTTTTGAAGGCATTGACCCCTTGTTCTTTACAAGAACCAAACTGAACGAGGTTCCAACCCCCTGATATACAAGAACCTACTTTCTCTACCCATTATAGCCCTCTTTAATTCATTTTGAAATAAATCCATAAGCTCTTTACCCAAAATATTGCTGAACCAATTATATATCCCTCATATCTACTAATCTTAGTTTCCTCTAACATTCAAATCCTTCTAAGATTTTTTCTACAACCCAACTCCTTACTAGTTCTTCATATATGAACTTCATTTTTGGCCTAAATTTTACCATAACATGTACATCTAATCTACATATCTTCTCCTCCAGCTCAGATTTGATCTCAACATTTATATCTTCTCTCTTTTATTTTCTTTCTCTACATTAGAATTTCTTCCTTTAAATAATATGCTTTATATTTATGGGTATTTTACTTAATCGATCCTTAATCAAATCCATACACCTATTTTCCAAGTATGATTAGCATCTCTTCACTTCTACATTGTAGATATGCCGACTCTCTCACAAATCCACTTGAATTGGCATAAACATCCCTTTAATCTCAATCTATCTTCTCACATGAAGCCTCAAATCTCTATATTACGTTGATTTCAATCTTGGCGCTCATATTTGTTTCCATTTGCACATTGCATCTTTGTCATCCTTTCACAGTTTTGTAACACTGGAGACAACCCCTGGCTGTAAGAAGTCAATGCCCAGGACATCCACAAAACCAATAAAGATTAAATATCTACCCAAAGACCAAACACCCTTGAATGTAATGTCATCTTGAACTGGGAGACAAACTTAATGGATGAGGGTGGCATTTACTTTAATGACTACAGATTTCAAATTCATAATTGAAAGAAGAAATAGTGGAAACAAAGTTTCTCACATTGGGCCAATAGGAATCCAATCCTTACACCTGAGAAGACAATGATGAATGAAACATTGCAAACAAAGGAGATGACATTGTTGAGGTCATGGAATTACCATTAAGGCTTTCTTTGAATAAACTTGATAGGTATTGTCTGCTATAAATTATAACATAAATAAATCTGTGAATGCTCAGGAAAGACCATCTGCATCATACATCAACCTCTCATGAAGAAAAATAGGCATGAAAAGAATACATAAGAAGTAAACACAACATACTGCAATGCATCAAGGAGCTAGAATCACGATGATCTTTTCATTAATCTCCAAGGAAATTTCACATTACATTTTTTCTAGAAACCCTTGATCTTTGAACCCCTTCAATCTCTAATTTTGGTCTTTTTATTTCTTCTCCCTAGACCTAACTGTTTCAATCAGTTTCTAAAACTAATTCTTGACACGGTTACAAAAATGGTTCCCTTTGTTTTTGTTTTCTTTAAAAACATTTAAAAATAAAAAACAAAACCTTTAAATATTATATATAATAAGTTTTCCAATTACAGAATAAAATCCCAATCCTTTTACAAACTATAAAATTAATGCCAATACATTTCATACCTCAATAAAATGTTGACAAAATTTAATAAGGATGCCAATCATAAACCCAACTTTGCCAAATGTTACATAAAGTCGAGATGGAGATGAGTTTGGTGTTGTGGCAGCAAATGATGCACGATTCCCTTTATTTTATTTATTCATAAGTTGACAAAATCACGTGTGGTTGTTCAAAACCATAAGCCACCCTGGGACCAGCCTTCATGATTTATGTAATAGAGAGGTGGTGTTGTCATAATAATTATGGACCATTGATCTATAAATGATTAGTTTAACTGAGCCACTTTACGAGGACTCCGCTTTGTATAAATTCCATGTGACTTGTGCCGTTGGGATCTCGTTGGATATGGGCTTCAATGTTATGGATGTTTATAGGGCGCTTTTAAGAAAACTGGTGTTTGAAGGAACTGACAGAATATCTGAAATTACTCTTAATTCCTGAAAATTGTTTGTGTTGAAGTCAATCCTGGGTCCTTCTTTAAAAAAACCCAAATCGCAGATTTTCAAAATTGGCCTTCATTTCTGCAAACTGTACATGTAAAATCGGGTGTCTAAAAACCCTGCATTTTTTACCAAATGCCATCTAGCATATAAATTTTTCCAACTACTTACATTGATAACCTTGCCAATACCTTTACTCCTTCCTGGCTTACTTGGATAAAACATGAACGCATGTCAATATATCCATAATAGAGTCCTCGTGCTCACGCATCGACTATTTTCTCTATGATCTAATCCAGAAAGATAATTGTAGTTGTGGTGCTCCAAAGACACATCAATGTTTAGAAATAAAATTCAAACATCCTCTTAGATTTCAAATATAACCATCAAAGTTTGACCTCATAGTCAATATGAAAGAAAACAAAACTCTCATGTAACCTTTTAAATGATGGGAACATGGGTGCAATAGTATTTTGGAATAAGTGTTGGAGACATTTTAGCTTTTACTTCAATTATTACCATATGCTGGCTTATATATATAATAGATTATACATATAGCAAAGACTTGGGCTTTGAGCCTTAATGCTTTTAAATGAACTTTTCTACATGAAACTTGAGAATTGAGAACTTCTTACAATAAGTGTTTTTTTTTTTTTTTTTTTTTTTTAAGAATTTGCTAAAAATTAAAAACCTCCTACTGAGCAATGAGTTCCTCTTTGACCGGCATTAACTCCATGAGTGAGACTTCAAGACCTTGTATTTGAATAAAAATAAGTAAATTTGTCCACACTAGAATCCAAGAGTCAAAAATTCTTCATCATTTGCCTAGAAAGATTAGGCTACAACACATAGCATCACCATCCTCATCTTGAATCTACTATATCATCCACACATCATTTTCCATTCTCAACATTACTGTAGGTCAATATCTGCGTTGATATGTATATTTATCCATTACTCAATGCTCATTTATTTATTCCAAACCCTCTCTCTCTCTCAACATTACTGTAGGTCAATATCTGTAGTGATATGTATATTTATCCATTGCTCAATTCACATTTATTCATTCCAAACCTTCTCTCTCTCTCTCTCTCTCTTCTCTCTCACTCTTGAATCATGTTATATACATTGTATCAATAGATTTTTCATTAACAAGACTTTAATTCTTCAAAAGAATTTGGCACTTGAACACCAATGTTTTGTTTTGTATCCCTTCCTAGATATCTCCTAGATGCATGTAAACATTTATTAGAACCACAATCATAGACCATAAGGTGATTCAAGTAGAGAAATTCATAAAAAAATTAAACAACAAAAATATTTTGTAGTTTCACCAAAGCTATTCGATTGAGATTTATGGTCAAAACTTCATTGTGGGCCCCTACATCTATCCAAAAATTAACACAGGGGGGGTGATCCATGATCTATCACATTACTTAAATTGTGCCTATCTCCTTTGAATGCAATAAACAAAATCCATAGACTAGTTGGATCTAACGAAGAGGATAATACTTTTGGGCCCCCCTTATTTTTTGACTTTCGATGAGGGGGATTTGTAATTTTCCATATATTCCCCCAGTATAACATGACTCCATATCACATAGGTTATCCCACTAAAATTCCACTAATGCATATACATGAACAATTTGTTTAACACCATGGAGCCTGTTGAAGGCTCGAAAAATCGGGACTCCAACAAAGGGGATAACCACCCAGTCCAGACCTTAGGACAACTCCTTTTCCATTTGTAATAATGGTTCCAACTGGGGATGATGGGACCAGTTTCCCAATCTATTTATGATATTTGTGCTAATGGGATGATGTTTTTCTTTTCTAGGTTTTATGGGGTGAATACTTATTCTAAGCTTAATCTATCTTCTAACTATAATATGCAATATTTCATAATCAAATAAAACATCTAACTTTAAGACTATCCCAGGAGTAACGTTTATATATGCGATCTAAAATGATTTCTAAAAGTAATTGATAATGAAGATCATTCAATTACGATAAGAAGGGAATCTATTTAATAATAATCGTTTCATATAAAAAGTTAGCCGAAACGATATGAGAGATATATCGCATCAAGAGTCATTCATATATTCAGCATAAAGAATAAATCATCATCATATAAAAGTGCAATAATGATAACTAAGAATTTAAACTTTCATACATGAATAACTGAGAATGATTTATTGCTTCATACACAAGTAAAAAGCATTAAAAGATGGAAGTACCATTTGTAATACGTCCTACTCATGTGCTCCAGCAATATTGTTCTACCTTCCAACCATTTAACATCAACTAAGAGTACAAAGCTGCAATTTCAGTAGAAGATGTTAAACTCAAGTAGAAAATAAATCTCATTCCATTAATTTTACCAAAACCTCCTCAAAGGGGCATAAGTGCATGTTCCGAAGAATTTTTTTTGATAAAATTTCTAGACCCCTCTCTAGATGCATGAGAGGGGTTTAAATACTAATTTATGAAACTAAAAATAGAAATTACAAAAATAGATGAGGAGGTTTAAACGACTTGCCTCATATTAAGCGAAAATAAACAAAAACAAAAATAAAATATGTCGATGCCGAATCCTACATCTATTCCTTGAGATGACAAATATCCAACATAGGTTTAAGGAGTGTCGGTTGGCCAACCTCAGCTTTTAGTTGTCCTCTGAGTACGACATTGGTGAGTGTTAGCAACATTTTTTTGGTAGAAGTAATTAGGCAACTCAGGGTCATCCATTGGTTGTGCAGTTTCACTAGGTATTGCTAGTATGCCTCCCAGTTCAAACTATTTACTCGTCTAATTGCCTCTGCCATTTCCTCTAGTGCTTGTTTCCATACTGCTTGAAGCTGTTCTGCCTTTGGAAGAAAGCCAGGGGTGGTTTCTACTACCAAATTAGCATTGTGTAAATTCTCATTCACACATTTGATGACACCGTTTGCTATTGTTGCCACATCCTCTATTGCTTGTTCTGCCTCTCTAAGCCGAGAATCCCATTTCGCAAATAAGATTTCTTTATGTGATTCATCTAATTTTGGGATATCTATTCTTTTCCCATCCTCAGATTTCTGCCAATTTAAGAAGTCTAAAAATTTCTTAAGAATTGTATCATATTCAAGTTGCAATTATACAACTTGATTCGTTATGTTATCGCTCATTTCGTAGTGAGAATTCCACTTCGAAATATTTTGGCATAATAATTCTTTCTGGTGTAAAAGCTAGGAATTGAGGTCAAGTGCTTTTATGACAAACTATTCAATCTTTGGATCATCTTTATGTAGTTCTACTATGCTCTGTAACTGTGATTCTTCACCTGCTAAACTGCTCTGATGTGCCAACTACATTTGCTCAAACTCTTGCTAAAGTTTAGCCAACTGCATTTCTACTTGTTGGTTGATACTGACCTAGTGTAACTATTGTTCTAATAACAAAATCTTATCTTATTTTTCTTTGAGCAACAGTTGTACCTCTGTTGCCTTGTCAACGGATGCTGAAGCATATGTGCCTGCGACCTGCAAGAGTCTGGTGAGGTTAGTCGTTGGATTTGTAGATGGGTCCTTCTAGAGAACATTTAGAGGTTCATCCTCAGGAGTGAGCACGAAATCCAACTTTCTTTTCTTTCTTTGGCTTCTAACAACGACTTTGTGTTGAGGGCTATAGAATACATCTAGAGGAGGAATTTCCTCTATTCTCAATACAATCTAAGATGTGGGAGCAATGGGAATATACCCTGTTTCCTGAGTGCTAACAGCTCCTTCTGTTACCATTTCTGTAGTCGTTTCTTGTTGGTTTGTTGGTGTATCTGCGATTTGTTCCTCCATGTTGAGTATCTTATTGAAATTTTCCCATTCTTCTTCTAAATCAATTACTAGCGGCTTTGCTTCCTTTGTAAGGGGAGTTGAGGCTTTCGGCTTGTTTTACGAGTGAAGTCTATTGATCAGACTTTGCTATGGATTGGGATGTGTCTTTAATTGACTCCTCACTCTTGCTGTGTTCATTCTCTGATGTTTTCTCAGATTGATCGACAGACTTTTCTGTGGATTCATTTCTAGAACTTGTTTTGGATTTTTCTTTTGAGTCTCCATCTATGGTTGCATTGGGAGTAGGATCTCTCATTGGCTCAATGAGTAGTTGGTCCAGTGGAACCTTAGATAACCTCCTTCTCCTGTAGTTATCAAATGTTTGGAGACCTTCTTGATCAAAAAGTATTTGTGCCATATGTTGTACTTCTTTGAACGTGTTTTTCTGCGGGAAAACATCATCAAAGGGGTCTTTTTCATCGGTAAATATTCTAATTTTGACCATTGTGTTAAAATCTTTGACAATACCAAAGGGATCATATTGTCTTCCTAGGAACTTGGGTAATTGCAAAGATAATGCATTGTCAACCTCTTTAAAAGCATGTCCTAAGTCATGCAATGCAAATACTCCACATGTTACAAGAAATTGAGGCCAAATGGCCTTCTTGGAATCTTTCAATATCTTACCCATTCCACCCTCACTACAAGTCTTATAGGCTATTTCCCTAGCCATCAGTTTGTCTAGGACATAAAAAGGTAGAACATGGGGCGAGGCAATACTGCCGAACACTCTGATATATGTGAATAATTCTTCCCCGAACCATCTGGCTACAGGGAGAATATCTACCTCGGCTTCTTGGGAGAACCTAGGGGCATCTCAGTTGTAAATATTTTTGTGAATCGGAAGCATAACTCCATGACAAATCTTGAAGAAGTGTGGTACAAAATTAGATTCCCACATGACTTTGTGATATATTTGAATAGGAAGTGGATTTTGAGCAGTCCACTTCCATCCCATAAGAGGAAACTTGGAACCAAAACAAATAGCATCCATAACATAGGCGCTCACGAAAAATGGAGGTTAAACCCTCAAAGAAATACTCATTTTTCTTATGTATTCTAAAATTGTTGTAGCTAAGTTATCAGATAGGATTTGATCCCAATTCATTATTGTTGCATTGATGGCTACATCTATTAGGGGTAACCATTCCAATAAGAATTTGGTGTTGTTTGGTTTACCGAACAATCTACATAACATAGCGGCAGCAATACAGAAAGGGTAACTAAGAGAATCGGTGGTGTACATATTGTTTTTATCTTTCTTGACTCTTTCTTCATTGTTTGACCAATTCTTCATGCAGTTTACCTGGTCTTCATTTTCTTTGATGAACTTCTCGACAAATGGCCTGTTGTAGACAGCCTGCGGCTCTGGTAGATGGTACCTGAGTCTCAGGTTGTCTAGAGTAAATGACCGTATGAATTCTTGGCTTGTCGTCTTGAATTCTCTATCTGATATGTCTGCATCATCTATGATCCACTTAACCATGTCAGTATAAGGAAGTATCTTTGTCTTGCAACAATCCGATGCAAGAATGAGCATGCAAGCTCAGTCAGAGTAGCATCAGAAGAAATGCCACCCATTGTAACTATTGTTTCCAAAATTCTCTGGTGTTCTCCCTCTAATAGTTGACACATAGTCTCCCATGTGGACGTCCCTACATCTCGATTACAGGTAGTATCTATGAATAGGGGGGTCATCTTTGATTTCTCAGAAGTTGGTGTGTTTCCTTTCTTCACCATTTCTTCGAATGTCCTGCTCTCTATGTTTTTCATGAAAGTTACAAGAGAAGAGTGGAATAGGATAAAAATGATAGTGAATGTAGAAATTAATCAATAAAAGGATGAAATAAAGGTGACGGAGGGTCTTAATTCTAAATCATGCTAGAAGATATAAACTTGTGTTAAATGGCCTTTCATACCTGATCGTAATCATTTTTTTAATAAATGTCTACTAATGAACCATTATCCTTAACTTAATGTCCATTACTTCACATCAAATGTCAGGAAGCACTCTCCTATAACCATGAGCCCTTTAAGTTGCGATGAAAGTGATTTTGCGATTTGCTATGCAATATTGCAGATCGCTATATCGCAAAAACTTGTTTATGTTTAAGACTTATTGCCGTGTGAGTTGATGCAATATGCAGTATGCAAGATGCTATCGCATTTCGCAATATTTACTTATGCTTTATTGAGTAGCGCTATGTGGTTGAAAATGCAATGCAATAAGGCTATGGGAGTTTTATGATTTTGCATTTTGCGGATCGCGATTTCATGGGGTAACTTTTATAAAGAAGATCTATCGTAATTTTTTTGCGATGCGAGAATATATCCTTTAAGAGAGGGTCTTTTCAAGGATTATTTTAATATTTACAACTTTCCAGGTGTAAAGTTACTTTTAGGTTATTTTACGAAGTTTTATACGCTAAAGTGTGAAAAGGAAAATTTTCCATGATTTTGCAAGTCCCATTTTGACACTTTATTTTATTCTAAAAATAAGAAGGCATGACCAGATGCTAGGATTGATTTTTTGGAAGGGTCCCCATTTATTAATGTTATTACTAATACTAATAAATGGGGGGGTTGTTGATAAGCACAACAGAGTCTTACATAACTAAATCTATTGCAACTTTTTGCCATCTATCATTATATGTCGTTTCCATGTGTCAACCAAAAGGGTTCCACTTTTCCACATAAGAAGGCCAAATCCATCTACAAAATGTCACACTCATTGAGTGCCACATCATCAACTTTGTTACATAACTACCACCCATTGCCACTTGGCTGTTACCTGATGCTACCACCTGTCACATCAAAAAGTGTGTGAAGGGTTCCCACCTACTACTCATAACTCTTCACTACTTATGTACACTTCACTGGACCTGGTAGTTATATAAGGAGTTGTGTAATTAAATCTATCCTGTTGTGGCTAGGAGTCTCATTACCATCATTGGGCACCCATTTGAATGAGTAACCACTAATTGGAATAATAATTTGATAAGTTAATAGGTGCTTATACCTACCCCCCTATGAAAAAGGGGTATGACTAGGAGTCTCATCGGTCACTACTCATTTCTTGTGACGCATTCCATTAAGTCAACACCAATTAGATCAGTGTTTTGATAGGTGCTTGGGTGCTCACTATTGGTGCCTTTTTTCTAGGGGCTGTGATTATAGGCCTACCACCCTACCACCTTCTACTCACTACTCATAGCCAATTCCTTATGGTGTCACCTATCCTGCTCAATTTCTAAGTCATTAGAGTCAACCATTCAATATTTGTCATTTTTCATCTATTCTATGTGGTTGCCACATCATCATCGATCCAAGAAAATCCACTATCCAGTAAATCCTTTAAGTAATTCTTTCTTATACCTTCAAGATGCCTAGATATCTGGATATGTTTTTTTAGTATGGATCCATAACCAAAGTGGAACTGTGACCCAACAACCTTCAAAATAAATATGGATTTGGGTCTTTGATTAATTGGTTTCCTTATGTAACATCTAGATACCCATATTCCTGGATATCTCTTCCTCTGGGGAACTTTGTTGAATGGAACCTTTCCTTGGCTACTTTAGTTAAATTAATATATCTCTTGTGCATTCAAATAAGTCTAGATAGATAGTTATCCAAGTGATATCCTTTTCTTAAGAACTACTCCGGTCTAAGATACATGAAGGCCTAGATATTTGAACTCCTAGCTAAGCTTGGATGTATCTACAATCTACCTATTTCTTCTAAGTGCCAATTTGGTTGCACCCCAGATGGCCAAGATACCCAAATTCCTTGAATCCTTATCTAAATAACAAATACTACCTTCAATTCAAACCACATTTTGTCTTCATTCCTTGGGAGTTTGACCTAGTTCCATTTACCATTGGAAAGTTCTCTTAGAGTGTTATCCAACAAATAAATTTTCATGCGGTTTTGAACAAGTTACTTATAGATAAAATGCCTTTAAATATATGTTATTAGGCTACACATTTAGTATTCAAAAAACAAAAACATACCTAATATCAACATCAACAAGCTCCCCATAAACTTGTATTCACTTGAAATCAATGGATATACTTAACTTCAATGACAACCAATTATTAACTTTCTCAAGAATCTCCCCTTTCGGAATTGATGGAAACACCACCAAACATTTCATGTCATTGATCGAAACACCACCACTTGAAAATTCTCCCGCTATATAGTTTTTGAAGTGACTTATATTGTTCTCTTACTCTCCACTATTACTATTTGTTCACTCTCCAATTCTACTATTTTCTCCCTCACCACCTTTGCTTCTGAGGAGCTAATGCTTGATTACTTTGCCCATTTGCATGCTTCTCCTCTGCAAAAGGGTAGAGGAGGTCCATGTTGTGAGCTAGGATTTATCTTTGTGCAACGCAAGGTATATCTGATGAGAACTCAGTGTGTGAGTCAGTATATGTAAGAAGGGTGAAGTGACTACCCTTGGGAGGATCATAATGTGCAATAGATTTGGGGTGACCTTGACAGGGACTTACTGCACCAATATTTGAGAGTAGGATTACATCATAGAGGGCCATTTATATTTTGATATCCACACTTTGTAAGAGGTCATATGACTTCACAACTTGCACTGGGCTAAAGGACCAAGAAGGGCTCCAAAATGGCTAAGTGTGGGATCAACAGAGTAAAAAAGGGAAATGCATCTAGACATGAATCAAACTTGGATCGAGAACATAAAACCATCAATACAAGCTATAAATATACATAATACTCATGAATTACAATCACACCTCGAAACAACAACAAAGTGACACTTATATCTAAGTGCGAATGTTGAAACGACACATTACAACACTTAGAACACAAGTTATGACAACTATGACAATTGTAACTAAAAGTGTGTTAAGTGGTAGGAATGTGTCTAACACATATTCTAAAGATATATAGGACCATATAATGTAGATTAGTGAACCAAAAATAACTCTGGTGATTTTCAAAGGTGTGACACATGCAAGAGTGAAAAGCACAAGAGCGACACCTGCGACATGAGGAAAACATAAGTCAACAATTGTAAAATTGAAGGAACTTGGAAGAAACACATGTCAGAGCAAAGATAACATGAAAATGCCACTAATTAAAGTGAAAAGGAGCAAAATGAACAACCACGAATTTGAAATATTTTGAAATGAGGAATTACTGAGAGGTGAGGTGAATACGTAATAGTGAGGTTCTTAAACCTTTTTATGAATATGTCTTTAGTTCTTTCCTCTATTGTTTGTTACTTATAAGATAATTAATACATAATACAAATGAAGAATAAGATAAGACATTCACATGTACATACAATTCACCACATGAGCAACATACACATATTGACATCGATATTGTTACGTGGAAACCCAAAGGAAGAAAACCACCAATCTATTTGTTTATTGTGATGTAAATTAAGCACCTACTTGATTACATCAGTTTGTTTGTGACCACCCACTCATGGAAGTAATTAACACCCTTAGGATAGCAAGCATCTAATTTCCAAGAGGCACCAACCTCTTATGAATGTAGGCACACCGCTTGCTCTAGACATTGTTCTACCTTTCATACAACTTTCAAAATGAAAACAAAGGAAAATACAAATACTGAAAAATACCAATATGGTCTAATGCATAATCAAATTATTCTCTCAGTCCTCCACTTTCCACATGATGTCTCGGCCTCACATAGTAGCACCCTATTCTCTCCACTCTTCCTTCAATTCCACAGGTTGTTTGCAACACTCTGCTATACCGTATTCAACGCATGCAACACTACATGCTTCCCCACTTTTTTCAATGGAAATCAGTTGTTCTGATCCTCTGTTTCACTATGCATAATGTTTCCTTTGCTCCCTATTTCCACACTGCCTGAGTGTACCTCTGTATGGTTCCTCCATGTTGTTGTTGCATTTGATGCTATAATTCTGCCATTTCATTAAACATGAGGATGGGCTTCTAAGTGCTTCACAAACTCTCTGTGTGATCCTCCATGCAGAGAATTGAATCTCAATCCACCTACAAACTCCAAAGAGATTCCCCATGCTTGTTAATGGCTCATAGAGCTTGAATGTACCAAAGCATGACTTCTATGTTCCCTATTTAAGTTTATAATGTGGGCACGGGAGATCAAAGATGACTTTCTTCCAACATTGGAATAAGCAGAACAATTCTACTTTGAGAATTATTGTCCTTGTTTCCTTGATCCAGTGATCCTGATTGATGCACCCTAACACCACAATATGCCCTAACACCATTCAACTCTGGTATTCCTCCTTCCTTGTCGTAATAATGTGGGTAACATGCCATATATAAACATTAAGAATCCCATTTACGATGACATGTGATATTACTCCCCATACTTTAATATAAGGTCCCAATGTTCCATAACGCTCATCAACGCTAGAGTGAAATATGCACCACTTCATTGTGATCATCACCATATACTCATAATATAATGGAAAGAAAAAATATATTAATGTGTTTTGAATGTGAAGGTTCACTAAATTAGCTTTTCATATTATGTGCTTATCAGGGTTTTCATTTGGGTTTGAGATTGGTTGCAGGATCACATGTGAATGAAGCTAAATACTAGGCTTACGTGGAATACATGGATTTATATTAGGCAGAAGTAATAGCACATGAGAGAGGAACATAAAAATTGATTTGAACTGCTGGAAGAAATATTTCATTTGTAGAATAAAAAAGAATATGCTCCATCCCATTCATGTAACTCTATGTCAAACTAAAAGGATCCTATAATTAGGCTCGACTACATCTAAATCAAAGAAGAATCATGAAATTCCTACACCATTTAATCTTATCCAAATGTGTTTATCTATTTCTTGGAGTCAGACAAGCCAAATTAGTCTCAAATCATTATGAGAAATTCTTGAAGTTGTAAACTATTATGAAACTAGCTCACAAAAAGATAGAAAAGAAAGATCAATGCCTTTGATATCAGCCTCTTCGAGGGGGCAACCTCCTTTACATTACACAAATGAACAATTCTTGGATGATACAAATGAAAAGACTTCCTTTCTATATATAGGAGTCTAAGGGGTCATAATATAATTAAAGTCGACATAACAATAATAATGTAAGGGCACAATAATAACAATAGTGGGCTTCTATGGGGCATAATAATAACAATATGGGGACTACATGGGCATAACAATATAATAAGGGGGTTGTACTAATAACAATAAGGGGTTACACTAGTAGTATAGGGACCTAACATTCCCCTCTCCTTCAAAAACTGTTGTCCTCAACACTTGAGTAGTTCTTGATGCTCCTTTATAAAATTCTTGTCCTCCCATGTGGAACCCTTAGCTAGTAAGTTCTTCCACTTGATGAGATACTCTGAAGTTGATTGATTTCGTACTTGTCAGGTTCTTGTTTTTGTGACTGCTCCAGGCTCCAATATGATTTTTCCTTCCTCATCAAGTTCTGGCAATATTGTTTGAACTGGGACCTTCTGCAACTTTTGAAGGAGTTGCCACACTTCTTCATCCTTCTTCCATTCATACCTTGTTTTGTTTATCCAATCTAGTTGGATAATAGAAATGGCGCACAACAATTCTTCCACATCCTTATCCTTTCTTGAGAGTGCATCTGGCACAACATTTTTCTTCCCTTTTTTGTAGATGATTTCAAAGTCATAACCCAACATCTTTGTGACCCATTTTTGTTGTGCTTCAGAGGATAATCTTTGTTCTAAAAAGTATTTAATACTATCATGATCCATTTTTACCTTGAAGTGTCTTCCCATTAGGTAAGGTCGCCATTTCTTAAGTGCATGTAGTATTGCCAACATTTCCTTCTCATAAAAATATTTAATCGGACATTTGTTTGTATGTATGTAAATATAAAAATACCCAATCGGCTACATCAAAACTTCTTTCATTGTGATGTTGATCTGCCTGTTGTTTCATTTGATTTTGCACCAAAGTGGTGTTACCTTTTAAAATTTGAAGAACTTGTTGTTGATGCTCGATGTGATCTTTCACTTCTTGAATCTTTTTCTTTTTGATATGTCCTTCTATATTTAGAGTTTGAGGAGTGGTAATTTCTCCCAGTGCATTACAAGATATTGTCGGATTCATTTCTTGATGCTCTATGTGATCTTTCACTTCTTGAACATTTCTCTTCTTGATATGTCCTTCTATCTTGATAGTTTGAGGAGTGGTAATTATAGCCATTGCATTACAAGATATGGTCAGATTCATTTCTTCTTTCTTGATGTGGTCTTTCACTTCTTGAACCTTTTTCTTCTTGATATGTCCTTCTATCTTAATAGTTTGAGGAGTACTAATTATTTCCAATGCTTTGCAAGATGTGGTCTGATTCATTTCTTCTTTCTCCAGGGTTGGTTCCTGATGTGTATACTCTTCTTTTGACATTTCTTGATCATTTTCTTCCTCCTCTCCGCAATCAATGTAAAATAATTTATTCTCAGCACACTTATGACCTTTAATGTATATTTTATCACAATTGTAACAAAGCACCTTTTCTCTTTTTTCTTCCAATTGTTGTGGTGTAACCATTGTAGGTCGTGGAAGGCTAGGAGAAACAACACTTTCATCTTTATAGTTGTGATGGGTAGACTTCCTTGTTGCCATAATTTTTCTTTCCACTTTGTAAAAAATCCCTTTTTCTCTTTTTTCTTCCAATTGTTGTGATGTTTCTCTAAAGAAGGTGTTGCTGTTTGTATCCTCGTAATGTGCTATAATTTCTTCTGTGAAAATTGACCACGTAACAAGTGGTTTACGAGAACAAAGCCCTTTATACAATAAAAATTGATCTTATTCTAAATGCGAAGATGAAATACATACCCTTTGTAACAGTGGTACACCATGTAGATCAGAATATTTCTCCATCTGTAGTATCCAATTTAACAGATCCTTTCCATCAAACTTCCTCATCTCGATTTTTTTGATTTTAGGAGCTCGATCTTGAAATAATTCTAACTCTGTAATTTCATATCTCCAAGTTCTGAAATTTCTTCTTGCGGTAGCTCTCTTAGTTCTCTTTCTAACCTCTCAAGTCTATTTAGAATTTGATTATCCAAGAAAGAGTTATGCCAAATCGCCCAAGGTGACCTGATTATAGACTACTTCAGTAGAGAAAACTTGTAAAATGTGATGTGTCTCACTGTTTCTACCTTAGTACCTGAAACTAATATACAGAAAACTACAGGAAATCCTCTTTCTGAAACGTCTTCTGCAATTTCAATCTAATGCTCAGAACAAAAGTTATGATGATTTTCCTAAGGTGACCTATTTGGAATGTAATTCAGGGGTTTGGAAAATCCCTAACTTCCTCATATTAAATCTCTGCAAATATACTGAGACAAGATCTGAAATTCAGAGCCAAGGTTCATAGAGATTTTGTCTCAAATGGGTTTTTTGTTTAGCTTCTAAAACTTCATATTGAAAGAGTTATAGCGAAAATTCCATGATGACCTGTTTTAGATGAAATTCTAGAGCTTGCAAAAACCCTAAATTCCTTAGATCATATCTCCCAAAATATAATGCGAAAAGATCTAAAATTTGGAAGTGAAGTTCAAACTGATTTCTTCTGAAATGGGTTCTTTTTGTAGATTTTGAAACTTTTTAGCAAAAACTTTATAGTGGAAATGCCACGATGACTGTTTGGGGCAGCAAAACCCTAGAATCCACAGCTCTGATACCAAGTGTTATGAAACTAGCTCACAAAAAGATAGAAAAGAAAGATCAATGCCTTAGAAATCAGCCTCTTTGAGGGGGAAACCTCCTTTACATTACACAAATGAATAATTCTTGGATGATACAAATGAAAAGACTTCCTTTCTATATATATAGGAGTCTAAGGGATCATAATATAATCAAAGCAAACATAACAGTAATAATGTAAGGGCACAATAATAGCAATAGTGGGCTTCTATGGGGCACAATAATAACAATATGGGGACTACATGGGCACAAAAATATAATAAGGGGGTTGTACTAATAACAATAAGGGGTTACACTAGTAGTATAGGGACCTAAAATAAACGCTTGGCCAATTTTAGCATTTTCAGCTTCTGTAAGTATTAATAATAGTTTAAATGGTTAAGAAGGAGTCTCAGACAAAGGATCAAGCCCTTATTTCTTTCAAATCTATTTTAAAGGGAGTGCATGCTTTGACGAAGAGAGAGGAATTGATAAAATAGGGGATGGTAGAATAAGTTGGGGATGGTAATATTTTTACCTTAGTAGCTTGCACACGGGGAGAACTCAACAGGCAGACTCTGATTGACGGCATTAGTGTAATTAATTTGAATACTATTTCTGCAAAGCGAATGAGCTTCTCAAAACCTATAAATGAATGGCTATACATATTTGTTTGGTCATTTCATGAAGGTGTTTCACGCTTGAAGAAGAATTTACATATTTTAAAACCTTGGAGCTAGGTTCTCATTTACTTGCATTGTTGTATTGTTATGAAAAATTGTTCTTATTCTCTAATGATGATTTAACTTTGGTTTAAATCTTCCTCAATTAATATCGATATACAATATTATCACTATTATTAATTCTTGTTTATCCTTGCTAATTATTTCTCTACGTAAATTTGTATTTGCAGGGCTCAATGAAATTTAAATCATAGTTAAATATAAGATTCATGAAGACTTGTTTATTGCTACTAATAACTATTTATTAGCCAATTATGATGTCCTCTTATTTTCTTTTTATATTGAATTGAGTAAACTATTTCTCTTGTTCAATATCTATCATAAATTTATTGGATCCATTAACACGATTAGATTTTGGTATATGTATAGAGTCATTTTGGTAACTATTTACTAAAATTATTTTATTGACTATTTGCTTTAACACCTTGTAAATTATTAAACTACTTTGAAAGTTAATAAGTGTATCTTCATTCCAAATATAATTAGAGTGTTCTTCCCTTTGTTATTTCCTTAGCTCTTGATTGACAATTATTTTCAATCTTAGGATTAGCTCCCTTTGTTATTTCTTTCGCTCTTGATTGACAGTTATTTTCAATCTGAGCATTAGTTCCCTTTGTTATTTCTTTATCTCTTGATTTAGCTCTTGATTGAGTGTTCTTTTCAATGTTATTTCTTTAGCTTTTGATTGAGAGTTCTTTTCAATATTAGGATTAGTTCCCTTTGTTATTTTCTTTTCAATATTAGAATTAGTTCCCTTTGTTATTTTTTTAGCTCTTGATTGAGTGTTTTGAACGTTAGTAAGTGTATCTTCATTCCAAATCCAATTATAGTGTTCTTCCATTTGTTATTTCTATAGCTTTTGATTGACAATTATTTTCAATCTGAGGATTAGTTCCCTTTGTTATTTCTTTAGCTCTTGATTGAGAGTTCTTTTCAATGTTATTTCTTTAGCTATTGATTGAGAGTTCTTTTCAATATTAGGATTAGTTCCCTTTGTTATTTCTTTAGCTCTTGATTGAGAGTTCTTTTCAATGTTATTTCTTTAGCAATCTTAGGATTAGTTCCCTTTGTTATTTCTTTAGCTCTTGATTAAGAGTTCTTTTCAATGTTATTTCTTTAGCTATTGATTGATAGTTCTTTTCAATATTAGGATTAGTTCCCTTTGTTATTTCTTTAGATCCTGATTGAGAGTTCTTTTCATGTTAGGATTAGTTCCGTTTGTCATTTTCTTTCCGATATTAGAATTAGTTCTTTTCAATCTTAGGATTAGTTCTTTGAAGGTTAATAAGTGTATCTTCATCCCAAATCCAATTATAGTGTTCTTCCCTTTGTTATTTCTTTAGATATTGATTGAGAGTTCTTTTCAATATTAGGATTAGTTCTTTAAAGTCTTAGGATTAGTTAACATTTTCATTTAGTTCAAATTTTTTTATTCTTCTCTTAGTTGCCACTCCAATCCCACCAACACCACAATGCACCCTAACTCAATTACACTAGGGTCTTCCTCCTTCCTTGACTTCATAATGTGGAAAACATTCCATATATAAACAAGAATCAATTTTTTGGTTGGCATGTGGGATTAATCCCCATACCTTAATACAATGTCCCAATGTGCCATAACGCTTATCAACACTAGAGTGAAATAAACACCACCTCACAACGATCATCACCATATACTTATAATATAATGGAAACAAAAAATATATTAATATGTTTTGAATGTGAAGGTTCATTAAATTTACCTCTTATATTATGTGCTTATTAGGGTTTTCATTTGGGTTTGAGAATGGTTGCAGGCTCACATGTGAATCAAGTTAACTCCTAGGCTTACATGGCATACATGGATTTATATTAGGCACAATTAATAGTGCACGTGAGAGGAACATAAAATTCGATTTGAACTACTCTAAAAAATATTTCATTTGTAGAATCACAAAAATAATATGCTCCATCCCATTCATGGCACTCTTTGTCAAATTGGAAAGATCCTATAATTAGGCTTAGCTGCATCTAAATCAAAGAAGAATCATGAAATTCCTACACCATTTAATCTCTACAAAATGTATTTATTTGTTGCTTGTAGACAGACAGGCCAAATTAGTCTCTAATTGTTATGATAAATTCCCAAAGTTGTAAACATTTGGCCAATTTTAGCATTTTTGGCATCTATAAATATTAATAATAGCTTAAATGGTTATGCAAGAGTCTTAGAAAAAGGATTGATCCCTTATTGCTTTTAAATATATTTCAAATGGACCGTGGACTCCGATGAAGAGAGAGGAATCAATAAAATAGGGGATAATAGAATAAGTTGGGGATGGTAATATTTTTACCTCGACAACCTCCACAAGGGTAGAGCCAAGCAAGGAGACTCTGATTGGTGGTATTATTGTAATTAATTGGAATAGTATTTCTTCTCTATGAATGAGCTTCTCAAACCCTATAAAGGAATGGTTGTACATTGTTGTTTAGTCCTTTCTTGAAGGATTTTGGGGCTTCAAGAAGAATGTACTATTTTAAATCCAAGCTACGTTTTCATTTACTTGCAATGTTGTATTGTTATGGAGACTTGTTATTTTTCTCTAATGATGTCTTAACTTTGGTTTTAATCTTTCTTAGTTACTATTAATGAACAATATTATCACTATTATTAATCTTTTTTTATTATTCATAATTATTGCTCTATGTACAATTATTTTTGTAGGGCTACATGAAATTTAAATTAGATTTAAATAAACGATTCATGTAGACTTTTTTATAGGGACTAATACCTATTTATTAGCCAATTATAATCTTTTCTTATTTGTTTTTTATATTGAATTGAGTGAACTATTTCTCTAGTTCAATATCCATCATAAATTGATTGGATTCATTAACACGATTGGATTTTGGTATATGTATAAACTCATTTTGGTAATTATTTAGTGAAATTATTTTATTGCGTATTTTCTTGAACACCTTGTAAATTATTAAACTACTTTGATGGTTAATAAGTGTATCTTCATCCCAGGAAACAGTGGAAGTTACTGAAAGCAGAGCTCTGCAATGGCATATCCCGACAGGTTTTCCGCTGCGGTTGCATACGCAGGCCTCGGATCTTCTAAAAACTCTTCGAAAGCTGCAATTTCTCGCTTTCAAATCGAGATCGCATCGCTTCTATACGGACATTACCAGCAAGTGATACGATCTTCGCCCTCGGCCGCTCAGGGTAGGGTTTCTTCCCTCAGCTTTCCCATCGTTGTTTACGACAGCCATGGCGGACAGGAAGCCTCAGCGGTTGTTTGTAACAATCTCTGCAAACACAACGAAAAGGAGAAGGCTCTGGCAGACTTCCTTCACGCACCGTTCCAACCCAGCCTTCAGGGCAGCCGCAGCAAGCAAAGCGCGGGATCATCACGCCTTCACAGCAGATCTGCACTCGTTCTTCTGGTTACGGCTGGACAGCTATCCGGGCGCTTTGGCCACAAACCAGAGCAGGAGATCTCATCATTTGCATGGTCTCTGTTTGGATATGGGGCATTTACCAGCTCTCCGAAACACGGTTTTCGACTCAGATCTGACAAAGATCAGCCAGATCCGGTCACCCAGAAGGCAGAACAGCCCCCGCTATGGCCAGATCTAGAGATCGCCGCAGCTGATCATGCAGATCGGGCTCTCATCATTCAGATCGGCCAAGATATTGCTGGTTTGCTCCCCCGGAAGGAAAACGGCCACAACCAGCTGGATCTACCAGAAGAATCTCATGCATTCCAGATCCAAGTTAACCTTTCCGGCAAAACGACAATGTTATGGGTTTGCGCAACAGATCTAGTGCAGGATCTTCTGCAAAAACTTGAATGCCGGCTGGGGATTCCCTCCTCCTGCCTCAGATTGTTGTATAAGGGTAAGCAGCTTATGCATTCCCTTCCTCTTTCTTTTTACAGCATTCAAAAGGACGCGTCTATTGGGGTTTCTTTCCGTCTAAGAGGTGGTTCATTTGGGCAAACCTCCTCTGCCCCTTCTTTCTCTTACAAAGATGCAGCACGCAAAAATACTGCCCAACCTCAGTTCTCTTCAAAGGCATCCCAGCCACATGAAGCTCCAAAGCCGTTTCTGGTAGACAAATCAGAGGAAATTCCCTCCATCGATTTCTCTAATCCCAAGGTTGAAAGCCGCTACCAGAGCTTTGCAGAATCCGCACTCATTTGCAGATTTAATGGTTTATGGCCTCGCACAGCAGATCTTTATCAATGGGTCCATACCTCTTGGACTAAAAAGTGTAAAATCTTCTTATGTTCAAAAGGTTTTTTCATGGTGCTTTTTGAATCAAGCGAAAACTACCAGAAAGCCTTAACGGGAGGCCCTTGGTTCTGGGGTTCAGCTGGGCTTTTTCTAACCCCCTGGTTTCCTGACTTCGACCCCTCTACAGCAGTCATCTCCAAGATCCCCATTTGGGTCAGGCTCCCGAATCTTCCGGCACATTTTTGGGATTTCTCTGTCTTCCTAGCTATTGGAAACACTTTGGGACGATACCTGGCTACAGACACCTCAAGAAGGGATAATGGACTCTACACGTATGGCAGACTATGTGCAGAAATAGATATCAGCAAAGGATTGCCGGATCAAATTAATCTCAAGTTTGGAGATTTCCATTGGACTCAACCACTGGATTACGAGAACACAGCCTTCCGCTGTCGCCATTGTCATCAAACAGGGCACCTTCAGAGTACATGTTCACAGCTCAAAGACAAAAAGAAGAATCTGAATCGTAAGCCCAAATCCAAGAGATGGAATCCTGTTGAACTACCCCGTCGACTGGACGATTTAGACTTCTCGAGTTCGGAGGAGGAGGAATCTGAGGCAGATGAGCAGGTTGATGAGGAAATTGAAGCTGATCTACAGAATGAGGAAATTCCGAAGGATGCCCCCTCAGCTCACCAGGAGGCTCCCTCTAACCAGCAGATTTCTCAGAAACGTACCCATCTCTCTTCGCCATCAGACTCTGACAAGGATGATCAGCCTTCAGGACAAAATAATCTACAACTTGTCATGACACAGCCAAACTCCACTGGGTGGATAAAAGTGAGCAAGAAAAAAGGCAAAAAAGGTCGATTTGTAGGAAACAACCCTTCGGGGTAGCCTTTTGATTAGTACCTTCCTTTGTAATCCTATGCTTCTATGACCTGTCCCTGATCTGTCTATTTGGAGCAAGGTTGATTCCCTATCACCTTCAGCTCCATAGCTTCTCTGGTAAGCCTGTTTCCAGGCATGATTGTACTATATTTTCATCACTTAATAGATTTAGTCTTTACTCAGAAAAAAAAAAAAAAAGTGTATCTTCATCCCAAATCTAGTTATAATGTTCTTCCCTTTGTTATTTATTTAGCTCTTGATTAAGAGTAAGGCTATTCTTCTCTTGGTTGAGATAGATTTCCCTTTCATTCTTTTGAATGTTAGGATTAGTTCACATTTAAATTTAGTTCAAATTCTTTTATTCTTTTAAGACTACTTGCATAGGAGAAAGTCTCACCATGGCCAAAATTAAGCCCTAGTTTTAGTCACATGAAAGTGATTATCTCATATAAAGTAACATCATATAGCTGATTCCTTTACCCTTCAATTTGTTAATCTCGATAATCACCAATCATAAATAAACCGAAGTTCATTTATGTGCATATTATACATAGTAGATAGTGTAGGCTAGTTTAACCTTAGTCTAGTCTTAGGGTAAGGGTAACTAGAGAGGCATAGAACCAGTTAAAATCACCATACCGAAGGAATAAGGATCTAATTGGGACCCTGACTAGGTGATCTCCTCCCTGTTGATTCAAGACAGCACCTTAACCACTAGCATTTTATGGTAACCACCAGATTAATGCGCTAAGAGGGATTAGTGCTAATTAATTTGTGTTTACCATTTAATTAATGATGGATTAGTTTGGAAGATATTTTGGCGGAGCTGAAAAATCCAGATCTAACTCAAAATTTGGTGGAGTTAAGTGGAGATTTCCTAGGAAAAACTAAATAAGCCATAACTTTGGTAGTTTTTGACCAATTTTGGCCAAGAAAGAGTGATTCCTAGATGATTCGGATGCTCTGAACAGAATGGAATATTTTTCAGAGGTAGAAAGGCACTTATTTATGTGATTTTTCTACGTTGAATTTTAAGGAAGCCTAGGGCCACTACAAGAGGAGGTCAAGCCTAGATTAGTTGAAGTCCAATTGCAGAGCTTGGAAAGTCATTTTTGGGGTTTTTGGGTCTTTTGAATCCAATTGAGTAGGTTTCAAAGACATTGGAGCCATGTAGGTGCATGTAATCAAATAATTGACCATTAATCCAAAGAGGGCCTATACATTGAAGCAGATCCAAGTTGATGTAGTTGAGGAGGGGTGAACTCCTTTATTAGATTTGTGTTATACTTTTGTTGTGGTTTACATATCTACAATTTACTTGCTACATATGTGTTTTTAAATAGCTAATTAACCTCATGAATTTCTCATAAAATACACTTAACACTTGACACATAATTTCTCACATTTTGGTTAAAATGAGATGATCCTAAACACATTTTAATACTGATGAGGGAGCTTTCATAGCATTAACAAGTTTTCCCAACATTTCCGATCAAGTTGGTATCAGAGCACTGTTAGCTCATTTTAACCTTGAGATGGTTTGCGAAGGTTAGATAGAAAATTAGCTATAATTTTTGTATTGTGTAAGGAGAATTAACTGTGTTCAATTTTATGTGTATAAGCTTCTTTGAAGATTTGTGAAGCTTTTTGATGCATTACAAGTGTGATGACAACTTCAAAAAGTGATGTTTCTAATCCATCTTCCTTAGCAAGAGTCTTTGATGAAGAGATGTTGCAAGAGCTTATCATCATGAGAGATATGGTGCAAGTGCTGTATGAAGATAGGAAGGAGAACACTATGCTTCAACAGCAGTTGATGGCCATGAAAGAGGAGAAGAAAGATCCTCTTGAAAAGATGCATGTGATGGAGATTCAACTGCATGATGCCAAGGAAACCCTAGCCAATTATGTGCATGAAAATGAGGTATGCAATTCAAGTTTATCTTCAATTTCCTCTCAAAATGAATGTTTTGGTGCTTTTGAAAGATACACTAGAGGAATAAGATCCAAATTATTGATGAAGATGGGCTATGAAGGTAATGGGTTAGGCAAAGATGCATAAGGCATAATTGAACCAATTTTTTTTTAGGAAAGGCCTACGTACTTGGGTCTTCGTTATGGACAACATGATGGAGAATGGTCAAAAGCCAAGGAGGCACATAAAGTTGTTCCAAGAATGAATTTCATTACATGTTCATTACCTCAAGCTTGTGAGTTTGTGTTCATGAATGCAAAAGTTTTATACCCACTTTGCAAGAATATGCTCGTAAGAATGCAACTAGTGGAAATGGAAAACAAGAGGATTTTGAAATATCTAAGGTCATTGAAACCATTTTTGGTTATCTGAAGAGAGTCACTACCTCATCAAATTCACCTCCTCAAGAAGGTGACAAAGGTGAATTTGCAAGGTATAAATTTTCCTTTAATTAAGTTTCTTTTGATCATGATAAACATGGTAAATATTCACATAAGATTTGGAGAAAATTTACATGTTCTTTTTGTGGTTTGAATAACCATACTTTTTCAACGTGTTGGAAAAGGATAGCCATACACAGTAAACTTTCAAAACAAAAGAGACAGAAAGCTAAAGTTCCATTGGATAATGGAAACCATGTTGAAAAGAAGATGCAATTATTTTCCACTAATTTTCATAAGAAGGGTCATCTTGTAGACAAGTGTTGGATTTAGCATCCAACAAGTCATCCACGACATTTGAAGAAGGTTGAGAGAGATTTTGGCAAGAATGGAAAACAAGATTCCATAATTGATGTGGGTCAGGATGATACACTTGATGAAGTGCAACTAAAAGAAGCGCCATTGAAATCATTTGGAAAGAGATGGTTACATTTCTTAACCAATGAAGGCCTTACATTTATTTTGATAATTGATGCAAATATTGCCTTGTTGATGCATTTCCCCTTTATTTGGATTCCTTTCTTTTCTCCTGAAAGTATGTTGCATAGTTCATGAGGCAAGATGTTGGAAAAGTAGATTTATGTTGACTCACTTAGATGTAGCAAAGATGGCAATTTGCAACTAAAAATTTGCTTGCATGTTGCATTTTTGAGCTTTCATGTTTACGCTAGGAAGGTGTTCAAAAGTGGAGTATGTTGACTTACTTTAGTGCAACAAATTTGGTTATTTTAGATCTTTAAGTACTTGTACATACCAATGGGATTCTTGTACTTGTGGTTGTACTTGTGAGAGAGTTGAGGATTGTTATACCTGAATGAGAGTTTGTGTGTGAACAGTGGAATTTTTAATAGTTTCATTGTGCTTGAACATGCATGAGTGATTGACTTGTGTTAGTTGATTTCTTTGTTAACATGTATGTTATCAACTTGAGAGTGTTGATCATTTGCACATGCATGAGTGTCAGCTTGTGTGGTTGATTGATTGTTACATGTATGTTATATCGACTTGCAAGAGTTGATTTTGTCTCCAAATTTGAAGGGGAGATGTGATGAATTGTTTCATGAGAATTTGGAATTCTTATTGTAAATCGTTAAGTTGTTGTACATGCTTTTGCTTGATTTGAAAGTCAGTTGTTTTGAAGCATTTTTTGTTGACTTGTGTTTAGTAAACAATTGACTAAACACCAATATGGTTTATACACCAAGATTTAACAGTACATGGTGATGTTCACATGATGTGACATTTGTTGCTTTGAAGAAGCAAAAGGAAGAAGTCGTTAGGTTATATTCTTGCATGAGTGTTTTTCAAGGTTAATCGTGTTTCTTGTGAAAAGATGTCGCCAGATTTTGGAAGGTTTACATTTGAGCAAGAGGCTCATGATTAGCCTTAATTACCAAATCATGACATGAGCAGCATGTTAATACTGGAGGATTATGGAATCAAGAACCAAAAGTGGACAAAAATGCCAAAAAAAATTGATGTATTTGTAAGCTATCAAATGGTCTACAATGCGATTTGATGTCTTGATGCCAAGAAGTGAAAGAGATGGTGAATGTATCCATGCATATGTGGAATTTGGAACGTGGAGGTAAAAGAATAGTCATTTATTTTCTTGTTATTACTGATATTGGAACTCATTTCTGTAGTTCATTGAGATGGGTTAACTTGGAAAAGTGGTTTCCAAGGAGAAGCTTACATAGAATGCATGTGTTGCAATGGAGGAACATGATTCTCAGTGGGAAGTCAATTAGTCAACTTTCCAAGCATCGAGGGATCTCTTTGGTATAGCAGTGTGTTTAATCAACAAACAACCAGTAAGTGTTGGATTGGGTCAGCAACAAAAGGAGAACATTGGTTGAAGTGCCAAGCCATTTGCGAGGCAAGGCATGTTAGTGAACCCAAGTGGCTGTCATGAAGATTTTCCTGGGTAGAATAAATTGATATAATTTGGGAAGGCAAAAAGTATTCAACTCTCATTAGATAACCAACTTTTGTGGGTCCAAAATCTTGTCAGTAATAAGGAGTGATCAAAATCTAGATTAGGGGCAAAGATTTGCTCAAAAATAAAAGTGCTCAGAATCACTCAAGTCCTAAACAAACAAGTCCATCTTGCCGATATGATCCCAATGAAACTTGTTTCACTCAAAAAGGAGTTAGCATGAGAATGTTAGAGCCTGTTGTTCATTTGGTCAAATAGGCAAAATTTAGTGACTAGGATGTTGACTAGGCAACCGTATAGCTGAGTAAAAAAAAAAAGGATATTCTAGGGAATATTGCCAGAATATTCCCATAGGTAAACCAAATAGATCATGACAATTGGTGGCACATAATTGGTAAAGCGGTTTTGGTGGACCAATGAGAGGGTGACACGTGGCAAGCCCGGAGGTCACTATGTGCCCTCTCAAAGGTCGGTTAAAATTTTATATGGCAGGCCTAGGAGTTGGACCAGTGACCTCACCTAAACAAGCGCCATGTCTTACTTCGATACCATAACCTTATGTCTTAACCTATAAAGGGCGCAATTGTTGTTTAAATGTTAAATGCAGTGAGGTTTGGAGTTAACCACTAGCGGTAACCGCTAGCATGTGACCAACTTCAAAATACTAACTGCTAACATTTAAATTTAACTGCTGGTGGATTATGAGTTAACTACTAGCATTAACCACTAGACTTAACTGCTCATGTGATCAACATTACCTTAATCGATAGCATTTTATTCTAACTGCCAGATTAATGTGCTAAGCGAGATTAGTGCTATTTAATTCATGTTTATCATTTAATTAATGACATATTAGTTTGGCAGATATTTTTTTGGAGCTAACAAATCCAGAGCTAACTCCAAATTTGGCAAAGTTAACTGGAGTTTTTCCAGATTTAGTGGAGATTTCCCAGGAAAAACTAAATAAGACATAAATTTTGTAGTCTTCGACCAATGTTGGCACAGAAAGAGTCATTCCTAAATGATTTGTATGCTCTAAAAACAATGGAATAGTTTGTAGAGGCCGAAAGGCACTTCTATATGTGGTTTTTCTACGTTGAATTTAAGGAAGCCTAGTGCCACCCATGGGGGATTCAATCAGCGAACCTCTCACATATCACGTGCGTTCATGGCATATCAAAAAATACCCTTAATTTGACTACATATTGGAAAATCCCTCTAAAAATCACATTATTTAACCTCCTACCAATATAAACCCAATATGGCTTCCCAATTTAAAAAACCCCTAATTTCACTATATATTGTAGGTATCCATTTTTTCATTAACATTTTTTACACCCCTTTATATTTTTTCAGCAACTTTGAGCTCCATGTTTTATAGTTTCCAATACAACAACCCTTTACCCCCTATATATCCCCCAATATGAACCCACATGGTATGATATTGCTCCCCATTGAAGCCCTCGTGGGGCCACCAGGAGAGGAGGTCAAGCCTAGATCAGCTGAAGTCCATTTGTAGAGCTTGGAAATTCATTTTTGGGGGTTTTACGCCTTCTTAATCCAATGGAGAAGCTTGCAAAGCCATTTGAGAACTACAGGTTCATATAATAAGATAACTGACGATTAATTTCAAGAGGGCCTAGCCATTGAAGTAGGTCCAAGGGGATGTAGCCTAGGAGGGGTGAACTCCATTATCAACTTTGTGTTATGAGTTTGTTGTGTTTTACTTCTATGAAATTTTCTTTCTTCATATGTGTTTTTAAACAACTAATTGACCTCATGAATTTCTCATAAAATACACTTAACCCTTGACACATAATTTCTCACATTTTGGTTAAAATGAGATGATCCTAAACAAATTTTAATAATCATGAGGTAACTTGCATAACATTAACAAGTTTCCCCAACATTTTAGATCAAACTTGCAAGCCAACAACCTACCAAATGGTTTTTATACTAGAGTTTTTATTTTCGTGGGTGTCATTGATTTGAAAATAGGAGGGTAGGGTCTGCACTAATCCACTCACCATTTGGGGATCATATAAATTAAAATAACTATTCATATTCATAACATTATATTTCATGTCCCAGGGGGGAATCTCAAATGGTAATCAAAGTGATCTGAAATTTTTGAAAACTAAGAGCTCCAAGGTTTAAATCTCCTCGGTTGTGACTTAGTCTATGGAAAGGAGGAAAGGAAATGGATCTGCACAGGTTTACTAGTGGTTACGTGTCAGGAAAGTTGTTGGGTTGCTATGGGATTTAAAAAAAGACATTATATTCGATAACTTTATTTTTAATTTTAATTAATAAACATATAAAGAATCAATATTCACAACAAAGAATTATTGTTGTTGTTGTTGTTGTTTTAATGTTATATATGTATGTATATCATGAATTCCATCCATATCACATTTAAAATTTAATTAAAAAAATTATGAAACATGTAAAAGAAAATTATTACATATATATGTAACTATATGTATTATCGTAGGTTTTAATAAAATTCAAAATAAGAATATTTGTTTATATAGCAATGTAAATTTTATATAAATATAAAAAATATTATAAAGAATCAACATAGATCCATCTTAAATCCAAATTTACCAAGCATTGAGAGGGATCAAATCTCTAGAGCTACAAACATTTCCTCATATTTTGCACTCAAAAATATATTTGCATCTTGAGACATGTCGATCTGGAGTTAAGATAAATCTATTTTTATATATTTATGAATATTATCTTACATATGAAGACTATAACTATATTTCTTATCTTGTTTAACAAAATTTTAATAGAAAAGCCTAGTGAAATTATTGAATCATCATCAAACTAGTAATCAAAGGGATCAAAATGTCAATGGCATTTCCAATCTTGAATATCAATTTAACTCATAATCATGAATAACTATAACTTGAAAATAGTGTTTTGTAAGTGTACTTGTACCTTTTGGAAATTAAGTTGAATTTCATTGTAAATAGTTGAATTTTTGGTAGAAGTCAACAACATACATTTGATGAGTTTAAAATGTAAAAATATTGTTAAAGGGCATAGTTGCAAGAAACCCATTAAGGTATAATTCAATATTTAAATGAATTGAATCACTGAAGTATTAGATTTATTTGATGTTCTAATACTATATTGTTGACAATATAGTGACAATTCAGAAAACAAAAATCACTAACATTCTAACATGTTTACAAGATTGATAGGACAAGATTGAATTTCTCCATCTTGAGTCACAACTCTAGCAAGATCAAATACAACAAATAAATCAACTTTCGAAACCAACCCTTGGTTAGAAGAATTCCCTTTTTGAATTTGAGAATCATTCATATTGGAAGTCATTGTATGGTCATGCCAATGATGCAACTGTAGAAGTAGATGAATATAAATACTGTCAAAAACAAGTTATTCTTTCAAATTTCAAGCCTATCATTATACCTTTTGAATAAATCATTAACAACAAGTGCATAAAAGGTATTATATATGAAAAGGAAGTGACCTATTACATTCTAGACTATTTTCCACTAATTCATATCTATATTATTGGATCCTTCATGAAAATCCATCTTCACCTACTCCAATGCATCATCAAATTTGTAAATTCCAAAATTGTCATTGGGGTGGTCACAAGGAGGATTAACATTTTTATCTTCATAATTATGGGTATTGTGGAAGGCTTAATGAAACCTTAGGTAGATGTTCCAAATGTAAGAATCTCGTAGTAGTAAGGATCTTATATAGATGGTTACTTTTTGGAAATGATCATCAATAATCAAGAAAGTATATTGGTCATACCAAATAGTTAATTTTCATGTATTAACACATCATCTAGTGGAAATATTTTTTCTTCTCCACTTATGTTTGATGAGGGGGGATAAAATCAGTGGTTGAAAGTTAGGCTTAATGTTTTGAAGGCATATATTTCAACATAAACAAGTTGTCTTGAAACATAGTCACAACCAAAACATCAAATCAAATTAAAAGCTGTATCCAAGGCCATAGTTAGAACCATATTCCATTATAATTATTTTACTTGTGGTATTCCCTTAAACCATTGTTTATTATAAGAGTCATAGCTTCTACTAGACGTTGATTTGTGGTCATACTTAAATGACCATTTGATAGCACATAATAACACCTCCCATTAGCAAAAGTCATACATTTATACTTAGATTGGGTAAGTTTCTAGGAACTACTTAGCCTTAGAGACAAGTTTTAGAATTTTTGTTCATCCTTAAACCCCCATTTATTAGAAGAAATAAACTTTTAATAGCCCTTTGTTTTATGGTAATTCTAAAATTAACATATTAAAAGAGTACATTTAGCCATTAATAGTTTTCCATTTCTAGAGCTTAAATATCTTCTTGAACTCACCTACAACCCTATAGTTTAAGGGGGAAAGTGTTGCAAACATAATCTATTCGAATTAGAAATTTGGTGTTATTCAATTGAGAAACAATATAAAGAGTCACAAGCTAATAGGAAGTATAATAAGGAAACCAAGTCACCTTATCATGTATTTATATGTGTATCATGTTAATAAAATTCATCTCATTCCTATCCCCATCGGCGTATTCTAGCCAAACATGCACACTATCTCTTTATGTCTCCTTTGTCAACATTGATTCAAATCATTAGTATCAATCAATTATATCTCATTTTCATTACACAATAGGATATGCATTGTTATTCTTGGTGTTTGATTGATATTTCCCACATGGTAATAGTTTCACATGTAGATATGGAAATTTTTCTATTCATCTATGAAAATATCAACTAGTGTTCCGATAGTGACTAATAGATACAAGGAAGATTTATCCTAGAGGCATCTCTTAGCTAGTATTACTCACTATTGATTTTTCGAATAAAATTGATTTTTTTATCTTGTTAAACCCTAGACCAAGTATTTTATACGAGCACTAAATGAGGCCTTAAATCAACTCCTTGGACAACTTGTATGGGTCCTGATGTAAATATTTGCAAACTCAAAGTACAAACAATACTAATACTTGAAGCCATCCCCATGATTACACAACTTGAAAGAAATATATCTACATTAACAATAACAACTTATAATATTTCTATCTAACTTATGTCCATATGAAGTTATTATAGATATATCCTCCACTTTTGAGGAACTACACTCACTTCTTATATTTTGGCGAGAACACATCACCAACTTTTGTACACTTATTTATAATGCATCCTTTCTTAAGTTTACCAGTGGTGTGTATCAATGGGATCTCCGTCATTCAACATCCCTCATAATTTTACTCCATTTCTAGATCAAAAGTTGTCTCTTAGTTGAATTTATCACTCCAAATCTCCAATATCCAACATCCATGTTCTAGTATATTACAATAACTCTCCATTCAAAACCATTGTAAGATTTACTACCACATATAGTGGCCAATGGATAGATAACCATAACAATGGACACCCTGTCTCCAATAATAAAATCAAAATCCCTCTTACTCTACATTTTCATGTAGATCACGACTCAACATAAATGGAACATTCTTATATCTTTTTCCTTAATCAAGATCCATCATAAACTAAGAAAAAACCAAAGACAATTTTGAACTATATAAAAATAAACTAAAAAGTTAAATATATGCTTATCCAAGAAAGCATGTAGGCTCATGAAATTGCAATGTGCAAAAAATATCTAATAAGATTAGTTAAGTAATTGCATATTTTATCCCTCATGCTATGTTCATTGCATTATTTATCGATTATTTCAACATTCAAATTCTATGTTTTTGCAGTATTTATAAAATCTCATATCCTTTGAACTACATCAAAATAATTTATCATTTCTTTTAATTAGACATTTAATTTGAGTGAAACCTTTGTAAAAAAATAAAAAATAAAATTACCAATGAATAAAGCTAAACAATCTTCTATAGTATTTTAGATTTTATTAATCATTTATAACTTTTCCATTATATCATCGAGGATGTTTTTCTTTCTTTACGTCTCATTAAATCACAAGTAATTTAAATATCTTCTAAATTTTTAATAATTATAATTACAATTATAATTAATAATTAAACTAATTTCGATTTATCTTAACTCTAAATCTACCAAGGGTCGAGAAGGATAAAATTTGTTGAGATACAAATTTCTTTTAGAGTGAAATTTAGAAATTTAATCGCTTTTGGGAATTAATAAATCCAAAATTAAGATGGATCTAGACAAATTTAATATAAAATATTTAAAATTATATACATTATATTTGTAAATATATCTTTCCTTTATCAATGAAATCCAATTTTTGGTAAATATTTTTCATTAATTTAATTTAAAATTCCAAACATTTAAATATGTTGATGTATGCATTTTAATATGCCATTCACTAAGTTGGTTTTTAATAGAAATGACAATTAATTTTAAATAATTATTTGTATTCATTTAAAATATTTAAACCTGTGCACATTTTAATTTTTTAAACTATGAATATAGTTTAGGCATGCTTATTTTCGAATAGGCATTTTATAGTTTTAATTTAATTATTAATAATTATTAGGTACATAATAAGGATTTAAATTCCACAAAATATTTTAGAATATTCTTAGTTATATCAATATGTATATCTATTTTTTTTTTATGAAGCAAGTATAGATCCTTCTATATCATTGAGACAAAAAAATAGTGTACAGTATATACAAACCTCCACCCAACACCGAAGAAACAGAAAAGAAATAAAAGCTTTAGCCACCAAGGGCTCAACCTTACAGCATTACATCTAAAAATTTGTGCCTAAGAAATAACTAACATAACTAAAGTCTAACCCTCGAAAAGCCTACGGACATTCGCTCTACCTCTCTCTAGTAAAATCAAATCCATATATCCTACCCATCAAATCAAGAAGATCGACGGCTTAGGAGAAAGACACAAAGCAAAGGAGTCCAAAGTTTAATGGTCCTTCCCCACCAAGTAGCTCTGTCCCAGTCCATCGTTGATTTACTCCACCCGAATCCAATGGTTGAGAAAGATTTCGCATAGGACAAGAAGGTGCAAAGTTAATCTGTGATGGAGGGCAGTTTTCGGAACCCCCACCCTGCCACGTGTCACAGGAAGAATGGGATCACTGTGAAAACGCCAAAACCATTACCACTTTGAAGGCAACGTGATTAGTCGAAAACCACCTGGGAGGTGGTTTTGCAATCTGGACCCCGAGATCTGAAACCCCCAGATACCGAATGACCTGGTTTCTCTTGCAAATGTTAAACTCCCTAGCCTAGGTTTGGGATGTTGTGAGGGTGAGCGAGTTCCATCGTGCAAAGACAGATGAGAATCAATTGAGATCTTGATCTGATAATCACCCTATGAGTGACCTCAGTTGAAGATTTATTAAACAAAAGGTATTACAGACCCATGTGATGGTGCATGCGTGTTCTGTGATATTGAAACAACAGATCGATCAAATTGCCAATACACAGAAAATAAGTGGAAAGATAGCAGAGAAATACAGTAAGCAACAGAAAGACACAAACAATTTTTAATGAGGAGTTCACCCTATTCTCTAGGGCTACGTCTCCAGTCCAGATTCAGTGGTGGCCTTTTTTTATTGTGTCTTACAACAGAGAAATTACAATACAGGGACTCAATATGAGTTCTCCCGAAGCAGATTTTCCTTGGCAGGGTGGTTCTTGGTGTTAGGCACCTAGACTAGTAGTATAGGGGCCTAACATGATGTTAGGCCCCTATACTACTAGGGTAGGGGCCTAACACTTGGATTCCCCAAGCCACTCAGAGTTCACAGACTCGTTTTCTTCCTACCAGCTCTGTGACCCTTGGTCTACAGTGGAAAGAGCCAAATGTGATGCTCAGTCTAGACAGATTCCTCTATGGGAAGGCTTGAATCTTCAAGCTCTTTGGTGCTCGATGCTGCCTGTGGTTAGCTTGGCCCTCTGTCTCCTCTGCTTGGCTTTACTACTCTCTGTGTTGACTGTCTCTCTCAGTTGCTTGGACTCCTCTCAATTCGGGTTTCCAAATAACTCTTCTCCTCTCTCCCTCTCTCTCTTACCACTTGATCTTTGTTCTGACTGTCTCTGTTCATGGCTTTAGTCATTTGATCCCTATTCCTGTTTGGTTCCTCCCCCACCTACGTCAATTCACCTTCTGCAGCTGTGCTTGGAATTCCCTATTCGGCGTCAGCACGATCGCTCAGGAAGTGGCCATGTGTCTCCATCTAACTGGTGCCAGCATGCTTCGTCAGTTTGTTTCTTTCATTACGTCGTGTATGTATTCTTTTTCCACCCTGGCAGTCAAACGGACTCCAAATCTCTTTACAACTCGGCTTGATTCCTTGTCGATTCTGCTTCCTCCATCAGGCGCAATCTCAGCCATCCGATCTGGGCTCCTCCAGATCCAAAGTATGTCAAGCACGGTTGACTTTCTCGACCGATAGCGCATGATCAATGATGGTTTTTCTCTCACCTCTGCTGCCACGCGTCGATTGCTAAGTGGGATCACTCTACTCTCCTCCAAAACCTCTTACCGTTCAAGGGCACCTCGATCAATACGATCGGTTTTCCAGAGCACGGGTCCCGCCTTTTTCCTTTAGCCTTTTTTGTTTCTTTGCCCACGATTCTTCGGCTCCTAACGCGACCGAGTGCTTAAGGCTCTTCCATTTTGGCCCTATTTGCCTACTAATCGCGCATCAAAATCACCTACTTTTCCTGATCCAAGGTTCCCAGGGGCTACTTTGACCTCTTGCGTAGTCTCCATGGGCCTCGGTCAGCGTGCTTTGACTGAGGTCCTCATCATTCTACGTGGGCGGCCATTGCCACTGGTTCAAGGTGTTTTTGATCACTATTTTGGAATTTTCAAGGATTTGTTCAACTCGATACAGTTAAGGTTCTTGATAGTCTTTTATGAATCTGATTCGGATCACAGCCTCCCTATTGAAAAAGCTTTTGGACCACCAAAAGTTGGCTTCCTTCAAGCATCGGCTAAGTGAGGAAATTTTTGTCTCAACTGCCCAATCTCAATCCCCTTCGCAATGCTCGGCTTCAAACCTTTAAGCCCAATCCTGAGGTACTCCACCTGTCCACTGCGCATCGTCCTTACCTTCCTGTCCGGCACTGTATCTTCCTGCAACTCATTAAGATATTCAGGTAGTAGGTCATCAACAGAAGGTAATTGACTCTGCTCTTCAGGGTCCTCAATCATTGAAGGTTCAAACAATCTCAAACAGTTTGCATTTACGACTGAGTAGATGTGCATGTAAGCTGGCAGCTTAAGGTGAAAAGCATTTTCACCAATCTTCTCAAGTATCCTAAAGGGTCCATACCTAATAGGTTTTAGCTTTTTACCTTCACCTTGCATCCTGTCCTTGCTGATATACAGCCAGACTTGGTCTCTAACTTGAAAACTATGCTCCATCCGATGCTTATCACTCCTAGCCTTGTACTTGGCCTGGCTCTTTTCCAGCTATTCCTGTACTGCCTGGTGGATCTCCTGGATCTGTTCAATGAACCTAGTTGCCCTATCCACATCACTGTGTCTGTCAACCATGGTATCTTTACCAAAGACAAAATCCAAAGGAGACCTTGGTATGAAACCAAATCAGGTCTCAAGAGGAGAATTCCTTGTAGAAGAGTGTTTGGCTCTATTGTAAGCATGTTGCACATAACACAAGTGTTCATCCCAAAGCTTAGGGTGTTTGCTGCAATATCCTCTCAGTAACTGGATCATCGTCCTGTTAACTACTTCTGTCTGGCCATCTGTTTGTGGATGAAAAGCTGTTCTTTTCTTTAACTTGGAGTCCATTGGTTCCCATAGACTTGACCAAAACTTCCCCACAAATTGGGTGTCTTGATCAGATACAATAGAAGCGGGTAATCCAAAATGAACCCATACATGTTCAAAGAATAATTTTGCAGTTTGTTTAGCTGTAATCTGTTTACTACAGGGTATCAAAATACATATTTTGCTTAACCTATCCACAACAACATACAGATAATCACGACCTTTCCTAGATTTGGGCAGTCCTCCAACAAAATCCATGGAAATGCTTTCCCAAGGGTGAGAAGGAACTGGTAAGGGAGTGTATAAGCCTAGTTTTCTGTTGTTGGGCTTGCTTTTAGCACACATAGCACATCCCTTCACATATCTAGAAACCGTTTCATTCATTTTTGGCCAATAGCAGAACCTTTGCAGCTGTGCACCTATTTTACTTCCCCCAAAGTGACCTGATATCAGAGAAGTGTGTGCTTCCCTAATTATCTTTACTCTCTCAGTTTGTGGAATGCAGAGTTTCCCACAATGATATAAGAGTCGGTCCTTCACATGATAGTCCAATTTTTCCACTCTTTTGCCTTGACTCAAAGTTGCATATACATCTTTAAAGTACATATCCTGAGCATATTGTTATATGTAGCTTTCATGCAACAAAAAATTATGCTTAAGTATGGTAGATGCATTTATAATGGGTCTAGATAACATATCTGCAACCTTGTTATGTATGCCCTTTTTATATCTGATGACTAAATGAAACTGTCGTAGAAATCCCATCCATCTGTAATGTCTTGACTGTTGCAACTTAGTTTGAGAGTGTAGATATAGGAGTGGCTGATGATCACTATGTATTACAGTTTCCACTTTTTCACACTTTTTCACACTCTGAACTAATGCATACAATTCTTTATCATATGTAGGATAGTTAACTACTGCAGGATTAAAAGTCTCAGAATGATAACATATGGGTTTATCGTGCTATGTCAACACTACTCCCATGGCATAGTCACTGGCATTAGTTTGGATCTCAAATTGTCTTTGTAGATCTGGCAGTGCTATTACAGGTGCTGTACTAATTTTTTCTTTCAAGGTGTCGAAGGCTTTCTGTTGTTTGCCTCCCCACTGAAACACCTTGTTCAATCCTGTCAAAGCATGTAAGGGAGCTGCAATTGAGGAAAAATTTGAAATGAACTTCCTCTAATATTGTGCTGCTACTAAGAAGCTTCTCACTTCTGTAGCAGACTTGGGTTTAGGCCAGTTTACAATGATTGCCACTTTAGAGGGATGTATTTTCAGTTCGCCTCCCCCTACTATGTGACCTAAATAATTTAGAGAGGTTTTTCCAAATTCACATTTGGAGAGTTTGAGATAAATTTTTTCTCTTTTCAAAACATCTAACATCTGCTTAACATGCTTTAAATGTTCTTCCCACGTTTTACTAAAAATCAAAATGTCATCCAGGTACACAATAACAAAATCATCAAGAAAAGGTCTGAGTACATCATTCGTTAATTTCATGAAAGTAGTAGGAGCATTAGTTAGGCCAAAAGGCATAACCGACCATTCATACAATCCCTGCTTTGTTTTGAAAGCAGTCTTCGATGCGTCTTGCTTTGCAACTCTGACCTGATGGTATCCATTGTGCAAATCTAGCTTGGTGAAATAAACAGCCTCCTTCAATTGATCTAAAAGATCATCTATGCGAGGAAGAGGATAGCGATTTTTTATTGTTATCTTATTCAGTGCTCGAAAGTCAATGCACATTCTCAATGAGCCATCTTTCTTTCTCACCAAAATGATTGGTGACCCACATGGTGATGTGCTAGGCCTGATGAACCCTTTCTCGAGCAACTCTTGCACCTGCTTCTTGATTTCATCATTCTCTAAAGCAGATAACTTGTACATCCCAATGTTAGGCAAAGGAACATCTTGCTGCAAAACAATATCATGTACTATTCCATTTTTGGGTGGCAGACCTTTAGGTTCTTGAAATAAGACATCATACTCTAAAACAATCTTTTCTATATCAGCTTGCTGATCAACATTGCAGCCCTCAAATGCATTGGTTTTTTAGGTGTCTTTTCCTTTACAACCATCAGTAAGAACTGTTTGCATGAATTTATCATTCTTTTCATCTGTCCTGAGTTTATGAGAGTATAATTATTTTTGAGCTTATGAGCTCTTACAAAGTATTCAATTCCATCTTTAGTAAGTAGATACTTGTTCTCAGGTCTATAGAAAATAGCCTTTCTATCATACAAGTAAGGACTTCCTAAAACAATTCCACATATATCCAAAGGAATTACATCTAACTCAACCTCATGTACAAATACTAACCCAAAAGAAAACTTGAGTTTGCACTGTCTAGTCACTTGTAGTTGTGCTTTATCATTAAACCATCCTAATGGATATGGCTTCTTATGATGTGTAGTTACTAATCCCAATTTCTTTACAATTTCTTCTGAAATCAGATTTACTTGTGAGCCATTATCAAACAAAGTATCAATCTTTTAATTTTTGGAAACAACTCGAATATGGAAAAGCTCATGTCTTTTTCTCTCATGTTCTTCATCAATAACAGATTGAACAAAATTACTAGTAGATGCTTCATAATTCTTACCTTTCATACCTGTCGCTGCAATGATTGTTTCATCTCCTGAATCTGACCCCAAATATTTCTGAATAGCTACAACAGTCTTCTTCTTCTTTCCCTTGGATTTCTTAGGTCTCAGCTCTGGATGCAGAATCCAATAGTGCTCATCGTCATGCCCCTCCTTTTTGTAGTGAGTGCATGAAGCTTTGCCTTTTTGTGCGGTGTTAGCCTTCCTTGGTTTCCACTTCTACTTTCTTTTCTCCTTGCTCTTGCTTACAGTGGGTTGGGATGGTCCCCCAACTTCTGGATTTCCATTCTTTCCTCTAGCTTCTAGATGAGTAACTTGTACAGATACCTCATCTATACTAGTGGGATTAAACATGAGGATGGTATGCCTCATGTAGCTGTGTAGACCACCAATGTACTTCAAAAGAGTTTCTAGTGAGTCTAGTGAGATACCCAACATCAATTCTCTCTTGTTGAACTCTTGAGTATACCCTTGCACACTTTTCCCTTTCAACTGCCGAAGAGTTTGCCAACTCATCATGGCTTGTTGCATGTAGGCCAATGGATAGAACTGCTTTTTGATTGCAGGAACGAATTCACTCCAGACAGAGATTCTCTTACCATGCTTCTTCACATTAGCTTGGGTTCTGCCTTCCACCAAACCAAGGTAGTGCCTCCTAGGTGTAGGCTTGCCAGCTGAATCTTACTTTTGTCTGAGTCTATATTTTGTACTCTGCAATACACATCAATTTGTCTAATCCAATTGTCCAACTTTTAAGCATTTAGCTCTCCATCATATATAGGCAAATCAAATTTAACAAATAACTTAATCAAAGATGCTTTCTTATTATGCATAGGGCTATTAGGAGGTGTGGGGAAGCTTTATTTTTTTCCCTTTCCTTTTGAGTGGTCATGGGAATGAGATTCATCTTCTTGTTTATCTTGCTTAGAGCCTGACGAATCTTCATCCTTATGCTTTCTAAAGTCCCTATACATTTCTTCTACCATAGACTTTATAGCTAGGAAACTTTCTATGAATTGAGGGTCTGGCCCTATAGAACCTTCTTCTGACATTGTCTTTCGAGAATAGACTCTCCCAATTTCAGGATTAGTTTCCACCAACTCTCCTTCTCCTAATTTGAGCTTTGATCTAGTGAGAATTTACAACTAAACCAACACAAGCTTGTCTAACCTTACAGCCTAGAGCTCTGATACCACTTGATCTGATAATCACCCTATGAGTGACCTCAATTGAAGATTTATTAAACAAGAGGTATTACAGACCCATGTGTTGGTGTGTGTGTGTTTTGTGTTATTGAAGCAACGGATCGATCAGATTGCCAATACACAGAAAATAAGTGGAAAGATGGCAGAGAAATACAGTAACCAACACAAAGACAAACAATTTTTAATAAGGAGTTCACCCTATTCTCCTGGGCTACATCTCCGGTCCAGCTTCAGTGGTGTCCTTGTTTTATTATGTCTTACAATAGAGAAATTACAATACAGGGACTCAATATGAGTTCTCCCGAAGAAGATTTTTCTTGGTAGGGTGGTTCTTGGATTTCCCAAGCCACTCAGAGTTCACAGACTCTTTTTCTTCCTACTAGCTCTGTGACCCTTGGTCTACAGTGGAAAGAGCCAAATGTGATGTTCAGTCCAAACAAATTCCTCTATGGGAAGGCTTGAATCTTCAATCTCTCTGGTGCTCGATGCTGCCTGTGGTTAGCCCAACCCTCTGTCTCCTCTGCTTGGCTTTACTGCTCTCTATGTTCGCTGTCTCTCTTCGTTGCTTGGAGTCCTCTCAATTCGGGTTTCCAATTAACTCTTCTCCTCTCTCCCTCTCTCTCTTACCACTTGATATCTGTTCTGACTGTCTTTGTTCATGGCTTTAGTCATTCGATCCCTATGCCTATTTGGTTCCTCTCCCACCTGTGTTGATTCACCTTCTGCAACTACGCTTAGAATTCCCTATTCGGCATCAGCACGATCACTCAGGAAGTGGCCACGTCTTTCCATCTAACTGTTGCCAGCATGCTTCATCAGTTCATTTCTTTCATTACGTCATGTATGCGTTCTTTTTCCATTGTGGTGGTCAAATGGACTCCAAATCTCTTTAGAACTCAGCTTGATCCCCTATTGATTCCGCTTCCTCCTTCAGGCACAATCTCAGCCGTCCGATCTGGGCTACTCCAGATGCAACATCATACGCATGTCGAGCGTGGTTGACTTGCTCGATCGATAGAATGCAATCAATAGTGTCTTTACTCTCACCTTCGTTGCCATGCGTCGATCACTGAGTGGGATCACTCCGCTCTCCTCCAAAACCTCTTACCGTTCAAGGGCGCCCTGATCAATATCGCTAGTTTTCCAGAACATGGGTCCTACCTTCATCCTTTAGCGCTTTTGTTTCTCCACCCACGATTCTCTGGCTCCTAATGTGACCGAGTGCTTAAGGCTCTTCCATTTTGGCCCTATTTTCCTAGTGATGCATGATTAGCGCTAAAGCACATCAAAATCACCTCCTTTTCTCAATCTGGGTCTCCCACGGGCTACTTTGACCACCTACGCAGTCTCCATGGGCCTCGGTCAGCGTGCTTTGACCAAGATCCTCGTCATTCTACGTGGGCAGCTATTGCCACTAGCTTAAGGCGTTTTTGATCGTTGTTTTGGAATTTTCAAGGATTTGTTCAACTCGATATAGTCAAGGTTCTTGACAGTCTTTTGTGGATCTGATTTGGATCATATATTTATCACTCTAACTCCTTGAGTCCAGGTGACCATACATGGAACGCTTCTCTTCAATGACCAGCAACTCAGGAACTAAAGACACATATAGGGGAAAATCAAGTCGAGCTGGTCTCCATGGTTTGGAGTCTAAACACTTCCCTATCTTCTTTTGCTTGTTTGCAGCATAGAGCTCTCAGTCTACTTGGTCTCCACTCCTGCCGCTTCCTCGACACATTATTCTCTATGCAGCTGACTCCCTGGTTGGCCAAAAGATCTGCAAGCTTATTTTCCTTTCTGCGAACATGGTGGAAATTGACAGTGCGTAGGCCCTGGAGATGGCTTTGAATTCTTTGGAAGACCAGAATTATTTTCCAATTCTTAGAGACTTTATCCAGCGCAGTTCCATTATGTATTTTTTGCACTGACTTGATAATTAACTCTGAATATGCCTCTATCATGACATTTAGATAGTTTTCATGTTTCAGTAAATCTAGGCATTGTTCGATAGCCATTAATTCAGCCATGTTATTGGTGGCTGTACCTAGGTGGCAATGGAAGATGAAAACAATACCATGCTGTTCTCGGGTTCCCTTTTGAAGCCCCATCAATGTTGAATTTTAAATAGCCATCCGGAGGAGGATGCCAAAATTCCTTCTCCGTATCCAAAGAAATGATCTTCCTATCAAGGCCTAGGAGGGTGAACCCCTGCATCCCCAGTTGCCTAAGAATTTTTACTTCCACTTTTGAGGGGGGATTTTGGGGGGGGGTGCGAATAGTGGTTCCCACAGTCTCCTTGAGTTGTTTCAGGATAATTTCCAGCAGGTGTTGTGGGGCCTTTTTTTCCTCCTTAAAAATTCTTTTGTTCCTCTCCTTCCAAACATTCCATATGATGAAGCTTGGTGTAAGAGCCCACGAGGAGTTAAGAATTTCAGTATCCAAAATTTTTTTACTCCAGTTGCTAAGGGTACTAATGATGTTTCCTCTGTCTTTATCAAACTGTTGAAATATTGTAGCAAAGGAGTCCCATAACTAGGAAGTGAAAATGCAGTTGTTGAGTAAATGTTCCAAGGTTTCTTCATGAGTTTCATAGAGCAGGCATCTTGAAGGCCCCTGAATACTTCTCTTCCTTAAGTTATCCCAAGTCAGAATTTTCTTGTGATATACAACCCACATGAAGAGTTTGATTTTCATCTATCCTTGATGCCTCCAAAGGTTTTGCCATTCTTTTTTCCAGAACCAGGGGATCGAGATCAAGGAGAATGTTTTTTGCTTCCTTAAGATTAAAGGTGCCCTCTTTGTTATTTCCCCATCTCAATTGGTCTTGTCCCTCTGCCACTAAGATCTTCCTTTGCTCTACTATTTTCTTGAGCTTCTTTGCTTTAGTTTTCTGAAGATTGTTATTTCTGCAATCTATGTCTCTCCAGATTCTCCACTTATCGGTAAGATGTGAATGATTCCAGAAATATATAACCTTTATTAAACCATGGGAATCTGACTCCTATTTAAGATCAAGGAAGTCTTCTTTCACCAGAATTGATTCTTGTTGCCACTTGTCTTCCCAGAAAAGAGCAATATTTCCTTCTCTGATTTCCCAGAAGCTATTCTCTTGTACTAGTCTTCTATTCTCCCAGACTTTGTTCCAAATATAGGAACCCTTTATATTTCCTGACATTCCTATAACATCACTATTTTGCCAGGAACTAGCATATTTTTCTTTCCAGATTTTTTCCCATTGAGTCTCTGGATGCTGGACATAGTGCCACCAAAGTTTAGCCCCTAGAGCCTTGCTGAGAATCTCCTGATCATCCAATCCTAGCCCTCCATGGTTCTTGGGCTTACAATTTTTTTCCCAAGACACCAAGGACCATTTCCTCTTGGTCTCCTCCCTACCCCACAGGAAGTTTCTTTGAATATTTCAAAATTGCTGAAGGACCCCTTTTAGAGCTTGGAGGGCTGATAACATGAAAATAGGGATTGCTTGAAGCACTGCTTTTGTAAGAACTAACCTGCCAGCAAGGTTTAAAGATCTAATGGTCCATTTACTGACTTTTTCCTGCAACTTGTTAATCAAAGGTTCCCAAATAGTTTTGAGCATTAGTTTTTCAGTTGGACGGACTCCTAAATATTTTGAAGGAAATCCCTTTGAAAGACAAGAATTCTGGAGATGTTTTTCTGAATAGCAATATTGGTATTGAAGAAGAAGATTTTTGATTTAGAGATATTAACTTCCATACCTGAAGCCGAGGCAAAAAGATTGAGAATTATTTTGTAGTTTGAAGCTTCTTGGACTATGGGGATTTCATGTAGCATGGTATCATCTACAAATTGTTGGTGAGTCAGGGCCTACCCATTATCAGTAAGTTGTAGACCTTTAATCTTTCCTGATTATTTTGCCTGCTTTATAGCTCTAACCAGTCCTTCCATCATGATGATAAAAAGAAAGGGGGAGAGTGGGTCACCCTATCTAAGGCCTCTAGAGGGACTAAAAATCCCCGAGGGAGAGCCATTGACCAAAATAGAAAAACTAGAGGAGGTCACCAGTGCCATTACCCATCTAACCCAGATATGATCAAATCAAAATGCAATCAACATTTTCTTAAGGTAAACCGAATTTACCTCGTCATAAGCTTTGGCAATATCTAGTTGCATGATCATACCCACCTGTTTCTTGCTAGCTAAAGAGTGCACCACTTCTTGCGCTTGAATGATATTATCCAGAATTTTTCTACCTTCCACATAACCCGATTGCTACCCTGATACCAGAACTGAAAGCAAAGGTTTGAGTCTGTTAGCAACAATATTGAATATAATCTTATAGATCACAATGCATAGGGCTATGGGTCTGTATTTATCTGGTGTATGAGCAATCTCTTGTTTGGGGATTAGGGCGATGAAGGATGTATTGAGGGCTTTCAGAATGGTTTTGTTTGACCTGGAATCCTCCACGACATTTAAAATGTCTTGCTTAACAATATTCCAACAAGTTTTGAAAAAGTCCACATTGAAACCATTCGGGCCCAGTGCTTTGCCATTTTGCATGTCCTTGAGGGTGTCATATAGCTCCCCTTCCATTACTGGTCTATTAAGGTTAAAATTGTCCTCTCTGGAAACTAGTTTCGTTACATTACTAGTTATTTCCCTGATGGATTGCTCTCTATCTAAATTGTTCTCCTGTGTTATACCTTGGAAGTGGTGGACTAACACAGATTCGATAGCCTTATGGGAGATCTGAAGTTCCCCTGCTTCATTCTTGATCGAAGAGATGCTGTTGTGAGCTCTATTGGCCATGGTGGTTCTATGAAAAAACTTAGTGTTACGCTCTCCTTCTTTTAGCGATTCAACTCTGGACTTTTTTCTCCAAAATATTTCCTCTTTTTTACATAGATTCTCCCATTCCTTATAATATTTATCTACTTGATCACTGATATCTTTATCAAAGCCTTCCTTGATTAGAGCTTCATTGAGACCCGATATTTTGTTTTCAACTACTCTCTTTTCTTCAAAAATGTTACCAAAATCCTTCTCGTTCCATTGCTTAAGCTAGAATTTGATGTGCTTTAGTCTTTTGTGAAGAAGATACATTCTGGTCCCCTGAATCTGCAAGTCTTCTAACCACCATTTCTCAATGTTTCTTGTGAAGTATGGGTGTGACAGCCAGATATTTTCAAATCTGAAAGGTTTGTTCGTAGGAGTGCCTATACCCTTGATTTCCAATTGAATTGGCCAATGGTCTGAGCCTCTAAAGGGAAGAACTCGCGTTCTTACCTCTTTACCATTTAGCATAAGATTCTCGGAGATGAAGAATCTATCTAGCTTTGAGGCAACAAGGGCATCTCCTCCCCTCTTGTCATTCCAAGTAAAGAGGCCAGTATTCCAATTAGTGTCAACAAGATTTATGTTGTGAGAAAAGGTTTGGAAATCCATGGAGTCTTTACTTAGAGATCTTGTTCTTCCTCTTTTCTCTGAAAGAGAGTTGATTATGTTGAAGTCCCCTCCCATGATCCATGGTATATCTACATGGCTGTTCCTGAGATCCACCAGGGTATCTAGAAACCTATGTTTGTCATCTATTTTCTGAAGACCATAAAAATTTGTGGGTAGAAAGGTGTCCCTTTCTCCTACCAGTTGAATAACACCCGATAAATAGTTTCTGGAAGACTCAGCCTCCAGAATGCCTATTTTGTGGGGATTTCATAGAGTGAGTATGCCCCCTGCTATATTCTCTACTTTTACTTCTAGAAACTCATAGCTGTTGAGCCATTTGCTGTGGATTTCTCTTACCTTTTGAATGGAACATTTCATCTCTTGGATGAACATTATATTTGGCATTTCTTGTTTCATTCTGTTACTAAGCATTCTCTACTTTCTCTTACTTCCTAGACCTCTAATATTCCAAGATGTCAACTTCATTATAAAAGATTTGTAAAGGAGTAGCTGGTTAGATCTTTCATCTTACCTGAATCAATGATCAGCTTTCCACACTCCATCAAGAGCTCATTCTACTTTTTTCTACCTCTTTTCTTGCCTGGGTTTCTAGTGGTTAGTCCCAGCGTAGTTTTCATTGTTTTCACACCTCGGTTGTCCTACTTATCTATGTTGTTGCCTTGCTTTAGCTTCCCAGTCTGCGTTTTCCATAGAAACAACTGTTGTATTCTGCTGAGTTCCTCTTGAGGTAGCGAATCCACTCCCCCTATCGTTCCCTTCCTCAAGAATCCTTCTAGGTCTAGGTTCTCTTTGTCAATAATTTCTAGTATTCCATGGTCCTCTGGGTCGGTATCTTTCTGGGTCATTTCCAGATCCATTTCTTGTTCAACATCGCTCATAGTGGCTTCTTTCTGGTACTCATTATTTTGTGTTTGTTCCAGGTTTTTTTCCTTCTCTTTTTCTACAGAACTCCCTTCCATTGCTTGATCTTCTTTAGTAATCTCTTCCTCTTCCTAAAGCACCTAAAAAATGTTCTACTTGAACTGTTGTCCTTCGTGCTACTGATTTTTCAATCATCTTTTACTTCATTTACTTCGATTAACCACTTTCCGGAAGCTATCTGATTATTTCATTATGTTGATTTTTCTTTTGTTTATTTCTTTGTTGAGCGGACAGTCTCTAAAAAGATGTCCATGTTCATGGCATTTGCGACATCTGAATGGAATGTGCTCATAATCCACTGTTTGCACCCATTCTTCATCAAAAACATCTAAGATCACCTCCTCCGGTAAAGCTCCTGATAGATCCATTTCCACACATATCCTAGCAAAGGAAGTTTATTTTCCCCTTCTAGTGGCTTCAAAGGCTTTAACATAGCGACCTAATTTATTGCCTTACCCAGTAGAGAATAGAGCCTTACCCAGACTGGTACTGAAGTAAAAGTTTCCTTTTCTCGAACAAAGTTCATCATCCATGGTCTCATGTAGAGCCCCATAGCAACATAGAAGTAAGGCCCTCCTTCAAATATTTTGTCCTTGTCTTCAATATTTGTGAACAGCACCGTAAAGAAACCCTTAGACCTGAGATGAAGATCTATGCTCCCTTTAGGTTTCCAGTGGTATTTTATCCACGACTATAAAGTTTTTTCAGTGGGCCATAGTCCCATGAACTTACAGATGATGGAATATGTCCCCATGTGCTCCATGTGCGCCTGCAGCCCTGGATTATTCAAAATAACCCTAGGAGTGAAGTCAGCTTTGGGTTTGCAGGGTCCCTTTCTTTTCTTGTCTTTACTTTCCTATTTTTTGTCTTCTACCTCTTTGTCTTTTATGCCATATTGATCCTTATCTATGGGTTCTTTTGTTTCCTCTTCCGTAATTATTTTTCCTTCGACCCCTGTTTCCCTAGCATTTTCTAGAGGCTTCTTGCCTCTGCTGGCCACGGCCTCCTTGTAGGAGGGAGTGGAGCCCCCTCCTCTACCACCCTTCATGGGCTCTCTAACTGCCCCTATCTGTGTTTAATGTTGTTTGCCCTCCTCTGTTCTATTCCCCCATATGTATATCTATTTTAGAAAAGGAATTCCATACTTTTAATTTAATTATCAATAATTATTAGGTAGATGGTAGGGATTTAACATCCATATAATATTTTAGAACATACTTAGTAGCATACACAAATAAAACATTGAGATTTATTTTGAAAGTAGTTATGTTTTTTTCTGTTCCTTTTAGTTAAAATCATTAGTTAAAAAAATGTGATATGAAATGTAATGAATTATAGTTTTTTTGGACATGTGGTATTGATGAGCTATAATGTTGGCCCATAGTATTGTAACAAAGCCTATTTACTGATTCGGATTATTCATGATAAAGTGGGAATGAATATACATAGTTAAGAATGTTGTTATATGTTTTTTTTAAATGTACATAAATTTAACTTATATATTAATTCTTTTTTATTATTTATAGTAATAATGATTATTTTAAATAAAGTTATAATTTACTTAATTCTTCTGACTTCTTTTTTATTTAGAAAATTGAGATGTATGAGGAAGTAAGTGTTTTGATATTTATTATTGATTGATGTCTATCAATATTTACCAACCATTTAATTTATATAGTTGTGCTAGTAGTATTCACAAATACATCCACTTATACGTTAAACAAAAACATGTATAATACCATCATTTATTCAACATCTTCCTAGGTTTCTTCATCTAGTCCAAGGTGTTTTTATTACACCTTGATGTGCTCTATTACTCTACTTCAGAGCATGACCTTTCTATGGCCCACAATGCACAATGGTTTTGGTTGAAATTCTTCCTAACATTACACCTATATCATGAACCAATCAAATACATGATTAGTGACATGGCCATACCTTTTAAGAAAATAAATGTGAGATGTATCATGTGCTTTTAAAGTGGGTGGTAAGGCCAGTCTACAAGCTATTACTCCCACTTATTCGAAGATTTTAAATGGTCCACAAAATCTAGGTGCTAATTTAGTACATGACCCTACTTTTAGTGAGATTTTCCTTGGTCTACTATAGAGATATACATGCTCTCCCATTTGGAATTATTTATGTATTCTGTACTAGTTACCATATCTCTATTTCCTATCCTGATCTTCTTTCAATTACTGTCTGATATTCATTGCTTCTTGTTCCATTTCGTTTAACATGTTAGGTCTAAGAATTACTCTATTTACTGGGGTATCCCAACTAATATGAGTGTTACAATTTTTTTCATACAATGGCTCAAAAGAACTCATCTTTAGTGACTTTTGGTGTCCATTTTTGCATGCAAACTCCACTAATGATATGAATTCTTCCCACCAATTTCGTTGATACATGACATACATCCTCAACTTGTCCTCTATAATTGGATTTTCCTTTTATATTTGACCACCTGATTGAGGATGATATGGTGTGCTAAATGTTGTTTGGGTTCCAAAACCAACAACCATTGCCTTCAAACAAATTGAAGTGAACTTGGCATTGTGATCTGATATGATATTCTTTAGTATTCCATGCAATTTAAATATTTCTTACACGAAAATTTGAACTATGTTGATGGCCCTATGGGTGGACATAACATCTATAAAATGGGATTCCTTTCTCAAGTTTTCCTCTACCACCATCATAGAATCATTTTGTCTGGTAGTATTTGTTAATCCTATAATGGGTTCCATAAATATAACTTCCCATTTCTACTTAGGAATTGTTATTGGTTGTAGTAGTCCTTCTAGGTGTTTTCATTCTACTTTGACTTGTTGGCATTCTAGGCAGCTAGAAATGTACTCAACAACTTTCTTCTTCATCCCTAGCCAATAGTATGCTTTATCTATGGTTGTTATCATTTTATAATAGCTAAGATGAGCTCACTACGATTTTTTATTAAATTCATCAATTACGAGCTTCGTCAAGTCATTCAAACTAGTCGCATACCACCTATTTTTGAAAAAGAACATTCCATCATTAGTGAGCTTGTAGATCTTTCTCATTGGCACCTTGCTTCTCGATGTAAACATTTATTCACATGCTGAAAATGCTTGTCATGTTTGAATTCCTCTTTGATCCTTTCCTTGGTGTTAAACTCACATTTTCTTATAGATAACAAATGAACTACTTGTAGACTTCTATTGAGTGCATCTACTACATGGTTTTCCTCACCCTTAATATGTTTTAATTAAAAATAAAATTAACTAATTAGAGAAAACCATCTGACTTATATAACATTTAACTCGGGCTGATCAAACAAATATCTCAATCCTCCATGATCTAACATCAATACAAATCTTCTTCAGGGCAAGTTGTGTCTCCACATATTCTAAGCATGAAAAATTATTAGTAGTTTCAGGTCATCAGTGAGATAGTTCTTCTCATGGTCATTTAATTTCCTTAACTTATAACATATCACATTCGTTTCTTACATCAAGATTTTCCTAGTCCTTCCTTACAATAATATGTGCAGCCCAAGAAATCCTTTTCTCGATCTGTTATCCTCAAAACCAGTGCACATGTGAGAAATTTCTTGAGCTATTAAAAAATTTCCACACATTCTGGTGTCTATTTAAATGTTACCCATTTCCATTGTAGTAATGTGATTGGATATCCAATATTGGAAAATTCTCGAATGATCCTTTAGTAATATCATACCAATCCAATAAAGGATCTAATCTCTATGACATTTCAAGGAGCTGAAATCTCCATTATTTCCCTAACCTTTTTGGGATCCACAACCACTATTTCTCTTAAAATGACATATCCCAAATATTTGACTTGTGGTTGGAATAATTCACATTTTCTAGGTTTAGAATATAGATTGCATTCCCTTAATAATTGCAACACTTCGTTTAGATGTTCCTCATGTTCTTCTCTAGCTTTTTAGTAAACCAAGATGTCATCTAAAAAACCCAATATAAACGTTTTAAAATATGGGCTGAGGATGTTGTTCATTAAACACATAAATGTGGTTGGTGCATTTGTGAGCCCAAATGGTACCACCTTATACTTGCAGTGTCCATTTCACATCCTAAACACTATGTTGTGGATTTATTCATCTTTAATTCAACCTAATGATAACTAGATCTCAAATATATTTTAGAGAACACAATAACCCCTCTCAGTTAGTTAAGTAGATAATTAATTATTGGTAGTGGATACTTGTTTGCATTGTAGTTTTTATTTAGTTGCTAGTAATCAATGCACAACTACGACATGTCATCCTTATTCTTTTCTAGTAACACTTGTCCTTCCTAGGGTGACACACTAGGTCTAATTCATCACTTATCCAACGTTTCTTTCTTATAAATCTTTAAATGTACCAATTATGGGGTGGTCATATGATATGGAGCTTTTGAAACTAGTACTACATCATGATTAAATTCAATTGAAAAATTAATTTCCCTCCCAGGTGGAAATCTTGCGACTCTCCTCTAGAAACACATCATTCAACCTCTTCAAGACAGGGTGCTATTCAATTCTAATTTTTTTTTTTTACACACTTGTCTTTTGGATCATGAATAGGGAACACCCCTCTCAACTACATTTCTTTACTTGTAGTGCTAAAAAATTTCTAATCGAGATGTGATTTCTCTTTCCTTGCAATGTATTTTCCTCACCTTCATCGTTGAGGCACTCTAATAGTTTATTATAGTAGTCTATCTTGGTTCTGTTGTTTGCCAACTAGTCATTCCAATTAAAGTGTCATATTATGCCACCATTAGTATGTTGAAGGTATCTATTGTGTGCATGTCACCTAACTTGAGAGGGAATTTTACCACTATCTCTCTTACTATATTTTTGGTTCCCATGGTCAGTTGGACTAGCCATGATTTTACATGATGCTTTCTTTGCAAATCACACATATTTTTAACCCTTGGGATAATATAAATAAAATTAGAACCCATACTGAATAAATTGAAATAGGCTAGTCCGTAACCATACCTTCCATCTTAATCATCGAGGCTTGATGAATTTCTTTCAGTTTGTCCAATATTGCAAAGAGATAGAGTGCACTATTAACTACATTGTTCATATTTGTCGCCTCTTAGGAATTATACAGTTCTTACTATTTTGCAGCTACAGAGGATAATCCCTCTACTTGTGGTTCTCTCCACATCCCCGACACTGCAAAAACCTTCTATTTGGCTCCTTGGTATCCTCTCTTATGATTTCGCAAGTCACTATTTACTATAAGTAGTGAAATTATGTTGGAATTCATGCTTCGTAGGAGTGGAAAGCTCAAAATTTTTCCATTCTTGGTTTTTTTTTTAGGGTTTTGGCCCTTTTCCTTTAAAACTACTTTTTTCCTTGTTCTTCTAATCTAATCAAAATTTAGCCCTATGTTTACAATGATCATAGTAATACTAAGCCTTCTGAGTGGTGTCCTCCAATGTCTTATTAAACACAATCCTATCCTTATAGGACTATGGTAACCCAAAAATGTATCTTTATATCTTCACCTTATCTTCCTTGATATATGGCACATACCTCAACAACTCCAAAATCTTTTGGAGTAATCCTCCCATGTAAGTGTCCGTAGTTTATGTTCACGGAATGCTTTAATTTTGTAACCATAGTACCTTCATAATAAGTACTGGTCATGGAAATAGTTTTCAAATTTTGTCCGTGATAGCTCCTTTTCTTTAATTCCCTTGAAATTTATGAAATTCCCCCATCATATAACAACTTTTCCCTTCAAGATAATAATTCCCACACCAGTCTTCATGTTGTCTGGGTAGTCATGGACACTAAACTATTTCTTCATTTTGAGCAATGAGGCTTATACCTATTCAATCTTATTTATTTCTCCATTGAAAGTAGGGGTATTTTCTTTCTTGAAATTTTCTAGCAATGCGCTCTTCTCACTTCTCCTTTGTTGGTGGTGGCTTCTGGTTACAGTACTACACAATTGGTCCTAGTCACCCTACATTCTTTATACAGTGTTGAGTGGGATTTATCTTCTCATTGTGTCTTCACTTGCTTTTCAAGTCCTTTCCTTGACTATTGGATTCCAATCCCTATATTAATATCTTTAACAAGATTTTCTTGGATTCATGCTTTCCTAGATAATTGTCACCAAGCTCACAATTCCCTTGGTTTTGCAAAATATGATAAATATGCAATGTAACTACATTCACATCTAATTTTTTTTTCCTATTCTCTCATGAGATTTTCTTTGTCTAGATTTTAAATTTTCAATTCATCTCTCAAGATCCTAAGAGTATCCATCCAATCAAGGTATTGTTTGTCTGACTTCTTAACTAAGTCCTCTTCCTGATTATGATGTGATATTTTTGTATTGTACTATACCATTCTATTACCCATTCCTATATTTCTTACTATATTGTTGTCTTCTTATCTTAATGTATTTTCATACATAGAGAGTTATTAGTTAAATATGGAATGAATATAGAAATTCATGGTATTTTATCACTAAACATACTAATATAAAGCTTTTCACAAAATCAAAACCCATGTTAGTTATCTATTCTAGAGCAATAATACATGTTATAATTCTATCAAGTTTTTCTTAACCAGAAAGAGTACTATATTTATATATAAATCACACTTGTTCGCATCCAAAGTCAAGATTTTACATAAGAATTTTGAGCTGGCTAAGGGCTTCTGAAAATTCATTTGTTCCCCATCCCTTCCCAGAGAATTTTTTCCCCAAAATCCAAAAAAAATCCCAAAACTAGTAGCCTATGGCTATACATTTTACAATATTGATGTAATACATAATTACAAGTGAAGTTTTCCATTAAAAATCATATTTAAACTAAGAGAGAAAAAATATTACTCCTCCATCGATACTTAAATGTTAAGATCGAAACTAGTATATTCTTCATGATTCCTTGGGCTGGTCTCTTGCATTTTGAGCTTCATATTCTCAATTTTTTGTTGTAGCGCATCCACTTCATCCTCCAGTTGTCAGATGCGCTCCTTGCTTTTTATCTTCTGCTCTTGCATTTCTAATGCCTCCTTTTGTTGCTGATGGATACACCTTTTCATAATTGACAGACCCTCCCTGAATTCCATATGCTCTTGTCCATAGCCATTATATATATGCATGTTTCTGCCACCCTCCCGAGCTCTTCCCTCCCTCGACTCCCACATCTGAGGCTGACGATAGCCCCAAGAACTAGACAGTGAGACCTCCTCCACTGATTCGCACTACACACTCATTTTCACAACCAAGGAGCTATTGGATTGGCCAATCTCCAAGGTATCACGAACCCCCTACTTAGGATTGTTCCAAGCAATCAACCCAATGCCATGATCTTGCTACACAACAAAAATTCCACCCTTACCAACACTCAACTTTCTCCCATGACTGCACACACCACTAGCTACCACCCTTGAGTCCAACACCCTAACTAGAATCCTACAAAAGCTACAAAGTGACCTCATCCCCAACTGTTGGGCCTTCACAGAGACCACTTGAGCATATACAGACCAAAAAAAATGACATAAGTTCAAATTGTTACCCCATTTATAGAAGATGCCGGTCTGAGGTCTGATGCAAGCCTGGAAATTGGTACTCATGATGTTGAGATCCCAATGCTCCAACATAATTTCCCATATTTTAGCTTCATCCTTCATCCTTACCTATGCCTTCCTCCCATATGCTATCTAAGCAATTTAGATCAGAGGGATTAAATGCTTCTCATGGTCTCCCATTTTATTACATGCTCCTGTGCTGGAACACCAACCATTGTAATTTTTTCTATGCTACGGGGCCTGGGCTCTCATGTTGTGATACCTCCCACTACCAGGTGTAGTACATATGAAATGGGAGGAGCCATGTTGTAGTAACAAGTCAAGCAGACTTATTCCATGAGGCGCGAGGACAGGCTAGGCTGAGTTAAGATCGACGAGACAGTGGCAAGGGAGGAGTGGATGGATCATATCAAATGGAGGCATCTCAAAATGAAAATAATAAGTGTGATGAGGGTTAGGGAGGAGAAATGACATGGGAGAAGAGGGGAGGGGAGGTAAGGGGCGGGCGATAAAATGAAGAGGATGAAGGGAGAGAGGGTGGGGCAAGGGGTATATAGGTACTAACCCTAAATTAACCTTGTTTCTTTTATTTCCTAACCTCTTGATCCTACCAAGAGTGCCTTCCCTAGTTCAGTGCTTGAAAACCTTCACCATGATTGGGGAATGTGTAGTGTTTCCTCTATTTCACCCACTATACTTCTTTGAGCATTCAACTGGTAGGCCAAATTTTCTTGCTTATCTGCTTCCTATTTATTCTCTCTTAGGACGTGAAAGAATGACACCAAATCAAAGAGAGGAATTATACCTTGGGATCTCTTAATTATTTGGTTTAGATTCATATTTTTTGCTGAGGAATTGTATTTCATATGTTTTATTATCAACATTGAGTCTCCTAAGATTTGGATCTTCCTGATGCCCTTTTTTTGAGCCAAATAAAGTCTAAGGAAAAAACAATAAGCCTCATCTTTATTGCTTGTCTTCCTTCCCAGGCCCCAAGCATATATGTCTTTGATGTTTCCTTCGGGATTAATGAGAATCTCCCCCCCTCCTACCACACCATCATTCTATCAAGTTAACAACCCTTTAAGCTATAAATATAAATTCAACATATATAATAATTAAGGTTTCATATTAAATTTTGTGCATTTGTGTGTGAGCCTTGTTAGGTCTAGTGTTGAACCATCTCTCTAATACCACTCTATAACCACCTCCCTTCCACCCCGTAAAACTTCAGGGGTTGAGGAAGGTATTACCTAGTTGACCCTATCCCCATGCTCTATTATGGACATGGCATTATCAAAAGCTTCAATTTTCAAGTCTTTGGAATTGAATTCTGATACAACCATGATGGCTAGCTTGTTGGGGGCTTTTTGATGATATAAAATTTACCTTAATCTGAATTCTAGGTCAAAATTTATAACTGTTATATTTTTTGGCCTATTTGTAGAGGCCATGTAGCACCTACAGGTCCATAGTGGGGCTCGTTGAACCACATCATCTCAACACCTCCATATTATGGGTCTTCCCCCTCGACTCCCTCTCCTTCAAACCTAGGTTGAGGTCCAAGGGTCGAGATAAGATGATATCTCAAAATCGAGATTGACTCTTTATGATTGAGCACTTTGAGTTGACAGTTGAGGTTTTTTATAGACGCATTGACATGATGTCTTTACACGGGTTAAATTCCATGAATATCTTGAAGTTCCAAGGGTTTGATAGCATGGTTCGATAAACAAGTTTCCACCCTCATTGCACTCTGCTCTTTTTTGTGCCTACTCGTTATGCTCCCACCTCGACCAAATACAACTAGTAATGTATGCCCCTTAAAGGTGGCACCAAATGTGTAGATGGGGGGCTCTTCATGAATATCAATGATCGAACATAGGTAGGTGGTTTGATGCTAATCACAACTTTGGCCCCACCATCGCTAATTAAACATCAACTATATGGGGACCCATTAATTGATCTCAACCATTCATATTAACTGGTAATGTGTTTCACCCAACTAACTTGTGTGAGGTTTAACACCCATTGCTTCAGTGAAACAAAGATTCTACTCTCTATATCTTTGGGCCAATCAAAATAAATTTTCTCCTACTATAAAGAAATGTAATATTTTTTATGCTTATTGTAAAGAGATCTAACCAGGGAGCTTCACCCTCTTTTATCATAGAGTTTCTTAATGTATAAATAATAATTATTGTAATACCATAGGCTAATACCATGACTTACCAATATCATATGCCCAAAAATCCATAACTCATTTTATATGACACTTATTCATATGACATTTTTTCATTAATAAATTTAATTAAAAGGACAAAAAAAACATAACTACTTTGGAAATACATCTCATCTTTTCATTTGTGTATACTACTATTCATATTCTAAAGTACTATATGGAGGTTAAATTCTCACAATCAACCTAATAATTGATAACTAAATTAAAAAAGCCATATTCTAAAATTCAAATACCTATAGGAAAAATTAATATTAATAAAAATACTTAAAATAAAGTTATAATTTAGATCATTTTAATGATTTTTTTTCAATGTTGGCAATGTGATATGTAGAGTAATTTTTTTCTATATAGTTGTGTGGAGGATGTTTAATTTTGTTCAACATTTCAAGTGGACACTCCACCCATGACCTAAGAAATTTGATTGATTACAAACAAGCATTGTGAATCCTTTAATAGGAAAAATATTACAAAATTAGGAGTTAAAGAATACTATTAGAATAATCAAATAAATTAACTCATGAACAATAATAATAATATAATAATAAAATAGTTGTCAAAAGATATATATATAAAGAATATGCCCAGTGAAATGATTTAGTATATAATGAATTAATTATTTAATTAAAAAAAAAGAAATAAAATATAGAAATTAGGAGGGTTACTAGGAAATTAAGGCACAAGGGTAAATGATAGAACACACACACACACACACATATATATCATTGTCTTTTAATTTAAATGTCATTCACCATTTCCTCTTATTTTCCTCTTAACTCTACAGTTTTTTATATTTTATTTTAGTAATTCTTAATGGCTAATTCACAACGCTTTTTTGTAACTAATCAAATTTCTGAGGTCTGTGATGATAGGGTGGAGTGTCCACCCAATCAAATTTTTTAGGTCCATGATGATGGGTGGAATGTCCACTTAAACTTTGGACAAGATTAAACATTCTCCACACAGTTGTATCGAAACAATTGCTCTCATTATGACTAGTTGTCGAAATACACACTCTCTCAATGTGAGATGTATGGTGAGGTAAATGTTTTTATCTAAGAATATTTTTAACCATGGACATTCATCCTTGCTTCAACATGAAGATTCTTAAATTTAAATATGTTTTGTTACAATACCATGGCTTATTAATACCACATGCCCAAAAAAGTCACAACTCATGTTCATATGAAATTATTTTAACGAATCACATTAATTAACATGGTATAAAGCGTATAAATACTTTTGATATAAATATCAACCTTTGATTTGTGACTACTACTAAGAATATTCTAGAATATTTAGTGGCCCCTTACTTCAAGGTTAAGATCCTTAACCCTAGAAACTAACCCCCTTACATCTTAACCCTGTAAACTAATCATCAACCAGGGTTAAGATATTTAACCTTGTAAACTAACCATACCATGGATTATCAATACTATGTGCCCAAAAATCTATAACTCACCTCATATGGCATGTTTTTTTATTAGTCAATTTAATTGTAACTGCAAAAATGACATAACTATTTTGGAGATAAATCTCTACCATTGATTAGTATATGGTACTATGAATATTCTAGAATATTTCATGAAAGTTAAATCCCTACCATTCACCTAATAATTATTCATAATTAAATTAAAATTATGAAATACCTATTGCAAAATTGACATACATATCTGAGTAATTATTGATAATTAAATTACAATTATGTAATTCTTATTTGAGAATAGGCACACCTATTAGGGTAATTACTAGGGTATCCATATAAATTAAATGGATAGTAAAATTGGATACAAATTAAAACACTTCCCTCCTGATGCAGCCCAGGCCTCTCCCAGGCCACTTCTACCAGGATCCTCCCAACATCCGTGCATATAAAACATGCACCTCAATACACACCAGCAGCCTTATTATGCTTCTTGGCCTGATTCATATCGATGATTATAATTGTGATTTTACCATGGACGAAGGCATAGATGTATCGCACCGGAAATGGATATATATATCCCCACTCCTCCAACCCTCTTATGCAACCGTAGCTGCATATCTATGACAGTCACGTTTTGTAAGTTAGGCACATGTATAACACAGCACCCTCGACAAGTAAACACACATACGTCTGCTCCCTCAAATCGACGCAGATACAACTCGCGATGGCTCAAACAATGACTTTCGTTCCTCCAGAACCGATGCTCTCATATGCATTGTTTAACATTTCCGTGGTTCCGTTATTCGGCGGTTGACATAACTAGCAGTTGCTTCGCAAAGTCTCTTATGTTATGACCGACAGTTATATCTCTTCTTTTTCTTCTATTTAGGTCGATATATATATATGTTCGTTGGCTATATATACCTCCGCCCTTCTCGTTGTTACATCCGACACATATATGCAAGCCGGCGAACATCAATTACTGCGTGTGGAAATGTAACCGTTCAACCCCATCGCACCGTCCTTAAGGTGGTTAGCTCCTACGCAATTACTCTGCGCCAACATGGTTTGGATCCACGGAATTCACAACAGCAACGTTCACGCCTGTTATGATGCCACTTAACTGCAAGAATTTTGATTACAAACAGAAAGACGCGCGACACTCATAAAATATAAACATATTAAACATGAAATCAAAGTATACTGTGGTTTAATAGAAAAAGAAACGACTCCCATGTTCAACGTGGAAACAGTGAAACGCTTCCACCTCCCAATGCAAATAATAATGGACTACATAAACAGAATTAGAATCGCCGGAGAACAACAATTTCATATAGATACTTCTGGCATCTCGCCCACACACTTTATTCCATAATCTTATGAATATATATATATACATAGGCATGAATAAAAATTCACGTAGAGCACATGGTTTCTTACCTTAAAGTAGGCTCAGGCGCGCTCTTTCCTTCTTTTCTTGAGAGATGTTCTACCTTTTGTTTTATAATCAAAGATAGGCATTTTTTTTATCCTTATCTTTTACAAAAGCAGGCTTTTTCCCTTTTTCCCATAACGATTTAAAGCGTGAAGCTTTATCCTCCTTCTCATCCTAATTTTAACATAGAAATTCTATCCCAAATTCTGCTCCTAAACTATTTCCCTCATACCCTTTTTATTTAGAAGAGGAATATTTACATAATCTTCACTTCCTACTTTATTTATAATACCAAAATATTAAAATTTATCACACCCCCTTTTTACCCTATATTTACAATTCAGAATGGTATTGATGCTCCCGCATCATACACTCAACCTTAAAATTAATCATGATCTCCTGATCATGTGTTTAGATCTATGGATGCCTGGATCCCATATCTTGTGCTGCAAGTCATTATGTGCTATTGCTTGCTGTCTTTCTCCAGGTTTCCATATCTTATGCTGCCTTGCTCCGCTAGCTGTACTCTCACAATCTTCTGCTGTCTTCCTCTTGCTACTTCTCTTTTGTTTCACTGCTGCTGGTCTCTTCCGGAATTCCTTCATCATCATTTGCCTCATCATTTCAATTTCTTTGTCTAGCAGATTTTCTCCAGCTTCTTCAGTAAGACCTGTACTCACAAAACAATTGTTAGAATAAAAAATATAAGGCATCAATGCCTCTTTTGCTGCTAGCGTTGTCTTAACTGCCATCATAAGTGTCGCCCCACATGTTGCTCTAGCTGTCACTATGAATGTTGCTGCCTCCCAAACTTCCTGTCCCTCTGCAACATTCGTTTGCTTGTCACCTGCAATTTCATCTGCAATTTCATTTGCAACTTTTTCCTCAGCTTTCGCTGGCAACACTTCAATATGCTGCTCTGAGTTTCTTCCCAGCTTCTCTGTCAGCACATCAGTATGCTGATTCGCATTCACCATGAGACTGTTAGCTAATCTCGCCTTCTTATCATCTATCTCCAGGATGTCTTTCTGCTCTCGTTCACTGTATTGAACTCTTTCATCTGCTGCAATCTCCTTGTCATACTTTGGATTCTCCAACCAATATTCCAACAATGTAATTTCTCTGTAGCATTGCTGAAGCATATCATCATCAGCTGCATTCATACATAAACTTCTAGTTTTAACAGACTCAACTATTGCTTCACTTATCCGTGCTACAGACTGATCCACTTCTTCTGCATCAACATCCTGATTAGACTCCTTCTTCTCCATCTGCTTCTGAGATCTTGCTAACTCATTATCGATCTGAATAGCCTTCAGGTTCAACTCTTCTTGCACAAACTCTAAAGCTTGTTTATCTTCCTGTTCTGTACCTGCAAACATGCGCAACTCATTAGTTTTTAAATCATGAGACTTTTCAGTCTTGACTGCTTCCTTCAACATTTTTCTTTTAATATATCTGCATGTGGGAATTTCAAACTCCAATTCTGGCGCAAGAACTCTAAGTCCCTTTTTCAACAAGGCAACCACAATTTGTCTCAACCTCCTCTGCAACTGTCACCAAATCACTCTCTTTCCCTTCAGTGGAAAGATCCATTTTCCATTTTGATTTTTCTGCTCTTGTAGCCATTCTTCCAGTACCTGCAATTGTACCTTCATTACTGCAATCTCTCTTTCTCGAACTCCTGCAGTCATCCCATTTCTGTGCCATTTCTCTAGATCTCTTCTCTGATTCTCCATGATCACCTTCTCCAGCTGTATATAAGGCCCATCTACCTTCTGCTTTTCCAGAACAGAATTTTGATTCTGCTGGTCTTTTTCCTTCTTCATGACAATATCAGCCAATTGTCTTTCACCTGCAAACATCCACAAATTGTCAGATTTAAAACCATATGACCCTTTGGTCTTACTTGAAGTTTCAGTCTTCAAGCCTTCATCTTCACTATCTCCCATAAATTCTCCTTGTTCTGGTTCACAAATGTATTCTTCCATTTCAACTTCCTCTGGACTCATATTCTTGCCATTTACCTTGGCATCCTCTTTCTTATGTCCTCTACCGTGGCTTTTTCCTGAACCTCTGCTATGACTATCAGTAGTCATCTTCTCCTTCGCCATGAGTTCCTCACCTATGAGTTGCATGAAGCCTCTACCACAACAACCTCTCTTGCTGCCACTTACCTCACCAATCCTTCCCTCCGGATCTGGTCTTTTGGTAATCATTGGTCCTCTGCTGGAACCTTTCGAGCATCCTCTACTGCTCCTGTAGGCTTCTCTCATCTGCAACTTTATTCAACCTCTGTTGAATCTTCTTTTGCAACAAGCCTCTGCAACAGCTAGTCCTCCTGGCTGCAATCTTACCTCACTAAGTTCTCCTTACTTAGTCTTTTGGTAAGCACGGTCCTTTGTCTGGAACCTTCTCCTGAGCAACACCTTTGCTCCCTCTAGGCTTCTGCAATCTCCTTCTCTCTCCTGAGAACACTTCAGTTGTCCTCTTTATCCAATTTCTTATTGGATTCTTCAGGTTCACTGCCACTTCTCTGCAACCATAAACTTCAATTCACAAATTTCAAATCAGAAAATCATCTTACCTTTAAGATCTTGCATGATCTCATCCTCCCTTTTTTCCTACAATCCTGTTCACTCGTGTAGTTTGCATATCAAAAAAAAAATCATTCATCACACATTCAAAGAAACACATTTCAGTTCTCGACTGTACTCATTCAATAAAACAAACTTCTTCAACAAGGTATTCCCGCTCTGATACCACTTGATGCAGCCCAGGCCTCTCCTAGGCCACTTCTACCAGGATCCTCCCGACTCCGTGCATATGAAACATGCACCTCAATACACACCAGCAGCCTTATTATGCTTCTTGGCCTGATTCATATCGATGATTATAATTGTGATTTTACCATGGACGAAGGCATAGATGTATCGCACCGGAAATGGATATATATATCCCCGCTCCTCCAACCCTCTTACGCAACCGTAGCTGCATATCTATGACAGTCACGTTTTGTCAGTTAGGCACATGTATAACACAGCACCCTCGGCAAGTAAACACACATACGTCTGCTCCCTCCAATCGACGCAGATACAACTCGTGATGGCTCAAACAATGACTTTCGTTCCTCCAGAACCGATGCTCTCATATGCACTGTTTAACATTTCCGTGGTTCCGCTATTCGGCGGTTGACATAACTAGCAGTTGCTATGCAAAGTCTCTTATGTTATGACCGACAGTTATATCTCTTCTTTTTCTGCTATTTAGGTCGATATATATATATGTCCGTCGGCTATATATACCTCTGCCATTCTCGTTGTTACATCCGACGCATATATGCAAGCCGGCGAATGTTAATTACTGCGTGTGGAAATGGAACCGTTCAACCCCATCGCACCATCCTTAAGGTGGTTAGCTCCTACGCAATTACTCTGCGCCAACATGGTTTGGATCCGCGGAATTCACAACAGCAACGTTCACGCCTGTTATGATGCCACTTAACTGCAAGAATTTTGATTACAAACAGAAAGACGCGCGGCACTCATAAAATATAAACATATTAAACATGAAATCAAAGTATACTGTGGTTTAATAGAAAAAGAAACGACTCCCATGTTCAACGTGGAAACAGTGAAACGCTTCCACCTCCCAATGCAAATAATAATGGACTACATAAACAGAATTAGAATCGCCGGAGAACAATTTCATATAGATACTTCTGGCATCTCGCCCACACACTTTATTCCATAATCTTATGAATATATATATACAGAGGCATGAATAAAAATTCACGTAGAGCGCATGGTTTCTTACCTTAAAGTAGGCTCAGGCGCGCTCTTTCCTTCTTTTATTGAGAGATGTTCTGCCTTTTGTTTTATAATCAAAGATGGGCATTTTTTTGATCCTTATCTTTTACAAAAGCAGGCTTTTTCCCTTTTTCCCATAACGATTTAAAGCGTGAAGCTTTATCCTCCTTCTCATCCTAATTTTAACATAGAAATTCTATCCCAAATTCTGCTCCTAAACTATTTCCCTCATACCCTTTTTATTTAGAAGAGGAATATTTACATAATCTTCACTTCCTACTTTATTTAAAATACCAAAATATTAAAATTTATCACACCCCCTTTTTACCCTATATTTACAATTCAGAATGGTATTGATGCTCCCGCATCACCTCATAATACATATCTCACTGTCTTTCACAAATAATTTTAGTTTTTTACTATAAAACTAAAAAATAATTTAACTTTCTTGTGAATTTAATGTGCATATGGATATGACATCCCTTATGGCTACCTCTCCCCTATGCATTCTACCACCTCAAGAAAAATTTATGGGACCTTCCTTCTCAACGAGGGAGGAAAAGGGCCCTTGGCATGATTCTTGTATACATGTCTATCTGAATTGGCATCACTTCAGTATACTCATCCTTGGATACTAGTTTGAGCTTTGTCTCATCCATCATTGCCTCCTTTGATTGTTGCTTTTTCCCACTATGCACCATTTTAAGGTGGGTTTCCTTCCATCTTCTTTGCTGATTTCCGCCCCTACGCTAACAACCTTTTTCGATGGTGAAGACATAGTCCCGAGCACGCTGTTGTTACAACCTACCTAGAAAGTTTTAATGGACTCTCACTTTCATGATCATCCTATGCAGCTCCACTCCCATCTCTATCATAGTCTCTTTGACATCTTTCTACGACCAATATCCATGACTCATCCAAGAGCTCGGTATCAGAATCAAAGTGGAGGTCATAATGCTTCATGCTGCGGGGCATGCTTACAAGAAGAGTCTTCAACCCATAGCTTCCATGCTAACACACCCCCAAACGTTCAACAAGAAATCGTCTTGTTGAATGTCACGCTAGATTTAGAAGTCGTGGTTGGCATAACCTCTTTGTTCGATAGATATGAAATTAGTGACGCGACCAAAATCAAAATATATTGATTTATACTAGCATGTTAGGTTGTTGCTCAAAAAAATGATGGTTGATACGATATAATCCCATGTCAATCTCATGCATAAACTCAACGCTCTTAGAGATCTTATGCTTGATGTGGAAGGTTGACTTGGCAAAGAGGGGATCACTGCTTGACTCTGTAATTTCACACCCATGCAAGGTTGAGGAATAGCCAATTAACCTTGATACTTCAATGCCATCCAAATGTTTGGGTGTCCTACATTTTATCTTTTCAGTTCTGGCTCTTGTCCATATATTTTCTTAGAGCTTATGTTTAGTTTATTTTTCTTGTTGCCTCAAAATATATAGTTCTCAAAGGCTTCCTCTTTTGTTTCTTGCTAGTGGTTTCCCCATGGTGAAGCAACAATATATTTTCACATTCTCAAATCTTTAACTTTATATTGTCTTATTTTCTTAGCAATTTCCAAAGTAATAAGCAGGAGATAGTAATACTAGCATATCTTATGTAATATTAATAATAACAATAATAATACGATATATTTTTAAATAATATTTATCTTTAAATGTAAAATAAAATATAACTTTACTAGTAAATAATAAAAATAATTAAATTATATATTTTGAAAATGTATTGTTATTTTCGATAGAATGAAGCTTGTGCAGTATAAGTTTAAACTGATTTTGTTTGGGGAAGAGTTAGTTTGCAAAGAAATGTAATCCCTTATCCTTTTCCACTTACCCTGAATAATTTAAGTTAGATTACATTAAATGTTATTAATGAGTATTCTAGTGTTGGTTCGATAACTATGTTAGGATAAGTTTTCAATACTGATATGATAACTAAAATGTAACGAAGCTTTTGAGATTCATTTATGTGAAGAAAGTAAATCTATACACGAAGAAATGTTAAAATTGCGACTTGATTCTTAAGTTAACTTGAAGATGCAGCAGATCATGATTGATTTAGTTGGCCGCAAATTCAACATATCCGAGGGGTAGAAAATTTGAGAGCCACACTGAACACATTTCGTCGGTGGCCTCTCCAAATTATGTCTAAAGCAGCGCTCACGTCATCGTATAAAGACTTTGTGCACTTTTTTCATTGTTAATCTGCGTAACTGCCAACAAGTTCTCCATATTCTTTGTGTACCACACTATCGCCCATGAAAACTGCTACAGCACGATTTCTTCCCTAAAAGCAAAACTTTTTCATTAATTTGTGTATCCGGTAAGTTCAATGATGTTACATGTTACAATGGTATATATCGCATTAACATTTTGTTGTTGGTTGACTGAGTAAATAACTTATTCAGAAATTGTAGTACACAAGCGGAGCGAAGCTGAGGAATTTTGCATTTTTTTTTGAATGGGACACGTCAGTTTTATAACGGCTGGAAGTGTATGATTTTCCTGGGCATGTACATTGAGATGGTTTACGACTGCGTGTGATTAGAAAGGGTTATACGAGAAGATATGACTGCAGATTTCTAAACTCCTCAGCACGTCTTAATGTCTTGTGTTGAGCCATCAATACTCTGCATAAGAGTTATATGCACTACCCATTTCGTCGAAATATATCTCTAAATTATGTTTGTTATTACTGTTTATAAGTGTTAAGTTATAAAAAATGTACTTTCGTTGGTTTAATTTTTTTAATTCAAAATATTATTGTATGATTATAATTTTAATTATTTTACTTTTTAATTTAAATTATTTTACTACTTTTGGCAAGGTGCCCATCTGATCTTGATAAGCAACTTAGGCTTCTTAAGGATTTCTGCTCTATCATGGGTATCACTGTTAACACTTACAAAACAAAAGTTATGATTATCAAATCCAAGAAGGACACCTACGCTAATTTTATTTATGACAATAATAACTGGGAGGAAGTGTATTCTTACTAGTACCTAGGAATTGATATTCATCACAAGCTCAACTGGAACAATAGCATTGAGAAAAGGATTAATGGGGGGTGGAAAGCTTATTTTGGTCTTGAAAATAATGGGATAAAAAGAAGTTCCTCTTTGAAACTTTAGTCACTCCTGTTATCTTATATGGCTATGAGGTTTGGGGTTGCAGCATCTCCAGAGAATCATGGAGAAAGATTGAGAAAATCCAGAAGAATTTATTGAGCAAATCTAGAAGAATTTTATAACTTATACCCTGAAAATTAAAAGTAATACACCCTATCCTATTCTCCTTATAGAAGCAGGTATTTCCCCTATTGAGAGCCTAGCTATGATTAGGTTTCTGTTGTACAAGCACAAACTCAATAACATAGACGATCATAGACTTCCTAAGCTAGCTTTAAATTCCAGCCAAAACCACCTTAGGCTCAATCTGGTGTGGTATAAAGACACAAGGGCCTGGTTAAACTACTATTGGGAGATCAACAAGAATGATGCATTGCAAAACATAAATAACATTAAAGATATTGTTACTTCTAAGTTCAAAGAAAAAATGTGGTGTGAGAAAGATTTAGCAGCTAAAAGAAAATTAAGTTATTATAAGAAGGTCATCAACCCCACCGTAGAAGATCAAAAGCATCTCTCTATTTTAACTAGTTCAAAGAAGAAAATTAATATAGCAAAGATTAGAACGAATTCTCATGAGCTCCATAGTAAAACAGGTCGTTGCGCAGTTCCTAAAACGCCATGGATGGAAAGGATCTGCCATATATGTGAGAATAGGAACATCGAGGATGAAAACCACTTCCTCTTAGAGTGCCCTGTGTACAACCACATTAGATCTCAGTTTCAAAATCTTTGTTACAGTATTGACCTTTCTAGCCTTTTACATTGTCAAAACTATGGTGAGCTCTAGAGGCTTATCTCTCCAAGCTTTTTGAGTATAGGAATAAAATCTTAAATCAAAATAAATAATTTGTTTCTTTAGGTCCGATAGACCAATGTTTGGTCTCAGCGGACGTTAACCATCATCATCAATAACTTAAAATGTTAAACTAATGTTTGTTTTTTCATTAATTAATGGAATTTTGAAATGTTAATTACTTTGTAATTTTTTTAATTCAAAATATTATTGAGTGATTATAATTTTAATTATTTTACATTTTAATTTAAATTATATGTGTATGTTTATAATAACTTAAAATGTTATGCTAATGTTTGTTTTTTTATTAATTAATGGAATTTTGAAATGTTAATTACTTTGTTGCATTTTCAGTTGTGTGTAATTTTTCAAATTTATTTAATCTAATAGAAATTATTAAATGATAAATAAAATTATTTATAGTATTCAAGTAACAAAATTTCAAATACCAATTATCAAGTAATAAATTATGTAAATTATCAATTAACAATAATAAATATTTAGATATAATTAACACAATTATATACATTAAATAGTGGTTAAGTACCATAAATATCAGCTCATCATAAACATCCAAACACTTTCTTTATTATACATTTCTAATTGCTACGTTTAAAAAACAATTAAAAATAACTAAACCATAATTTTATTTTAAGTTACTACTATTACTATTATTATTAGAAGAATTAATATATAAGTTAATATATACACATTTAAAAAAAGAAGATGTGAGATTCACTTCCACTTTATTATAGAATTTTTTAATGGATAAATATGTTTTGTTATAATAGCATAAGCGAGAACCATAATCTATCAATATTGCATACACAAAAATCCATTACTCATTTCATATGATACTTGTTCATATAACATTTTTTTAATTAATCGAAAATGAAAAAAATTAACGTAATTACTTTGAAAATAAATCTATATCTTTAATTCATAAATGCTATTCAAAATATTTTAAAATATTTCAAAAATTTTAAATCTTTATTATCCACTTAATAATTATTAATAACTAAATTAAAATTATACAACACCCTATTTCTAAATAAACATACCTATCAACACAATTATTAAATTAATTTTACTACCTCTTATAAACTCTCTTCAATAAAATACCTGACCTTAATTAAACACAAACACAATATACCTGCACTACTCGTCAAATACATATAAATATCTCAACTCTGTTGCTTATTATTTTTATGCGTCTGCGAAAGGCTATAACAATACGAGTTATATTACACATTAAACAATTAAATTATCATTTTTATAAGTGATTCATTTATCAAATAATTTTTTTAAATTAAAATTAAAACAAATAAACCTATTTACATTTAAAATACATAATTTTATATATTCTAAAAGAACAGAAATATTTATCTTTAATTTTATTTCATCCATAACAAAATTTTCATAATTAACTTTTCGAAAAACATAAATTTACCAATGTAATAAATATTTTTATGTTAATAATTTTCTTTATCTAATTAAATTTGACAAAGCACACGTTGTTTGAGGTATCAATAAAAAAAATTAAAGAGAACTTTGAATGATCGGTTGAGTAACCTATAAATAACTATAAAACCTAAAAGGGATAAATGTTGGAAGAGATTGTGTAGATTTATTTATTTAAGAGAGTTTTTATAATTTTTAAAGACTCCACTTCAATATAACAACTTTTCCCTTCAATATAATAATTCCCACACCGGTCTTCATGTTGTTAGAGTAGTCATGGACTCTAAATTATTTCCTCATTTTGAGCAATGAGGCTTCTACCTATTCAACCTTTTTTATTTCTCCGTCGAAGAAAGGGGTATTTTCTTTCTTGAAATTTTCCAGCAATGAGCTCTTCTCACTTCTCCTTTGTTGGTGGTGGCTTCTAGTTGCAGTACTACACAATTGGTCTTAGTCACCCTACATTATTTATAGAGTGCTGAGTGGGATTTTTCTTCTCATTGTGTCTTCACTTGCTTTTCAATTCCTTTCCTTGACTATTGGATTCCAATCCCTATATCGAGATCTTTAACGAGATTTTCTTGGATTCATGCTTTCCTAGATAGTTGTCACCAAGCTCACGCTTCCCTTGCTTTTGCAAATATGATAAGATATGCAAAGTAACTACATTCACATCGAATTTTGTTTCTTATGCTCTCATGATATTTTCTTTGTCTAGATTTCAACTTTTCAATTCATCTCTCAAGATCCTAAGAGTATCCATCCAATCAAGGTATTGTTTGTCTGACTTTTTAACTAAGTCCTCTTCCTGATTATGATGTGATATTTTTGTATTGTACTATATCATTCTATTACCCATCCCTCTATTTCTTACTATATTGTTGTCTTCTTATCTTAATGGTTTTTCATACACAGAGAGTTATTAGTTAAATATGGAATGAATATAGAAATTCATCACCTTGGTATGTTATCACTAAACATACCAATTTAAAGCTTTTCACAAAATCAAAACCCATGTTAGTTATCTATTCTAGAGCAATAATACATGTCATAATTCTAGCAAGTTTTTTTTAACCAGAAAGAGTACTATATTTATATATAAATCACACTTGTTCACGTCCAAAATCGGGAGTTTACATAATAATTTTGAGCCGGATAAGGGCTTCTGAAAATTCATTTGTTCCCCATCCCTTCCCAAAGAATTGTTTCCAAAAATCCAAATAAAATCACAAAACTAGTAGCCTGTGGCTATACATTCTACAATATTGATGTAATACATATTTACAAGTGAAGTTTTCCATTGAAAATCATATTTAAACTAAGAGAGAAAAAATATTACTCCTCCATCGATACTAAAATGTTAAGATCAAAACTAGTATATTCTTCATCAGTCCTCGGGCTGGTCTCTCCAATTTTGAGCTTCATATGCTCAATATTTTGTTTCAGCGGATCCACTTCATCCTCCAGTTGTCGGATGCACTCCTTCTTTTCGATCTTTTTCTCTTGCATTTCTAATGCCTCCTTTTGTCGTTGATGGATACACCTTTTCATAATTGACAGACCCTCCCTGAATTCCATATGCTCTTATGCATAACCATTATATATATGCATGTTTCTACCACCCTCCCTCGACTCCCACGTCCGAGGCTGACAACAGCCCCAAGAACTAGATAGTGAGACCTCCTCCATTCACTTGCTCTACACACTCATTTTCACAACCAAGGAGCTACTAGATTAACCAATCTCCAAGGTATCCCGAAGCCCCTACTTAGGATTGTTCCAAGCAATCAACCCAATGCCATGATCTTGCTGTACAGCAAAAATTCCACCCTTAACAGCACTCAACTTCCTCTGATGACTGCAGACACCACCAGTTACCACCCTTGAGTCCAACACCCTAACTAGAATCCTACAGAAGTTACAAAGTGACCTCAGCCCCAACCGTTGGGCCTGAGGATATACTGACCAAAAACAATGACAGAAGTTCAAATTGTTACCCCATTTATAGAAGATGCAGGTATGAAGTCTGATGAAAGCTTGGCAATTGGTACTCATGATGTTGAGATCCCAATGCTCCACCATAATTTCCCATATTTTTGCTTCGTCCTTCATCCTTACCCACGCCTTCCTCCCATCCGCTATCTGAGAAATTTAGATCAAAGAGATTAAATGCTTCTCACGGTCTCCCATTTTCTTACATGCTCCTGTGCTGGAACACTGACCACTATAATTTTTTCTATGCTGCGAGGCCTGGGCTCTCACGCTGTGATACCTCCCAGTACATATGCAATGGGAGGAGCCACGTTGCAGTAGCAAGTCGAGCAGACTTATTCTATGAGGCGCGAGGACAGGCCAGGCTGAGTTAACACTGATGAGATAGTGGCTGGGGAGCAGGGGATGGATCATATCAAATGGAGGCGTCTCAGAATGAAATTAAGAAGGGTGACGAGGGTTAGGGAGGAGAAATGACATGGGAGAATACGGGAGGGGAGGTAAGGGGTGGGAGGGAAACGAAGAGGATGAAGGGAGAGAGGGTGGGGCAAGGGGTATATAGGTGCTAGCCCTAAATTAACCTTGTTTCTTTTATTTCCTAAGCTCTTGATCCTACCAAGAGTGCCTTCCCTAGTCCAATGCTTGAAAACCTTAACCATGATTGAGGAATGTGTAGTGTTTCCTCTATTTCATTCACTATACTTCTTTGTGCATTCAACTGGTAGGCCAAATTTTCTTGCTTATCTGCTTCCTATTAATTCTCTCTTAGGACGTGAAAAAATGACACCAAATCAAAGAGAGGAATTATACCTTGGGATCTCTTAATGATTTGGTTTAGATTCATATTTTTTGCTGATGAATTGTATTTCATATGTTTTATTATCAACATTGAGTCCCCTAAGACTTGGATCTTCCTGATGCCCTTTTTTTGAGCCAGAGAAAGTCTGAGGGAAAAACAATAAGCCCCATCTTTATTGCATGTCTTCCTTCCCAGGCCCCAAGCATATATGTCTTTGATGTTTCCTTCCGAATTAGTGAGAATCTCTCCCCCTCCTACCACACCATCATTCTATCAAGTTAACAACCCTTTAAGCTATAAATATAAATTCAAGATATACAATAATTAGAGTTTCATATTAAATTTTGTGCATTTGTGTGCGAGCCTTGTCAGGTCTAGTGTTGAACCATCTCTCTAATACCACTTTGTAACCACCTCCCTTCCACCCCTTTAAACTTCAAGGATTGAGGAAGGTATTAACTAGTTGACCCTATCCCCATGCTCTATTATGGAGATGGGGTTATCAAAAGATTCAATTTTCAAGTCTTTGGAATTTAATTCTGATATGACCATGATGGCTAGCTTGTTAGGGCCTTTTTGATGATATAAAATTTACCTTACTCTAACTTCTAGGTCAAAATTTAGAACTGTTATATTTTTTGGCTTATTAGTAGAGGCCATGTTGCACCCACATGTCCGTAGTGGGGCTCGTTGAACCACATCATCTCAACAACTCCATATTATGGGTCTTCCCCATTGACTCCCTCTCCTCCAAACCCTGCTTGAGGCCCATGGGTCAAGATTCGATGATATCTCAAAATCAAGATTTCCTCTTTATGATTGAGCACTTTGGGTTAACGGTTGAGGTTTTTATAGATGCATCGACATGATGCCTTTACACAGGTTAACTTCCATGAATATCTTGAAGTTCCAAGGGTTTGATAGCATGGTTCGATAAACAAGGTTCCACCCTCATCACACTCTCCTCTTTTTTGTGCCTACTCGTTATGTTCCCACCTCGGCCGAACACAACTAGTAATGTAGGCCCCTCAATGGTGGAGCCAAATGTCGAGATGGGTGGCGCTTCATGAAAATCAATCATAGAACATATGTAGGTGGTTTGATGCTAATCCCAACTTTGGCCCCACCATCTCTAATTAAACATCAACTATGTGGGGACCCCTTAATTGATCTCAACCATTCATCTCAACTGGTAATGTGTTTCACCCAACTAACTTGTGTGAGGTTTAACACCCATTGCTTTAGTTAAACAAAGATACTACTCTCTATATCTTTGGGCCAATCAAAATAAATTTTCTCCTACTATAAAGAAATCTAATATGCTTTATGCTTATTGTAAAGAGTTCTAACCATGAAGATTCACCCCCTTTTATCATAGAGATTCTTAATCTATAAATAATAATTATTGTAATACCAAGGCTAATACCACGACTTGCCAATATCATATCCCCAATAATCCATAACTCATTTTATATGACACTTATTCATATGACATTTTTTCATTAATGAATTTAATTAAAAGGACAAAAGAAACATAACTACTTTGGAAATACATCTCATCTTTTCATTTGTGTATACTACTATGCATATTCTAAAGTATTATATGGAGGTTAAATTATCACAATAAACCCAATAATTTATAATTAAATTAATAAAGCCATATTCTAAAATTCAAATACCTATAAGCAAAATTAATATTAATAAAAATGTTTAAAATGAAGTTATAATTTAGATCATTTTAATGATTTTTTTTTCAATGTTGGCAATGTGATATGCAGAGTAATTTTTTTTGATATAGTTGTGTGGAGGATGTTTAATTTTTTTCAACATTTCAAGTGGACACTCCACCCATCATCAGAGACCTAAGAAATTTGATTGACTACAAACGAGCATTGTGAATCCCTTAATAGGAAAAATCTTTCACAATTTGCAATTAAAGAATACTATTAGAATAATAAAATAAATTAACTCATGAACAATAATAATAGCATAATAATAAAATAGTTGTCCAAAGATATATATATATATATATAAAGAATATGCCAGCGAAATGATTTAGTATATAATGAATTAATTATTTAATTAAAATAAAAAGAAATGAAATATAGAAATTAGGAGGGTTACAAGGAAATTAAGGCACAAGGATAAATGATAGAACACACACACACACACACACATATCCTTGTCTTTTAATTTAAATGTCATTCACCATTTCCTCTTATTTTCCTCTTAACTCTACAACTTTTTATATTTCATTTTAGTAATTTTTAATGGCTAATTCACAACACTTTTTTGTAACTAATCAAATTTCTGAGGTCCGTGATGATAGGGTGGAGTGTCCACGCAATCAAATTTTTTAGGTCTATTATGATGGCTGGAGTGTCCACTTAAACATTGGACAAGATTAAACATTCTCCACACAGTTGTATCAGAAAAATTGCTCTGATTATGAATAGTTGTCGAAATATACACTCTCTCAATGTGAGAAGTATGGTGAGGTAAGTTTTTTTATCTAAGAATATTTTTAACCATGGACATTCATCCTTGCTTTAACATGAAGATTCTTAAATTTAAATATGTTTTGTTACAATACCATGGCTTATTAATACCACATGTCCAAAAAAGTCACAACTCATGTTCATATGACATTATTTTAATGAATCACATTAACTAACAGGGTATAAAGGGTATAAATACTTTTGAGATAAATATCAACCTTTGATTTGTCACTACTACTAAGAATATTCTAGAATATTTAGTGGCCCCTTACTTCAAGTTTAAGATCCTTAACCCTAGAAGCTAACCCCCTTACATCAGGGTTAAGATCCTTAACCCTGTAAACTAACCATCAACCAGGGTTAAGATCTTTAACCCTGTAAACTAACCATACCATGGATTATCAATACTGTGTGCCCAAAAATCTATAACTCACCTCATATGGCATTTTTTTTATTAATCAATTTAATTGTAACTGCAAAAATGAGATAACTATTTTGGAGATAAATCTCTACCATTGATTAGTATATAGTACTATGAATATTCTAGAATATTTCATGAAAGTTAAATCCCTACCATTCACCTAATAATTATTCATAATTAAATTAAAATTATGAAATCCCTATTCCAAAATTGACATAGATATCTAAGTAATTATTGATAATTAAATTAGAATTATATAATTCTTATTTGAGAATAGGCACACCTATTAGGGTAATTACTAGGGTATCCATATAAATTAAATGGATAGTAAAATTGGATACGAATTAAAACACTTCCCTCATAATACATATCTCACTGTCCTTCACAAATAATTTTAGTTTTTTACTATAAAACTAAAAAATAATTTAACTTTCTTGTGAATTTAATGTGCCTATGGATATGACATCCCTTATGGCTACCTCTCTCCTATGCATTCTACCACTTGAAGAAAAATTTATGGGACATTCCTTCTCAACGAGGGAGGAAAAGACCCCTTGGCATGATTCTTGTATACATGTCTATGTGAATTGGCATCACTTCAATATACTCATCCTTGGATACTAGTTTGAGCTTTGTCTCATCCATCATTGCCTCCTTTGATTGTTGCTTTTTCCCACCATGCACCATTCTAAGGTGGGTTTCCTTCCATCTTCTTTGTTGACTTTGCCCCCTACCCTGACAAACTTTTTTGATGGTGAAGACCTAGTCCCAAGCACGCTGTTGTTACAACCTACATAGAAAGTTTTAATGGCCTCTCACTTTCATGATCATCCTATGTAGGTCCCCTCCCATCTCTATCCTAGTCTCTATGACATCTTTCTACCACCAATATCCATGACTCGTCCATGAGCTTGTTGTCGGAATAAAAGTGGAGGTCATAGTGCTTCAGGCTCCAGGGGATGCTTACAAGAAGAGTCTTCATCCCATAGCTTCCATGCTAACACACCTCCAAACCTTCAACAGGAAATCGTCTTATCGAAGGTCACACTAGATTTAGAAGTCATGGTTGGCATAACCTCTTTTGTTCGATAGATAGGAAATTAGTGATGCCACCAAAATCAAAATATATTGATTTATACTAGCATGTTAGGTTGTTGCTCGAAAAAATTATGGTTGATACAATATAATCCCATGCCAATCTCATGCATAAACTCAACACGCTTAGAGATCTTATGCTTGATGTGGAAGGTTGACTTGCCAGAGAGGGGATCACTGCTTGACTCTGTAATTTCACACCCATGCAAGGTTGAGGATTAGCCAATTAACCTTGATACTTCAATGCCATCCAAATGTTTGGGTTTCCTACATTCTATCTTTTCAGCTCTGGCTCTTGTCCATATTTTTTTCTTGTTGCCTCAAAATATATAGTTCTCAAAGGCTTCCTCTTTTGTTTCTTGCTAGTGGTTTCCCATGGTGAAGCAACAATATATTTTGACATTCTCAAATCTTTGACTTTATATTGTCTTGCTTTCTTAGTAGTTTCCAAAGTAATAAGTGGGAGATAGTAATACTAGCATATCTTATGTAATAATAAAAATAACAATAATACTATGATATATTTTTAAATAATATTTATCTTTAAATGCAAGATAAAATATAACTTTACTAGTAAATAATAAAAATAATTAAATTATATATTTTCAAAATGTATGGTTATTTTCGATAGAATGATGCTTGTCGAGTATAAGTTTAAACTGATTTTGTTCGGGGAAGAGTTAGTTTGCAAAGAAATGTAATCCCTTATCCTTTTCCACTTACACTGAATAATTTAAGTTAGATTACATTAAATGTTATTAATGAGTATTCTAGTGTTCGTTGGATAACTATGTTAGGATAAGTTTTCGATACTGATATGATAACCAAAATGTAACGAAGCTTTTGAGATTCATTTATGTTATGAAAGTAAATCTATACACTAAGAAATGTTAAAATTGCGACTTGATTCTTAAGTTAACTTGAAAATGCAGCAGATCATGATTGATTTAGTTGCCCGCAAATTCAATATGTCCAAGGGGTAGAAAATTTGAGAGCCACACTGAACACATTTTGTCGGTGCCCTCTCCGAATTATGTCTAAAGCAGCGCTCACGGTATCGTATAAAGAATATATGCACTTTTTTCATTGTTAATCTGCGTAACTGCCAACAGGTTCTCCATATTCTTTGTGTACGACACAATCGCCCATGAAAACTGCTACAGCACGATTAATTTCTGTATCCGTAAGCTTCAATGATGTTACATGTTACAATGGTATATATCGCATTAACATTTTGTCGGTTAACTGACTAAATAACAAGCGGAGGAATTCTGCATTTCTTTTTTAAATGGGACACGTCAGTTTTATAACGGCTGGAAGTGTATGAGTTTGCTGGGCATGTACCTTGAGATGGTTTACGACTGCAGATTTCTAAACTCCTTGGCACGTCTTAATGCCTTGTGTTGCTCTTGCAGGAGCCATCAATACTCTGCATAAGTGTTTATATGCACTACCCATTTCGTCGAAATATATCTCTAAATTATGTTTGTTATTACTGTTTATAAGTTGTAAGTTATAAAAAATGTACTTTCGTTCGTTTAATTTTTTTAATTCAAAATATTATTTTGTGATTATAATTATAATTATTTAAAAATGTACTTTCGTTCGTTTAATTTTTTTAATTCAAAATATTATTTTGTGATTATAATTATAATTATTTTATTTTTAATTTAAATTATATGTGTATGTTTATAATAACTTAGAATGTTAAGGTAATGTTTGTTTTTTCATTAATTAATGGAATTTTGAAATGTTAATTACTTTGCTGCATTTTTAGTTGTGTGTAATTTTTCAAATTTACTTAATATAATAGAAATTATTAAATGATAAATAAAATTATTTATAGTATTCAAGTAATAAAATTTCAAATAGCAATTATCAAATAAATTATTAATTAACAATAATAAATATTTAGATATAATTAACACAATTATATATATTAAATAGTGGTTAAGTACCATAAATATCAGCTCATCATAAACATCAAAACACTTTCTTTATTATACATTTCAAATTTCTACGTTTAAAAAAAGATTAAAAATAACTAAACCATAATTTTATTTTAAAACACTACTATTACTATTATTATTAGAAGAATTAATATATAAGTTAATATATATACATTTAAAAAAACAAGATTAGAGATTCACTTCCACTTTATTATAGAATTTTTTAATGGCTAAATATGTTTTGTTATAATAGCATAAGCGAGAACCATAATTTATCAATATTAGATACCCAAAAAACCATTACTCATTTCATATGATACTTGTTCATTTAACATTTTCTTAATTAATAAAAAAAAAAAATACTTAATTACTTTGAAAATAAATCTATATCTTTAATTCATAAATGCTATTAAAAATATTTTAAAATATTCCAAAACTTTTAAATCTTTGTTATCCACCTAATAATTATGAATAACCAAATTAAAATTATACAATCCCTATTTCTAAATAAACATACCTATCAACATAATTATTAAATTAATTTTACCACCTCTTATAAACTCTCTTCAATAAAATGGCTGACCTTAATTAAACACAATATACCTGCACTACTTGTCAAGCGAAATACATATAAATATCTCAACTCTGTTGCTTATTATTTTTTATGCGTCTGCGAAAGGCTATAACAATATGAGTTATATTACACATTAAACAATCAAATAATCATTTTTATAAGTGATTCATTTATTAAATAATTTTTTTTAAATTAAAAATAAAACAAATAAACCTATTTACATTTAAAATACATAATTTTATATATTTTAAACGAACAGAAATATTTATTTTTAATTTTATTTCATCTATAACAAAATTTTCATAATTAACTTTTCGAAAAACGTACATTTACAAATCTAATAAATATTTTAAGTTCATAATTTTCTTTTAGATATGCATAATTTTATTAAATAAATAAATTAAATATTTATATATTAAAATTATATAATTAAATTTGACAAGCCACACGTTGTTTGAGGTATCAATAAAAAAATAAGGCGAACTTTGAATGATCGGTTGAGAAACCTATAAATAACAATAAAACCTAAAAGGGATAAATGTTAGAAGAGATTGTGTAGATTTATTTATTTAAGAGATTTTTTATAATTTATAAAGACTCCACTTAAACTAATTCGCTAAGTAAAATAAAGGAAGGAAAAAAATATACCTGTAAATAGGTATAATTAAAATGTTAAATAATGGATAAATGAACATAGCTCAAGCAATGAAAGATACAATTATTTTAGCCAACTTTACTAAAGTTTTTACACATTTCATTATCATGAGGTAACATATTTTTGTGGTGAGGCATGCTAATTGAAAGTGCACCATTTATCCCATGCGTCCATTTTGGTATAGCTTAAAAGTGCCTTTACCTTTTGTTTGGTTTAGTGTGGCTCTTGAGTTAGGAAAATATTAAAATAAATTTCCATCCATGTTGAGTGGTGATCTAGTCTAAGATGTGGAGTAAGAAAGGATTTGATGTTACTATATGTCTATTATCATGGTGATCTACTCATTGGCCGTTGTGCATCGCCGTTAATGATAAAGGATGTTGAACCTAACGTTATATGGATGTGCTAGAACATGTATGTCAATATGGAATGGAAATTCAACCAAAATATAGACTTTGGTGTAGAGATGAAGTAAAAAATATGAGGGACTTCGAATAATAGAGACACAATGATACAAAAAATGGATAAACTAAAGAAGGATGTATTTTGAATTACTCTGCAAAAGTTAGCGATGTGAATTTTATTTAATGTAAAGGTAAAGTTGGATTTCTTTTAAACATAGATGGTAGAAATATAGGAACGTTTCATGTTTCCGAGATCTAGATAGAAACATTGGAAGCCATGATCGTTATATTATAAATGTATCTCTTTCAAGTTGTGAAATCAAGAGGATATTATCTAAGTACTCATATTATTTTGTAATTTGAGTTAATAACTATATACATCAAGAACCATATAAGTTGTGCAAAATATTGATTAAGGGGATAATCTAATGTTAGCATGAAATAACTTGTATTGCATACATCATGTTAAAAGAAATCCCTCTAATTACGATAACCAATAATGAGTGTGTTATCTAAGATATTTTTGAAACTGCATTTTCTTCTGCCAATTGTATGTCATTATGGATGCACTAGTTAATATTTTCATATATGACTGAAAAAAATATATGTTTGCATTATGTCCAAATGGGAAATAACAATAAAACTCCAAGAATTATGTCCCATATCTTATAACATAATGAATAGTGGATATGTTGGAGTGTTACTAATGAGTTGAATCAATGTTGGAAAAGGAGACATAGAAATATAATGTATATATCATGTTAGAATGCAATGGAAATAATCACATGATGTATTTGAATAATATAATACACATATAAATACATGACCCATGCCATTTTGATTCATATTGCAAGAGGTGTTTTGGAATCTTGATGATTGTTCCTATTCATTTGTGATTCTTCATATTACTTATCATGTGAATATTGTTGGAAACTACAGAAATCTTGAGAGGACAGGTGAACTAATATTTCAAAAAAAATTAACAAATATTTACCCAAACAATCACAATCAACAACATAGAATTTCACCAATAACGTAACATTTAAACACAAAAAATTTATATCGAAACACATGCAATATGAAAATATAAATTATTTTTTATTATGATGTACATGAAAACACCAACATCATATTACATCAAGTTATGTATGCCACAACCTACTAAAAACTCCAATCCCCTTTTCTTTGCAAGTACCAACTTACTGGAAGCACTGACTCGCAATGTTTACTGACACCAAACTATTGAAGGAATTGACCCCCTGTTATTTACAAGGACCAAGCTGAAGGAGGTTCCAACCCCTTGATATAAAAGAACTTACTTGCTCTACCCATTATATGCATCTTTTATTCTTTTTGAAACTCAAATCCATAAGGTATTTACACAAAATATTGTTGAACCAATTGTATAGCCCTCATATCTACCAATGTTACTTTGCTCTAATGTTCAAATCCTTCACAGATCTATCCTACAACCCAAATCGTTACTAGTTCTTCATATATGAACTTCCCTTTTGGCCCAAATTTGATCACAACATCTAGATCTACTCTACATCTCTCCTCCTCAAGCTCATATTTGATCTCAACATTTAGGTATTTTCTTTTCTTTCTTTGCATTAAACTTTCTTCCTTTAAATAATAGACTCTATATATCGAGGTATTTTATTCCATTGATCCTTAATCAAATCCCTTCAACTCCTTTTCAAGTATGCTTAACATCTCTTCACTCTACATTGTACATATATGCCTTCTCTCTAACAAATCCACTCAATTTGGCATAAATATCTCTTTGATCTAAAGCTCTATTCTGACACAAAGCCTCAAATCTCTATATTGCATTGATTTCAACCTTGGTTCTCATATTTGTTGCAATTACACATTGTATCTCCATCATACTTTCACAACATAACTCTCTATATCTTGAATCTACTCTATCACATAGACATCATATTTTCCATTCTCAACATTATTCTAGCTCTATATCTACAATGATATGTATATCTATCCATTACTCAATGCTCATGTATTCATTCCACACACGTTTCTTTCTCTATGGTGTACTCACCACTCTCTCTCTCTCTCTCTCTCTCTCTCTCTCTCTGTTTTGCATCAATTCTCAATCAACCTATGCCACCTTGAATCATGTTATATACACTTCATTAAAAGATTTTTCAATAAGAAGACTTTAATTATTCAAAATAACTTTGCACTTAAACACCAATATTTTGTTTTGTAGACCTTCCTAGAGAGCTCCTAGATGCATGTAACCCTTGGCAGGAAACAAAATCTTAGACCACAAGGTGATTTAAGTAAATTCACAAAAAAATTAAGAAACATAAATATTTCGTAGGTGCATCAAGCTATTTGGTTGATATTGATGGTTGAAATATCATTGTGACCCCCCTATCTATCTGAAAATTAACGTAGGGGGGTGATCCATGATCTATCACATATGTTACTTCAATCCCTCCATCCCCTCTTGATGCACTAAACAAAATCTAAAAACTAGTTTGATCTAATGAAGAGGACACTACTTCAGGGACCCCATGTTTTTTTGAGTTTCAATGAGGTGGTTCCATAATTTTTCATATATGCCCCCAATCTAGCATGCTACATCACTTTGCCTATCCCACCAAACTACCACTAATGAATATACATGGCCAATTTGTTTAACACTATGGAGCCTTACATAACTAAATATGGTGCAAATATCGAGGTTTTGTTACCTTACCTACACATAAAAAAATTTACATCTGTCATTGCATGTCATTTCCATGTGTCACTCAAAAGCGTACTACATAGCCACCCAAATTGTCCAAATCAACCTACCAAATGTCATGCTCATAGAGTGCCACATCATCACCTTTGTTGCATAACTACCACCCATTGCCACTTAGTTGCTACCTCATGTTACCACCTATTGCATCAAAAAGTGTGTGAAGGGCTTCTGTCTACTACTCAACACTCTTTAGTACTTATGTGCACTTCATTGGACCTGGAAGTTAGATAATCACTTGTGTGCTTAAATGTATTCCATTGTGACTAGGAGCCTCAGTGGCCATCATTTGGCTCCCATTTGAATGAGTGGCCACTAATAGGACTAGAAGATCGATAAATTCTTAGGTGCTTATACCTAGCCCCCTATAATAGCCCAGTGTTTATTTTCCATTTAATAAAAATAAGCTAAGGTCATGGGACACATATTCTAAGTTGAATGGACAGAAAAAACATTAAAGTGAACATCACTTGTGGTTAATTAATGCATATGGAAATTGGCATTGACATTGGCAAAGACAAAATGAAATAAATGATAATTTAATAGGATAAATAAAGGAAATGGGATAAAAGGGAGATGAAGAGACACAAATATGCATGAAAGGGAAAATGAAGGAAATTGAAAGAAAAAGAAAGGAAAAGTAAACAAAAGGAGAGGGAGAACATTCTATGTCTCTCTTAGTCGCTCTTACACTCTTACACACATAGAGAATTCAAGCATTCACTTGGACATTAAGGCATTCTCACTTGGACTTGGAGAGAGAAAGCACTTGAATAGAAGAAAACAAGAAAATGAATTCACGGAAAATAAAAGAGAAGGTTGGAAAAGCAGCTACAATAGGAGAACATTGCAGGTAACAAGTTCCATGTGTAATTTCATTGTTGAGATTTGAATGCATGGTACATGAATTTGGTTATTTGGTTTCTTTTCTATCATTGGAATGGGGTTTCCTTGGATTGATAGTGGTTTCATCCTTGCCTTTCCATTTCCTAAATAACCATGTTCTAGTGGGTTACATGTTTTGATTACGCTTTGGATGGTTAGTAGACTTTAGATCCTGGTAAGGTGGTCTCAGAAAAATTTTCAAGGGTCGAGGGTGAAGATGGGCTTTCACCTTGGAACTCTTCTCAGATGGGTGGAGACAAGAAATTTCCTTTGGGTATGGTGAAGAAAGTTAGAGGCATCCAAGCTTGTTTGGCATTAGTTATTTCTGCACCAGTTTAGGTGAAATCACTGTCGTTGAAGGTTGAGGTAGTTTGGGCTTTGGAAGCCCTAGTTGAGTTTATTTTGGTTTAACCCATATGATCCCACTTCATGCTTAGAATATGGCACAAGGGTCATTGTATGAAAGAGAGATTTGTTTCAACCCAATCTATGGTTGGGTGTTATGTGGAAGTATCTAATTTTGGTTGACTTTATGCATATGTTATTATGTGTTATTCCTTATTAAGATCAATGAGCACTTGTATTGGTTATTGCGTTGATTTTATGACTAATTTATCATGGATTTATTCTGGTTAGATTTTGGTTATAGGCATGATACATTATTGTTATGTAATGTGCTCTGTTATGGAACTTACTTATGGTTTTATATGTCATTGAATGGTATAAGAATACATGAGCTAAGAAGCCTTTTTGTAGATAGTTTGACAAGGCATTGAGCCTTCTTAATGGTTATGTGATGAAGTTAAGAACATAGTGAAAATATATGCATTCTTGACCTATAGTTACTATGTTTACCATGTGTCTGATGAAATGTTTATCATGTGTTTGGAAAGTTCTAAGTGAGACCTAGCCTTAGTGTGCGTTATACTCACTTATTATCATCTTAGATTGAATTCTAGAAATGCATGGGTTATTTTGTGTAGCTGGCCTATAGCTACCCTAAAAATATGAAAGTGGGTTGCTAGTTGCATGCTCTGAACTGAGAGATATCAGTTGCTACTCCGTGGAGGAAGTAAGAATTTTATCTTAGAGGAAGTCTAGTAAGATTTTTTTCTTAGAGGAAGTCTATGTTTTTCTTAGAGTTTCGATTTAGTTTTTTTTTTTTTTTTTTTGGCTCAAACTATGTAATTCCCAAAGGCTGCCCATTTTGTTTCTTGTTAGTGCTTTCCCCATAGTGGGGCAACTATATATTTGGTATTCTCACATCTTCGATAGTTAGCTAAAGTTGATTTTGTTAATTTTTTACTCTATGGTTTATTCTCTTTGATTTTCTATTCAAGGTAACACGTAAGAGATAGTACTATTAACATATATTATGTAAATATTTGATATCTCAATGTAAAACTTGGTTTCCAAGTGGATAGGAGAAAGAGAGTGATAGTGACATATTAAATTTAAATATTGGCATATTAAATATTTGATATTATTATTAATATACCAATTATAACAATAAGGTGATATATTTTTAACTCATATTTATCTTCGATTTTGTGTGTAAAACAAAATATTATAAAAATACTTTACTCACATACAGTAATTTTTTTTTTATTATTAAAATTATATATTTTAAAATAAACTAATAAAAACAAATAAATTATACATTTTCCTATTTTTAAGAAAATTTAGTTATTCGAGTATAAGCTTCGAGTGATTTTGTTTCCTGAAAAGTTCATTTCTTGGAAAAATTTAATCCTTTAGGATAATATTGAATTACATTATCTGTGATTAATTACCATTTCATAACTATGTTAAGTTTTCTAATACTATTGGTTCCATAGCTATGTTAAGATAAGTTTTCTAATACTATTTTTGCTAAAGCAAGATACTTTCCTTCTATTTCAATAACCCAAAAGTATAGCTGCAATAAGTACAAACGGCCTAAAAAAAAAGGCCTACGAAACCAACAAGATTGAACTAACAAGGATGAGACCCACCAAACCAACTAAAGGACAAGCTAACGATTAATTCATCCCCCTGAAAACAAGAAGACCCAAAGTCAAAATCTGCAATACATCCTATGATTAACTTGCAAAGAGTGAACTGACACGCGACCCCACAAAGAAGACCCAAGGTCAAAGTTCCCAGTACCTCCCGTGACTAACTCGCAAAGAGTGAACAGATGGGTGATCCCACAAATAAGCCCGATGATATTTGACTGTTGAATGCCCCCGTAGAAAAGGATGACGCTGAGAGATATCGGAGAGCCAAGATGCAAGGACTTTAAGGTGCGATCAAAGGCAGTATGAAGAGCATGACCCCTGCCACATGGTGAGAGCTGAGTGGAATCGCTCTCAATGAGCCAAAACCACTTATCATTCTTGAGCCTTGCAATCAAAAGAAAACCACTTCTTGCCTGGTTTTCCAAATCAGAAAAAAAGAAGTGAGGAAAAAACGTCGTGGGAGCAGACCAGCCTTTCATCCTACTAAAAATAGCAATAAAGCTCGCCACCAAACCATTCTGTAACTGCAAATGAAACCCTGTGTTGCCATTCAACTACAAAATAAACTCTGTGTCACCATTCAAGGAATGAAGGAGATAGATTTCCGTACCTCTTAGTAAGATATCCCCATGCAGAGAAAGCCCTATGACAAGGATCCAACCGCCAAAAGGAGAATGAATAGGCATAAAGAGCTTTAATCATGACTTGCTTGTCGTGCCCAACAATCAAAAATTTCTTTGTCCTCTGTGGCTTGAGCATCGCAGAGGGCTTTTAGCTTGCTTAGAGGCATCTCCTGCCACTTCATTTCGATTCTGCATTCAGGATTTATCAAACCTTGGTTGGCCAGTAGATCTGTAAGTTTGTTGGCCTTCCTCCGAACATGATTGATGTTAACTGTTCTTAGACTCTGGAGATGTTTTTGGATTCTTTGGTACACTTCTATAAGTCTCCATTGTTTTGAGACACTTTCAGGCACTGTTCCATAGCTGATTTTCTTGACTGCATTTATAGAAATCTCGGAGTCTGCTTCGATGAGAACATTTGAGCTATGATTGAGTTTAAGAAGCTCTAGACATTGTTCCAAAGCCATTAATTCAGCGATGTTGTTGGAGCCTTGGCCTAAATGATAGTGGAAAGTAAAAATTATTTTTCGTCTTCATCTCTTAACACACTTCCATAACCTGCTATCCCCAGGTTGATTTTTGAAGCCCCATCAATGTTGCATTTCAGATAACCTTTTGGTGGAGGATGCCAGAACTCCTTTTCCTTTTCCAACATTTTTTCTTTTTTGCTCAGACCATTGAGGATGATCTCATGCATTCCCAGCTACTTGAGAGTTCTCAATTCAAGTGCCGTGGGAGGATTCGAGGGATAACTGTGCACTGTGGTGGAAATGGTCTCCTTTATCTGCTTTAAGATCAATTCCATAAGGCAAAGAGAAGTAGTTTTTTCATCCTTGAAAATTCTCTTATTCCTTTCTTTCCAAGAATTCCAGATAATGGAGCTTGGTCTAAAGGTCCAGGCTAAATTAAGGATCTCATACTCTGAAAAGTTTTTTCTCCACTTGTTCAAGGTGTTGATAATGCTCCCTCTGTCTCTGTCTATCTACTGAAAAATGCTATTGAGAGAGTCCCACAACCAGGAGGTATAGGTGAAGTTATTGAGAATATGCTCCATAGTCTCCTCTTGAGCCTCACATAATTGGCATCTAGAAGGCCCCATCACCCCCCTCCTCTGAATGTTTTCCCAAGTTAATATTTTATTGTGATGAACTAACCACATAAACAGTTTTATCTTCATCCATACTTGGTGGCTCCAAAGTTTTTCCCAGGACTTAGCCAAAACGTAGGGATCAAGGTTAAGAGAAATTCTTTTAGTTCCTCAATGTTGAAGATTCCTTCTTTGTTTTGGCCCCATCTTAACTGATCCTGCCCATCTATAACCAAGATTTTCCTCTATTCTAAAATGCTCATGAGTTCTTCTGATTTTTCTTTTAAGGGGTCGTCTGCTGTGCATTATATAGTACTCCAGCTTCTCCATTTCTTAGTGCCCTGAGGAAGATTCCAGAAGTCCCTAACTTTAATTAGTCCGTGGAAATTAGTTTCTTGCTTGATGCCCATAAAGTCCTCCCTTATCAACATAGGTTCTTGTTGCCATTTATCTTCCCAGAAGAGAGCCTAATCTCCTGCTCTGATTTTCCAGAAGTTGTTGTTTTGTACTAGGCTTCTATTTTACCAGGCTTTATTCTAGATGTGAGAGCCTTTTATGTTCCCTGACATTCTGATGAGATCACTCGTTTGCCAGGAGTTCGCATATTTCTCTTTTGAGGTTTTAGCCCATTGCACCCCTGGTTCCTTAACCCATCTCCACCAGAGTTTGGCTGCTAAAACACTACTTAGAATCTCCTGATCATCTAGGCCTAGGCCTCCATGACTTTTGGGTTTGTAGATTTTATCCCAAGAAACAAGGGCCCATTTCTTTCTGGTTTCCTCTTTGCCCCAAAGAAAGTCTCTCTGAAGGTTCCTAAATTGTTGTAAGACTCCTTTGGGAACTGGCAGAGCTGATAAAAAGAAAACATGGATAGATTGAAGAACCGCCTTCATTAAAATCAATCTACCCACAAGGTTCAACACTCTGTAAGTCCATCTTTTGATCTTGTCTTGCATCTTGTTGAGCATTGGTTCCCAGATACTTTTGTGCATTGGTTTATCCATTAGGGGGATTACCAAATATTTAGATGGGAGGGCCTCCCTTTGGAAGCCCAGAATTCTGGAGATGTTCCTTTGAATAGCAATGTTAGTGTTGAAGAAAAAAAAATTGATTTGGAGAGATTGACTTCCATACCTGAAGCCGAGGCAAAGTCATTTAAGATTTTTTTGTATGCTATAGCTTCCTTGATTGTGGGGACACCCTGCAGCATGGTGTCATCCACAAATTTCTGATGAGTTAAGGCTTGGCCATTCTCCGTTAAATGTAGGCCCTTGATCTTTCCCAAGACTTTAGCCTTTTTAATGGTACAGCCCAATCCTTCCATCATGAGGATAAAAAGAAAGGGAGAGAGAGGGTCTCCCTGCCTGAGGCCTCTAGAAGGCGTGAAGATTTCTAAGGGCGAGCCATTCACCAGAATTGAAAAGCTGGGTGAAGTAACCAAAGCCATAACCCATCTGATCCAGTCATGATCAAACCCAAAAGCAGAAAGGACCTTTTTGATGTAAGTCCAGTTCACCTTGTCATACGCTTTTGCAATGTCTAATTGCATGATCATACCGGCTTGCCTTTTACTAGTGAGAGAATGAACAACCTCATGGGCCTAAATAATATTATCCATGATTTGCCTTCCTTCAACATGACCAGACTGTTCCCCAGATATCAAAGATGGAAGAAGAGGTTTGAGTATGTTGGCCAAGATCTTGGAAATAATTTTGTAAACAACATTGCATAAAGAAATAGGCTTGAACTTGTCAGGAGTCAAGGCTGAGTCCTGTTTGGGGATCAGGGAGATGAAGGAGTTGTTGAGGGCTTTCAGAATGGATTTACTTCTTCTGGAGTCCTCAACCACCTCCAAAATGTCTTGTTTGAAAACATTCCAGCAGGCTTTGAAAAAGTCAACATTGAAACCATCTGGACCTGGAGTTTTGCCATTCTGCATATCTTTAATAACCATACTGACCTCTGCTTTGGTTACTGGTTTGTTCATATTAAAGTTATCTTCTCTAGGCACCATCCTGGGAATATTATTTGTAATTTCCTTGATGTATTGGTCTCTGTCTGGATTATTTTCGTTTGTGATGCCTCTGAAATATTAAACCATCACCCCTTCAATATTCTTGTGAGAGGTCTGAAGCTCCCCATCTTCATTCATAATTGAGTAGATTGTACTGTGCGTTCTATTGGCTATGGTGGAATGGTGGAAAAAACTAGTGTTTCGTTCACCTTCTTTGAGCCATTGGACTCTTGACTTTTGTCTCCAAAAGATTTCCTCCTACTTCCATAAATTCTCCCAATCAAGGTTGAGTTTTTCAGCTTGCTCACTTTTGTTTTTATCAAAACCATTTGTGATCATTGCTTGGTTTAGTTCATGCAGTTTGATCTCTATTGATTTTTTGTTTACAAAAATGTTTCTCAAAATCTTTCTTGTTCCATTCTTTGAGTTTGATTTTTATGTGCTTTAGTCTTTTATGGAGGAGGAACATTTTGGAGCCCTGAACCTGAAGATCTTTGGACCACCATTTTTCAATGTTGCTAATGAAATCTGGATGGGAGAGCCAAATATTCTCAAATCTGAAGGGTCTGTTTCTAGGAGAATCAATTACCTTGATTTCTAATTGAATCGACCAGTGATATGAGCCTCCAAATGGGAGAACCCTTGAAGATATTTCTGGATTCTGAGCATCAGCTTCTTGGAGATCAAAAATCTGTCTACCTTGGAGGCAACCTGAGCATTGTCGCCTCTTTTGTTGTTCCATGTAAAAAGACCATTATGCATTTTAGAGTCAACCATTTTCATGTCTTCTGTGAAAGAATGGAATCCTACTGAATCTCTACTGAGGATTCTGGTGCCTCCTTTTTTTTTTCCGAAAGAGATTTAATCATGTTAAAGTCTCCACCAATGAGCCAAGGGATTTCTTCATGTCTACTTCTGAGATCTGCCAGGGAGTTCAGAAATCTAAGCTTGTCATCAATTCTCTGAGGACCATAGACATTCGTAACCAGGAAGGTCTCAGACATCCCCATTGGTTGAATGATAGCTGATAAGTAATTTCTCATCGCCTCCGCATCTACAATGCTGACTTTTGGGGGGTTCCAAAGAGTGAGAATGCCTCTCATTCTGTTCTCTGCTTTGACTTCTAGAAACTCAAATTTGCTGAGCCATTTGTTATGAATTTGTTTTATTTTATGAATGGAGCATTTTGCTTCTTGAATGAAGATTATGTTCGGCATTGCTAGTTTCATTCTATTACTTAGTGTTCTCTATTTTCTTTTACCACCTAGACCTCTGATATTCCATGAAATCAACTTCATAATTAAAATTTTTCAAAGGAGTAACTAGTTAGAACTTTCATCTTACCCAAATCTATTATTAGCTTTCCACACTCCATCAGGAGTTCATTTTGCTTTTTTCTGCCTCTCTTCTTACCTAGAATTCTGGTGGCTAATTTGTGCTCCTGTTTGAGGATGTTTGTCCCTTTCTCTTGTCCTCGTTCTTGATTTTTCCATAAGAGCAATTGATGTATTCTGTTGCATTCTTCTTGAGGTAGAGAATCTATTCCTTCTTTGGTTCCTTGCATCAGGAATCCTTCCAGATCCAAGTTTTCCTTGTCAAGGATATCTTGTAGTTCATGTTCTTCCAGATCTGTTTCGCTTTGGGTCATTTCCTAGTCCATTTCGATTTTTGTTTCACTTCTCATGGCTTATTTTTGAGAGTCAATGTCTAAAGAATGATTTGTGTCTTCTTTTTTTCCCTTTTCTTTAGCATTTTCCTCCTGATATTGAATCTCTCTTGTGATTTCTTCAGGCTCTTCTAGCACTTGAAACTTGTTCTGACTACCCTTTTGCCCCTAAGTATTATGTTGCTTTGGTCCCTTTTTTACCCCCCTTCCTCTGCTAGCCACTTTCTGGAAGCTTTCAATGTCCTTCATTGCATTCAGTTTATCTTTGTTATCTTCTTTGTTGAGAGGGTAGTCTCTTAATAAATGCCCATGTTCATGACATCTTTGACATCTAAAGGGGATATGTTTGTAGTCTACCGTCTGCACCCACTCCTCATCAAAAAATTCCAAGATGACTTCGTCCGGAAGTGCTCCTGATAGATCCATCTCCACACATATGCTAGAAAAGGAGGTATATTTTCCTCTTCTTGTGGCTTCTGAAGCTTTAACATAGTGTCCTAGTTTATTACCAATGGCAGCCAACGATTCAGTTTTCCAATAGTCAAGAGGTAGAGATTAGAGCCTTACCCACACAGGAACTGAAGAGAAAGTTTCCCTCTCTAGGACAAAGTTCATTCTCCAAGGTCTCATGTAGAGACCTACTGTAATAAAAAAATAAGGTCCTCCCTCGAATATTTTGTCTTTATCTTCGATATTGGAGAACACTACTGTGAAGAATCCTTTTGACCCTAGATGTAGGTCAATGCTTCCTTTAAGCTTCCAATGATACTTGATCCACATCTGTAAAGCCTTTTCAGTGGGCCATAGTCCCATGAATTTATAGATAATGGCATAGGTTCCCATATGTTCCCTATGCTCTTGTAGAGCAAGATCATTTAATATTATTCGAGGAGTGATTTTTGCTTTTGGTTTGCAGGGTTGTTTATGTTTTTTGTCTCTTGAACCCAGATTTTTGTCTTCTTCCTCTTTGTCCTTTGTGCTGCTGTCTTCTTTTGTTCTGGTCCCATCTGTTTCCTTTTCATTGACCCTATTTCTGAAGCTCATACCATCTTTACTAGTTCCAGCAGGTGATTTACTTCTGCTGGCCACTACTTCTTTGTAGGAGGGAAACGGCCCCCCCTGCCATTCTCCATTCGAATCTAACTCTGCTCACACTGGTTGCTCTGGCTGCTGCGTTTCTCGCGCGCTCTGCTCCTCCGTAGCCTCAAGTTTTTTTCAGTTATCCGCATTCAAGTTTTCTATTACTGATATAATAACTAAATTAGAATAAATTTTGTTACAGATCAAAAAGTATCTCTAGTGAAGGTTTTGAGATCCATCTATGTGAAAAAAGTAAATCTATTCACACAAAAATGTTAAAACTGCGACTGGATTCTTAGGTTAACTTTCAGATGCAGCGGATCATGATTGATTTAGTTGACCCAAAAATTTAATGTGTCTCCGGGGGAGAAAATTTGAGAGCCACCATGAACACATTTTGTCGGTGCCCTCCCCAAATTATGTGTAAAGCAGCGCTGACATCATCGTTGAAAGAATTTGTGCACTTTTTTCATTGTTAATCTGTGTAACTGCCAACAAGTTCTCCATTATTCTTTGTGTATTACACTATGGCCCAGAAATTTCATCACATACAATGAATTAAGCCGCAGGATGGAAACTCCAGTTGGCTGAACACGCCGACTTGCAACCGAAATTTTTGAATTAAACAATCATTGATCATAGCAATTACACAATCGAAGATATGACTGCAGATTTCTAAACTCCTCAACACCTCTGAATGTCTTGTGTTTTGGCTATTTGATTAATTAATGGCGTTGTTTTTAGTGCGACTTTTTGGAGATTCCGGTGACAGAATCTGGTGGGAAATATTGAGGTTAAATCTTGATTTGTATTATTTAAAATGGTTTTTTAACTGCATATTTGGATTCAAAACCCTGAAAATCCCGTAGGACGCTTTGATTGTGCAAAAATTACCTATCAAACTTGCGATTTCAATAAATTGCTGCCGGATAGAGAAATTTGACCAGAAAAAGCCTCTGGAAAAGCCTCCAAAAAGTCGCACTAAAGACTACACCTTAATTAATAGGTGTCGTGTGAGTGTTTCCCTCACAAGACCCATCAATACTCTGCATAAGAGTTTATATGCACTACTCATTTTGTTGACATATATCTCTAAATTACTTTTTATAAGTTGTAAGTTATAAAAAATTTACTTTCGTTCTTTTAGTTATTTTAATTCAAGATATTATTGTATGATTATAATTATAATTATTTTATTTTTTAATCTAAATTATTATTGTAGGTTTAGAACTTAATGTTGTATTTTTTCTATTAATTAATGGAATTTTGAAGTGTTAATTATTTGGTTGTATTTTCAGTTTTATCAGTTTTATGTTTAATTTTTCACATTTACTTAATATAAAATTATATTAGAAATTATTAAATTATAAATAAAATTATGTATATTATCTAAATAACAAAATTTCAAATAGCAATTATCAAATAATAAATTATGCAAATTATTATATAAAAATAATATATATTTATACATAATTAACACAATTATATATATTAAATATCATTTTATTAAGGTAAATAACAAAACATTTATTTTATTATACATTTCAAGTTGCTAAAATTTAGAAAACAATTAAAAATAACTAAATCATAATTACACGGTAAAGCGTTTCTCTGGTGAGAAGAAGTCTCTCAAATGCCATGTATGCTAATGTGAGATGTTGATTTTCATGTTAGACGATTAAAATAAAATCTGCCATCGGATTGAGAAAGACAATTATTGTTACTTATAATTCTATAGAACCTAGAACCTCTTTCACGCATTTGAGAGCATCCTAGCATTTGTTCAATTTGTCAATGATGCCGTAGGAAGACGACAAGAAAAACTAGTTAACATTCCAAATCGGCCAACGTTGGAGCGTCTTTCTCACATTTGTTCAACTTGTCCGTGGGGTTGCAAGAAGACGACAAGACAAACCAGTGATCATTCCAATTCGGCCAACGTTGGAGATTGTCAGAAAGGCTACGGGTATGGTTGCAAGGCCCAGAAATTTGGAAACTCGCCTCCTTTGAAGGTATAATACAAGAAGGCAACTAGAAGCCACGTTTTGCTTTTTTTTTTTTTTTTTAAATCCCTCGATTCCCCTGTTTCTTGAAAATATTTTGTTTCTTGAAAATATTTTTGTTGCTAATCTTCAGACTTCAACGAACTACAATCGACATCAAAGGCCATCTAATTTATTGAGTTCGCATGCATATATGTTTTCTTTGAGGTGGGGCTTCTTACATTTACCTCTGTCATCTTTCCATCAGAGGTCGACCCTGCAAAGAGGAAAAGCAAACCATAAACCTTTCTACATGGCCCTTACGCTTGGTTTTGCTTTCTTAGTGTTCAAATGCTTGATCGATTTTCTTTTGTATCTCTATGCACCTAACAAATCTCCATCAATAGCAAGATCCAACACGAGCCCGAAAACAACCATTTACATTCTAGATTTTGAATTGTTCAATTTGTCTGTTTGTCAGTGGTGCTACAGGAAGATGGCAAGACAAACTAGTTATCATTCGAGATCGACGAAAAATAATGATTGAAACATTACTTACAAAACATGTGGTTGACAAAAGCAAATAGCCATATTATCTCTAATAACTATATTCATGCATGAAGCCCAAAAAGATTCTTTTGTAGCACGGTAAATTTGATTTGTTTGTAATTTAAGAGATCTTGTTGTCGGGTTTGGCTAGTTTGGCTAGTTTTGTATGAGGAGACCTAGTTTGAATATTTTTAGGTTAAGTGTATTACTCTACAATTATGAGTTTAATATATATATATAGATATATCATCACAAAAGTAGAAAATTTTAACACAACCATCTGTTACGCCATAAACTTATCCTGTAGGGGATTGTTGATCACTCTTTGAGGATGACACCATGAATCCTGAAAATGATCTCCTGTGGCCTTTTAATGGATCTCGTGATGATGATGCTCGATTGAGGATGAATCTGCGAGAAAAATTATTATCGCTTATGACCAAGCTGAGTCATACAGCTGGTAGACATATCATCACTTATCTCATAATACATTATATGAAACAATTGAAATAGAAATCCTATATACTGTTTGTAATTATTGTTTTTCTAAGTTAAGCAACTTGTATACTATTAATTTATATATAAGGTCTTTCAGCGAGATACATGTCAAATATTCACTACTCATAATTACTCATTCACTTATTACGTTAAGCAACTTTTCAACCGTTGAGCACTAATCATTTGATTGCAAATTATAAATGTTTACAATAAGTTATGAATAACACACAATTTACAATTTCGAGCAAATATACTTATAAAAAGAATTGGTGAAGAATTGAATATTTTATTTGTATTGGTTGATATAAAAGAATATGAAGAAAATAACCGTTTTCTTCCTTCACCATGCACATGAAATCGGTTGAAAAGTAAACTAAATGTAAAAAATAGAATAGAACTATAATATTGCTCGAAGATTGTCATACCTTTTATATGAAGTTTTATTTTCGTGAAGATTGTTTTCGTGAAGATTGTGATATTTTTTATATTAAGTTTTATTTTCTTGAAAATTTGTATGTAAAACAATTATATATATATATATATACACACACTTCATGAAATAAAGCTTATAAAAATTATTAAGTGATATCTATATCTATATCTATATATATTTATTTATTTTATTTTTGAAAAGTTTACCTATAAAGAAAATTTATATTCATTTTTTTTGGTTAAATTATAGAAAAATAATTAATAAAAATATAAATTAAATTATAAACGATGTTTCCTAAATTTTATGGGATTAAGATTATGAAAATTTATGCTTTCAATTTTAATAAATATTTCGATATAAATATTTATTCATTCTCATACACATATATATCGAAATATAAATTTTCTATATAAATAATTATTATGTTAATTTCAAGTTAAATAAATTCTATTTTCTTTTCAATTTCTCCTTTTTCCATTTTTTTGCAATTTTTATGTGTTTTTTCTATTTCCATATTAAAACATACAAATTATTTTATATTTTTCTTGGTTTTAAATGTTAGGATTTTTGTTTTAAATATCAAGGCATGTTAATTTAATTTGTATTGAGAAATTATTGTATATATATATATATATATATATATATATATATATATATATATATATATATATATATATATAGATAGATAGATAGATAGATAGATAGATAGATAATTTTTGGGTTGATAATCTTTCGAAAAAGTCTTTCTCTTATTTCTATTTTATCCTTTTTGTCCTAATCCTGACTGTGAGATCCATTGTTAGACGATAGGCCATTACATTATTTGCTACAGGAGGAGGGTTGCGTTTCCTGTAGCATAAGGAGGACGAGGGGAGCACGAGGAGGACGAGGAGGGCCAGGAGGAGGATTCCTTTGTTGACAGCTTTGCTCTGCATCTAGATCTGGCACCCCTTGCATCATAATCGATTATGTCTAGTAGTTATTAGTTATTTTTTTTCTATGTAAAATTAATTCTATTAAGTAGAAGAGAAGGTATTTACAGGGTGACCGAAGTCAGTACATTGCTCTGAAGAAGAGCCATCATTCCAAAAAAAAACCAACTTAAGCCTCCTTCCAGAGGCGAAGAAACCCATGACCAAAACAAAACCACCCATAGAGTCCCATACATCCCAAACAAAACCAGGAGATCCGTTCGTCAGCAACCGGAAGAGACCCAAAACCCAGATTACTAAGAAGCAGGCGAGGATATCCAAAACTAGAACAAAAAGAAGGAGGATTACCTCCAACAGAAGCATGCTACTCATCAGACTGTTCCTCCATAATTCGGCACCAGCCGAATTCCTGTTCATCCTCAGCAGGAGAGTTGAACTGAGCAGAGGGACCGGGATTGGCAGGCTGCATCTCCGTGTCCCGAATAACTCTCCCTGGTTTCGCTTGTGTAGGCTGTGGCATCATATCAATGCCAAGCTAGAATGCAGGGGGAGGACCATCAATAGCTCCCGAACCTCCCGTATGACTATCAGTGCCTTCCAATTGCGTGGTTTCGTAAAACATCATCGTGATGTGTGCAGTGACCCGTGGCCGATGAAGCGAACTGTTGAAAGTAAAAATGGCAGACCCAGTTGTCGAGGGTGGCCCTGGAGGCAAATTGGATGTGCGGCACCTTCCTCGCCCACTACGGGTACTCGGATAGTGCCCAGTGAACAGCTTGTTGGTGGCCGGCGAGTCCGAATTGGAGTCATTGGGGGCACGACTGGGTTGGCCTCGACGGCAACCCAATCTCTGTCGAAGGTGGGCCATAATATGAGGGGCCTCAGACGGATATTCGCCAAACCCCACATTGAAACCTTGAAAGCCCACAGAGGTGGGAGAGGACCGAACGACCATGCTCAGAACAGGGCCAATGTCCAGGAGGTTCGAGCTAAGGGAGGAAGAATACAGAGGCCTCCTTCCAGAGCCAGATAACATAATAGAGGGAATGCCGCCAACCTTGAGACTAAAAACCTCAGAGCCAACGGGAGCGGAGAGGCAGTTTCCTGCGAAGTCCCCCCCCTCCTTTCCAAAATCTTTACTCGAAATAAGACCAATGCACCCGAGACTCAAAAACAGAGGCCACTTCCCAGAGCCCGAACTCCGGCCAGTGCCCCAGAGAGAATTAGCACAAACCAGACACAGCAACTCCGCTTCAGGCTCAGAATTGACAGGGAGGACCCAGCTTAACACCTCACCTAGCTGCATCGTGCTAGCATTACCCTACTCCTCCTTATAATTGTCTTCCCTTTCTCGATTAACCCACACCATAACTGCATCATTGATGGAGGCTGCCATCGCTTGCAGGTCACAGCATGCGAGAGTCGACGCAATAACACCAGATCCTGTAGCACTTAACGAGAGAATGTAATGGCCTCCATGCCACGCTGCCCTCCCCCGATTTACATTCCTCTTCACGTATAGGGTGGGCAGGTGTCGAGCCACCTCCCACCACTCTTGTCCCATCACGCTGATCACCTCCCTATTCACCTACATCCGGGGTAGTAGTTATTAGTTATTAGGTTATGGTATACATTCTTTTGGGTTACTAATCATCTCTCATCTCATATAAATATCTCAGATTCGCAACCTTCTGCGGATTTGTAGCTTTCACATACGGCCTTTGCCAGATGTTCTACCTCTTTAGATCATGAGTGTTTCACTCTACTCCATGGTTTGGCCCTTTATTAAACTACTATTGATTTAAGGGTTTTGGTATTGAGTTGCTTTGTATTAATTTTGACCTTCTAAGTCTTGCAACTCTTCCTTTGGTCACATTGACCCGAATGATTTTGCAACAACCTAGGGCAGAAAGGAGTGTTTAAGAGATTTCACTTATCACTATGAAATAAGTTATTCTCAACATATATACTAGATTTTGTAAAGTTACGCACAGTAAAATGTATTCCCTTTAACTTTACTATGAGAAATTCTCTACAGTTTTTCTTTTGAAATTGCTTAGTTTTTTTTGGTTACATTCGACAAGCATGTAAAACGCTCACCATAGTTTACTCAAGGTTGTATGCATGTGGGCTTTTCCTCATGATTGGTGATTCTTTCTATATGAGCAGAAATTGAAACTTAATGATATTTTTTATTCTTTATTTCAAAAGAGATTTGCTGCATATATCATGTACTCTATCATTTTGTAAAATTACAAAACACACTACTATTTTGAGAACTTGTAGACTCCCACATCAGTTAGCAGTTGTTGACCCATTGTAGAAATATTAGTTACTGGTCAGATTCCTATCATTTTGTAAAATTACAAAATACACTACTATTTTAAGAACATGTAGACTCGCGAAATGAGTTAGCAGTTGTTGACCCATTGTAAAAATATTAGTTACTGGGTCAGATTCCCCAGTACAATTAATGTGTAAATTCCCATCAATATGTAAATTCCCAGTATTCTGTCATTTTTTAAAATTACAAAATACACTACTATTTTGAGAACTTGTGACCCATTGTAGGTGTATTCTATCATTTTGTAAAATTACAAAATACACTACTATTTTGAGAGCTTGTAGACTCATGACATGACTTAGCAGTTGTTAACCCATTGTAGAAATATTAGTTACTGGGTCAGATTCCCCAGTACAGTTAATCAAAATGTAAATTCCCATAAAAGTGTAAATTCCCAGTATTCTATCATTTTGTAAAATTACAAAATACACTACTATTTTGAGAACTTGTATACTCGCAACATGTAGTTGTTGACCCATTGTAGAAATATTCCCATCAAAATGTATTCTATCATTTTGTAAAATTACAAAATACACTACTATTTTGAGAACTTGTAGACTCACGACATGAGTTAGCAGTTGTTGACCCATTGTAGAAATATTAGTTATTGGGTTAGATTCCCCAGTTTAGTTAATCGAAATGTAAATTCCGAGGTCTCCTGAAACATAACATATGAGCCTTACGGTGTTTAGTTTGCAACGTGTGGTGTGAATGCTAATTTTATTACACCGTAAGGCCCCCCCTCTGAAATAAATTCCCTCCCAAGCCACCTATGTCTTTCTTAACCTTTTATTTAAGTGTTAAACGATAGAAATAACCTTGACCGTGGGATTGAAAAACTGTATTAGTTCGTTGTCATTCTCTACCGGAAAAATGGTATTAGTTCGTTGCAGTTCTCTACCAGAATTATGAATATTCGTCATCGTCTCTGGGATCGTTAAAGCTCTGTGTGTCGTATAGCCATGACTACCTCGCTGGAATATATCAATCTCACTGGAATGTCTCAGTCTTTGTGTTGTAGTCAGGCTGGTGACTGGAAATGCATATACAATTGGTCGGCTCACACTGGAACCAGGTCCTGTTTCGAGGCGGGGTGGATTCATCAACTGTCCAGGCCAATAAGCGTTCCTCAATTTAGACTCCCATTATTTTTGCAGAGATGGTTCTGAGCATTCTGGTATGTGTCGATGTCATCTAAGTTCGGTTCAAGCTCAAGGCCGACACTTATCAGATCATGACAACCGCCTGCAAGAGCAAGTCTACAACCACCTGCAGGAGCATGTCTACATCCAACGACATGCAAGTTTCCCAGAACCTGCAGTGAGATAAGATTCGCCGCATGCAGGTCTTCAGCTATGAGGAGCTCGGGAGAGCCACACTCGGTTCCAGAAAGATACTGAGGTAGGCTACTGAACCTACTCTTGTGTTTTCAGTAGGGTGATATCCGATGACCATGTCGTTGCTACGAAGTTCGCAATTGTGGCTATGGATGTGTAGAAATAATGTAAGGAATTTCATGATAAAGCTGACCTTGTCACGTCCAAACCACGCACACCTGCTGAATCCACTAAGGTACTGTGAGGAAAATGATGAGGGGTTACTGGTCTAAGAGTCCATGGACGATAGTATGCTGCATGAGCACCTGCATGGAAAGTCACTTTAATTTATCCTACCTCTTTACTCGAGCAAGTAGCGATGTCAGTTAATCAATGCGACCATTTAATACTAGGCAATAGGAGGAATATTATGAAGAACCCTATATATTTATTTTTTACATACAAATATATATGGATTATTTGAAATTATAATATATGTATAGTTGGAACAGGAAATTATTTTTAATTTAAAAAATATTATATTATTGAAAAAGTATAAATTTAATTTAGAAAAAGAAGTAAATGTTTTAAATAAATTTTTGAATATAAAAGTAATAGCAAAATGTATTTTGAGGTTTATATAATGTTAACATTTATTAATGAAAAATGAAAAATTGTTTTTGACACTAAGTGGTAATAATTCTCTATGAAATTAAAAAAACAAAGGTTATAGAAAACTTTTGAAAAAAATTAAAGTTGGACAATGAATATTTATTATAGCATAAAATTATATCATATTATAAGATTATAGTTTAATTTCAAATGAGATTTCTAAAACATATTCACATCATTGGTTAGCCACATAAAAATAATTAGAAGTACATTAAATTTAATAAATAGTCAAATAGCATAATCCAAAATGAGTAAAAATAAAATCATCATCCAAAAAATAAATAAAATTACAAATTTAAAAATAAGAAAACTTAGAAAAGCATATGTGCTTCATTCTTTTAATTATCAAAAAATTTGGTATGCATCTTTTATAGAGAAATTATCGATACATTTATTAGAATAAAAATTATTTAAATACTTATTTAGAATTATTCTTTGTGGTTGAGTGCAAATTAGTAATGGTATTCTTGTGGGTGAGTGTACACTAGTGATGGTTTCTCATGGCTCATTAGTGACAATGCAAACTTTGAGAAACAACAATTTGTTAACTTGGAGGAATGGTTAGGAGTAATTAGGAAATGAAAGATTAAAAAAAAAACCAAAACTTGTATTCAAAATTTTAAAGTGTGAGATTAATTCAAATGTTTAAAACTATTTTAATGGTAACATATTTTTTTTTAAGAGATATATATAATATATACATATATGTATGGTTGACATTAAAATGTTTTATTTAATATGGATATTAAAATATTTTATCTAATATGGGCATTACAACATTTCACTTATAAACTATATTACTTATATTAAAATTTCATATTGTATTTTAGTTATTAATATATTTTCAAATTCACATCAATATTACTAAGATTTTATAGTGGGATACTTTACTTTGATCAAAATTGAATATTTTTATTATCAATAATATTTTTTAAATGTTGCATTTCATTTCATATATATATATATATATATATATATATATATATATATATATATATATATATATATATATACACTTAAATGAATTACACATGTCTTTCTTTTTAGAAAATCACTCAATTATTTTACTTTTAATTCTTTCTTTCTTTGAGTATGTATATATATATATATATATATATATATATATATATATATATATATATATATATATATATATATATATATAAATTTGATATAAATTATGTTACTTAAGACAGATATGAAAATACGAAAATATTTTATTTATGATACTAAGAGTGAATACTTTGCACTATTAACCATTATTGGTTGCACTTTTACCCATTATTCAAGCTACTGGAGTGTAACCAAATCTGTATATTCATTTAACCAAATATGTATATCCATTTCTATTGGATTTTAATTAAAACTAATCAAGTATGTATACTCTAACCAACATTGTTTTTTATTTATAGTTATTTTATTTTTATTTTAAAATGAACACGTGCCAATTTCACAATGAGCGTTAATGAAATGACACATTTCTCTGGTACTAGGTATTACAAAGCCTTCCCTTATTGTAACTTTCTTAACATTATCCAACAACCCCATCTTTAAGAGTACAGGTCTTCCACACCTATTTTTTCAAAATTTATAATCTTTAATCTCTTAATCTCAAGTTTTTTTTTTTTTAAATGAATCTCATTTATCCTTGAATATTTTATTTAATATGGATATTAATTTTTTAATTTAGTATGGGCATTAAAACATTTCACATATAGAGTATATGGCTTATATTAAAATTCTATATTTTATTTAAGTGATTAATATATTTTCAAATACACATTAATATTACTTAAGATTTTATAATGGGATATTTTACTTGATCAAAATTGAATATTTTTCTGAGATTAATTCAAATGTTTAAAACTATTTTAATGGTAAAAAATTCATTTTTCAAGAGATTTAATATATTGTTCTTTTGGCAAGGTGCCCATCTGATCTTGATAAGCAGCTCAGGCTTCTTAAGGATTTTTGCTCTACCATGGGTATCACTGTTAACACTGACAAAAGAAAAGTTATGATTATCAAATCCAAGAACGTCACTTACGCTAATTTTATATATGACACTAATAACTTGGAGGAAGTGTATTCTTACAAGTACCTAGGAATTGATATTCATCATAAGCTCAACTGGAACCATGGCATTGAGAAAAGGATTAATGGGGGGTGGAAAGCTTATTTTGGTCTTGAAAATAATTGTAAAATAGCAAACCTCATAATGTGGGATAAAAAGAAGTTCCTCTTTGAAACTTTAGTCACTCCTGTTATCTTATATGGCTGTGAGGTTTGGGGTTGTAGCATCTCCAGAGAATCATGGAGAATGATTGAGCAAATCCAGAAGCGTTTTATAACTTATAACCTGAAAATTAAAAGTAATACACCCTATCCTATTCTCCTTATAGAAGCAGGTCTTTCCCCTATTGGGAGCCTAGCTATGCTTAGGTTTCTGTTGTACAAGCACAAACTCAATAACATAGACGATCATAGACTTCCTAAGCTAGCTTTAAATTCCAGCCAAAACCACCTAAGGATCAATCGAGGGTGGCATAAAGACACAAGGGCCTGGTTAAACTATTGGGAGATCAACGAAAATGATGCATTTCAAAACATAAATAACATTAAAGATATTGTTACTTCTAAGTTCAAAGAAAAAATGTGGTGTGAGAAAGATTTAGTGGCTAAAAGAAAATTAAGTTATTATAAGAAGGTCATCAACCCCACCCTAGAAGATCAAAAGTATCTCTCTATTTTAACTAGCTCAAAGAAGAAAATTAATATAGCAAAGATTAGAACGAATTCTCATGAGCTCCATAGTGAAACAGGTCATTGGGCAGTTCCTAAAACGCCATGGATGGAAAGGATCTGTCATATATGTGAGAATAGGAACATCGAGGATGAAAACCACATCCTCTTAGAATGCCCTGCGTACAACCACATTAGATCTTAGTTTCACAATCTTTGTTACAATATTGACCTTCCTATCCTTTTACAATGTCAAGATTATAGTGAGCTTGGGAGGCTTCTCTCCAAGCTTTTTGAGCATAGGAATAAAATCTTAAATCAAAATAAATAATTTGTTTCTTTAGGTCCGATAAACCATTGTTTGGTCTCAGTGGACGTTAACCATCATCATCATCATCATCATGATAATAATATATACATATATGTATAGTTGACATTAAATATTTTATTTAATATGGATATTAAAATATCTTATCTAATATGGCAATTAAAACATTTCATTTATGGACTATTTTGCGTATATTAAAATTTTATATTTTATTTAAGTTTTTAATATATTTTCGAATACATATTAATATTAATTTTTGGCAACCTCTTTCCTTATATCTTGCAAGTTATTTCAACAAGTAAAGTTGCCAAAATTTTGAGCAATACAAAGAACAAAAGACAAGGAATGTCATAATTTTTCGAGAAAGGAAAGATTTTTATTACAGAGGTTCAGATTGATTTTTTAACAAGATGATAGTAGATGCTAATGAACAACCTTTGTGGGTTGAACATGGAGCATCATTCCCATCATCTTCAAGCATAGATAATTCACATGAAGACTCGCTTCTTTTATAGAGGATTCAAACTTGGCTTTGGAGGAATTAGTCTGTGGGGTTCCCAGAAAGCTGGTAAGTCTTCTCCCTCATAATAAATTCATTTTTTTCATTAATTTCCCTTCCATGTGATTTTATTTGTTGGGCATTTGTATATTTTTTATAAGATAGGAACCACTTCCAAGTTTCATTAATGACCAGATAGTAATATCAAGATAAATTTCAAAATTAGAATCTAAGTAATAAAGCCTCTTCCACATGCAGGCTTATATCAAATTCATTCTCTATGCTAGAGCCTCTTGCAGTAGGGGCACACAAACACTCTTTCTGTATGTATGTACGTGCTAGAAATTGGCACTGAATTTCACCTGCACGTTAGGCAGCTGCTCTAAGCTAATGCAACTGGGCAAATAAACAATTTTCATGAATCCTTCATTGAAACAGTTGTCTCTGGGTCTATCTTTTGCATATTTGGGGTGGGTTTCTTCTTCTTTGGATTCCTTTGCATACTCATCAGCCTCTGAATCTTGCATTGAAGTTCACTCCCCAGTGGAGGTAGTGGTCATTGCTTTGGGCAGTAATGTTGTCAACAGAGTTGAAAATTTCAATAGGGCTTTGAGCATGATGGCGAAAGTTGGTGCCTATATTACAAAGCATGTAACTTATACGAGACCACACCTACATATGTACCTGATCAACCTTGCTTCCTTAAATCTGTAATAAGGGCAATCACAAAACTTGGTCTGCATGGTTTGTTGACAGTTCTAAAAGAAACTAAAAAGGGATTAGGCCAGACCGAGGGCATAAGTTATGGGCCCCGACCTATTGATTTGGATATTTTACTCTATGGAAAGCTCAATGTTTCATTGGATACCTCATTAGAATTTGTGGGAGTGACCCTTTTTTCCTGCTCCGCTTGTACACCTTATTGGATTGGTAGTTGACAATGACATTGTTGCCTGTTGGCACGCCTTGCCGGGAAGAAATGGCGACATAATTGAGGCATGGGAGAAACTTGGAGGGGAAGACCTTATGGGATGAGAGGGAATGAAGAGATTTTTTCCCATTGGAAATGAGTTATTGGATTGGTCAAGAAAAACTCATGTCATGGGTGTTTTAAATTTAACACCAAATAGTTTTAGTGATGGAGGATGGTACACGTATGTAGAGAATGCAGTTGATCAGGTTAAACGGATAATATCTAAAGGAGTCGATATGATTGACGTTGGAGCACAGTTAACTAGGCCAACATCATTAAGCATTTCAACAGAGGAGGAATTGTCTTGGCTTTTGCCAGTTTTAGAAGCAGTGGTGTAGATTCTTGAAGCTGAAGGTAAAATCCTATCAGTAGATACTTTCAATGCTAAAGTTGCATCTGAGGCAGTAAGAAATGGAGCTCATGTTGTGAACGATATATCTGGAGGTCGTTTGGATCCCAACATGTTTTCTACAGTTGTAGATCTCGTTGTCCCTTATATCTTAATGCATATGAGGGGGGAACCATCAACAATACAGAACAATGAAAATACAACCTATGGGGATGTATGTAAAGAAGTTGCTAATGAGTTATGGTTACAGATAAAGAATGCAGAATCGTTTGGTATACCTGCATGGAGAATTATAACAGACCCTGGTATTGGTTTCTCTAAGATGCTTGAGCAGAACTTGGAACTTCTTAGGGGTCTATCAGCTGTTCGACAAGGACTTGTAGCCAACAGTGTGGCTGCTTCTCATGGGCCTATTTTAGTTAGACCCTTCGAAAAAAGTTTTTGGAGAAAATTATTACTACTCCCTACATTGGTAAGGAGAGCCAACATATTTGTCTTCAATCCTATTTCAAGAGGCTCTGCATATTTTTTGAAAATGTCAACCTTGCTTGAACTCTAAACTGCTAGTCCTGATCCGAAACCTATGAATTTACCCAATCTCTTTGAAGTTGCACGACATTGTCATTCCATGAAGGGAGATGCCTGTCAATCTTATGACATCAAAAATGCTTCTACCAGCCTATTTGACCATCCAGCCAGCTGTCTCTAAAGATAAACACTTTCCAAAGATAAAAGCATTCAAGACTTTGTTGGTTATAGTCTTGAAATTGTCATAGTTTTGATTTAATTTTGAGTTTGAAATTGATGTCGTTGTGTCTCATATCACCATATATTGCACATGATTAATGTTTAATCTGTTCTGAAGAGGCATTTGCAATATTGAGTTGTTTTTTCATTTCACGATCGATGAAGGCCTTAAAATTTTTATTGACATTGTCATGTGTTATCCTTTCCTTAAAGAACATATTTCGAACTCATCAATACTGCTTGTCCAGAAGTGCTAAATGAGGAAAGAATTTGGCAAAGTCCCAGTGCCTCTGCACAACAATATCTTTTAATTTGACATACCCTGGAAGTCTAACTGATAGAATCTGGGGCACGTTTCTAGATATGTTCCAAACAAGATTTTCTTTTGTTTAAGATTTGGTCTTTGGATGTTTGGTACTTGCCATTTGTAGTTATTGAATTACTCATATCCTAAGTATTCAAGAGCAACTGGATAGCACTTGAATGGAAAGATTTAGTTAACTAGTCATAGTTGCATGTTTCAAGGAAGATTTAAAGGATATTTTGGGTTTCTAATTCATCTGAAATTGTGCATTGGTAAATATATTAATATTTGGAATTCTTATTGGTACATTCCATTCTTATTTTTTAAACATTTCATATCCTAAAAATTTAAGAGCAATTGGATACCGCTCATCATTTTAAAAACTAGAAATGGGTTTTGAAAATGTCACCTATCTAACAATGATTTAAACTAGAACTTGAAGGGTTTTTCTACTAGTCTATTATTTGGGCCTATCTCACCAACTGGTTTGGCTGGTTTCTACTTTAGATTAGACGATTTTTAAACTATGATACTGCTTGAATAGGAAAGTTCAGTGATCAGTAATATTTGCATGCTTGGAGGCATATTGTGAGGGAATTTTTGGATTTTCAATGTGTCTGAAACTGTCGATTTCTAAACATAATTTAATTTATTTCAAAACTCCACATGAAAAACTGTGGAAATCTGCATTCTCAAATATTTGAAATTGTTGCTTGTAAGCAGATAAGCATTTTTATTGTAAAGCACTAAGCATTACTTTTAAACTATATCTATATATATTATGTGGGGCAATGCATTGCTATTATCATCATTTACTGTTCATAACTAATCAGAGGGATATACACACCATATGTATGCAGTTTGCTCCACTTATAGATATAAGACTCAAAGTGGAGCAAATTGCATATATATGGCGTGTATATCCCTTTGATTAGTTACGAATACTAGATGATGATAATAGAAATGAATTGCCCCACAACATATCTATAATTTATGTAAGGATATTACTTAGGAGATGCTCCTAGATAATGCATTCTCTTGCTCACAAGTCATTGTTAAATATTTTCTCCAATTTTGGGATTGGTTTTTTAGGTTCTTAAATTTTCTGATATGGTAGGTGGTGAAAGATTCGATCCATCATTTTTTGGGTATGCATATGGAGTTGTATAGGAGCACATTGTTAATGATGATGCATTATGATCAAAGGAGGTAAGTGTTCAAGATCCAAGCCTCATCTACAAATTCTGACTATAGACACATTAATGATTCCTGCAAAGACAAGAGAGATCTATGTAATCTCTTCTCATTGTTTTCAATAGCACAAAGAGACTCGTCAAGGAGGAAAGGGAAGCCCTATATTGAATTTCACACCATAATAAGGACAACAGTCAACAAATGAAGAACACTAGGCTAGGGCACAATCATTAAAATTTTATTGAGTGGTAGCATTAATGCTTTGGGCAGTTTTGGTGGTGCTTAGAAAGTCATGATATAAGAAGGCAATTAAGCAATCAAGAAAACTAGTGAGAAAATCTACTTTGATCGACATATCATCATAATTACTTGTCAATGGAAAGTGTGTATCTCAAGCAATGAAACTGGGTTCACTTCATCTTCCATAGTACCACTCATTTGCTTTAGAGGAGATAGAAGAAGCAACAAACAACTTTGATGTGTTCTTATCGGTGAAGGCTCCAAGATTTGTTAGAGTTTCAATTGAATATTATGAATTTTGGTCACAAAATCATCTTCTTTTCTTTAGAGTATCAGTTTTTGGCAACCTCTGTCCTTATATCTTGCAATTTATTTCAACAAGTAAAGTTGCCAAAATTTTGAGCAATACAAAGAACAGAAAACAAGGAATGCGAAGTGCCCGAGGAAAGCATAATTTTTATAGAAAGGGAAGATTTTTAATACAGAGATTCAGATTGATAGATTAAATTATGGATATTGGGGGTAGAGTGGATGCAATGGGTTTGGCATCTAAAATATGGAAGTTGGGTTGTGTTATATTCTTTCCACGACTAGCCCACGTAGTTAACTGGGGGGTTAGAGGGGGGCCGGAGCCCCCTTCATTCACTCGATTGTGTAGCTGGGGGGGGGGGGGATCTTAGGGGGTTTGAGGCATAACTGTAATCCCACTTTATGGGGTCTAGGGTAGCACCCCGGAAATTTTTTATTTTAGACCCTATTTTAGGATGGGCAAACCCACCTATGGTTTTGTGCATGATTTTCGCACATGTTTTTTTGGACGCGATGGTTTTCCATCAATGGTAATTGATGTGGTGGTTTTTGGTCCATGGTATTGGATGCTTTAGCATGTATAGATATGTATTATAAAATTGAAAGGAAAATAATGAAAAATCATGATGGTAGTCCCAGTTTTGGGATCCAAGGGGAAATCTCTGTGTATATGTGTTTTATGTGTTATGCTCTCGCATTGTTTATTTTCTATATTTTAGAATTCATATGAAGGTAATTTGTGTATGGGCTTAAAACCTACATTTGGTATCAGAGTAGTTTTGGCTTCAAGGGTATGCCTTTGTTGCTGAGGGGTTTCACTCGGGCCTGTGGTAGACCCTGTTCAATGGGAGATCTGCGAGATCGATTCTAGTGGTGAAAGAAGATGGCAAGCAATGGAAAGATAGAGATCGAGAAATTTAATGGTTATAGTTTTGAGTTATGGAAACACAAGATGGAGGATCTGTTGGTGGATAAAGATCAGTGGATCGCGGTAAATCCGGGTATTAAACCAACGGGAGTGTCCCACAAAGAATAGAAGAAGTTGGATCAGAAGGCAAAGAGCACAGTACGATTGTGTGTCTTATATTCAATATTGTTGAATGTATCAGGGGAAGCTACAACGAAGGCTTTGTGGAACAACTTAGGGACTTTGTACCAAACTAAGTCTCTGGTGAATAAACTGTTCCTGTGGAAAAAGCTATATAACCTGAGGATGAAATATGGAGACTCGGTGACAGAGCATCTGAACACATTTAGTACTGTGGTAAGTAAGTTAGCATCTGTTGATATTAAAATTTCAGATGAAGATAAGTGCATCAGTTTGTTGTGTTCTCTACCATATTTGTGGGATAGTCTGGTTATAGCAATAGGTAGCAATGAAACTGCCTTGTAGTTGATGAAATAGTCTCATCCTTGCTGATGGAGTAGATGAGATGGAAAAATATGGAGAGCCAGAATGGTGATGCCTTGTCTGTACAAGGATGGTCCCAGAATAGGAAAAAAAATAAGTCATCGAGTGGGAGATCTAAATCTCTAGGAAAACCTGTAAAGGTGGTGTGCTAGAAATGTGGAAAGGAAGGGCACTTCAAAAGGGCCTATAAATCTAAAGCTTCTGATAAAGGAAAGGGATCTGATGATGCTCCTTCTGTAGAGGCAAAAACCATCTCAAATGAAGGTGGGGATGTGTACTTGGCTTGTTCAAGTACACATGTAGATCATGAGGCATGGTTGATTGACTCGGTAGCATCCTTTCACTTCACTCCCCATAGAGAGTGGTTCTGCAAGTATGAGAAATACAATGGTGGTGATGTCTTCCTAGGGGATGATAGGAAGGCTAGAATCATTGGTCGCGAAAAAGTAAAGTTGAAGTTGCAAGGTGGAAGGGTTAGAACACTTCTGGGTGTTCTACATATTCTTGCATTGGCTAGAAGTCTGATTTCTCTAAGCAAGTTGGATGATACAGGTTTAAAGACAGTGTTCGAGAAAGATACCTGCAAGATGGTTCGGGGAGCACTGGTATTGATGCAGGGAGTTCGGATAGGAACTTTGTACAAGCTACAAGGTAGCACTATTGTTGATGGGTGCAATATTTCTGTGGTTCCTGAAAGTGGAGCAGAAAATCTAGTGGTCTCTGGAGAGAAGACCATGTTGTGGCATGAAAGGCTTGGACATATTGGAGATAAGGACCTTTGAATACTTCATGGTAAAGGTATGGTAGAAGGTATGAGTAATAGCTCTCTGGATTTTGATTTCTCTGAAAATTGTGTATATGGGAAGCAGAATCGGGTGAGTTTCCCCTCTGGTAGTAAGAGGGAAAAATAGATATTAGAGCTTGTGCACAGTGATGTTTTTGGACCTGTGAAGGTTACATCACTGGGTAAGTCTGTGTACTATGCATCATTTATAAATGACTTCTCAAGGAATACATGGATATATTTCCTTAAGAAGAAATCTAAAGTCTTTGACAGGTTTAAAGAATTTAAGGCTTTGGTGGAAAAGCAGACAGAGAAGAAGATAAAGGTGCTGAGGACAGATAATGGTGGAGAGTTTTGCAGCAAGGAATTTGAAGAATTCTGTAAGAAGTGTGGTATAGCATGGCAGAAGACTACTTCATATAAACCTTAGCAAAATGGAGTTGCAGAAAGAATGAACAAGACGTTGATGGAAAGGGCAAGAAGCATGCTCAGTGGTGTCGGGTTAGGACATGAATTTTGGGTAGAGGTGGTCGATACTGAATGTTACTTGGTCAACAGGTCACCTTCATCAACATTGGAGGATAAGACTCCACAAGAGGTATGGACTGGTAACAAACCCTCTCTTTCACATATGAGGGTATTTGGATGTGATTCATATGTACATGTTCCAAAGGAGAAATGAACAAAGTTGGATAGTAAATCTGAAAAGCGCAACTTTATTGGGTATAATGATGGTTCAAAGGGTTATAAGCTTTGGAACCTGTTATCACTGAGATTTTCCTTGCAGTTGTTAGAAGAAGGAAAGAGGTCCAAGATAACCACAAACCAATCTTTTAAGTACAGAATCTAGCCAATCTGTACTCAGAGAGGGCTCTCTGTTTATAATTTAGCTTTGTTTGAGGGATATTAGGCTAGTTATGAAAGCTTGGGGGTTTTGATTTTGTTTGGTGGTGGATTTTAGGAGCAGATGGATAGAACAAGGTATTTCATGCCATTAGGCTATGGAGTCAACTGAGGATGGCTTAATTGGATCGGGTTGATTTAACAAAGGAGGCTTTCATAGGGCAAGATAGATAAACAAAAGACAAATGATAGCTTAAAAGGGTGAACTGGTCTTGAAAAGGAGGAAGGGCAATTAAGAATCCTTCAACGAAGTTAAAGATGAGGGAAAGTGGGTGCTCATTAACAAAAAGCAATTAAGAATTCTTTGTTAAATGATCACAATGGTAAACTAAAAAGCAGGGAGCAATTAAGAATTCCCTACCTATGATAGCTTGGAAGAAAACATTAAGAATATAAACGATTTTAAAGACAAAATGTAGTAAAGATCTTTATGAAATATAATTTTTTGTTTATCATTCAGATATGAAACACATATGAATATTTAAACAATAAAACTGTAAAAACATAAGATATAGAATACTTATTTATTTCCCGTTTGACACGGGTATCCTATAAAAGTCCTTTTCTTTATTACTTTGTCCAACCAACCATACAATAGTTGTTCAATAGCACTTCTATTCCAAAATAAAGTGTCTACAGAAATGTCTAAGAATCCACACGTAGTACTTCGAATAAGGAAGTACTTATACAAAAGTTACATCAAAATATCTTCTAACTAAGAGAGATATATTCTAGGAAGACTAAATATCTTTCACATGAATGTAGAGACAGATGGTCTTGAAAGTAGAAACTGAATGTGAACTGCTTGTTTGCTGTCCCTGTTTTTGTTCAAGAAGCTGGAGGCAGGTTCTATGAATATGCATCTTGCTATCTTGCTTGTAATTCTATGCTAACTGATTGATTTTGGCTTTTCACTAATACTCTTTTGCCTGTGACTGATACCCTTCACATGTTTTACCATCATTCATCCTTTTTTACCAAAATTGACTATGGTAAATACTTCAATTTACTTCACTTTTACCATGGTAAATCATAAGATGCCTGTCATGTTGGACCACCAATGATCTCTCAGTATTCTTGTCCTTGTCAATTTTCTGAAGATTTCATCTACTTCTGTGTATTTTACAAAATTTGGTTGCACTGGAAACAAGTGCCTGACTTCATGCTCAATATAAAAAAGGTTCTACAAACTATCATAGAGAACTCCCCCTGTGGGCAATGCCTTGGGTGCAGATGAACTAGTAGATGAACTAGCTTGACTGTTAGCTTGCTAATATAATTTGTTGATATAATCATCCTACCTCATTAGCTTGTCATTGATGACTAAAGGACTTGGAAGTCCTTTATTTTATAAGATGCCAAATTTCCCCATAAATTCATCTATGTCTTCCTCAATATTTTGACATTTGCGTTCCAGGCCTTACATTAGACTCCTTTTGGTCAATACTTTCTTTATTTCGAGGATGGTACCAGTTCTATCCCCATTGTTTAGCTATTCCAATTGATACCTATTTCTATTGTTTAGAAAGTTTATTAATCTGATAGCTTCTTTAGGCTTCCCTCCTAGTTCTTCCTTGGTTTTTCCAATCTCTTGAAGAGTAGCTTTCACTAAGTCAATTTGTTTAATAATGATTTGAATTGATGACCAAATATCATTGATTGATTCAATGATATTGGTCCATAATATCTTTCTAATATCAGTAAAAGGCTTTTCAAATGTAAGATCTTTCTCCAGTGTTTTAACCTGTTGAGTCAAGCCTTTGTTTTTTCTCACTTCTTTGGCAAAATTGAATTTTGCCACATCATAATTTTGCTCTAAAGTAATGAATTTCTCTTTTACCTTTTACAGTTTAGAGACTTGTAGCTTCATTTCCTCCATGGACTTGATCAACTCCTCTGTGCTCTGATTTGATGTTCCTACCTATGATGTACATGTACCTATCACTTCTATAGTTTCAGTTGTTGCCAAAGAGACATTTGGTGCTAGAGCAGTTGCCAATGTAGAAGGGACTGCTGTAGAAACCACTGGCACTACATTTTGAGGATGAGAGGTTGAATCACTTTGCCTACTTTGTGGTGTTTTCTCTAATTCTTGCTCTGTCTCTTTTAGTTTCTCATTTAGCTTAAGGGCCAAGTCCATAAGCTCTTCTTCATTCTTCTTCTTAATCACTTCAGCAGTCTGCAGGTGTATGAGTGCTAGCAATTTCAACTGCTTTCTCAGTGCAGCTATATCTTCATTCTTTTTCTTTATTAGGCTCTCTACAACTTTGATATCCTTTGGATTATGGTCCAACTCAATAATCAAATCCTCCAATGTTTCAATTATGTTGTCCTTTGCCTTTGAGGAGGCCTTTTCTAGTTGCAATTGGGAAGTAGTGTTGTTCAGTGAATTTTCCAACCTATGTGCCATCATTGCCTTGCTTTTCAGTGTAGAATAAACCATCTCCCCTATTTGTTTATGCAGTTCTATATGATCTATGGGGTGGATATCTTTAGCTAAGACCTCAAAATCAGTTTTGAGGTAGTCTACAATTGACCTGGGCTGCTGTATTGTGGGCTTTAGAAAGCTCATCTGCATTTTTCCTTCTTTGATGTCATAAGCTGACATCAATCTGGTTTGATTGGTTGGGGCCATCTTCAAGTATTGAGTATAGGCTTGGGCCTTTAGCTGCTCATTTTTGGCCTTTATCTCCTTGAATTTTCCTTTTATTTCTATGAACTTCTCAGATTAAGATTTGAAAGATGAAACTTCGGCACTCTGCTGTCTTTCAAGCTCTTGTCTTTGTGAACTGGAAGGTGTCCCACCTATTGGGAATGTATGTAGACTATCCCCACCTTCTTTCCTCAAACTCCTTGTTGTTTCTTCAAAGAATTGTTCCTCTGAATATGGATTTAGCCTGTGCCTCTTAGCACCACGCTGGTCTGAAGGACCACTAGCAGGGGTAGCTACCTTCCTATCTCTTTTCAACTTATTTTCCTCATTCAGAGGAGTCTTCAAAACCGGGGGATTTCCCATATTAACTTGGGTTGGATGAGGCTATGGTGGAGCCTGTTCTTCAGAGATTTCAGGCTACTCTGACATCTCTGGTTGTTCTTACGCTAGAGTACTTGTTCCTTGATCTTGTTCCTATGGTGGTTCTGCTAGGGGTGCACTAGTTTCCTGTGTGTGCCTTTGAGAAGTCTCTGCTGCAGAGGCACTAGGCTCTGGTGTTGGCTTTTGAGTAGATTCAACTGGTACCTATTCACAAGAGTCTAGGTCAAGTCTCTTTTCTAAGTCTTTCATCACATTTTCTACCTCAACTTGATCACTATCCATTTCAACTAGAGTTCCTTCCCTCCATTCATCCATATTTGCATACTGCTCTATTTCAAGGATTTTGTGATGGATATATGGTGATAGCTTATGTTTCATTCTCCTATCACAAATGTAACCTTGTGGATCATATCTCCAAGCAAAGCTTTTCTTTATTCTCATACTTTCTAGGATTTCTTCTGCTGTTTTGCCTGCTTCTCTATTGTTGCAGACAAATGGGCCTAAGTGGTCTTTAATTCTCAATTGTGCTTTCTTCCTGGCCTTGGTGAAATGAGTTTGATCATAGTTTAACATTTGTCTATAATATTCCAAGGCAAAAAACCTCATAGGGACATACTTTGGCAGTTTGAACGGAGGGAGTTCACAACGAGAAATTCGAATTTCTGTGTGATTATGGTATAAGTACTAGTCACCTATTTTGTACTGTTTTGAGAGTTGAAGGATTCTTTTGATTTGATCATTAATCCTAGGACGGGGACTTCCTGTTAGCATGGTGGTCACAGGGTAAACAAATTGGTCAATTAATTCATTATATGAATATGGATAAGTATCGTGGAAGATAGAAGTCCAAAAAATGAATAATCTAGAATTACCCTTTGTATCAAGTTTATTGACAGAGAATGGAAACTTGTGAGACTGATAGTAAAGGAAAAGGTGAAATATGACTGTAGAATACTTGAACACCTTTTCATTTTCTAACCTCATGAATCAATCATGGATTTTCTCAGCAATGAAAGCAACATAGTTATACTTGACAGCAAGAGGCTGACCAGGGGTAAAAATGGACATTAAAACTAGATTCAATTCATCCACATATTCACTTGTATTGAAACCCATGACTACAGCTACCATATTGACTATATTTTTGCCTATCTGTGTGAAGAAAGATGACACATAAGGAGGAGGATCTTTGGGTTGATGTTGTTTATCCATAAAAGTCTAGCAAAGGTGACTGACTTCAAACTGGGACAATTTAGATGATTTCTCTAGTAATTCTCCAAGGGAAATGGGGGTGAGGTCTTGACTGAGCTGAAATAGAAGTCTTTCATTGATTGAATCTACAGTAATTGTGAAGAGAATAGTTTGATTGGGCGACATTATTTCTCTGAGGGTGGGATTATAATTGGCGTGACATTGATCGATAATGTTAGGGAAAATGCGCACAGAGGGGAGCATGTACGTTGTGAGATTTGATTCCCAAAGTCCTATGGGATTAGTGCCATTCAGGGAATTTTCCTGGCATTGACAAAATACATTGAAGGAGCTTTCTTGAGTTACAAGGTCTTTTATTTGAAAATCTTTATCTGCTAAGGGCAGATAATCCAAATCTCTGTGAGGGGTAGTGATAGGGGTTATACTGAGGGCCACAGGGGTTTCCATTCTGGTTCTTGTGGATTCAGATAGGAAAATGGGGTTTTTAAGTGCATTTGGTGAAAGCAGAGGGTCTTGGGAGTCTTCAATTCTAAATTTCGTAATTGAATTATAGTGAATTTTCGGTTTTTTCAAAGTAATTGTAGAGGAAATCAAGTATTTACGGGGTTTATGGAAGGAAACTGGTAAGTACCTATTTTTCAGTGACAAGAAATGGAGAGTAGGTTCACTGGGTGCAAATGGTGGACTGAAGCGATGTCAGACTGCAAGTTTCAGGGCCGTTGACGATCAATATACGAGTTGGCCGACTTCAACGTTCAAGTTGCATGCATGCACTTTTAGAATAAGGATGAAAAATTGTTTTGATTTTGTTTTTATGCAAATTCAAAGCTTTTGTAGGTTCAGGATTTGGACAAATGGCATCAACGAGGAGATGATTTGACATTTTGTTCTTAGTGGGAGGTGGTAAGCGGGTTTCATCACACCACTGGTGGAAGGTAAGTGGAATTTGGGTGAGACCGTGCTATTCCATATGTTGCTCGACATGTAGCAATGGTGCTATTCACGAAACTACTCGCCATCGCACGCTAAATGTCGACCAGGGAGGCCCATGCGATATGCACGATGACCATCAGATCTGCGGGATCCGATTGGACAGTTGTTGGGAGGTGGAGTGGTGGAAGGTTAACGGAGGGCAGACCCAATATTGATTAAAGTGTTAATCATATTAGGGGTAAAGTGATTGGTCTGAAAAGTTATTAATTAATTGTGAGGATTAATTAATCCTTGTTTTAGCATGGCGGGGGTCAGGTTCTTAATTAACCACGGATTGGTCAATTAATTCTGTTTATGGACTTTATTATGGTTATATTTAACCGCTGGATGGAATATGTAATATTTGGGATATATATATTAATACGGGCATGGGTAGTATGTTTTCAGGAAATAAATAATATTATTAATTAGTGGTTAATATGAATTTATGGAATGTGAAATGTGCGCTAAGTTTAAAACATTCTCATCAGACACATTTAAAACATAGGTTAACACAATATAAGGGTTTATATGGAGAGTATTTTATTTTCCCTAAGTAAAATAGAATTTTAATTAGGAAAAGTTTTATTAGGGGAATGAATAACTTATGAAGGGGGGTGAATATTGATGAAGGGGCTTAAGAACTTAGGAATTATAAATTATTGGGCCAAGGGTCTGGTCCCTCCAAAAGTCAGAGAAATGCTTTGAGCCCCTCTAACTTTGATAATTACCTTTAGTACTTAGGAAATTATTGAAGACTTTTAGGGGAATGAGTAGGGAAGTTAATTATTTTGACTTTGAATGTTGAAGTGGCTTTCCATGTGATACATGCCTTTGCTTAGTGATGAAAGTAAAAGATTCAAACATTTAAACTTATGATTCACCACATATTTACTCTACAACCATCATCTACTTACACTAGGACCTACTTTACCCTAGCATTTTCACTTCTTTATTAGCATGCACTTAGACTGGCAAACCCTTATCAAACTTTCCTTTTCTTTTACATAGTGATACCTATCTAAATCTACACTTATTACATCCAAGGGCTTAGATTAAACTATTGAAATCCTTTTATTCACTCTACTTATCTTCTTATTTGCCAAGATTAAACTGTTTGTTCAGATCTTTATTCTCTATTTCTATAACATGAAATTGAAAATATGAACTAGTAAAGCTTAAACTATTTGACTATTCATGAATTGTGGCATAGGTGACAAGCTGCACACAATTTTTATTATACAAAAGTAACAAGTAGCGGCATTTAGACTTGCACACTTTCCTAGTCTTTTCTTTTTGTTGCGGTTCATTTTCTTTCATTTTTTGATCTCTTTTTTATTCTTTTCACCCTTTTATTCTTTTTCTAGGGTATACCCTGTTCACATTTTCTAATTTTTTGATTTTTCTACAAATGTGGAAAACCTTTGCAACAAATAAAGGTATGAACATATTTCAGAGTTAAACCAAGTCAATCATGATATATGACACATATTGGTATAGGGGCATAACAGAACCCAGTCACACGGAAGGTTGTGTACAACCGAGATGTGGTGTTCAAAGAGGTAAAAGATGTTATTAAACATGAAGTCCAACCAAAGGAACCTAAGAAGATAGAGTTTGAGATTAAGGACTAAGAATCAGACTCTACAACGGAGTAGGAATCAAAATATGAAGAGCCACAAACTTTGGGTGTGAGAAGATTAGTTCGAGAAAGAAGGAAACCAGAAAGGTATAGTCCATCTGCTTTCTATTGAAATTTTGCTTCATCTATTACTGACAATGATCCCAGAACTGTGAAGGAAGTAGTAGACTCAGAGAATGGAAACCTTTGGAAAGAGGCCATGGTTGATGAAAGGGCATCTTTACACAAAAATGCGGCTTGGGATCTGGTGGAGTTTCCGGCTGGAAGGAAACCCATTGGTAGCAAATTAGTGTTCAAGAAGAAGATAAATGTAGAGGGAAAGGTGGAGAAATACAAAGCTCAGTTGGTAGCAAAAGGTTATTCCCAGATGTTGGGAATTGATTTTGGTGATATTTTTTCTCCTGTTGCCAAGGTAACTTCTATTAGATTACTTTCATCTGTTGCTGCTACTTTTGATTTTTAGGTAGAACAGATGGATGTGAAGACAACATTTATTCACGGGGATCTAGAAGAAGAAATATACATGACGCAACCTAAAGGCTTTGTGGTGAAGGGTAAGAAAGAATTGGTATGCAAGTTAAAGAAGTCTCTATATGGGTTAAAATAGTCACCAAGGATGTGTTATCAGAAATTTGATACATTTATATGGGGACTTGGCTTCACCAAAAGCAAAGCAAATCATTGTGTGTATTTTAAATTAATCGGTGACCATGTTATTTATCTGGTCTTGTATGTGGATGATATGTTGCTAGTTGGAAATGACAAAGAAATTATCCAGGATTTGAAGATCCAATTGTCCTTCAAATTCGACATGAAAGATCTTGGTGCTGTAAACTATATTTTGGGCATGGAAATTGAAAGAGATATAGCAAAGAGGAAGCTCTGGTTAAACCAAAGGAAGTATTTTGAGACAATACTGCAGAGGTTTGCTATGCAGGATAGTAAACCGGTGGAGGTTCCTATTCCTGTAGGTGTGAGGGTATCTGTTGAATAGTGTCCCAAGACACAAGAAGAGGAAGAGGACATGTCTCGTGTTCCATATGCAAGTGCAGTCAGTAGCCTGATGTATTTAATGGTCTATACTAGACCAGGCATTGCACATGCAGTGGGAGTATTCAGCAGGTTTACGTCAAAACCAGGGAAGGAGCACTCGACAGCAGTGAAGCGGGCTTTTAGGTATTTGCATGGCACTAGTGATTATGGTTTGTGCTACCAAGGAAGATCATGATTGGATAGAACATTGGATATTCATGGCTTTGTTGATGCAGACTAGGCTGGAGATCTAGATCAGAGAAGATCTACAAGTGGGTATGTGTTTAACCTATTTGGAGGTGGAGTCAGTTGGATGAGTAAGAAACAATCTGTAGTGGCACTATCAACTACAGAGGTAGAATACATGACAACCACTCATGCAAGCAAGGAAGCAGTTTGGTTGCATAGATTGTGTTCAAGTATGGGGTTAATACAGGGAGATATAAGGATAGGTTGTGACAGCCAAAGTACAATTTCCTTGGCAAAGAACCCCGCATATCATTCAAAGACAAAGCACATTGATGTTCAGTATCACTTTGTGAGGGATATGATAGAAGACAAAAAGGTGTTGCTGGTAAAGGTGGACACTTTGAAGGATACTATAGATGCATTGACAAAATCTGTGAGCTCTGAGAAGTTCTCTTGGTGTAGAGAGACAATGGGCATTTCAGGGCTAGAAAAATGACTAAGGAGTCTTGTGGCCCCATGTGGAAAGAAAACAATAAGTGAGAGAATGTTGGGTTGTGTTATATTCTTTCCACGACTAGCCCACGTAGTTAACTGCGGGGGTTAGAAGGGGGGCAAAGCCCCCTTCATTGCACTGATTGTGTAGCGCGGGGGGTGTCACAGGGGGTTTGAGGCATACCCGTAACCCCACTTTATGGGGTCCAGGTTAGCGCCCCAGAAAATTTTGGTTTTGGACCCTATGTTAGGATGGGCAGACCCACCTATGGTTTTGTGCATGATTTTTGCACATGTTTTTTGGACGCGATGGTTTTCTGTCCATGGTATTGGACGCGATGGTTTTCGGTCCATGGTATTGGATGCTTTAGCATGTATAAATATGTATTATAACATTGAAAGGAAAATAAAGAAAAATCAACTTGGTAGTCCCAGTTTTTGGATCCAGGGGTAAATCTCTGTGTATATGTGTTTTATGTGTTATGCTCTGGCATTGTTTATTTTCTGTGTTTTATAATTCGTATGCAGGTAATTTCTGTATGGGGTTAAAACCTACAATGGAAACTTGCAATGAAACTAGGTCCACTTCGTCTTCCACAGTACCGCTCATTTGCTTTAGAGGAGATAGAAGAAGCAACAAACAACTTTGATGTGTTCTTATGGGTGAAGGCTCCAAGATTTGTTAGAGTTTCAATTGAATATTATGAATTTTAGTGACAAAATTGTGTTGTTTTCTTCAGAGTATTAGTTTTTGGAAACCTCTATCCTTATATTTTGAAAGTTATTTCAACAAGGAAAGTTACCAAAATTCTAAGCAATACAAAGAACAGAAAACAAGGAATGTCAAGTGCCCAAGGAAAGCATAATATTTGGAGAAAGGAAAGATTTTTAATACAAAGATTCAGATTCATATATTAAATTATGTATATTGGGGTCACAGTGGATGCGATGGGTTTGGCATCTAAAGCTATGGAAACTTGGGTGTTTTTTTAACAAGCTGACAGTAGATGCTAACGAATAACCTTTGTGGGTTGAAAGTGCACCACTATTCCCATCATTTTCAAGCATAGATAATTCAGATGAAGACTCAAATAGAAATGTGTGTTTGAGACATGGAATTCCATCAGAAAATGGCACGTTATTGTACTTTGCAATAGAGGATGGATCACTTTTAGATCTCTCATAATTGCATCATCTTAAGTGGATAAACCATGGTTGACATCATGGTGATATTGCGGGTATTGCTAATGTTGGGACCTTGCAATTATAGGTAACATGCATTGTGAGCATAATTGGAGAGTTGTATGAATTTGACATGAAGTTAAGGCCATCATGGAAGAAACATATTTAGGGTAAACCATGAACAAAAAATATTTCTCTGGTACCATCTAGAGGTTGTACTTTGCATAGTTTGGTTGGAGAAAGTTCAGGGTCACTTTTCTCCTTAGCAAGGATGGTTTGCTATTAGAGAGATAGTTATTCCAAAGAAAGTGGAAGTGGTTTATGCATATGACACCTAATGATGTTTCTTTTAGTGTGTTGGGGCCTACTTTTATAAATGAAACATTTGGTGCAAAGAAATCCTCAATACTTTTCACCACCAAAATAGGGTCAACATATGAGTACCAACTTACAAAATTATCAAGCGCAGTAAGTGGAGAAGGAATATCGGAGAAACAGATAAATCACGGATATCCATAAGATGCTAAAGTTGTAAGATTTATTTCCAGAGTGTTGCTTCAAGCTAGAAGGCCCTTATTTTTGCTTTCGATATGGTCAACTAGAGGAGCTTCCTTTGTTAGGTATTTTTGGGGAATATGTTGGTCTGTATATGCATAACAGTCTTTGAAGAAAAACATTAGCTAGCTATGAATGGTCGATAATTGATGCACCTAAAAGTGAAGAAGGGAATGCATGTTATTGCACAGAAGCTCATGGACCCTCAAACTATATTGAAGGAGTCAGGGATGCACTAGATCAAGATTATGCAACTGATTCTGGTAGTTTATCAAAAATAAGAAGAAGAAGAGGACATAATTATTAGAACTCTAGTATTGGTTACAAAACACAAAATCATGATTTAGAGTCTGAAATCAACGCAAAATTCCTAACAATTAACAATATTGGCACTCTTTTCTGCATTCATGCAATGCAACCAGAATCTGGATGTGAAGGATTTAATTTTGACATTAATTTTGAATTTGTTGTTCCACTGGATTTTTCCAAATGTGTGATTTTCTTTTTGAGTAATGGATTAATGGAAAGCTTGAGTTTATGGTGCATACATATGGCGTGTATATCCCTTTGATTAGTTATGAACAATAGATGATGATAATAGTAATGCATTTCCCCACAACATATCTATAGTTTATGAAAGGATAATACCTAGGAGATGCTCCTAGATAATACATTCACTTGCTCACGAGTTTTGTAGGTTCTTAAATTTTTTGATATGGTAGGTGGTGAAACATTCGATCCATCATTTTTTGGGTATGCATGTGGAGTTGTAGAGGAGCACATTGTTGATGATGATGTATTATGATCAAATGAGGTAAGGGTTAAAGAGTGGTTGGTAAAAGTGGTTATGTTGTCTCGTAGACATTTCATTCTCTTTCCTTGCAGTGAATATCTCTCCAATTTATGGATTGATTTTGTAGGTTCTTACACTTGTTAATATGGAATGGGGTGAAACATTTAATCCATCATTCCTTGGATATGGAGGTGAGGTTGAAGAGGAGAAGATTGTTGATTGATGTCATTTTGATCAATAGATCACATAGTTCTAGATTAGTAAAACTGGTTAATGTTGTAATTTTTTTATGGAAAGAACAATTATCTTCTTGGGTTGTGCACCATTATTGGTGTTGTGCTAAAAAGAGATTTTAAGAATAGTGATGACTATATTCAATCAAGTAGTCTGGAATTGCCTAAGATCACTGGTCACATGTGTGATAAATTAGGTTTCCATAATATTATGAGGTGTGCCAATGATTAAATGCTAGATGAGATGGAAAGCTCTATGCATGACACCTTTATCCATTGTCAGAAGGACAGTGGAACCTAATGTAGCAATCTGAGCTTTTATAAAGTTTTTCCTTGTTGGCTTCATTAAATTATTACCTTCCTAAATATTGATTTATTCATTTATCTATAATTCCATTATTTAGTCGATATGCTTGCTTTCTTGATAGATAACTATTCATGGTGGTGTTGTTGAAGCAACTTATGAGTGCATAGAGAACTTGGTAACCATATAGGTTCTAGGGGAATCTCTTTTGATCACACCAAGTTGAGTGCGTAGTCCTTGACTCTAAATGGAACTTTTGCAATTTTTTAGGTTTTTGATTCACAATCTCAATTTTTTTCAATATCTGTCCACCTCTATTTTGTTTTTGAAATGCAGATTTTTGTTGGGAATGATGTCTTCTTGACAGGTTGTTGTTGGTGGTTCTGTTAAAGTAACTTTATTGCTATACTTGGGGAACATGGCAACCACTTTAGATTATAGGGAATCACTTGCTATTTAGAGTTTGAAGAATCTTTTTTGATCATTTCAAAGGTGTGTGCATAATTGCTTATTCTGCAGAGTATTGGAATGTAGGTTCTTGCTGTGAATGTTGCAAAAGATGTCTTTATTAATTCTTATTTTCAATGACAATTTACATTTATGCCTTATGGCGTTTCCTTTGCAACATCTGGTGAAAATGCTAGTTTTAAAATACTAGAGTTATTATTATTATTAAAAGAATTAATATATAAGTTAGTATATATACATTAAAAAAAACATGTAGCAAGATTCTTAATTATTGAGATTCACCCCCACTTATCATAGACATTTTTAATCGTTAAATTTGTTTTGTTATAATATCATTGCTACTACCGTAACTTATCAATATCACATGTCCAAAAAAACATTACTCATTTCATATGTTACTTGAATAACTATAAAAACTTATTTTTCATAATATATACATATATTTTTTAAATGATATATAACATATATATAATTGACATTAAAATTCTTACATAACATGTACATTTTACGAGTAAATTAAAATGGTTTTTATATTATTAATATATTTTTAAGTATATGTCAATATTAATTGTATTAAAATATTTTATTGATAACCTACATTGAATAATTTTTTATATACAACATTTAAATATTTTATTTTAACATTTTTTTCTATATATAGATATATATGAAATTGATTAACATAGATTTTCAAATAGTTTATTCAAATCATTGTTGAATAATTTTGAAAAGTATAAGGTTTAAACATCTTACTCACACATCTTTTTTTACTTCTAATTACTTTAAAACATATTCATTTTTTATTACAGCATATTCATCTTTTCTTATTATAGTAGACATTAGTTTCTATTTAGTGTATAACTTTTTATTTTTTTTTAGAAGGAACTTGCACATCCCTTCATACTGAGTTATAGAATAAGCCTTTCCCCTCAATTATAAAACCCCTATTCCTAAATAAACATGATTATCAATACAATTATTAAACTAATTTTACAATGATATATAATTATAAACTCTCTTCAATGAAATATATGCATACACAGGAAATACATATAAATAATTCAACTATGTTGCTTATTATTTTCCATTTGTCAATGAAAAGTTATAACAATATGAGTTATATTGCACATCTAACCATCAAGTTATCATTTTTATTACTGATTTATTTATTAATTTTTTTTATTAAAATTAAAATTAATAAACATATTCATATCTAAACTACATAATTTTATATATTTTAAATGAACAAAAATATTTATCTTAAATTATATTTCATTCAATAACAAAGTTGTCATTTCTATTGATGACCCATTCATTAATTAACTTAAGAATAAACATACTTCTACGAATGTAATAAATATTTTAAGTTAATAATTTTTTTAGATATACATAATCCGATTAAATAAATAAATAAAATAGTTATATAGGAAAGTTGTATAGTTAAATTTGGAAGGCACAAGTTGTTTGAGAAATCAATAGAAAATAAAGAAAGGGAAGAACTTTGAATGGTCAGTTGAGAAACCTATAAATAACAAAGAGAAAACCTAAAAGGGTAAATGTTAGAAGAGTTTGTCTAGATTGATTTATTTAGCTAAAAGATTTTCTATAATTTACAAAGACTCCACTCAAACTAATTGTGTGACTAATTTTGATGTTACAAATAGAGATACAATGATAGACAACATTGATAGCCTAAAGACATACAATGTGAGGAATTCAACCAAAAGATAGACATTGGTGTAGAGATGACGTAAAAAATATGAGCGACGTCGAATAATAGAGATACAATGATAGACAACATGGATAGAGTAAAGAAGGATGTATTTTGAATTACTTTGTAAAAGTTAGTGATGTGCATTTTATTTAATGTAAAGGTTAACTTGGATTTTCTTTAAACATGGATGGTAGAACTATAGGAATTTGTCATGTCCCATAGGTCTAGATAGAAACATTGGAAGGCATGATTGTTATATTAAAGATGTATCTCTTTCAAGTTGTCAAATCAAGAGGATGTTATCTAAGTTCTTGTATTATTTTGTAATTTGAGTTTGCAACTATCTACATTAAGAACCATATAAGTTCTGCAAAATGTTGATTAAGGAGATCATCCAATGTTAGCATAAAAAAACTTGTATAACATACAACATGTTAAAAAAATCCTCTTAATTAGGATGTCAATAATGAGTGTATTGTCTAAGATATTTATGAAACTGTGTTTCCTTTTACCAATAGGTCATTATGGATGCACTAGTTAATATTTTCATATATGACTAGAAAAAAATATATGTTTGCATTATGTCCAAATGGGAAATAGCAATGAAGCTCCAATAATTATGTCCCATATCATATAGCATAATGAAGAGTGGATATGTTGGAGTGTTACTAATGAGCTTAATCAATGTTGAAAAAGGAGATAGAGAAATATAATGCAGATATCATGTTAGAATGCAATGGAATAATCATATGATGTATTTGAATAATATAATACACATATAAATACAAGACCCATAAACTTTCGATTGATATCGCAAGAGGTATTTTGGAATTTTTCTTATTCATTTGTGACTCTTCATATTACTTATCATGTCAATATTGTTGGAAACTAGGGGTATATTGAGAGGAGGGGTGAACTAGTATTTCAATAATTTTAACAATTATTTACCCAAACTATCACAATCAACAATATAGAAATGCACCAATCACATAACATTTAAACACAAAAAGTTTACATGGAAACCCATACAAGATAAAAATATAAATTATTTTTTATTTTGATGTAAATGCAAGCACCAACTTCATATTACATCAAGTTATGTAGGCCACAACCTAATAGAAACTCCAGTCCACTTTTCTTTGCAAGCACCAACCTTTTGGAATCACCAACTCCCATTTTTTACTAGCACCAAGTTGTTGAAGGAACTGATCCCTTTTTTTGCCAAACCACAAACTTAAGGAGGATCCAACCCCCTAATATAAAAGAACCTACTTTCTATACCGATTATATCCCTATTTCATTCATTTTGAAACTCAAATCGATAAGATCTATATAGAAAAAAATGTTGAACAAATTGTATAGACATCATTACTACCAATGCTACTTTGTTCTAGCATTAAACTCCTTCTAAGATCTATCCTAAAACCCAACTCCTTACAGCTTCTTCATATATGAACTTCACTTTTGGCCCAAATTTTATCACAAAATGTAGATCTACTCTACATCTATTTTCCTCAAGCTATGATTTGATCCTAACATTTAGATTTTCACTCTTTTCTTTTCTTTGTCTACATTAAACTTTATTCCTTTAAATAATAGACTCTATATCTCTGAGTATTTTATTCAATTGTTCCTTAATCGGATCCCTACACCTCTTTTTCAAGTATGGTTAGCATCTCTTCACTTCTGCATTGTAGATATATGCCTTCTCCCTGACAAATCCACTATATTTGGCATACATATCTCTTTTATCTCAAGCTATGTTCTAACAGAAAGCCCCAAATCTCTATATTGCATTGATTTAAACCCTGGCACTCATATTTGTTTCCATTTGCACACTACATCTCCATCATGCTTTCACAACATAATTCTCTACATATTGAATCTACTATATCATACACACATTGGAGTTTCCTTTCTCAACATTGTTGTAGCTTCATATCTACAGTGATACATATATTTATCCATTACTCAATGATCATTTATTCATTCCACACACGTTGCTTGCTCATTTATTCATTTATTCATATTTCTTGTTCATTTAATGATTTATTCATTTATTCGTATTTGTTGCCATTTGCACACTACATCACCATCACGCTTTCACAACATAGTTCTCTGTAACTTGAATCTACTATATCATACACACATCTGATTTTCCATTCTCAACATTATTCTAGATCCATAACTGTAGTGATATGTATATTTATCCATTACTCAATGATCATTTATTCATTCTACATATTTTTTTTTCTCTATGGTGTATTCACCATCTCTCTCTCTCTCTCTCTCTCTCTCTCTCTCTCTCTCTCTCCCCCCTATTTTTACGGTAGTTCTCAATCAACCAATGTCAACTTGAATCCTATTGTATACACAACATCAATAGATTTTTCATTAAGAAGACTCTAATTATTCAAAATAATTTGGCACCTAAACACCAATATTTTGTTTCGCAACTCTTTTCCATTTTCACGCTGCATCTCCATCATGATTTCACAACATAATTATATGCATTTCAAATCTACTATATCGTACACACATTAGATTTTCCATGCTCAACATTATTGTAGCTCCATATCTGCAGTGATACACATATTTATCCCTTAATCGATGACCATTTATTCAATCCACACATGTTTCTTTCTTTATGGTGTATTCACCATCTCTCTCTCTCTAGTGTAGCTCCATATTTGTATTGATACATATATTTATCCATTACTCAATGATAATTTATTCATTCTACACAGGTTTCTTGCTCTATTCATTTATTCACTCTCTCTCTCTCGCTCACTCACTCTCTCACCCCTAGTTTTGCATCAATTCCTAATCAACCTATGTCACCTTCAGTAATGTTATATACATTGCATCAATATATTTTTCATTAAGAAGACTTTAATTCTTCTAAATAATTTGGAACTTGAACATTGTTATGCAATGAGCTCACTAAAAAGATAGATCAACGACTACACTATTATGCAACCAACTCACAGAAAATATGGATAAATAACTTAAAAATTATCCTCTTCGAGGGGGAAACCTCCATTACATTAGATAAATGAATAAAACTTGGATGATTCAAATGATAATACCTCCTTCGTATATATAGGAGTCTAAGGGGTGACAATATGATCAGAGCCTACACAACAATAATAATGTAAGGGAACAACAATAACAATAGGGGGCTACACTAATAACAATAAGGGGAATATACTAGTATTATAGGGACCTAAAATGCCCCTCTCCTTAAAAAAAGTTTTTTCCTCAACACTTGAGTAGTTTCAGATGCTTCTGTATAAAATTCTCATCCTCCCATGTCGAATCTTCAACAAGTAAGATCTTCCACTCAATGAGATACTCTTAAATTAATCTACTTCGTAGTTGTTGGGTACTTTTTTCCATGACTTCTTTAGGCTCAATTATGATTTTTCCTTCGTTATTAAGTTATGGCAACATTGTTTGAATTGAGAGCTTGTGACTGGTATCCTTCTTTAAGCATGAAACATGGAAAGCCGCATGTACTCAGGAAGATGTAGGTCACTCCAATTTCTATGCCATAGTACCAATATTTTGCAATGCCTTGTAAGGACCGTCATACTTGGGTGATAATTACTCGATCACCTACATTAAAACATCTTTCATTGCAATGTTGATATGCCAATTATTTCATTTGATTTTGCACCATAGTGAGGTATCCTTTAAGAGTTGGAGAACTTGTTAATGATCGATGTGATCTTCCATTTCTTGAACCTTAAAATTTTCTCTTAAATATGATGTGATGGATGGTGGATGATATCCATAAAGTGCCATAAATGGGGTCATGTTTGCTACAGTATGGAAGGATGTGTTATACCACCATTCAACTAGAGGTAACCACTTGACCCATTGTGTTTCTTTATCCGATACAAAGAAACAAAGATATCCTTCCAAACATTTGTTCATTATCTCAGTTTTCCCATTAGATTGAGGATGATAAGATGAAATATGAGCCAGTTGAGTACCAATACAAGAAAATATTTCCATCCAAAAATTTCCTGTGAAAATGGAACCTCTCTCACTTACAATATTCTTTGGGTTTCCATGTAGCTTTTGAGTTGTTTCCATAAATGAAGTAGCAACTGTATTGGATTTAGAAGGATTTTATAATGGACAAAAGTGTGGATACCTAGTAATTCTATCAACTGCCACCATGATGACACTCTTTCCTCAAAATTGGGTAAACCTGTGATAAAATCCATTGAGACCTCCTCCGAATGCTGACATGGAATGGTTAAAGGTTGTAAGAGACCTGGTGTCCTAATTATATCAACTTTACTTTGTTGGAAAACCAAACATTCTACCACAAGCTTCTGAATATTAGATTTAAGGCCATCTCGAAAAAATTCCTTCTTGACCTTGTGGTAAGTTTTCAAAAATCCTGAGTGCCCTCCTAAGGGGGAGGTGTGCAATTCCGAAAGAATATGTTTCTTGAGTTGGGAATTCTTACAAATATGTAAGTGATATTTGTACCATAATAAACCATATTTCAAGCTAAATGTATCAAATGTACTAAGATCTTACTGCAACTTTTGAATGAGTACCCACAACTCTTCATCATTCTTCCAGTCATCCCTTGCTTCGGTTATCCAATCAAGCTGGATAATAGAAATGGCACAAAGAAATGCTTCCACAACCACATTCTTTTTTTAAGAAGATTTTTCATTTCATTATAGCTAATTATATTTCTTGTTTTCCCTGTTATACTCCTTAATTCAAATTCCTTTCCTTCCCAAAAAAAATTCAAGAAAAGTTCTTGAAAATTAAAATTTATTATCCCCAAAGATTGTAACCATTGGTAGCCTAGTAGAAGACCAACACCACCCATTGGAATTGAAAGCATTGGACTATTCAATACATATTTCCCCATGGTTAGCTTGATATTATGGCACTTTCCAAAGAAATTTATAATTCCTCCATCTGAAACCATCACTTGACACTCAAGTGCTGGATATAGGAAGCAATTCAACTTTTTGGCTATCTTACGATGAATAAAATTATGTACTCCCTTGTTCTGGCCACCAACAACCCCCCTCCTTATTTATTATTAGCAATAACACTATGTAAGTGGGAATCCTTAGTCAAAAAAATTCAAAAAATCAATTAGTGCTCATATATGTTACTCCTTAAGAAACATCGCATCGCGCAAAGAATGATAGGACATTTTCTTATGAGTCGAAATGGTAAAATGCAATATTGCGATGCGAACTCCATCGCATCGCATGCACTAAGAAAAACTCATGTTGGAAAACTTTAAAAAATCGCCGATATGCGATATCGCATATCGCATCTCGCAAAATTGCATAAAAGACACATAACGATTTAACGATTAAGCGATCTTCGATCTTGCGATAGTGCGATGAAGCAACCTTGCAATAGCACAGAAAAATGAAATTGCAAAATGCGATACTGTGATGCAAATCGCAGAAACATTCCATCACAGATTTTCCCGGCTCAATATTCAAGAAAAAGTCTTCCATAAACCAAGAATTGGATACGCGCTTTAATGATAATTAATGAGTTATATGCCAGTTGTTAATAAAATATGGTTTTGTGTTTTCAAAGAGCCAGTTCACATTAGGTGGCATGTTTTTGCATATCCGTAGCATTTAAAGCTTTCCTGTCGTTATTTATTATCATTACTCTCCCCTCACCTGTGAACTGCAGGAACGAAAAACAAAAGTTACACAAAGCAATGTGCAGGAAGCTATGAGGAAAAAGGGTAAAGCTCCAATGTTCAAAGACAGAGAAAAGACGCCCTCATAAACAGATTCACAGAATATTGTTGAGCCATCCATTTCAAATCTTTCATATACAGCCATGGTTGAATGAGTACTGAACGATGCTGATATCAACAGGCAATTTAATGCTCAGGGTCAAGAGCTCATGAGGTCATTATTTTTACAAATTTTGAAGCTTTATACCCGATAAAGATGAAGAGGCGCAAAAGGCGAAAAACGCATCAGAGAAGCCCAGATCAAAGAACGAAGGTAGTTTCTGATGCACAATTAGCGGCATCGCTGAGAAAATTGCTCAAGAAGGAAAGCCTCTAACTGCTCAGTCACCTGTAAGCCCAAAAAATGCAAGAAAGCAATGGTAAAAAACAAACTAGAAATAGAAATCTAAGGAAAAGGCAGAAGCAATCGAAAGGGTTAACCAAGTTGAACTGAGATGACTACTGGGCATACGCGGTAAAGCCACATAGTCAGAGGATGACTCTCGAGTATATCATCGACTTTGCTGAGAAGATGGTGCCAGCTATTACCAATTCTGTTTGCTTAGTTCAACCAAAAGTGGAAGACAGTCAGCTGAATCTAGGCAAATACTGAATGCTTGCAATATTAAGGAGAAAATGCAGAAATAGTTAGATATTAGATTTAATTTTTAAAAATAATTTTGTTTTATTTTTGCTTAGAAAAAGGGCGGTCATTTAAACCGTATCTTGAATCTGTGTAATTAAGTTATTTAGTTAGTAGTATTTAAACCCTTCTCATGCATTTAGAGAAGGGTCCATAAATTTATCAAAAACATGTCCTCAGAACATGCACTTTTGCACCCTCAGAGGAGGTTTTGGTGAATGAATGGAAGAAAATTTGTTGATGTTTGCATTTGATATCTGCTACTGATGTTGCACTTCTGTACTCTTAGTGGATGTTAGAGCAAGGAGAGATAAATCATTGTCGCTGGAAGCCCATGAGTAGGACTAGTCATAAATGGTACTTTTATCTCTTGACCGTTGTTGCTTATGTGTTAAAGTGATATACAATTTTTAGTTGTTTATGTATTATTGCATGAATGCCTGAGTTATCATTTGGCACTTTTGTATGGTGATAGCTATTTATTTATGCTTAATGTATGAATAGCTCATTATGCGATATGTTTTTCACAACTGTTTTGTCTAACTTTTTATGCGAAGTGGTTCATCCTTATTGATTTATGTTCTCACAATAGTTGAATGATCTTTATTACCAGTTGTTATTTGAAATCTTTTTAGATCGCATAATAGAAGAATTACATCCCGGGTTAGTATAGACTTAGATGTTGGTGCTTATTAGATTACAATAGCATAGAATTAGATTAAAATTAGAATTAGAATATCTTAATTAGGAACTATTAGATCAGGAACATCCAATTCTACACACACACTCATAGATTGGGAAAATGGTCCCATATCCCCAGTCGGACCCGCTATACCAAACAGATAAGGAGTTGCCAACCAAGGTCCGGACCGGGCGGGTATCCCCCTTGTTGTAGACCCGATTTTCGGGGCTTCAACATATTTGGCGCTAGAAGGAGCGCCTGAACTATGAATGGCAAGTAAATCTAAATCTGAATACCATTCTGAGAGTAAATCGTCGTCACCATCTCCCCCGACTTCTCCATTACACTTAAATCCAGAGTTAGAAGTCGCTCGAGTATCAACCACTACTACAAACCCTGACATTTCAGAATAATCTACTGTTGAACTGCTTGAAGTCGAAACTCTGATTCACAAACTTCAACGATTTTCCATTTCTCCTCAAAGGTCTGATAAATCTCAAGGTAGCAGGACTTCGCAATATAACCCTGCTCATCCCCTGACCAGGCTAAAGAGTGAAAAATTTGATGTTCAACCAACCGAATTACCTCTTCCCACCACGAAAAGAGCAAGGAAATCACCTAAAGAGTTCGACAGTGAGACTCTTTCGTTAGCATCATCCATCTCAACTTCTTCACCGCGAAGTCAACCATCCACTCCACCACTTCAGATCATCGTCCATCCATCCACTGGAACCCCTACAACTCTTCCTCAATCATCTACAATCGTAGTATCCTCATCTTTCGAGCCACAGGGATCATCTTCTACACTTTCCACTGTTAGTAGTATAGCAATGGCCCAGTCTCCATGGAATAACCCTGGGGCAGTCTTAATGCCTGCACCCTTGAGTCAAATACTGGCCAATCCTGAGAAATGGCTTCCTAAATTTAATCCCGAGGTAGGCATGCTAGCAGAAGAGCACATAAACAACTTTATGCTATACATTAATCTCAATGGGGTTACTAATGAAGATGTTGTTGTTCAACTTTTTCCTTATACTCTGCAAGGAACAGCCGGATCATGGTATTTTTCATTACCCTCTAGATCTATTACTAGTTGGGATATGTTCCAGGAGCAATTCCTGACCAAGTTTGGTGATGACGGGTCTACGACAACGTTAATCAACGACCTATCCAACCTTAGGGCCGAATCTAGAGAGCCTATCAAAGATTTCAATTTACGTTTCAATAAAATCCTAAACAAAATTCCTACTGCTTCCCAGCCCAGCGAAGAAGTACGAAGTGAATGGTATATCACCGCTCTACCATCAAACATAGCAATCTTCGTCGACAGGGCTAATAAAACAACCTTAGCCAAAACATGAAAGAAGCAATAGCAGTAGAGAAACGTATAATAGCCCTGGAAAAGAAATTCGCGATAGAGGAACTTAAATCCAAGAAAGTCACCTTCAAGGAAGACTCCAAGTAGAAACAAGAAAAAGATCCATTCGATTTGGAAGGATTGCAGAAAGTTCTAAAGACCATGTCCAATGAAATGGTCGACATCAAAAATCAAGTAGTAGAAACTTCTTCAAAAAAGTGCTATAGAGATTTTAAAAGAGGCCCTTCAACGGATTCAAAGCCACCCAATGCTATTTCAAATGCTGAATCCGAAGAAGAGGAAGAGGAAATTGCCACTGAAGGGCAGACTGATGAAGAAGAAGTTGTTGAATTACAAGGAATGTGGGATTTCATCCTCCCACAGGAAGAAGATCAAGAAGTATTCCCAGTTAGCACACGAAGCAAAAATCAGCTTGATCCTCCCCAAACTATCCCTAAGCCAAAGAGCGCAAGCTCTGCAATAAAGGATAAAGTCGCAACAAAGAAAATGACATCTAAAGAGACTCAAACCAACCCAGTCTAAACAAATGAATCAACTCCATCTAAAACACTGATCGTGTCAGATGAAATGGAGTACAATATTATAGAAGATATGAAAAAGACTAAGGCCAACATCACCCTTTACGAACTGAGCAAGTTAAAGCATCAACAGAAGATAATGATGAAAGAATTACATGCTGTGCCAGTTGCACCTTTGCCTGCCGCTGTACTTTCTCAAGCTTCTCATAACATGGAAGGACCTCCAACTAACGTGATCAATAAGATTGATCCAAATGACATCGCTCTAATCGGAGGAAGATCAAGATCTCATACTCCCCCATTTCTCCTTACTTATGAAATTTTCAATAAAAATGTGCAGAATTGTTTGGTAGATTCTGGTGCTTCATCCAACATTTTACCAAATTCCATATGTGCCAAGTTAAACGTTCAGCCGCAAAAATCCACTGTGCGCATAGTTCAGCTAGATCGATCTCAAGTTGAAGTGATTGGCGAACTAAATCAAGTAACCATAAGGCTGTCATCCAACCCAAAGGTATGTCAAGTTATTGACATTTTAGTTGCTGATATTCCAGAATTTTATGGCTTAATTCTTAGCAGGGATTGGTCAGAAAAACATCATGGATACTTCGCAACTGACTGGTCGCACATGTGGCTGCCCTACAATGGTAAACCGAATCAAATAAAAGTTGAACGGGAACTACACCAGAAATACATAGTAACGGAGCTAGAGGGGGAAAATGAACCAGTAGCATATAACAGTAGCATTATTGGAAATTACTCGATAGATTATTTCCTCGGTAATTTCAATGCTCATGCGTCACCCTATTTAGAACACTCTATTTTGTCCCAAGTCGAAAATTTTTCTCGAACTGATAGTTCGAAATGTATCAATTTTTTAGATAGTCCTGTAAATAAATCTTTGTTTTGGAAATTACTTTTTGATGGTTCTAAATCTAACGAAGGAGCAGGAGCAGGATGCATTCTGATTAGTCCAGAAGGAGATAAAATCATGCTAAGATGCAGACTCGAATTTGATTGCACCAACAATACAGCAGAATATGAGGCTTTGGTCCAAGGGTTGTACAAAGCAATCAGGTTAGACGTCAAGTACCTTCAAGTTTTCGGAGACTCTGAGATTGTGGTTAGGTAGGTACGTAACACTATACATTGCTTATCAGGTCATTTAAAACATTATCAATCCTTAGTTCAAGATCTGACTGAGCATTTCATAGCATTTAATATCTCTTCAATCCCTAGACTCCAAAACACAAGTGCAGACCTTTTGGCTAACGTAGCTTGTAAGCTTATTCCTTCAGAAGATTTTAGTCCAGATAGATTCTCAATAGAATTAATCTTTAGACCATCCATTCCTGATAACATCACAAACTGGAGAGTATTCAATGACAATCCTGATACTGTAAATTTCCTCACATCTGAAGGATCCTACTCCAATCAAATAATTGACGAAGACCAACATGATTGACAATTGCAACAAGATAGCACTAACAATGCTATACCTAAGTTGGTAGTCAAGTTAGAAGGCTTGTACGATTTGAAGGATTGGTTTAAAAGGTCTACCAATTCAAAACTCCAAAGTTCAAGCTTGAACTATGAATTAGTAAACCTAGGAACCGATGCCAAACTACAAAACATTAATCTAGGTCTCGGCCTAACCCCTGAAGAAAAATTAGTGTATATTCGTCTTTTGAGACAATATAAAAATGTTTTTGCCTGGAATTATGATGAGCTGAAAACATACGACACTTCCATCATCCAACATACTATTCCCATGATCGATAATGAAAAACCTGTCCAACAAAAGCCGAGAAAGATCCATCCCAATTTAGAAAATCAGATAAAAACTTAGCTCAATAAGTTATTGAAATCCAGAATAATCTTTCCCATCAGAAATTCCAAATGGGTCTCCAATATGGTACCTGTTAGAAAGAAAAATGGAGATATTAGGATTTGCATTGACTTTCGAAACCTTAACAAGGCCTGTCAAAAAGATAATTTTCCTTTACCACCTATGGAATAGATAGTGGCGGGCTCAGAATTAATGTCTTTCTTGGATGGATTTTTAGGATACAATCAAGTGTTGGTACATCTTGATGATCAATTGAAAACCACATTCAAAACTAAATGGGACACATACGCATATCGAAAGATGCCATTTGGTTTGATTAATGCTGGTGCCACATTTCAGAGAGCCATGGACATCGCATTCAAAGGTTTAGTCAATAAATCTGTAGTAATTTATTTGGATGATATAACAGTGTATTCCAAGAAACGAAGCAACCATCTTAAAGATTTGAAACAAATCTTCCAACGATGTTTAAGGTATGGAATTTCACTTAACCAAAGAAATCTTTTTTTGCATTAAGTGAAGGGAAACTTCTAGGATTCATAGTGTCAAAATATGGTATTCACATCGATTCCGACAGAATCAAAGAGATTTCTGAAATATCCTTACCTCATAACAAAAAAGCCATGTAATCTTTTCTTGGTCAGATCAACTTTGTAAAGAGATTTGTTCCAGGTTTTTCACGAATCGTCTCTCCTTTGCAAGCCATGATTAAAAAGAACTCAAATTTTAAATGGGGCCAAGATGAACATGAAGCATTCAACCTGATCAAACAAGCTATTATTAATGCTCCATCGTTAGCAACTCCAAATTTTTCAGAGCCTTTTATTTTATATACATTTTCCTCAGATAGGTCATATGCTGTGATACTCACTCAAGCAAATCAAGAAAAAGGAGAAGCCCCAATTGCTTTTTTCAGCTCAAATTTACAGGGTGCTGAATTAAATTATTCAGACATGGAGAAACAGGCTTATGCCGTTTTCAAAGCGGTCAAATACTTCAGACCTTTCTTACTCAAAACTCATACTAAAATTATAGTACCGTTTCCAACGGTAAGGAATCTTCTAGTACAGAAAGATGTGGGTGAGAAAAGGGCCAATTCGGTTACTGCCTTACAGGAATATGACATTGAGATTAAACCAGCAAATATTGTAAGAGGTCAAGGCTTTTGCAAAATGCCGGCTGGAGTGTCGCAAATTTTTGAAATTCCATCTGCAGAGGTACAAATGTGCAAGGTAAGCCTAAATGATGCAAAGTCATTATACACTGATATCATTTATTATCTTAAGAACAGGTATGCTCCTTCACACCTCGACCATACTAAGAAAAGAGCTCTAAGGTTGAAAGCCAAACAATATCAGCTCATAAATGATATTCTTTTTAGAATAAATTATGATTCTATTCTTCTTAGGTGTCTTGAGAAATCTGAAGCTAAATTTTTTTTGCAGGAACTCCACGATGGGCTAGCAGGCGGAAACTGTGTTAGAGATGCTACTGCACATAAAATCTTGCACACAAGATATTACTAGCCCACGTTATTTAAAGACTCGCACAGTTACATGAGGAAATGTCAAGTCTACCAAACTACTGTTGGAAGACAAAAGAAGCCATCCTTGCCACTACAGCCAGTCAACATTGAGCAACCTTTCAGTTAGTGGGGATTGGACATAATAGGTGAGATCGTTCCTCACTCTTCTAAGCAGCATAGATACATACTCATAGCAATAGATTATTTTATTAAGTGGGTAGAAGCAGTTCCACTCAAGATGGCTAATGCTAAAAATATCATTGAGTTCATAGATCAATTTATAATCACCAGGTTTGGATTTCCTTCGGCTTTAATGTTTGATAATGCATCATACTTTTCTGGAAATTCAATGACTGAATTTGCACTTAAAAGAGGATTCAAACTTAAATATTCGGCCAATTATTACCCACAAGGCAATGGGTTAGTTGAGTCCACAAATAAAAACCTAATCAGGATTATCAAAAGAACAGTTGACCAAAATCATAAAAATTGGCATAAGGCTTTGATATATGCTTTATGGGCAGACCGAATAATGCAAAAAGCTTCTATCGGCACTTCTCCCTTTAATTTAGTTTATGGGAAAGAAGTGGTTCTTCCGACTCATTTAGCAATTCCCTCTTTGTCTCTAGTTCAATACATTGATGAAGTACCTACTTCCTCCTTACAGCTAAGACAAATGGAAATAATCAAATTAGAAGAACAATGAGAACAGGCTAGGAAAATGCATGCTCATCATCAAGAACTAGTAAAATCCTCTTTTGATTCAAACATAATGACCAGAAAAGATTTTCAGATGGGAGACTTATTTTTAAAATGGGACAAGGCTCATGAAGAGAAAGGTAAACATACAAAATTTCAAAGAATGTGGCTTGGTCCTTTTCAAATTGTAGAAGTCATACGTCTATCAACATTTGTGTTATGGGATTTAGCAGGTAAGAGAGATCCTTTGCCTGTTAATAGACAAATTCTCAAGAAATATTTTCCATAAAAGATTATTCTTCTATTTTTGTAGAATAGTTTTTTTTGCTTTTCATAATAAAACCAGTTGTAAGTAGTTACATTAGGCATTTACGAAAAAGACACCAATTCTCTTTCAGATTTTGAACTTTTTGCTTGTATAAATAGCAAATCTTTTGGAAAATTGATATTTATTATTGATAGATACAGTTAAAGACTCTAGCCTAGAGATGATACTAGCTTCAACTTCAAAAAGTTTGATGAAAACAACCTTTAGTGAAGAAATTGTTTTATCTCAGTACAATGAAAGGTATCAATAACAAAATAAAGATTCTCTATAGAACAGTTGTTTCCAAAAACTCTATTATTGTCGTCCAGAGCTATCTTAAGGAAACAATGACTTCCTCCCTGCTAAGGAAATCACAACTTTCAGAGGAACAACCCAAGGATACACTTTATCTTGAAGAATAAGAGGTCTCATCACAAGCCGGCTTATCATAATAATAGATATTATAACTTGCTAACTTTGCCAATACTGTACACCACAACAAGGCAATGACTCAAGATTGTTGCAATCAAAAGACAAAGGGTCTCATCACGAGTCAGCTTGTTCAGCAAAGTTATAAATCGAGTGAATGACTGTGTCATAATTTGGCTACCAAACCAAGACATTGTTCTTTAAGAGTAAAAAAGAAAATCAAAGCAATAAGTGTGGATATGGATTTTTCTTTGAAAGTTGTAGGCTGCCTTAAGTAGGATACAGGATCATTGCTAGGTAACAGGTAACCCTGTCGAGGCTATAAATGCCTATTGGCAGCAGAGGCTCTACCTACGCCAAATGAGCATATTTAAAACTGGTTTATAGAAAAGACTTTATTTTATCTTTACAAGACCAAGTAATGACTGAAGTAAATATAAGGACTAGCCTGAGGAAGCAAATAATCAAAGTGGAAAATAGTTGAAACAAAATATCATTGACAGGTTAGAGCATAATGTACTTTATCTTTCCATAATAAAGCTTAATTTTCTGAAATTTTTTTTGTTTTGGAAGTTTAGAAAATTCAATAGAGAAACAAAGATAACTGGTTCTTCCAAATGAAGGCCAATTATTTGGCCACCAAAAACCTCCCTTCCTTATTTAGTATTAGCAATAACACTATGTAAGTGGGGACCCTTAGTCAAAAAAATTCAAAAAATCAATTAGTGCTCATATATGTTACTCCTTAAGAAACATCGCATCGCGCAAAGAATGATAGGACACTTTCTTGTGAGTCAAAATCATAAAATGAGAGATTGCGACGCGAACTCCATCACATCGCATGCATTAAGAAAAACTCACGTTGGAAAACCTTAAAAAATCGCCGATATGCGATATCGCATATCGCATCTTGCAAAATTGCATAAAAGACACATAACGATTTAATGATTAAGAGATCTGTGATCTTGCGATACTGCGATCTGCGATCTTGCGATAGCGCGATCAAGCAACCTTGCGATAGCACAGCACGATGAAATTGCGAAATGCGATACTACGATGCAAATCTCAGAAACGTTCCATCGCAGATTTTCCCGACTCAATATTCAAGAAAAAGTCTTCCATAAAGCAAGAACTGGATATGCGCTTTAATGATAATTAATGAATTACATGCCAGTTGTTAATAAAATATGGTTTTGTGTTTTCAAAGAGCCAGTTCACGTCAGGTGGCGTGTTTTTGCATATCCATAGCATTTAAAGATTTCCTGTCATTATTTATTATCATTACTCTCCCCTCACCTGTCAACTGTAGGAATGAAAAACAAAAGTTACACAAAGCAATGTGCAGGAAGCTATGAAGAAAAAGGGTAAAGCTCTAATGTTCAAAGACAGAGAAAAGACGCCCTCATAAACAGATTCACAGAATGCTGTTGAGCCATCCATTACAGATATTTCATATACAGCCATGGTTGAATGAGTACTGAACGATGTTGATATCAACAGGAAGTTTAATGCTCAGGGTCAAGAGCTCACGAGGTCATTATTTTTACAAATTTTGAAGCTTTATACCTGATAAAGATGAAGAGGCACAAAAGGCGAAAAACGCATCAGAGAAGCCCAGATCAAAGAATGGAGGCAGTTTCCGATGCGCGATTAGCGGCATTGCCGAGAAAATTGCTCAAGAAGGAAAGCCTCTAACTGCTCAGTCACCTGTAAGCCCGAAAAATGCAAGAAAGCAATGGTAAAAAACAAACTGGGAACAGAAAGCTAAGGAAAAGGCAGAAGCAATCCAAAGGGTTAACCAAGTTGAACTGAGATGACTACTGGGCATACGCGGTAAAGCCACATAGTCAGAGGATGACTCTCGAGTATATCATCGACTTTGCTGAGAAGATGGTGCCAGCTCTTACCAATTCTGTTTGCTTAGTTCAACCAAAAGCGGAAGACAGTCAGCTGACTCTAGGCAAATACTGAATGCTTGCAACATTAAGGAGCAAATGTAGAAATAGTTAGATATTAGATTTAATTTTTAGAAATAATTTTTGTTTTATTTTTGCTTAGAAAAAGGGTTGTCATTTAAACCGTATCCTGAATTTGTGTAATTAATTTATTTAGTTAGTAGTATTTAAACCCTTCTCATGCATTTAGAGAAGGGTCCAGAAATTTATCAAAAACCTGTCCTTAGAACATGCACTTTTGCACCCTCAGAGGAGGTTTTGGTGAATGAATGGAACAAGATTTGTTGATGTTTGCATTTGATATCTGCTACTGATGTTGCACTTCTGTACTCTTAGTGGATGTTAGAGCAACGAGAGGTAAATCATTGTCGCTCGAAGCCCAGAGTAGGACTAGTCATAAATGGTACTTTTATCTCTTGACCGTTGTTGCTTATGTGTTAAAATGATATACAATTTTTAGTTGTTTATGTATTATTGCATGAATTCCTGAGTTATCATTTGGCACTTTTGTACGGTGATAGCTATTTATTTATGCTTAATGTATGAATAGCTCATTATACGATATGTTTTTCACAACTGTTTCGTCTAACTTTTTATGCGAAGTGGTTCATCCTTATTGATTTCTGTTCTCATAATAGCTGAATGAACTTTATTACCAGTTGTTATTTGAAATCTTTTTAGATCGCATAATAGAAGTATTACATCCCGGGTTAGTATAGACTTAGATGTTGGTGCTTATTAGATTATAATAGCATAGAATTAGATTAAAATTAGAATTAGAATATCTTAATTAGGAACTGTTAGATCAGGAACATCCAATTCTACACACACACTCATAGATTGGGAAACTGGTCCCATATCCCCAGTCGAACCTGCTATACCAAACGGATAAGGAGCTGCCAACCAAGGTTTGGACTGGGTGGGTATCCCCCTTGTTGTAGACCCGATTTCCGGGGCTTTAACATACCTGAATCAATCAACAATATTACCTTTTTCTTCCTGATATATACTTTTTTATCTTCAGAGATTGAGGAGTGGTAATTGTTGCCAATTCCTTGCAAGATATGGTTGGATTCATTTCTTCTTTCTCTGGTTTCTTGTTCCTTTTGCTTCCTCCTATTCAAAATCAATGTAGAATAATTTCTTCTCAGCACACTTATGTCCTTTAGTGTATTTTCTATCACAACTGTAAGAAATCCCTTTTTGTCTTTTTTCCTCCAATTGTTGTGGAGTCAACCTTGTAGGTTGTGGAAGGCTAGTAGCAATAAGACTTCCATATTTATAGTTGTTTGTGGTAGACTTCCTTGTTGCCATAATTTTGGTTTCAACTTTTCTTGCCACCCTGAATGCCTTCTCCAATGAATCATGTTCCGAAAGGTGAACCTCATGTTGGATGTTTTCCTTCAAAAATTCTTATGAATACATCAATCATATGATCCTCTGGAATATCATTTACCCTAATATTCAATTTTTGGAAGTCCTTGATGTGCTCCAACATTGAACCTTTTTGTTTCATACATATCAATTGGTTAAAGAAGGTGTTACTCTCTATATCCTCATAATGTGCTATCATTTCCTCTGTACAAGTTGACCAATTGAAAAGTGGTTTAGGAGGACAAAGTCACTGATACCATACAAATTGACTAGGTTCTAAATATAAAAATGTAATGCGTATCTTTTGTGTGTTTGCACATCATTTAGATCCAAATATTGCTCCATTTTTAGTATCCATGTTACTGGATCCTTGCCATCAAAATTCCTCATATATATCTTTGGAATGTGGTGGTTATTAAACCTCACATTGGAGCCTCTAAAATCATATTTCATTTTCTTTTTCTCCTCATCATGATTTTCATGGATTACCTTGTCACCACTGGGAAGCCTTTCTTGCAACAACTTAGGAAAACCTTCCTTAAAACCTTCCATGCATTCTTTTAAACCATCCATCTTAACTTCCAAGACATCTTTCAAACCTTCCACGTCTAATTTTAAATGCTACATGTCCCCTTTTAAGTCATCCATGTCCCATTTTAGTTCATCTTTGGTTGTTCCTTGTGAGAGTGAAATGTGTTTGACTTGGTCTAGTAATTTTGATATATCATGTTGCACTACTTCCTCTTCATGTGTCATAGTAGAGATTTTGTAGGGCTTAATCAGTTTAGATTTTTATTTGTTTGGAGGACTTTTATAACCTAATATTGGTATCTATGCTTCAATATGCCCCTTGAATCACCTCAAATTGAATTTTCAAACAAAAGTTATGTGAAATTTAAAAAAATACACCCTTTTCTTGATTTTTAGGATCTCGATATTTAATCTGTTATATCTCTATAATTTTAAATCTTCAAGGTCTGAAATTCTTTCCTCCAGTAATCCAACCCCACAATTCAGATTGACATTAGATTATTCAAGAAAGAGTTATTCCTGATCTCCCACGATGACCTGATTCTAGAGGAGTTTAGTAGATTAAACTCATACAGAGTGCCATGTGTCACTATTTCGACCTTCAGGACTGAAAATGATACAAAAGAAACTAGAATCTATGCACTTTCTATCACATTTTACGTAATTCAAATTTGATGCTTGGGGAGAAAGCTATGATGATTTTCCCTAGGTCACCTTTTTGTGATTGAAATTTGGAGCCTGCATTAACCATAACTTCCTCAGATCATATCTCTGAAAATATAGCAGACCAAGCTATGAATGTTTTACACGAAGTTCACAAATATTTCGGCACCATGTGGTCAAAATTTCAGTTTCTTAAGCCTTATAGAAAACAAAATTATAGCGAAAATTCCAAGATGGCCTGTTTGAAGAAGCGAAACCTGAGAATCCAAATGATTTGTATATGAAACTTCTTGAGGATTATGATAAATTGCAAGTGATTAAATTAATGTTTTAAACCTATTATGTCATATTCATAAACACATAAACATGAATTAAAAGTTCAGTTTTTGCATAAAATAGCAGACAACATCACGATAAAAGCAAACACAACAGAACAAAATGATGAAGGAGTTCACCCCTCCTGGGTTATATCTCCTGGTCCAGCTTCCAATGGCTGGGCCTCTTTCATTATGCTAAAAAAATGGTGTTTACATCAAGTGACAATGCTCAAATGGCTTCAAAAATAACTCCAATGGCTTCATAACTGTAAAAAAAACCTTGTCTAGCCAATTTCCGCTCCCAAAAAACCAAAAACTGAGAATGTTATGATCTCCCCAATTTTTTCTTCTATTCGTTCTAGAAAACAAACCTTTTTGTAAATCGTCCTACAATTCTACCCCAAAAATTGCAAACGGAGCGACCTTTTGGCTAACATCTTGAGCAATTTGTGGCCTCATTAAATTTTCCATTAGCCACTTATTCTGAAAATCTTGGTCATGTGGCACCCATGTGACCATGTTGGGGGCTGAGTTTTGGGGCCTTTATCTCCTTTGCGCCCTTAGTCACATCGAGGTCATATGACCCTAGGATAGCTCCTTCTGGGTTGACCCCCTACCCAAATGCATACCCATGAACATTTAAATAATGTTTTTTGACTAATAATTCACAAAGAACATTAATGGCAGTCTGTTCGTAAGAGCCCTGGTTAGTGTGGATGAGGTGATGGTTTCAAAACCTGACACTACTGCTCATCCTTAAAAAGAAAATTAGCCATTACTGAGATGCCACGAGGAAGCTTCCCATTGGGCCATGTGGCACCCATTGATTGGGTAACTTCAAACACCATTAAACCAATAAAATTTTTCCATTTGGTAGCTAGAATAATTATGCCAAGTGTCGAGAAGTCATAGGATGATGGTGAACCATCAACATACCATGTCAGAAGGTCCAGTCAGTTGTACGAACTGTTAACTGGAAATCATGCCATTGCCTTTTTGAAATTTTAATTATTTTCACAAATGAACAAATTGTGTTTCCAGGAGCATACTGTGTCTGTTTTTCAACATTTCTAGTGTATAATGCACTCATCATAGGGACCTCAGAAATTTAATTGATTACAAATGAGCATTGTGAATTCTTTAATAAGAAAAATCGTATAAAATTAGTAGTTAAAGAAAACTATTAAAATAATAAAATAAATTAACAAATGAACCATAATAATAACATAATAATAAAAAGAATATATATATATATATATATATATATATATATATATATATATATATATGAGGTCAAATGATTTAGTATATAATGAATTAAGAAAGAGAAATAAAATATACAAATTAGGATGGCTACTAGGAAATTAAGGGACAAAGGTGAATAATAAAATAGATAAAGTTAGTTATATATATATATATATATATATATATATATCTTTTTATTTAATTTACATGTCATTCATTCTTTTTTCTTATTTTCCTCTTAATCTTACAAATTTCTATATTTTATTTTTCTTTCTTTGAATTAATTAAATAATTCATTTTATATTAAATAATTTAACTTGACATATTCTTTCTAACATCTTATTATCATTATATTATTATTGTTATTCATCAATTAATTTATTTGATTATTTTAGCATTCTTTAATGGCTAATTCACAATGCTCTTTTGCAATCAATCAAATTTTTGAGGTCCATGATGATGGGTGGAGTGTCTACCCAATCAAATTTCTGAGATCCATGATGGGTGGGGTGTCCATTTGAAAGGTTGACAAGATTAAACATCCTCCACACAATTTTATGCGAAAAAAATTGCTCTCAATATGAATAGATGTGGAAATATACACTCTCAATGTGAGATGTATCATGAGGTAAGTGTTTTAATATAAGAATATTTTTAACCATGGATATTTATCTTTGTTTTAACATGAATATGCTTAACTTTTAATATGTTTTGTTACAATACCATGGCTTATTAATACCACATGCCCACAAAAGTCATAACTCATGCTCATATGACATTATTTTAATGAATCACTTTAATTAAAAGCGTATAACTGCTTTTGAGATAAATATCAAGCTTTTTTTTTGGTAGTAAGCACGCATAGGGGGATTTGAACCAGCGACCTATGGTGTGCCTTAATAGTGCACCCATTCACCATCAATCGTGCACCCATTCACCATCAATCCAACGTTGATTTGTGACTACTACTAAGAATATTTTAGAATATTCATGGCAATTAAACCCTTACATCAAGATACATCTCATGTTGCTAAAATTAAAAAAAAAATCATTAAAAATAACTAAATTATAAATTTATTTTAAATTATTATTAATCATACAAATAATTAATATATAAGTTAGACATATATACATTTAAAAAAAACATGGAACAAGCTCCTTAACCCTGGAAACTGACCATCACTTTAACATGGAAATTCCTAATATGTAAACAAGTGTTGTTAAATCCCTACCATCCACCTAATAATTATTCATAATTAAATTAAAATTATGAAATCCCTATTCCAAAATAGACACACATATATGTGTAATTATTGATAATTAAATTACAATTACGTAATTCTTATTGGAGAATAGGCATGCCTATTAGTGTAATTACTATGGGATCCATATAAATTAAATGGATGGTAAAAGTGGATACAATTAAAACACTTACCTCATAGTACATCTCACATTGTCTTTCATAAATAAATTTAGTTTTTTACTATAAAACTAAAAAACAATTTAACTTGCCCCGTGAATTTAATGTGCCTATGGATATGACATGCCTTATGGCTACCTCTCCCCTATGCACGCTACCACCTTAAGAAAAATTTATGGGACCTTGCTTCCCAAGGAGGGAGGAAAGGGCCCCTTGGAACGATTCTTGTATACATGTCTATGTGAATTTGGATCACTTTGGTATACTCCTTATCCTTGGATACTAGCTTGAGCTCTGTCTCATCCTTCATTGCCTCCTCCCATTACTTCCTTTTCCCACCATGCAACATGATAAGGTGGGTTTCCTTCCATCTTCTTTGTTGACTTTCCCCCCTACCCTGACAACCTTTTATGATGGCGAAGGCCTTGTCCTAAGCACGCTTTTGTTGTAGCTTACCTAACAAGTTTCAATGGCCTCCTACTTTCATGGCCATCTTATGCAACTCTCATCCCATATCTATCCTAATCTCTATGGAATCTTGGTATCACCAGTATCCATGAATCATGAATCATCAATGAGCTCGTTGTCAGAATCGAAGTGAAGGTCATGGTGCTTCATGGAGCTCTAGGGCATGCTTACAAGAAGAGTCTTCATCCCGTGGCTTCCATGCCAACACACCTCCAAACGAAATCCATCTTGTATAAGGTCACACTATATTTAGAAGTCATGGTTGGCATAACCTCTTTTGTTTGAGAGATAGGAAATTAGCGACACCACCAAAATCACTATGTCCATAGTGTTGATTTATGCTAGCACGTTAGGTTGTTGCTCGAGAAGATTATGGTTGATAGGATATAACCGCATGTCAATCCCATGTATAAACGCGATGAGCTTAGAGAATTTATGCTTGATGTGGAAGGTTGACATGCCAAGCTCAAGAAGGAATCACTCCTTAGACTCTCTAATTCCACCTCCATGCAAGGTTGAGGAATAGCGAATTAAACCTTAATGTCATGCATTTTATCTTTTCAATTCTTGCTCTTCTTGTTTGCTCCTTTGGGATGTCTATATATTTTGTAAAGTTTGTTTTTCTTGTTACCTCAAACTATGCAGTTTCCAATGACTTCCTCTTTTTTTCTTGCTAATAGTTTCCCATAGTGGAGTAACAATATCTTTTAACATTCTCAAGTATTTGACTCTATTACTTTCTTTGATGGTTTCAAAAATAACAAGTAGGAAATAGTAATAATATGCCACAGCGATAATAATAACATATCTTATGTAAATATCTGATTTAATAATAATAATAATGATTAAAAATATAATAATAATATGATATATTTTTAAATAATATTTATCTTTTATTTTGGATATAAAATAAAATATGATAAAAATACTTTCACTGATTTTCAAGGGATTGAAGCTTTTCGTCTATAAGTTTAAACTGATTTTTTTGGGGGAAGAGTTAGTTTGCAAAAAAATGTAATCCCTTATCCTTTTCCATTTATCCTAAATAACTTAGCTTACGTCAAATGTTATTAATGAGTATTCTAGTGTTGGTTCGATAACTATGTTAGCATAATAAGTTTTCAATACTGATATAATAACTAAATTGTAACGAAGCTTTTGAGATCCATCTATGTGAAAGAAGTAAATCTATTCACGCACAAATGTTAAAACTGCGACTGGATTCTTAAGTTAACTTTAAGATGCAGCGAATCATCATTGATTTAGTTAACCGTAAATTCAGTATGTCCGGGGGGAGAAAATTTGAGAGCCACCATAAACACATTTTGTCGGTGCCCTCTCCAAATTAGGTGTAAAGCAGCGCTGACGTCATCGTTGAAAGAATTTGGGCACTTTTTTCATTTTTAATCTGAGTAACTGCCAACAAGTTCTCCATTATTCTTTGTGTACGGCACTATCGCCCAGAAATTTCATCACAAACATTGAATTAAGTGGCAGGATAGAAACTCCAATTGGCTGAACACGCCGACGTGCAACCGAAATTTTTGAATTAAACAATAATTGACCATCGCAATTACACAATCGAAAGGGATTTCATTTCGACCTAAACAATTCCATATAGTGAGTTAAAGTCCTATATATACGTGAGGCTTGTTTTGCCATTTCCTCACATTGAATTGAAATGCCTCATAGATCTATAGGCCTGGCCTATTAGATCATAGATGCCTCACCAGAATCTGAACCAGAAGAGAGAGAGCACGTCCTCTAATATTCAATCTTCAGTGATCCATCTCTCATATTTGGAGTGGGGAAGAGGAGGTGCTCTCTCTCTTCTCGTTCAGGTGTTTCTGGCGATATGTACCTGGTGAGCTTCAATAATGTTACATGTAACAATGGTATATTGTACTCTTTTTATCGCATTAACATTTTGTTGGTTGACTAACTAAATAGCTTATTCAGAAATTGGAGCACACAATCACAGCGAGGCGGAGGAATTTTGCATTTTTGTTAAATGCGACACGTCCGTTTTATAATGGCTAGAAGTGAATGATTTTCCTGGGCATGTTATTTGAGATGGTTTACGACTGCATGTGATTAAAAATTCCCTTTTGGCGCTTCATGATTTATATAATGGATGGTTGATCAGTCGCATTTATTGTTCTGTTTTTATGTGGCATTACAGAGGATAATGAGTGGAGACGTTAACGCTTATCACTAGACGCAGATGGGATGGAGGGTTCTACGAGAAGATAGGTTTCCCTTGAGTGCTGCTCTCACAGGAGCCATCAGTCATCAGTTTATATGCACTACCCATTTCGTCCACATATATTTTATTATTACTTTTTATACGTTATAAAGTAGATTTTAGACTTCTTCTTCTTTTTTTATTAAATGAAATTGATTAATCACATCATTGAGAATAAAAAATTTATTTTTTTAATTATTTTAATTTTATACTCGCTAAAAAACAATTATTTTATTTTTATACTTGCTAAAAAGATTTTGATTTGGATCTTGATTAATATGCAATTTTTTAAAATTATTTTCAACATTTATTAAAGTTTTTGAAAAGTCAAATATTAAACTTAATTTTTTAGAAATTGAATATTAGAGAAAAAAACATTTATGTGAAAATAACATAAAGATTCATTTGTGGATACCTTTCTAACCAGGATGTGGGGTTCATGGCCAAGACATGAAGAAGATAAATAGAGAGGTAAATTCTTCCAACGAAAAATTTTGAGGTTAAAAGAATTTACCTCTGTTTAACTTGGTGCCTTGATATGTCGTGAGGATGAACCATACAAAATCATCTTGTCATGACTAGAACCACACTCGACCATAAATGCAACTTTATGTGATTTTCACCTATTTTTTTTTCTCTAATACTAGATATGGATGACACAAGCCTAAATTCGATCAATTTGAAAATTATTGTTTGAAATTTTAAAATTTGATTTTTATATGGTTTAAAATGAAATTTTCATAATTAAAAATTGTTTTAAAATATTAAAAATAAGAAAAAAAACCTCTAATTGCCAAGTTTCATCATAAATTAATTTTCAAAAAAGTCTAAATTTATGGATTTTTACATAATTAACATTTTATTTTCCAAAAAAAAATTGTTGCCATTGTGTTTTGAGCTTTTTCTAACCATGCAAATTGGCCAATTTAAAAAACAAAAGCAACAAAATAAACTAATTTGTCCTTCTTGATTTTTATTATGAAATGGACTTGGTTCAATCGTTTTCCTCAATAATCCTTACCTATATTATTTATTTTCACAATTCAATTTTAAATCATGATACAATATAGAAAATAAAATCTAATTCAACACTACAATAAATCAGATTTTTATCTTTTGTCTACACAATTTTAATCATTATCTAAAAAAAAAAATAGGAATAATTTGTGCAACTACTATTTTTATTTTAATATGTTAGACATTGTTATTTTTTATATTAGATATTTTATTACATGTGAATTCTTTGTCACGGGATGATTCATATTAATTTGATTCTTTCTATAAATTTAGATGAGTATAAATCTAAAGTTAAATAAATAAATTGTTACAATAATTAGTTTTTTAAGAAATTATTTATTTTATTGAAATGATTTTTCCTTCGCATTTCTTCATATTTTTCTCTTGCTAATTTTTATTATTGAATAGACTTGGTTCAATCATTTTCCTTAATAAACCTTATCTATATTGTATATTTTCACAATTCAATTTTAAATCATGATGCTATATAAAAATAAAATAAAATTAAGTCAAAACTAAATTTTTTATTTCAATATACTAGACATTGTATTTTTTTATAATAGACACTTTATTACATATGAATTCTTTGCCAGGTGATTAAGAGGACATTGGATACTTCAAATCAATTTTATTTTTTTGATGTAGAAATACTACCATAGATTATTTATTTGCCCCTAAATCAGAATGAGTATAAACTTAAAGTTAAATAAATAATTTGATACAATAATTAGCTTTAACAATAATTGTTTATTTTATTTATATCATATATAAACATGGTTTAATATAAATATACTAGACATTATAATTTCTCCTCGTTATTTGATCCCATAAGTTAAAGATGGAATAAATATGCACAAACACATTTCTATAAACTAAGTTTTGTAACAAAAATGATGTTGGTGCCAAGGTTTCATCCAAAACTATCTATGCACCTATCTCTAATTTGCTCCAAGGTTTATCTAGTCCATTAATTACATTCGTTACTTTGTAGTATTCAAATGTGTTTCATCAAATTTGTTTCATTATTAGATTTATGAATTTGCCCATACATTGAATAATTGTTATCAATTACTTTCTCCATAATGGTGATGATGATGATGATGATGGTTAACGTCCCCTGAGACCAAACATTGGTCTATCGGACCTAAAAAAAAAATTATTTAATTTGATTTAAGATTTTATTCCTATGCTCAAAAAGCTTGGAGAGAAGCCTTCCGAGCTCACTATAATTTTGACATTGTAAAAGGCTAGGAAGGTTAGTATTGTAACACAGATTGTGAAACTGAGATCTAATGTGGTTGTACGTGGGGCACTCTAAGAGGAAGCGGTTTTCATCCTCAATGTTCCTATTCTCACATATATGGCAGATCCTTTCCATCCATGGTGTTTTAGGAACTGCCCAATGACTTGTTTCACTATGGAGCTCATGGGAATTCGTTCTAATCTTTGCTATATTAATTTTCTTCTTTGAGCTAGTTAAAATAGAGAGATAGTTTTGATCTTCTAGGGTGGGGTTGATGACCTTCTTATAATAACTTAATTTTCTTTTAGCAGCTAAATCTTTCTCACACCACATTTTTTCTTTCAACTTAGAAATAAACATATCTTTAATGTTATGTATGTCTTGCAATGCATCATTCTCATTGATCTCCCAATAGTTTAACCAGGCCTTTGTGTCTTTATTCCACCCCCGATTGAGCCTTAGGTGGTTTTGGATCGAATTTAAAGCTAGCTTAGGAAGTCTATGATCGTCTATGTTATTGAGTTTGTGCTTGTACAATAGAAACCTAATCATAGCTAGGCTCTCAATAGGGGAAAGACCTGCTTCTATAAGGAGAATAGGATAGGGTGTATTACTTTTAATTTTCAGGTTATAAGTTATAAAACGCTTCTAGATTTGCTCAATCTTTCTCCATGATTCTCTGGAGATGCTGCAGCCCCAAACCTCACAGCCGTATAATATAACAGGAGTGACTAAAGTTTCAAAGAGGAACTTATTTTTATCCCACATTACGAGGTTTGTTGTTTTACAATTATTTTCAAGACCAAAATAAGCTTTCCACCCCCCATTAATCCTTTTCTCAATGCTATGGTTCGAGTTGAGCTTGTGATGAATATCAATTCCTAGGTACTTGTAAGAATACACTTCCTCCAAGTTATTATTGTCATACATAAAATTAGCATAAGTGTCCTTCTTGGATTTGATAATCATAACTTTTGTTTTGTCAGTGTTAATAGTCATACCCATTGTAGAGCAGAAATCCTTAAGAAGCCTGAGTTGCTTATCAAGATCAGATGGGCACCTTGCCAAAAGAACAATATCGTCAGCATAGAGAAGAAGGATGACGACTATCCTAGCTAAGATCATGCCATCACATCCTGCTTCCTCTAAGTAGCCTTCAAGCTTATCGATGTAAATGCCAAATAGGGTAGGGGAGAGGGGGCAACCTTGTTTAACTTTGATGTTACACTTAATATCTTTCGACGACCCCTCATTGCTCTTTAGCTTGGCAATTACATTCTTGTATAACCTTATAGCAGCAGCTCTTAACTCGAGAGGAACCTTTAGCTCTTCTAATCTATTCCAAAGGTTGTATCTAGGAACCGTATCGAAAGCCTTTCTAAAGTCCACAAAGCAACAAAATAAATTGGATTTATCATTACACATTCCTCCGCAATAATCCTAAGGCTAGGTACTAAGCACTTGTTTTAATTCAAATTACTATTGTATGATTATCATTTTAATTATTTTATAATTTGAAGTTAAAATATTATTGTGTATTTAAAACTTAAAGATGCTAACATATTGTTTTTTCATTAATTAATGGAATTTTGAAGTGTTAACTACTTTGTCGTATTTTTAGTTCTATGTTAAATTTTTCACATTTAATTAATATAAAAATTATAATAATTATAATAGAAATTATCAAATACCAAATAAAATTATGTATATTATGCAACTAAAAAAGTTTGAAATAACAATTATCAAATAATAAATTATGCAAATTATCAAATAACAATAATATATATTTAGACATAATTAACAAAACCATATACATTAAATGGTGGCTAAATACGATGGATATGAAAATATGATAAACATCAAAATACTTACTTTATTATACATCTCAAGTTGCTAAAATTTAAAAAATAATTAAAAATAATTAAACCATATTCTATTTTAAATTATTATCTATATATATATATATATATATATATATATATATATATATATATATATAATCATGTCCCAATATTTTTGATGATAAAGATTCACCTTAATAGAAATTTTTAATAGCTAAATATATTTTCTTATAATATTATGAGTGAATACCATAAAACATCAATCTCACATATCCAAAAAAGGATTACTCATTTTATATGATACTGATTTATATAACATTTTTTTTAATCAATAAAAAAATACATAATTATTTTGAAAATATGTGGATCTTTAATTTGTAAATACTATAAAAAAAATACTTTAAAATATTCCATAAACTTTAAATATTTACCATTTACCTAATAAATGTTAAGAACTAAATTAAAATTATAGAACTTCTATTCCTAAATAAACATACATATCTACACAATTATTAAACTAATTTTTCTATGATCTACATTTATTAACTCTATGCAATAAAATATCCAACATTAATTAAACACAATATGCATTCACTATTGTGCATCGAAATACATATAAATAATTCAACTATGTTGCTTATTATTTCCCATGTGTTGGTGGAAAGTTATAGCAATATGACTTATATTACACATCTAACCATCACATTATCATTTTTATTAATAATTCATTTATTAAATTTCTTAATTAAAATCAAAATAAATAAACATATTTACATTTAAAATACATAATTTTATATATCCTGAAGTACAAAAAAATATTTACCTTAAATTATATTTCATTCACTAACAACGTTTTCATTTTTTCATTTCTATTTATGTCCCATTCATTAATTAACTTAATGAAAAAAATACTTTTACAAATCCAATAACAAAGTTGTCATTTCTATTGATGACCATTCACTAATTAACTAAGAAAAACATATGCTTACTAATCTAATAAACATTTGTAGTTAATATTTTTTTCAAGTATGGATAATTTGATTAAATAAACAAATTAATTATTTATATATTAAGGCTGTATAATTAAATTTGGGGAGTCACAAGTCGTATGAGATATCAATATAAAATAAAGATAGAGAAGAACTTTGAATTAATCTGTTGAGAAACCTATAAATAAAAATATAAAACATAAAAGGGATAAATGTTAGACAAAATGGTTAGATTTATTTATTTAGTGAAAAGATTTTCTATAGTTTAGAAAGACTTCACTCAAACTAATTGTTTAAGTAAAATAAATAACAAATGAAGTGTTTGAAGATTAAAGGATGGAAATAATTATAAATAATGTAAATCCACATCATTAAAATGTTAAATAATTGATAAATGAACCTAATTTAAGGAATGAAAGATGCAAACAATTTTATTATAAAATTTCTTACACAGTGCATGGTAGCATAATTTTTTTAAGAGAGGCATGCTAATTGAAAGTGCACTATGTATCTCATTAGTCCATTTTGTTATAGCTCAAAAGTCCCTTTACCTTCTTATTTTTTTTTGTTTAGGGTGGATCTTGAGTTAGGAAAATATTAAAATAAATTTCCATGCATGTTGAGTGGTGATCTACTATAAGATGTGGAGTAGGATGGATTTTGATGTTAGTGCTAGAGATTGAGCATTTATCATCATGGTGATCTATCCATTCGCCGTTATGCGTTGCAGTTAATGATGGAAGAATGATGAACCTAGTGTTATATGGGTGTGCTAGAACATGTATGTTGATATACAATGTGAGAAATTCAACTATAAAATAGACTTTGGTGTAGAGATGAAGTAAACATATAAGGTATGTAGAAAAATAGAGAAAAATGATAGAGAACATGGATAGACTAAAGAAGGATGTATTTTGAATTACTTTGCAAAAGTTAGCGATGTGCATTTTATTTAATGTAAAGGTTAAGTTGGATTTCCTTTAAACATAGATGGTAGAATTATAGGAATTTTGCATTTCCCCTAGATCTAGATAGACATTGGAAGCCATGATTGTTATATTATAAATGTATATCTTTCAAGTTGTCAAATAAAGAGGATGTTATCTAAGTACTCGTATTGTTTTGTAATTTGTGTTTGTAACTATCTACATTAAGCACCCATATAAGTTGTGCAAAATCTTGATTAAGGGGTTCATCTAATGCTAGAATAAAAGAACTTGTACATGATACAACTTGTTAAAAAAAAACCTTTAATTAGGATAATAAAAAATGAGTGTATTATCTAAGATATCTTATAGCATAATGATAAGTAGATATGTTGGAGTGTTACTAATGATTTGAATCAATGTTGACAAAGGAGGCATATAAATATAATGTATATATCATGGTAGAATGCAATGGACATAATCATATGATTCACTTGAATAATACAATACACATATAAATACATGAACCATGACCTTTCTATTCATCTTGTAAAACATCTTTTCGAATCTTGATGATTATTCCTCTTCATTTGCGACTCTTCATATTATTTATCATGTGAATGTTGTTGGAGACTAGGGAAATATTTGGAGGGGTGAACCAATATTTCAAATATTTTAACAGCTGTTTACCCAAACAATCACAATCAATAGTATAGAAATGTAACAATAACACAACATTTAAACACACAACTTTTGCATGGAAACCCATGCAAGATAAAAATATAAATTCTTGTTCATTATGATGTAAATGAAAGCACCAACTTCATATTACCACAAGTTAAGTATGCCACAACCTAATAGAAAATTCAATCTCCTTTTCTTTGTAGTCACTAACCTGTTAGAAGAACTAACTCCCAATGTTTACCAGTACCAAGTTGTTGAACGCATTAACCCCTTGTTTTTTGTAGGCACCAACTTGGGACGTTCCAAACCCCTCATATGCAAGAACCTACTTTCTCCACCCATTTTATCCCTCTTTTATTCATTTTAAAGCAAATCCATAAGCTCTTTACATAAACGATTGTTGAACCAATTGTATAGCCCTCATATATACCAATCTTACTTTGCTCTAACATTCAACTCCTTCTCAGATCTATTCTACAACCCAACTCTTTACTAGTTCTTCATATTTGAGCTTCACATTTGGACCAAATTTGAACATAACATGTAGATATACTCTACATCTCTTCTCCTCAATCTAAAATTTGATATCAACAATTATATCTTCTCTCTTTTCTTTTCTTTCTCTACATTAAACTTTCTTCCTTTAAATAATAGACTCTATATCTCTAGGTCTTTTATTTAATCGATGCTTAATTAGATCCCTACAGCTATTATTCAAGTATGCTTAGCATTGTGCATATATTCCTACTCTCTCACAAATACACTCAATTTTCCATAAAGATCCCTTTAATTTTAATCTGTCTTCTCACACAAAGCCTCAGATCTCTATATTGTGTTTATTTCAACCTTGGTGCTCATATTTGTTGCCATTTTCACACTACATCTACATCATTCTTTCATAGCATAACTCCCTGCATCTCGAATCTACTACATTATACACACATCAAATTTTCCATTATGAGCATTACGGTAGCTCCAGATCTGCAATGATATGTATATTTATCCATTACTCAATGCTCATTTATTCATTCCACACATGTTTCTTGCTTTATGGTGTATTGAACACCTCTGTCTCTCTCTTGGTTTTTTGATAAGTTCTCCATCAACATGTGTCACCTTGAATCTAGTTATATACATGATATTAATAGAATTTTCTTTAAGAAGACTTTAATTCTTCAAAAGAATTAGATTTTTCATTAACAAGACTTTAATTCTTCAAAATAATTTGGCACTTGAACACCAATCCTAGATAGATCCTAGATGAATGTAACCATTGGTTAGAACCACAATCCTAGACCATAAGGAAATTTAAGGAGAGTAGTTCATAAAATAATTAAGCAACAAAAATCTTTCGTAGGTGCGCCAAGCTCTTCGATCGAGATTAATGGTTGAAACATCATTGCACCCCGCACCCCCCCCCCCCCCCCGACCAACTCCCCCCCACCTATAAAAAAATTAACATAGGGGGGTTGATCAATGACCTATCACATATGGTACTTAAATCCCCCTATCTCCTTTGAATGCACTAAATAACATCCATAGACCAGTTGGATCTAATGAATAGGACAATACTTCAGGGCCTTTGCTTCTTTTTTGAGCTTCGACAAGGGGGATTTGTAATTCTTCATATATGCCCCCAATCTAAAATGACACCATATCACTTAGCCTATCCCACTAAACTACCACTAATGCATATACATGGCTAATTTGTTTAACACTATAAAGTCATACATAACTAAATCTATTCCAAATCTCAATTGTTTTTCTATCTTGCCTACAAATCAACTTTCTGCCATCTATCATTGCATGTCATTTCCATGTGTCAACCAAAAGGGCACCATTTGGCCACCTAAAAGGGAAAAATACACCTACCAAATGTCGCATTGATAGAGTGCCACATCATCACCTTTGTTACATAACTACCACCCATTTCCACTTGGTTGCTACCTCATGCTACCACCTATCACATTAATAATTGTGTAAACGGTTTCCACCCACTACTCACTTCTCTTCACTACTTATGTATACTCCATTGGACTTGGTAGTTATATAAGAACTTTTATTTCTTAAACCTAGCCCGCAATGGCTACGAGCCTCATTACCATCTTTTGGTACCCATTTGAATGAATGATCACTAATTGGATTGGCAATGCGATAAGTTCTTATGTGCTTATACCTAGCCCCCTATAACAAGGGGCTATGACTAGGAGTCTCATTGGTTAGCATGCAATTCTTGTGAGACATTTCATCAAGTGAAGACCAATTGGATTAGCATGTTGTTTGGTGCTTGGGTGCTAACTGTCAGTGCCTTGTGACCAGGGGTTCTGATTGTAGGCATATCACCCTACCACCTTCTACTCACCACTCATAGCCAATTCCTTACGATGTCACCTAGCCTACTCAATTTCTAATTCATTAGAGTCAACCAATCAATATCTACCATCTTCTATCTATTCTATGTGATTTCCACATCATCATTGATCCAAGAAAATCCACTATCTAGTTGATCTTTTAAGCAATTTTTTTTTATACATTCAAGAGGCCTAGATATCTAGATATGTTTTTTAGTATGGAACCATAACCGAAGTGTAATTGTGAAACAACAACATTCAAAATAAATATGAATCTGGGTCTTTGATTAAGTGGTTTCCTTGTTTATCATCTAGATACCTGTGTGCCTAGATATCTCTTCCTATAGAGAAATTCGTTGAATGAAACCTTTCCCTAGCTAGTTTAATTGAATTAATATATCTCTTGTGCATTCACATATGTCTAGATATCTAGTTATACACATGATCTACTTTTTCTTAAGAACTATGCCAGTCTCAAATACATGAAGGTCTAGATATTTGAACCCCCAAATACACTTGGATTTAGCTAGAATCCAACTTTTTCTTCTAAGTGCCAACTTGGTTGCACCCCATATGGCCAATATGCCCAAATTCCTCGAATCCCTATCTAAATAACATATACTACCTTCAATTCAAACCACATTTTCTCTTCATCCCTTGGGAGTTTGAACTAATTCCATATAACATTGGAAATGTCTCTTAGATTTCCATCCAACAAAGAAATTTGCATGTGGTTTTGAAAAAGTTACTTATAGATAAAATTCCTTCAAATATAGGTTATTAGGCTACACATGTAGTATTCAGAAAACACAAAGAAACCTTAAAATCAACATAAACAAGTTCCCCCTAAACTTGTATTCACTTGACATCAACGACTATACTTAACATCAATGAGGACCAATTGTTAACTTTCTCCACAATGTCTCCTTTTCGAATTGATGGAAACACCACCAAACATCGCCAGTCATTAATGGAAACACAACCACTTGAAAAATCTCCCCCCATCAGGTTTTTGAAGAGATTTTTGTTGTTTTCTCAGTCTCCATTGTTTCTATTTGTTCACTCTCCAATGCTACTATTTTCTCACTCTCCCCCTTTTCTTATGAGAAACTAATCGTTAATCAATCTCCCCCTTTGCATGTTTTGCCTCTAAAAAAAGGTGGAGGAGGTCCATGCTATCATCTAAGGGTGCTCTTTGTGCCATGCAAGGTAGAGATGACCAAAAATCAGTGTTATGAGTGAGTATAAGCAAGAAGGATCAAGTGACTGCCCTTCAGAGGATCATAATGTGGAAAACATTGCGGGTGATCTTGAGAGGGACTTATTGCACCAACATTTGGGATTGGGATTGTATAATTTAGGGCCATGGATAGGTTGAGCTATGCACTTGGTAAGAGGGCTTATGGCTTCACAACTTTCACTAGGCTAAAGGACCGAGAAGGTTTCCAAATTGGCTAAGTGTGGGATAGATGGAGTAAAAGAGGGAAATGCATCTGGACCTTACTCAAACTTGGATCACACAAAAAAAACCACCAATAAAAGCCATAAAGATACACAAGACTCATGAATTATAATCACACATTGAAATGACAACAAAGAAACACTTATGTCTAACTGTGAAAGTTGAAACACCACATTACGACACTTAGAACACAAGTTATGACAACTATGACAATTGTAACCAAAAGTTGTGCTAGGATGTAGGAATGTGTCTACCATATATTCTAATTATACATAGCACCAAATAATGTAGAATAGTGCACCATAACTAACATTGGTGACGTGAAAAGGTGTGACACATGTACGAGTGAAAATCACAAGAGTGACTTGTGCAACATGAGGAAAACATAAGATGACACTTGAAAAATGTGAACGCCCTTGAAAGAAACACATTCCAAAGCGAAGATAACATGAAAATTCCACTAATAAAATTGAAAAGGAGAAAAAGTGAGAATTGTGAATGTGAAAACAACACTTGTGAAAGAGAAAGTGCACAAAAGTGATAGTTGAGAGAACTCATCGAAATGAAGGTACAAAAGAAACCAAAGTGATGTCATGAGTTGATCATCACACAAACACTGCAGCAAGCAACGGGTGGTGCTATCGCTGTTCAAGATTGCATAAAGGAGGTGTTCACAATGTGAACTCATCGAAGACTGTGCATATGAGTGCAAATGATTTGACTATTTGAAACTAGGAAGAAGACTTAAACACTTTGAAAAACATCAAGCAATCATGGAGTAACCATAGAGTGACAAATTGTAATATCCTCTTTAGGCTCCAAAATTCAAGCATAGATAGAATTCTGGAGGGTGTTTATCGCACCGATAACATGCGAACTAGTTATAGGATTTATTGACTCAACTAACTAACTATGACTATGATGAGGCCCCTTGGGCTTGTTACATAAATAAGGGGTTAGGGTTGGACCTTAACATGCCCTCCCCCATCAAAAGAATCCTTGCCCTCGAGGTGGAATTTGTGGAATCTGTTGAAGAATAGTGGTTTGTTCCCATGTCACATATTCTGGGGAGGTTTCTTTCCACTTTATGAGGTCTCCCTTGATCATTCGGCCCTAGATATTTCTTTTGCAAGTATCGAGGACCATTTTAGTTTGAATCCAAAGCGACCCTTCCTCATTCAATTTTGGGAGACGTGTTTGAACCCTACAATTGTTCCACATAAATTTCTTGAGGCAGGATACATGGAAGACTAGTTGTATTTTTTAAGTAGTTAGGAGGGCCAGTTGGTAATCGACTACTCCTATATGGTGAACTACGAAATAAGGCCCTTAAAATTTTGGGGCTAGTTTCTAGAAACCCTTTTCTTTGAGAGAGGTTTGCTTATAAGGTTGGATTCATAGGAACACCTAGTCACTCACTTCAAATGACCTCTTTGAATGGTGTTGGCAGCCTCTTACTTCATTCAATTGTAAGCTTGATGTAGATTATGTTTGAGATGAGTGATCATGAAGGAACAGTTCTAAAGGATATGATTAACTTCCTGTACTTTCGAAGATCCGGGGATATAATAAGCTAGTGAAGATGGGAGTTGCCATACACTTCCTCATATGACATCATCTTGGTGGCTTCACGATAGTTAATATTATACCACTATTCTACTAAATGAAACCATTGTACCCATTAATTATGCTTATCAAACGTGAAGCACCGTAGATAGGTCTCCAAACATTTGTTAACTACTTCTATTTGACCATCATTTTGAGGATGATAAGTTTAACTCAGTTGGAGTTGCATGCCCCGTAGATTAAAAGTTTCCTACCAAAAATTGTTGGTGAAAGTGGGGTCTTGACCAAACACAATGGAATTCAACATGCAATGAAGTTTGAATAATTGGTCCATGAAAACCTAAGCCATGAATGTTGGGGTAAATGGGTGTAGTAGATTGCAAAAATGAGCATATTTGGAATGTTTTTCCACAACCACCATGATGACCGATTTATTGCTTAACTTTGGGAGACTTGTAATGAAATTTGTGGAACCATCTATCTAGACGAAAGAAGGGAGGGAAAGGGTTGTAATGTTCCCGATAGCTTGATCGTTTCCCCTTTATTGGGTTGGCATACTTCACATTCAACTACAAAAAAAAAAATTTAAAAATCTTCATTCTGGTCCAAAAAAAAGAGCGGGGAGCTGGTGCATAAGTCTTCTAAAAGCATGAATGTCCAACAACTAGAGAGGAGTAAAGTTCTTCCAAGATGTTTGGTTTGAGGGTGGAGGTTGGGGATAACACTACTCGATCCTTATAACAAAGAACCTCATCCTTCCAAGAGTAATCCTATGAGGAATTTGTATCAGCTCATAGTCTGTTAATCAGCTGGGACAGAGAGGGGTGGAAGAACCATTCATGGTGGGTTGATTCAATCCAATCTAGTATGGGTAGAGAGAGGGATAATAGGGTTCCCTCTTCCTCACAATGGCACGATAAGGCATCAATCACTACATTGTCATACCCATTCTTGTAAATTATTTCATAATCATATCCCAACATTTTTGTGAGCCATTTATTTTTTTGTGGTGACGATAGATGATGCACTAGGAAATATTTTAGGCTATGATGTTCAATGTGGATTTGGAAATGACACCCCAATAATTATGGTCACCAAGTTTCTATTGCATGTCATAAGGCCATTATTTATTTCTCATATGTAGATTAATCCAGACTTATGCAAGAACACAATAAAAAAATATAGAAACATAAATACTTCATTGCATTAACATCAAAGAACCAAAATATGCTTACATACAAATTGGAAATAAACTAGCTTGGGTGATGGTAGCTTATCTCTAAGAAGAGATGTGGCTACTACATGCTCGTGAAATGTCTTACAATGAGGCTCAAGGGCCCTTTTATTATCGACCAACAAAGGGAAACCTACACAACCAAAACACTAATTCCTTGAGATGGAACACCAATAATTCGTGGGCCCTGTTGGGATTAGTTGGGCAGCCAACTTCCCAACTATTATGGACCTACTGTGGACCGCAAAAGACTGCCATTTAGAGGGTCAAAATAACTCTAGAATTTAAGGACCCAAAAAAATTCTAAAAATAGTAAATGCTGTGATAATCAAGGAAACTAATGAAACTAACTAGAGGTCTAGGTGGAATAAGCAGGTGGACACCAATATCTACTTGGATTAGTCCTCCCCCCTTAGGAAGAGATGGTCTCCATTGTGTGTAGAGCCTCCATGATGTTAGGAAAATTTTGTTGAGCCTGGTCCCTGGTGAATTATTTTGCCTAGTGAAGGAGTTGACCTGGTTTGACAACTAGATATAGATGGATCCTATAATGGTGAGTGTTATATATTCGTGTGTCCATGATCTTGTAAGTTGTGTCCGGTTTGATGCAAATTGGGTTGAGCTATGTTGGTGTTAGTTGCCTGACAATGTTGAATGTGTACAACAATGGGGGAAAGTATGATCACAACCAGTCCACATTGAATATTGGGCGGAGGCTAAGGAATGGTGGAATGTTGAGATCAAATGAATTGTACCCTAAAACCTTGGTCATGGGGTACAACCCATATTGAAGCGAACAGAGCTTGTAGTAGGGCCCATCAACACACTCCTTCTACAAATGTAACCAAACTTTGTCACCCAACTCGAACTTGTGTGGTACCTGATGTTGATCATGACACTTATTGTGCATAGTATTGGATCTGTCTAATATGTCATGGAACTACTAGAATATGTGATGAATGAACTCAATGAAGTTATTAACCTTATCATCTTTAGACTAGAAATGATCTAAAAATGCCTGAGTAGCTACAAATGTTATGGCCACATCAATGGGTCATACTGACTGGAATCTCAACCCCACCTAAAAGGGGATGTTGCTAGTTGATCTATTGGAGCTTGGATTTAGTTGTGCTAGACATAGGGGAGAATTTGATTTGATGTGCATGGATGATATGAGTTGTACATGCAAAGAATGTGCACGACCATCCTATTGATGACCTATGTTTGGGCATCAATTTGGGGGTCGAAGGTTGTGGACTTAGTGACTTTGGTATCCAACATTGACCAGGGGATTAACTAAAATATACTTAGGAACTTGTTGTCTTGATCTCAGATAATCGATTGTGGTACTTCAAAGTGTACCTGCACTCATTCATAGAAGATCTTAATAGTGGATTCTGCTATGATACTCTTCTAGTAGGCCACCAGAATGGCCATCTTAGAGAATTTGTCGAAGACCACGAAAAAACATTCATTTCCATGCTTACTATAAGGAAGGATCGACATGTAATCTATGGACATGGATTCCCAAGGACGACTAGGAGTAGGTAGAGAAGTATATAGGCCTTGCTTCTTGATTTACAATTTTGAAATGGTGCAGGAAGCACAGGATCTAATGTACTTCCCAACATCCTGTAGAAGGTTCTACCAATAAAAATACTTTTGCAACATTTCCATTGTTTTCTCTACTTTGAAATGTCCAGTGACCCAACTATAGTTCGCCTCCCAAATCATATTGGTACGCTGACTTGAAGGAACATATAAGTTTCCTCTCTCTTCTCGTTCAGATGTTTCTCATGATATGCACAATCCCAAATCGTTCAGGCAACTCTTTCATTAATTTATGTACCTAGTATGTTCCGAAAATATTACATGTAACAATGGCATATTGTACTCCTTTTATCACATTAACATTTTGTTGGTTGTTTGACTAAATAACTTATTCAGACATCAGATCACACAAGTGGAGCGAGGTGGAGGAATTTTGCACTTTTTTAAAATGGGACACATAAGTTTTATAATTGCTGGGAGCTTGTGATTTTCTTGGGCATGTTATTTGATATGGTTAACACTGGATGTGATTAGAAATTCCATTTCAGCGCTTCATGATTTATGTAAATGATTGTTTATCAATGGCATTTCTTTTTTGTTTTGATGTGGCATGACATAGAATAATGAGTGGAGACGTTAACGCTCGTCACTGGACACAGATGGGATGGAGGGTTCTACAAGAATATATGACTGCAAATTTCTAAATTCCTCAAGACGTCTTAAAGTCTTGTGTTTCGGCTGTGTCATTACTTAATTATTGTATGTTTAGAACTTGATGGTGTTAACTTATTTTCTTTTCCATTAATTAATCGAATGGAACTGTGAAGTGTTAACTACTTGTCAATGATGTATAGCCAGGGTGGTTGGGAGGGTTTAATTAGTACTTCCTCACCCAGTTTCCATTTACAAGACATGACTATGTTGAAAAAATCTTGAAAAATGGATTCTATGTATGGCTATGCTAGGGATTTTCAGTACTGAAACTTTGTTGTATTTTCAATTCCGTGTTTAGTTTTTCATATTTACTTAATATAAAAAATTATAATAGAAATTGTCAAAAAATAAATAAAATTATATATATTATCTAACTAATAAAGTTTTAAATAAAAATGGTCAAATAATAAATTATGTAAATTATCAAATAACAATAATATATATTTAGACATAACTAACATAACTATACATAGTAAATGGTGGTTAAATACCATAAACATCAAGGCATCATAAACATCAAACACCTATTTTATTACACATCTCAAAGTGTTAAAATTTAAAAAATGATTTAAAATAATTAAACCATAACTTTATTTTAAAATGCTATTATTATTATTATTAAAAAAAGAATTAATATACAAGTCAATATATATATATATATATATATATATATATATATATATATATATATATATATATATATATATATATATATATATACACACACATTTAACAAATGATGTCGCAAGATTCTTAATATTGAGATTCACCTCAGTTTATCATAGAAATTCTTAATAATTAAATATGTTCTTTTATAATAAAATGAGCCAATACCATAACATATCAATATCACATGTCCAAAAAGCCATTACTCATTTCATATGATACTTGTTCATTTTGTTTTAATTAATCAAAAAAGAAAAAACATAAAAACTTTGAAGATAAATCTAAATCTTTTATATGTAAATACTATTAAAAATATTTTAGAATATTCCAGAAACTTTAAATTTTTATTATCCACCTAATAATTATTAATAACTAAAATAAAATATAAAACCTCTATTTCTAAATAAACATACCTATCTAGACAATTATAAAACTAATTTTACTTTAATCTACCTACAAAATTATAAAACTAATTTTACTATAATCTACACTAGTAAACTCTCTTTAATAAAATATGTGACATTAATTAAACAGAATATGCATTGAGCACTTGTCAAACTAAATATATATAAATAATTCAACTATTCTACTTATTATTTCCAATAGGTTGGTGAAAAGTTACAACAATATGACTTATATTACATATCTAACCATCAACTTATTAAATAAACTTTTTATTAAATAAACTTTTTATTAAATAAATTTTTTAAAATTAAAATTAAAATCAAAGTAAATATATTAAACTAACAAGAATATTTACCTTACCTTAAATTATATTTCATTTAATAACAAACTTCACATTTCTATTGATGACCCATTCATTAATTAACTTAGGAAAAACATACGTTTACAAATCTAAAAGTTATTTTAACTTAATAATTATTTTTTAAATATACATAATTTGTTAAAGCTGTATAATTAAACTTGGCGAGGCGCACAAGTTGTATGAGATACCAATAAATAAATAAAAAAGAACAACTTCGAATGATCGGTCGACAAACATGTAAATAAAAATAAAATCTAAGAAGGGATAAATGTTATTAAAGTTTGTCTAGATTTATTTAGTTAGTTAAAATATTTTCTATAGTTTACCTAGATTCTATTCAAACGAATTGTTTAATTAAAATAGATTCTACTCAAATTAATTGTTTAATCAAAATAAATAATAACGGAAGTGTTTCTAGTTTAAAGGATAGAAATAATTATCAATTGCACTAAATGCTGCAATAGAAATGCATATGAAAAAATAGTATAGATGTAGAGTGATTCATCGCCATAGAAGTAGAATTTTTGAGGGAACACCCACTGTTTTAGAGGGAATTCTTGTGTATCATTCTAAAGGAGTACCTTAGACTAGACATTCCCCATTAGTTCAACTTCAAAAAGCATATCATTGTAGTATTTGATTCCCCAAAACAATGCAATGACATCTGTAAAGGCACCATCCAAGACATAAACAAGATTGGGGATATCTTAACTTTTTAGCATTTAAATGAAAAATTGATAAGGTTTTGTTAGAAACAATGAAGCATGAAAACATAGGGGAAAAGGATTGAGTCACTTACTCATAGATGTATGTGGATCAAGTGGCTTGTAGTTGAAGCTAAAAGATTGGATCAAGTTGTTGAAGTTTAGATGTTGAGAAAAAATATTACAATCATTGTAATTCATCATGTAATTGAAGTTTGTGATAGGATTTTCACTCTCCAATACTCTTTGTAGTTGAGATTGACATGCCAACATATTCTAATTGGGCGCATGTGAAAAGTGCATTGTACGAGAGGAGATGTATTTCTACTAGTGGATGTTTGTACACCTAGACTCGTCAAATGTGGGGAATCTCTCCTTCAATGACTTGAAAGTGCATGAGATTTGCATCCTGCCAATTGATTCAATTAAAAAAAAAACAAAATTAAGAGGACTCTGCCAAAGTGGATAGGGTTGACATACTCAATAGACACTCTAGCAGAAGTGAGATTGTTGTGGCAGCGATAAGAATGTGTAGGGTAAGAGAAAATAGTGTCAATTTTGTGACACAACAATTGAGAGTCCTCTCAGCCAGAAACTATGAATATATATAGATCATATTCCAAGTAAATGAAACAAAACACTTACACTGATTTCATAGGAACTCTAAATTGAAATTGATCCAACTTTCATTAATGAATTAATCTTTCGAGCGCTATTAATTACTAAGCCGTAAAATAGGGGATGGTCACTATTGAGTTCTGCTCAAATTTTCAACTACACATAACGTAGGGTTTTCCTTTTTAAGGCATGTAGAGATAAATTATTGGATTTTTATTGGTTACTATCATTTGGGAGATTAGTTTGGCATTCATTCAACATTGCCACTAAAATTATATGAGAAAAATCATAAACTTCAATTTCAAATCACATGGGAATGAACCATGTTCAAGTTCTTCAATTTACATTATTTACATGGGAATGCGCCACCATGTTTGTTGTCTTTGGTAAAATAGAGTTACACTGGTGTGATTAATGAAGACATGTTGTAGACGGTGAGGGTTAAGAATTCTTATCCTGGGATGAAGGGAGTCTACAAACTCCACTTTGTGTTGTAAAAACATGTGCAAGAAGGATAAGCTAACACACACCACACATGGCATCGCAGTCTGAAAGAACATTCGATTCCATAATTTTTGCATATTCTAAAGTGGGATTTTGCACATTTAATTCATCTTCAGTGGGATTTTGAATTTCTAATGCCATTAGAGAGGAGAAATTCCTAAAAAATAATACTTCTTTCTGTTACTTTCCGGTATCCCTTATAAAGGATGGGCATTTAGACAAATGACATGATCTAATATAGAGTCATAATAAATCCCATAATGAAAACTTGGTCATAGACATGGCTCATTATCAGATTGAACACATCTCCTCCCAAGCTTATATTTGATCTTACTTGCTTTGTATTCACGTGAAAAGCAATAAATATTTTCAAAACTTGGCATGACTATAGCCCAATGAATTACTCTGAGAATACATATTGAATGTAACAAGACTTAGAAGACCATACAAACCTCTGTGACAACCTTGTTAGATTTGTTCGCAAGGTTGAAGCGACGCTCGGCATAACATCCTTCAACATGGTAATTTGGAGGTAGCCATTGTAATGAGAAATTAGGCATTGTAGTTCTAGTGACTAAACTAACATCCACATTGAACCCAACCCCAACACCAACAACGATGTTGGTAGTGGTCTTCGTTAATATGACAACTTTGCTATCATTAGATCTATCATTCAAGACTTTCTTGAGTTTCTTGGAATCCAACAGCATGCTTACAGTTCTACAAGCATAATAAAACAAAATAGAGCAAGGAATTACAATATTTGTAACATCTAATACTACATTCTCTTCTCTCCCAAAGAAAATTCTCACCAATTCAGCAGTCGATGAGAAGAAAGAATTGTTGTTGGCCCATTGCATTTCCAAGTTCTACGCATTGATAATTTCCAGGACTTTAACAACCATGCCAACACAATGGAAAATGACACCAATGGGGGGAAATACAATTTGAATATCACTGGAGATGGTGGGGTTGGTGACTGTGTCCACTACTTCTATGACCACACCAATCATTAGCACTATGCATGTTACAGATCCCCTAGCACTTTACATAAGACTGATTTGCAGGCGTTGTAAGAGAATAATCTAAAATTTGTTCCTTTAGTGAATTTTTACAGAATCTTCTGCATTTATGATTCATAAATAATGTAAGTCATCCAAAAAATCTACCTACCTCTTCCTCCACAAACAATTTTTGTGCCCATACTAGGAGCTAGGTAAGACTATGTATTTTAAAATGTTCTTAAAATAACTTGTTTATATTCACTTGTCATAATATGCTTTTTAAGTAAATTGTTTATATTCACCTATACATTGTTGTTTAGATTTGGAAATAATGCATATTTTAATACCTTTGGGTCCATTTGTGACTGCACCAATGGATATCGATCTCAAAATGCTTGCAAAATCAACCCTAAAACGATACAATCATTAATCTCAAAACTGAACCTCGAAAAAGGTAGTTCCTTATTGTTAGATCATAAATGGATTTGAGTGTTCACTCCTTGTTTACATTTGATTAGTCATGATAGTATTTTTATTGGAAATGACTTGGAGGATTTGGGAAAGTAGAAAAAATAAGGCCTATTTATAGTAAGAGGATAGTTAGGTATGTGAAACCTACTCGATAAATACATTTTTTCTGCATGTAACTACATCAGGATCACACCAAAGAGGTAATCATCTTGTGAAGTCTCAAATATGTCAAAATTGATGCTTTCTTGGAAAAAGAGGCTTTTGTAGAAATTGAATCCAAGAGATAAAATGGATTGTATGATTTTCATCATAAACTTCAATTTCAAATCACATGGGAATGAACCACGTCCAAGTTCTTCAATTTACATTATTCACATGGGAATGCGCCACCATGTTTGTCGTATTTGGTAAAATAGGGTTACACTGGTGTGATTAATGAAGACATGTTGTAGATGGTGAGGGTTAAGAATTCTTATCCTGGGATGAAGGGAGTCTACAAACTCCACTTTGTGTTGTAAAAACATGTGAAAAAAGGATAAGCTAACACGCACGACACATGGCATCACAGTATGAAAGAACATTTGATTCCATAATTTTTGCATATTCTAAAGTTGGAATTTGCACATTTAATTCATCTTCAGTAGGATTTGGAATTTCTAATACCGTGAGAGAGGAGGAATGCCTAAAAAATAATCCTTCTCTCTATTTCTTTCAAGTATCCCTTATACAGGATGGGCGTTTAGATATACAACATGATCTAATATAGAGTCATAATAAACCCCATAATGAAAACTTGGTCATAGACATGGCTCATTATCAGATTCAACACATCTCCTCCCAAGCTTATATCTAATCTTACTTGCTTTGGATTCACGTGAAAAGCAATAAATATTTTCAGAACTTGGCATGACTATAGCCCAATGAATTACTCTAAGAATACATATTGAATGTAACAAGACTTAGAAGACCATACAAACCTCTGCGACAACCTTGTTAGATTTGTTCACAAGGTTGAAGCAACGCTTGGCATAACATCCTTCAACATGGTAATTTGGACGTAGCCATTGTAATGAGAATGGAGGCATTGTAGTTCTAGTGAGTAAACTAACATCCACATTGAACCCAACCCCAACACCAACACTGATGTTGGTAGTGGTCTTCGTCAACATGACAACTTTTCTATCATTAGTTAGGGCATTCAAGACTTTCTTGAGTTTCTTGGAATCCAACAACATGCTTACAGTTCTACAAGCATAAGAAAACAACATAGGGAAACTGGCATCAATGGGGGGGAATACAATTTGAATATCACTCGAGATAGTGGGGTTGGTGATTGTTTCCTCTCGTTCTATGATGACACCAATCATTAGCGTTGTGCATGTTACAGATCCCCTGGCACTTTACATAAGACTGATTTGCAAGCGTTGTAAGAGAATATTCTAAAAGTTGTTCCTTTAGTGAATTTTTAAAAAATCTTCTGCATTTATGATTCATAAATCATGTAAGTCATCCAAAAAATCTACCTACCTCTTCCTCCACAAACTATTTTTGTGCCCATATTAGGAGCTAGGTAAGACTATGTATTTTAACATGTTCTTAAAATAACTTATTTATATTCACTTGTGATAATATGATTTTTAAATAAATTGTTTATATTCACCTATACATTATTGTTTAGATTTGGAAATAATGAATATTTTCATACCTTTGGGTCCATTTGTGACTGCACCAATGGATATCGGTCTCAAAATGCTTGCAAGATCAACCCTAAAACGATACAATCATTCATCTCAAATCTCAACCTCGAAAAAGGTAATTCCTTATTGTTAGATCATAAATGGATTTGAATTTTCACTCCTTGTTTACATTTGATTAGTCATGATAGTATTTGTATTGGAAATGACTTGGAGGATTTGCGAAAGTAGAAAAAATAAGGCCTATTTATATTAAGAGGATAGTTAGGTATGTGAAACCTACTCGATAAATAAAGTGATTTTCTGCATGTAACTACATCAGGATCCCACCAAAGAGGCAATCATGTTGTGAAGTCTCTAATATGTCAAAATTGATGCTTTCTTGGAAAAAGAGACTTTTGTCGAAATTGAATCGAAGAGATAAAATGGATTGTACGATTTTCAACTTCAACACAGTGGTATATGTATAACATTGATCATATTCATAACATTGTCCATAAGGACTCATTTGTTGGATTTATATGAGAATAACCCCAAATAACCCAAAATATGTGCTTTTAGTGAATTTTTAAACCACCTCTTCCATTTTTCACTTAGAATTCATGTAATTCATCAAGATTAAACAACCTCTTCCATTTTTCACTTAGAATTCATGTAATTCATGAATATTAAACAACCTCTGCCATTTTTCACCTAGAATTCACGTAATTCATGAAGAAAAGTGACCTACCTCTTCCTCCACTAGTTTTTTTTAGTGGTATATGTATAACATTGATAAAATTCATAGCATTGTCAGGAAGAACTCATTTGTTGGAGTGATATGAGAATAACCCAAAATCTGTGCTTTTAGTGAATTTTTAAACAACCTCCTCCATTTTTCACTTAGAATTCATCTAATTCATGAAGATTAAACAACCTCCTCCATTTGTCACTTATAATTCATGTAATTCATGAAGAAAAGCGACCTACCTCTTCCTCCACTAGTTTTTTTTAGACGAATAACTAGGTAAGCCTGTGTTTTGATTTTGTCAATTCAACTTTCTATCTTATAATTTGATATGTACTACCATGTTATTAAGGTTTGTTTACATTCAATTCACTGATATGTAGTAATATGCTTTTGAAGTAACTTATTTTTGTGTATATTGAGTTATATGTTGTTTTTTTAATTTGGAAATGATGCATATATTTGAGACCATTGAGTTCATTTGTGACTACTCCAATGGAAGTTTCCTTCAAGTGATGTCACCATCGAATCTAAATAATCAATATCAATAATAAACCTCTTCTAAGTTATTTTTTTTGTTAGATCATAAATAGATTAGAGTTTGAAAAAATAAGGCCTATTTCTAGTAAGAGGATAGTTATGTATGTGAAACATGCTTGATAGATAAATTTCTTTTGTGCATTCAACTATCTTGACCATCAAGATCACACTAATGAGGCAATCATCTTGTGAAGTCTGTAATATGTCCAAATTGATGATTTCTTGGAAAAAGAGTCTTTTCGAAAAACTCAATCCAAGCGATAAAATGGATTATACCATTTTCAACTTAAGCTAGTGTTATATGTATACCATTGATCATATTCATAAAATTGTCCATAACGAATGATTTGCCAAAGTTATATGGGAATAATCCAAAATTTGTGCTTTTAGTTAATCTTTAAACAACCTCCTCCATCTGTCATTTAGAATTCATGTAATTCATGCAAGAAAGCGACCTACATCTTCCTCCACTAGTTTTTTTTTCCTATATGAGGAGTTGGGTAAGCCCATGTTTTTATTTTGTCAATTCAACTTGGTATCTTATGACTTTATACGTATTGGAATGTTCCTAGTTGGGCAAGCCCATGTTTTGATTTTGTCAATTCAACTTGGTATCTTATGACTTTATATATGTTGACATACTCGTAATATTTTTTTATATTCAACTGTATCATATGTAGGAAGATGTTTTTAAAGTAACTTGTTTTTTTTATCTTGAGTTATATGTTGCTATTTTAATTTGGAAAGGATGAATATATTTCAGGGTCCCTTCGTGATTGCTCCAATGGAAATTTCCTTCAAGTGACGACACCATAAAAGTTAAATGATCCAATAAACAGTCTCAATACTCAACCTTGACAAAGGTATATTTTTTGTTAGATCGTAAATAGATTGGAGTTTTTGGTATTTCTTTTCTTAGATCCAAAATAGATTGCAGTGTTTGCTTCACATTTATATTTGATTTGTTGGGGTAACATAAGGCCTTTTTCCGGGAAGAGAATAGTTGTGTATGTAAAACCTTCCCCTTCTTGATAACTAAATTTCTTTTGTGCATATGACTATCCTTTGCATGACGATGACACCAAAGAGGTAGCCATCTGGTCACTGAAATTGAGTATTTTCTAATAAAAGAGGATTTTGCGTAAACTGAACCCTATCTATAAAATGTATTGTATATGTTGATGACCTAGCCATCACTATAAATTCCAAGTTTTTTATTGAAAATATAAAAGTTTATTTGTCAAATTGGTTTATCTAACATTAGAATTATTGTTTATGAATAGAAATTTGGAAAGAAATATGCTATAATAGTTCATCAAACAAAATATGAAAATAAATTCTTGAAAAAGTCCAATCTAAACCATTGTTGACTCATTAAAATACAATGTACATATATATATATTTGTTCCATTAAAATACAATGTAAATATAAATAGTAATGATGGAATGATTGAAATTAACATTATATTAACAAAATTTGGAAACTTAGGTAACTAGTTCATAAACACAGAACTTATCGCCCACTTTCTTTACAAAGACAAATAATGTGTGAAACACAAATAATGTATGGATATAACTTCTATATCTTTTCTTACTTTTGAACATATATTTCAATATTCAAAATGACATAATATTATGTGTAGCTCATACACAAAGAATCAACTGCAACCGTATTAGTTGTTAGTAGGCTCAAGGACACGATATGTTTATCGCATTAACATTTTGTTCGTTGACTGCCTAAATAAGTTATTAAGAAACTGGAAGTGTATGATTTTCGTGGGCATGTTATGTTGTGAGATGGTTTACACTGCATGTGATTAGAAATTCCATTTTGGTACTTCATGATTTATATAAAGGGTTCTACGAGAAGATATGGCTGCAGATTTCCAAACTCCTCCACACGTCTAAAAGTTTTGTGTTTCGGCTGTGTGATTAATTAATAGGTGTTGCGTGCGTGTCTCAATCACAGAAGCGATGAATACCTGGCACAAAAGTTCATATGTACGGCTTATATTTCTAAATTAGCAATGGTATCAAAAAGTGCAAAGAGAGGTAGATCTAAATTAGCAATTGTCTCAAAAGGTGTAAAGAGAGGTAGATAGGATTGTTAAATCTGAATTGTTGACTTAGACTTTGGTTTGAAATAATAATTATTGTATTAGATTTAGGTTTTTTAATATATTTGTGTTAAGTTGGTAATAAAGAATCAAAATAATAATTGAAATATTGAGATGATGAAAGTCCCATAGTTTGTCTATACATATCAAACAAGCCTTGGTGCCACATTCACACTTTACTTAGCAATGAGAAATGAGATCTTTCTGTCACCTACAATATAATATGTGACAACTATTCAAATTATGGTTCTTATATTGTGAACGACAAAAACTTTTATAATTCTACATCATCTAATGAACTAGCAGATGCATGGAGCTTTTGTATAAACTCTCTAGTATGGTATTCACATAATGTTTTACACTATCAACAAATAATTTGTCACTTCAAAGGCAAGTGGAACATATTTCCACTCATAAGCAAAGACACCCTTACTCATTACAATTATGGATAGAGAACATTGATGGGTATGTTGGGTGTAATGCTTCCATGTTGTGTGTAGTTGTCAGTGTGAGTCCCTAGGTGTCAATCTAGAAGGTGTTGATTCCTATGTGATAAGTTGGAGTCTTGATCTAGATGTGTCGAAGTATGTAATTTATGTCTTATATATTTGCACCTATGCTGATCAATAAAGGTATCTAAGTGTGTGATTGGTTTGTGTTGTGTGGATCCGTTGTCTCTCTCCTCTCTCTATTTTATAACATGGTATCAAAGAAAAATTTGGCTTCATTCCATGATGAGAAGGCCAGGAAAATGTGAGAGAGTCTTCAATGTTATTGCTCTATACATAGATAGATTAATATAGATGTGTGATAGTTGATTTCTGGTATGAGTTTTATTTCTCCATGCGAGTGTTTTCTAGATTTACATTTGATATTAAGCGAAAGTTCTGAACCATTTTCCTCATAATATCTACAACTTCATAAATCTACAAGCATTTCCTTTCATTGCATGTGGCACAGTAAGTGGCGTAAAAGCTCTACATCTTGTTTTTGAAAAGAAGAGGGTCATGGAATAGTCACGATTGTGGATCTACATTGTGGATCCATGTGAAGAGGTAGAGGAATTTTTTTATCACGATTTCGTGTAATTCTCAAATCTGGGCTCGAAAATGTTTGTGTGAGGAGTCCTAAGAGCTATAGGGATGATGCATTTGTGGCAAAACACATCCAAAATTTAGATGAGCTCCGGGATTTATGAATTTTGGGTGTATTGTGAGTGTGTTTTGCAGCGTGCCAGCCAAGCCTTTTCGCAGTCCGACATCATTTTGCAGAAAATACTCCATCAAGTTAGAACTGTTGAAATTATAGTGGATCGTGTAAGTTTTGATGTATTCTTCAGCGACACACTGCGTTTGTATGATGTTGTCCTCCTATGCAAGCTCTGGAAAGAGCCTACTTATTCATCGATTCGAGCAAGTTCATAGAGAATCATAAATTATCGATAGAGAGTCGACCAATAGACAATGTATCCTTAGCGGAATGATTGGCTTCGAAATAAGAATAACTTCAGTCCCTCAGTTGAACATTAACAAGATTCAAAGTCAACGAGGAGGACATGAGCAGCTCAATGTGATCTGACTGTGTTTTGCTTCATGTGAACTGTGTGACCGAAAGTGGCAACACATCAAAGGTCTTGAATTCGTTGGTCGTGGAAAGGGATGTCTTTTTGACGAAATAGCAGAGCCCACCTCTAAATTGTTGAGCTGAGTGTGATCTGAGTGCGGGGTTCCTACGCTTCCATAGGCAAAGAGGTTGATCTGATATTTTTTTGTAAGCATTATGATGCGATTTAAACATAATCAATTTTGTATTAAAGGAATTCCTCTTCCACGCGACATTTTATAGACTGCAGCTCTGTCAAGGGCCATATGGGAAATCAAGAAGGCGCAAAACAAGGACATTAATCTTCAAAGCAAAACAGATTTTGCAACAAAATATTTTTTGGTTCACTGAAGAATTTCAAGTTTGGTCTTCATATGGTGGAATTATTGAAGATTTGTCCGCATGGAAGTTCATTCCAAATTGGAAAGAAGGATTCGATCGATCAAATCCCAACGACGTGCAAAAATGACTGGTTCACGTGTCAAGTTTTCAAGTAACACATCCATATGGACAATGATAATTTTCTATTTGGATAACTGTTGATAGTTCAATATAAAATAATGGAAATCAGTTTTGTTGTCATCATAAGATTGTTGGGTTCTTTGTTCTGTTTTTATTGTTTCGTTTAAGTTGTGTGAAAAAAAAATATATATGTTGTTGGTAAAGATTTCACGGTGCAGTTTTATCAAGTGTAAGGTGTGAAAAATCAAATTAATTACCAACTATATAGAATAGATTAACATATTTTCAAATTGGTGGTTTTTGATGCATACTATGACACAAGAAGATACCATGAATTTGACTATGTATAATCTGTTATAAGCTGGTGGCCTCATCTAGAGCCAAGAACATCATCTTACATGTTCATTTGATTGTGTGTTTAAGAGGTTATCTTGTAAAATTGACTTCTGAATATATTTACCCAGGCTGTCTTCCTAGATAACTAGGGAATACAGTGGAAGACCATGTGTTCAATAGATGGATGTATGTCAATAGGATGGTTCAGTATCAAGACCGACCCATCGTGCTCCAAGAGGTTGAGAAGCGTCAATTCTACAAAGTACGTCAAAGATGGTCTAAAGTGATTATGTTTTAAATGGAGGTCAAGTGATAGCTTGAAGATGTGGTGGTGAAGAAAAAGCAGTTTTTGCAAGATTCCAGAGTAGATGTGAGTGTTGGTGAAGACCAGTGAGACATATATCATATTATTGTTGTAATATGTGCATTGGTCAATGTAAGCACTAAGGGAGGATGTTCCAAGTAATGCTTCCATGTCATGTGTAGTTGACCGTGTGAGTCCCTAGGTGTCAATCTAGAAGATGTTGATTCCTATGTAATGAGTTAGAGTCCTCATCTAGATGTGTCGAATTTTGTAATTTATGTGCTATATATTTGTATCTTTGGTGATCAATAAAGGTATCTAAGTGTGTGTTTGGTTTGTGTTGTGTGGATCCATTGTCTCTCTCTATGCTTTCTTTATGTTATAACAGGGTATCATTTGGAAATCATGATCCAAAAACAAAAAGGAAAAAAATTATTTTTAGTATTCAACCAAAACAATCTGGTGGGTAACCCATTTTTTAAATCCAAATTGAATACTTTTGATAGATCCTTACCCGAGATGAAAGAGTGCTTTTTATTGGAGTTGGTTTTTGAAAAACATTTAATTCATTAGAAATGTAATTAATATTATAATGATAATTTGTATAATTTAATCAAAATTAAATGTAAAAACAAGGTATCTCATTACACATAATTTTCCTTGCAATTTTAGGCAATTATATTCTACCATAAAAACATGTGACTAAACCGTTACGAATATTAGCCCCCCCATTAAATCTAGTAGGGTTTGGCATTGTGCTCATTATCCATGGACACAAAGCTTTTGATTTGTTTTCCCTTCATTTATGAAGATGATGCTTGTGTTCATGATTCTCAATATTCTCCCTAAGGATTAGGATCCATACCTCACCAACATTATTTTATTTACCTCTTATTCTTGCTTTTCTCCTTATGCAAAGATTTAAATTATAATGAGAAGTAGATAATGAAAAATATACATTTTAATAAGTATCAAATATTTTTAAAGATTTTAATTTTGAATGATTTTCTTGCAAAATTTAAGAATAAAAAACCACTATACCTATTTAAAAATCATGCACGAATATAGCAACAATATCTAGAAATATTGACATAAAATATATCAAGCAGTTATCCATATTGAAATATTTACTTTTGCAATGTTAAATATTATAATTTGCATTGGTCAATGTTATGACAATGTTGTTTTATCAACATTTAATGAAATTATTGATTTTAATTAATAATGTAAATGTGTGAGTTTGCTATGTTTTTAGTACATACAACAAAAATCATTGAAGTTTCTAAATGTGATACTTATTCATCTGTCTGGTAGCACTTGAGAAAGACTGAGCATTTTTGTCTAGTGGAAAAAGAAAAATACTAAGAGCAAAATATTATTTATATTTTCCAAATTTTAATTTATGGTCTAATCGTGGTGGTTATCTAGAGTTTTGATATCATTTTGATGGCTAGACAAGAAAACCATACAGTAATATAATATATAAAATTGTTACTCTGCAAATCAAATTAGGTCAATTAATTATTTGAAAATAAATCATTAAATAAACTCAAAATTATTAATAATTATGTTAATAGATGTTTATATTTTTTAATAGGGTTTTTAGAATTATAAAAAATTATTAGATAGATGGTGGAGATTTAAGCTCCATAGAATAATGTAGAACATTATTAGTAGTATGCACATATAATAAGTTGAGATTTAACTCCAAAATAGATATGTTGTTTTTTCCATTTAAATTAAATTGATTAATTAAAAAAAAATGTCATATTACAATCAAATCTCTCAACCAATAAAATAATAAAACATAAAATTTTAATATAGAAAAAACCTAAAATTATTTATTTAATATTATACATTAAGTAAATGAATAAATATTCATAATCCAAATATAATAATGTAAAATTATTAATCTTAAGCAAATTGATAAATATTAATGATAAAAAAAAAAAGCTAATACAGAAACAATAACCAAGTAATTTCTATAATAACTTTCCACCAAAAAAAACACTAAAAAAATATATTATAAATGATACACCATATTTATTTATTTAACTCAGCAATTTCATCTCCATCCCTATTCATTGACCGCCTCCGAGCTTTCCCAATTTATCACACTTGGGGATTCTACCCATATCTTCACCTCTGCTTCTTTAAAATTCGTCATCTCAAGTTTCAATGTTGTTGTCATTATGTAAATTATATAAATTCTACCTGCTGGACAGGTAGTTGCTCCAGAAACCCATCAACCCAATAACTGTTTAGAAATGATAGAATTCTGTGATAAATGCTTGGTGATTATCCACTCAATCTTCCAGCCAAATCTGTTATTTTAGGAAAGGCCAAGAAATAAAACAGCGTGTGTTCATATTGCAAGAATAATATAATCACAGTCGAACCTTTGAAGTCCACACCGAATACACTATCTGTGCAAATTGATCAGAGTCGATACTTTGAATAAATAGACGGAGCAACGTTCGTACCGTATGATTTGTTTGAAATCATAAGAACGCATAATGGACATAACCTAATTTTAATTGGCTAGGTATAAACACTTTGAAATGATAAAATAACCGCTCCGGATATATTGGCACGTTTGCTAGTCAATTCACTGTATAGGTTGTTTGCTTCTTTTTATTTATGCATGGATTCTCGGCCAGTCAATGAGAATAAATTCAGATTGGGAGTTCAAAATAGTAAAATGTTAATATGAGACTATTGAAAAACGTTATAGGCTTCTAACTTGTAGATTCTCGAAATTTTTTTACTTTATTTTGACATTCAAAGTAAGTCAGATTAACCACATATTTTCCGACGTTAATCATCTATTTGCATAGGAAGGGCTAACTAATGAAATAAATGGAAGTTGAAGTTAACGCATATTCATTCTTAAATTTAAAGACTTAACCCATAAGAAACATCCCAAATTTCTTTAATGAAGTGATAATGAAATAAAAATTGGAAACTAAATTCTTGATATCATATTAACAGTGGGGATGTCTATCACTGGCTGAGAATGCAGGTTAATTAATCACTATCATTCAAGGAAAACCATGCCACTTGAAGTTACCTTGCTCTCTTATAATTTATGTTGACTCATCACTATCACTCAAAGAAAACCATGCCACTTGAAATAACCCACTCGTAGTCCATAATGGACAGGCTTTCACTCATAATAGATGCCTCCACATCTTGCATCATTTAAATGTTTCCTTATATCCAAGAAAGATGAACTCTTAACCAAGCAAAATCAATTTTAAGGCGTACTCCAGACCCACTCATATAATGATATCTGCTTGCCCCTTTTGTTCTCTACTTTTCACATATCCTTTCATACATCACATAAAATAAATAAATAATTTTGGTGAGGATTTGAATTTGATATCTAATTTTAACTTGCTACTGTTCCATTTTAATTAAAGTAAGACTGTATGTTTATTATATATATTAATTCATTTTTTTTTTAATTGGATATGTACATTGATTTTTTATATCTATTAATATTTTTTAATATATAATATACATTTTTAATATAGTATATAAAATTTTGATATAATAAAATCAATTATAAACTTAGTGATTGTTAATATGAGACGATTGAAAAATACTTATAGACTTTCCCTTTCTAGATTTTCCCAATTTACTAAAACAATACACAAAGTCCCTGCACAATTTGGCAAAGACTTTGCCTCTTCGAAGAACCTATTAGTGCTTTTCCCTTCCAGGTTGTTTTCTATATGAGATTATATCAGATTAATCATCATTTGAAATCGTGTCTGGTTTTTTAGCATGAAAAGCAATAGCAAACTCCACTCTAATTTTGGGGAACATGGAAACTTGCAATTCGTAGAGGATTGTATTGCAATTTCAGGATGATTATTGTTCAAAAAATGCATGGTGATTCATATAAGATCCAAATAAGAAATGGTAGAATAAATTGTGAATCCTGGGCTCTGCCCCCCAAAAAAATCATGTTCAATCTTCATATAACATCAATGACAGAAGAATTAAGGAATTGGTGCTTATTGGCGAATACCAAGGAGAGCACATATGGAAATCACTGAATACATACCGATTGGCTGTGCGGAACTCGCCTGCGCGTGCCCACATTGAACACGCCGACTTGCAACCGAAATTTTCGAATTAAACAATCATTGACCATAGCAATTACACAATCGAAGATATGACTGCAGATTTCTAAACTCCTCAACACGTCTGAATGTCTTGTGTTTCGGCTGTGTGATTAATTAATAGGTGTCGCGTGTGTGTTGCCCTCCCATGATCCATCAATACTCTGCACAAGAGTTTATATGCACTACTCATTTCGTTGACATATATCTCTAAATTACTTTTTATAAGTTGTAAGTTATAAAAATTTACTTTCGTTCTTTTAATTATTTTAATTCAAAATATTATTGTATGATTATAATTATAATTATTTTATTTTTTAATCTAAATTATTATTGTAGGTTTAGAACTTAATGTTGTATTTTTTCTATTAATTAATGGAATTTTGAGGTGTTAATTATTTGGTTATATTTTTAGTTTTATCAATTTTATGTTTAATTTTTCACATTTACTTAATATAAAATTATATTAGAAATTATTGAATTATAAATAAAATTATGTATATTATCTAAATAACAAAATTTCAAATAGCGATTATCAAATAATAAATTATGCAAATTATTATATAAAAATAATATATATTTATACATAATTAACACAATTATATAATAAATATCATTTTATTCATGGTAAATATCAAAACATTTATTTTATTATTTCAAGTTGCTAAAATTTAAAAAATAATTAAAAATAACTAAATCATAATTACGGCGTAAGGCATTTCTCCTATGAGAAGAAGTCTCTCAAATGCCACGTGTGCTAATGTGAGATGTTGATTTTCATGTTAGACAATTAAAATAAAATCTGCCATCAGATTGAAAAAGGTAATTATTGTTAGTTATAATTCTATAGAACCTAGAACCTCTTTCACTCATTTGAGAGCATCCTCCTAGCATTTGTTCAATTTGTCAACAGCGCTATAGGAAGACGGCAAGAAAAACCAGTTACCATTCCAAATCGGCCAACGTTGGAGCGTCTTCCTCGCATTTGTTCAACTTGTCCATGGGGCTGCAAGAAGACGACAAGACAAACCAGTGATCATTCCAATTCGGCCAACGTTGGAGATTGTGAGAAAGGCTACGGGCAGGGTTGCAAGGCCCAGAAATTTGGAAACCCGCCTCGTTTGAAGATATAACATTAGAAGGCAGCTAGAAGCCACGTTTTGTCTTTTTTTCTGAAGAAACCCTCAATTCCCTTGTTTCTTGAAAATATTTTTGTCGCTAATCTTCAGACTTCAACGAACTACAATCGATAGCAAAGGCCATCTATTCTACTGAGTTCACATGCTTATAGGTTTTCTTTCAGGTGGGGCTTCTTACATTTACCTCTGTCATATTTCCATCAGAGGTGGACCCTCCAGAGAGGAAAAGCAAACCATAAACCTTTATACATGGCCCTTATGCTTGGTTTTGCTTTCTTAGTGTTCAACTGCTTGATCGATTTCCTTTTGTATCTCTATGCACCTAACAAATCTCCATCAATAACATGATCCAACACGAGCCCGAAAACAACCATTTACATTCTAGATTTTGAATTGTTCAATTTGTTCGTTTGTCAGTGGCACAGCAGGAAGAAGGCAAGACAAACTAGTTATCATTCCAGATCGACCAAAAATAATGATTGAAATATTACTTACAAAACATGTGGTTGACAAAAGAAAATAGCCATATTATCTCTAATAAATATTTTCATGCATGAAGCCGAACAAGATTCTTTTGCAGCACCGTAAATTTGATTTGTTTGTAATTTAAAGGATCTTGTTGTCGGGTTTGGCTAGTTTTGTATTAGGAGGCCTAGTTTGAATATTTTTAGGTTAAGTGTATGACACTACAATGATGAGTTATATATATATATATATATATATATATATATATATATATATATATATCACAAAAGTGGAAAAGTTTAGCACACCCATCTGTTACGCCATAACGCTTTGAAGATGACACCATGAATCTTGAAAATGATCTCCTACATCTTTTAATGGATCTCGTGATGATGATGCTCGATTGAGGATGAATCTGTGAGAAAAAAAAATTATCGCTTATGACCAACCTGAGTCATATAGCTGGTAGACATATCGCCACTTATCTCATAATACATTATATCAAACACTTGAAACAGAAATCCTATATGCTGTTTGTAATTCTTAATTTTCTAAGTTAAGCAACTTGTATGCTATTAATTTATATATAAGGTCCTTAAGCAAGATACATGTGAAATATTCACTACTCATAATTACTCATTCACTTATTACGTTAAGCAATTTTGCAACCATTGAGCACTAATCATTTGATTGCAAATTATAAATGTTTACAATAAGTTATAATAACACACAATTTACAATTTCGAAGAAATATACTCATAAAAAGAATTGGTGAAGAATTGAATATTTTATTTGTATTGGTTGATATAAAAGAATATGAAGAAAATATGCATTTTCTTCCTTCACCATGCAGATGAGATCAGTTGAAAAATAAACTAAATGTAAAAAATAGAATAGAATTATAATCTTGCTCGAAGATTGTGATACTTTTTATATGAAGTTTTATTTTCAGAAGATTGTGATATTTTTTATATTAAGTTTTTTTTATGTAAAACAATTATATATATATATATAGATATATATCATGAAATTAAGATTATAAAAATTATTAAGTGATATATATATTTTTTAATTTTATTTTTGAAAAGTTTGCCTATAAAGAAAATTTATATTCATTTTTTTTGGTTAAATTATAGAAAAATAGTTAATAAAAATATAACTTAAATTATAAACGATGTTTCCTAAATTTTATGGAATTAAGATTATGAAAATTTATTCTTTCAATTTTAATTAATATTTTGATATAAATATTTATTCATTCATTCATATCTATATCTATATCTATATATATCGAAATATAAATTTTCTATATCAATAATTATTATGTTAATTTCAAGTTAAATAAATTCCATTTTCTTTTCAATTTCTCCTTCTCCATTTTTTTGCAATTTTTATGTGTGTTTTCTATTTCCATATTAAAACATACAAATTATTTTATATTTTTCTAGGTTTTAAATGTCAGGATTTTTGTTTTAAATATCAAGGCATGTTAATTTAATTTGTATTGAGAAATTATCGTTTTATATATATATATATATATATATATATATATATATATATATATATATATATATATGTTTTATAAGTAAAGAATTTTTGGGTTGATAATCTTCTAAAAAAGTCTTTCTCTTATTTCTATTTTATCCTTCTTGTCCTAATCCTGACCGTGAGATCCATTATTAGACAATAGGCCATTGCCTTATTTGCTACAGGAGGAGGGTTGCGTTTCCTATAGCACAAGGAGGACGAGGGGAGCACGAGGAGGAAATGGAGGAGGACGAGGAGGGCCAGGAGGAGGATTCCTTTGTTGATAGCTTTACTCTACATCAGATCTGACACCCCTTGCATCATAACTGATTATGTCTAGTAGTTATTAGTTATTAGGTTATGGTATACATTCCTCTGGGTTACTAATCATCTCTTATCTCATATAAATATCTCAGATTCACAGCCTTCTGCAGATTTGTAGCTTTCACATATGGCCTTCGCCAGATGTTCCGCCTCTTTAAATCATGAGTGTTTCACTCTACCCAATGGTTTGGCCGTTTATTAAACTACTGTCGATTTAAGGGTTTCAATATTGAGTTGCTTTGTATTAATTTTGACTTTCTAAGTCTTGCAACTCTTCCTTTGGTCACATTGACCCGACCAATTTTGTGACAACCCAGGCCAGAAAGGAGTGTTTAAGAGATTTCACTTATCACTATGAAATAAGTTATTCTTAGCATATATACTATATTTTGTAAAGTTATGCATAGTAAAATGTTTTCCCTTTAACTTTACAATGAGAAATTCTCTACAGGTTTATTTTTTGAAATTGCTCAGTTTTTTTTTGTTACATTTGACAAGTGTGTAAAAGGCTCACAATAGTTTACTCAAGGTTGTATGCATGTGGGCTTTTCCTCATGATTGGTGATTCTTTCCATATGAGCAGAAATTGAAACTTAATGATATTGTTTATTCTTTATTTCATAAGAGATTTGTTGCATATATCATGTACTCTATCATTTTGAAAAATTACAAAACACACTACTATTTTGAGAACTTGTAGACTTCCACATGAGTTAGCAGTTGTTGACCCATTGTGATGTATTCTATCATTTTGTAAAATTACAAAATACACTACTATTTTGAGAACTTGTAGACTTGCGACATGAGTTAGCAGTTGTTGACCCATTGTAGAAATATTAGTTACTGGGTCAGATTCCCTAGTACAGTTAATCAAAATGTAAATTCCCTGTATTCTATCATTTTGTAAAATTACGAAATACACTACTAGTTTGAGAACTTGTAGACTCGCGACATGTAGCTGTTGACCCACTGTAGAAATATTCCCATCAAAATGTATTCTATCATTTTGTAAAATTACAAAATACCCTACTATTTTAACAACTTGTAGACTCGCGACATGAGTTAGCAGTTGTTGACCTATTGTAGATGTATTCTATCATTTTGTAAAATTACAAAATACACTACTATTTTGAGAACTTGTAGACTCGCGACATGAGTTAGGAGTTGTTGACCCATTGTAGAAATATTAGTTACTGGTCAGATTCCTATCATTTGGTAAAATTACAAAATACACTACTATTTTGAGAACTTGTAGACTTGCAAAATGAGTTAGCAGTTGTTGACCCATTGTAGAAATATTGGGTCAGATTCCCCAGTACAGTTAATGTTTAAATTCCCATCAAAATGTAAATTCCCAGTATTCTATCATTTTGTAAAATTACAAAATACACTACTATTTTGAGAACTTGTAGACTCCCGACATGACTTAGCAGTTGTTGACCCATTGTAGATGTATTCTACCATTTTATAAAATTACAAAGTACACTACTATTTTGAGAACTTGTAGACTCGCGACATGAGTTAGCAGTTGTTGACCCATTGTAGAAATATTAGTTACTGGGTCAAATTCTCCAGTACAGTTAATCAAAATGCGAATTCCCAGGTCTCCTGAAACATAACATATGATAAAAGGAAATGAAAAAAATTCCAAAAATGTTGACTTCTTTCTTCTATGCTATTGTTTCTTAGGCCATTGCCTTATGGTGTTTAGTTGGCAACATGTGGTGCAAATGCTAGTTTTATTATGCTGTAAGGCGCCCCCTCTCAAATAAATTCCCTCCCAAGCCACCTATGTCTTTTTTAACCTTTTATTTAAGTGTTAGACGATATAAATAACCTTGACTGTGGGATTGAAAAACTGTATTAGTTCGTTGTCATTCTCTAGCGGAAAAATGGTATTAGTTCGTTGCAATTCTCTACCTGAATTATAAATATTCGTCATCGTCTCTAGGATCGTTAAAGATGTCTGTGCCATGTAGCCATGACTGCCTCGCTGGAATGTATCAATCTCTCTGGAATGTGTCAATCTTTGTGTTGTAATCCGGCTGGTGACGAGAAATGCATATACAATTGTTTGGCTTGCGCTGGAACTAGGTCCTGTTCCGAGGCAGGGTGGATTCATCAACTGTCTAAGCCAATAAGCATTCCTCAATTCAGACTCCCATTATTGTTGCAGAGATGGTTGTGAGCATTCTGGTATGTGTCGGTGTCATCTAATTTTGGTTCAAGCTCAAGGCCGACACTTATGAAATCATGACAACCGCCTGCATGAGCAAGTCTACAACCACCTGTAATAGCAAGTCTACATCCAACGACATGCAAGTGTCCCAGAACCTGCAGTGAGATAAGATTTGCTGCATGCAGGTCTTCAACTATGAGGAGCTCGAGAGAGCCACAGTCAGTTCTAGAAAGACACCGAGGTATGCTATTGAACCTACTCTTTTGTTTTCAGCAGGGTGATATCTGATGACCATGTCGTTGCTACGAAGTGCGTGATTGTGGCTATGGATGTGTAGAAATAATGCAAGGAATTTCATGATAAAGTTGACCTTGTCACATCCAAACGATGCACACCTGCTGAATCCACTAAGGTATTGCGAGGAAAATGATGAGGTGTTGCTGGTCTAAGAGTCCATGGCCGATAGTATGCTACACAAACACCTGCATGGAAAGTCACTTTAATTTATCCTTCCTCTTTACTCGAGCAAGTAGCGAATGCATATATCCCGTCACCTTCCTCTTTACTCCAGCAAGTAGCGACGTCACTAATAAATGCCTCCATTCAATACTAAGCAATAGGAGGAATATTACGAAGAACCCTATATATTTATTTTTTACATACAAATATATATGAATTATTTGAACTTATAATATATGTATAGTTGCAATAGGAAATTATTTTTAATTTAAAAAATATCATATTTATATTTTAATATAATATTATATTATTGAAAAAGTATAAATTTAATTTAGAAAAAGAAATAAATGTTTTAAATAAATTTTTGAATATAAAAATAATAGAAAAATGTATTTTGAGGTTTATATAATGTTAACATTTATTAATGAAAAATGAAAAATTGTTTTTGGCACTTAATGGTAATAATTATCTATGGAATTAAAAAAACAAAGATTATAGAAAACGTTTGAAAAAAAAAATTAAAGTTGGACAATGAATATTTACTTTTGCATAAAATTATATCATATTATTTATGATTATAATTTAATTTTAAATGAGATTTCTAAAACATATTCACATCATTGGTTAACCACATAAAAATAATTAGAAGTACATTAAATTTAATAAAATGTCAAGTAGCATAATCCAAAATGAGTAAAAAGAAAATCATCATCCAAAAAATAAATAAAATTACAAATTTAAAAATAAGAAAAATTTTAATTATCAAAAAATTTGGTATGCATATTTTATAGAGAAATTATTGATACACTTATTAGAATAAAAATTATTTAAATACTTATTTAGAATTATTCTTTGTGGTTGAGTGCGAACTAGTGATGGTATTCTTGTGGGCGAGTGTAAACTAGTGATGGTTTCTCATGGCTTATTAGTGACAATGCAAACTTTGAGAAACAACAATCTGTTAACTTGGAGGAATGGTTAGGAGTAATTAGGAAATGAAAGATTAAAAAAAAGACCAAAACTTATATTCAAAATTTTAAAGTGTGAGATTAATTCAAATATTTAAAACTATTTTAATGGTAAAAAATTCTTTTTTTAAGAGATTTATATAATATATACATATATGTATGGTTGACATTAAAATATTTTATTTAATATGGACATTAAAATATTTTATCTAATATGGGCATTAAAACATTTCACTTATAGACTATTTTGCTTATAATAAAATTTTATATTTTATTTAAGTTGTTAATATATTTTCAAATACATAGTAATACTACCTAGGATTTTATAGTGGGATTCTTTACTTTAATCAAAATTGATTTTTTTTTGTGATCAATAATATATTTTAAATGTTGCATTTCATTTATATATATATATATATATATATATATATGATGATGATGATGATGATGATTAACATCTGCTGAGACCAAACAATGGTCTATTGGACCTAAATAATCAAATTATTTATTTTGATTTAAGATTTTATTCCTATGCTCAAAAAGCTTGGAGAGAAGCCTCCCGAGCTCACTATAATTTTGACATTATAAAAGGCTAGGAAGGTTAGTATTGTAACAAATATTGTGAAATTGAGATCTAATGTGGTTGTATGCGGGGCACTCTAAGAGGAAGTGGTTTTCATCCTCGATGTTCCTATTCTCACATATATGGCAGATCCTTTCCATCCATGGCATTTTAGGAATTTCCCAAAGACCTGTTTCACTATGGAGCTCATGACAATTCGTTCTAATCTTTGCTATATTAATTTTCTTCTTTGAGCTAGTTAAAATAGAGAGATACTTTTGATCTTCTAGGGTGGGGTTGATGACCTTCTTATAATAACTTAATTTTATTTTAGCCACTAAATCTTTCTCACACCACATTTTTTCTTTGAACTTAGAAGTAACAAAATCTTTAATGTTATTTATGTTTTGCAATGCATCATTTTTGTTGATCTCCCAATAGTTTAACCAGGCCCTTGTGTCTTTATGCCACCCTCAATTGAGCCTTAGGTGGTTTTGGCTAGAATTTAAAGCTAGCTTAGGAAGTCTATGATCGTCTATGTTATTGAGTTTGTGCTTGTACAACAGAAACCTAATCATAGCTAGGCTCTCAATAGGGGAAATACCTTTTTCTATAAGGAGAATAGGATAGGGTGTATTACTTTTGATTTTCAGGTTATAAGTTATAAAACACTTCTGGATTTGCTCAATCTTTCTCCATGATTCTCTGGAGATGCTGCAACCCCAAACCTCACAGCCATATAAGGTAACAGGAGTGACTAAAGTTTCAAATAGGAACTTCTTTTTATCCCACATTACGAGGTTTGTTGTTTTACAATTATTTTCAAGACCAAAATAAGCTTTCCACCCCCCATTAATCCTTTTCTCAATGCTGTGGTTCCAGTTGAGCTTGTGATGAATATCAATTCCTAGGTACTTGTAAGAATACACTTCCTCCAAGTTATTATTGTCATACATAAAATTAGCGTAAGTGTCCTTCCTGGATTTGATAATCATAACTTTTGTTTTGTGAGTGTTAACAGTCATACCCATGGTAGAGCAGGAATCCTTAAGAAGGCTGAGTTGCTTATCAAGATTAGATGGGCACCTTGCCAAAAGAACAATATCGTCAGCATAGAGAAGAAGGATGATGACTATCCCAGCTAAGATCATGCCATCAGATTCTGCTTCCTCTAAATAGACTTCGAGCTTATCGATGTAAATTCCAAATAGGGTAGGGGAGAGGGGGCAAGCTTGTTTAACTCCGATGTTACACTCAATATCTTTTGACCACCCCTCACTACTCTTTAGCTTGGCAATTACATTCTCGTATAACCTTATAGTGGCAGCTCTCAACTCGAGAGGAACCTTTAGCTCTTCTAATCTATTCCAAAGGTTGTATCTAGGAACCGTATCGAAGGCCTTTCTAAAGTCCACAAAGCAACAAAATAAATTGGATTTATCATTACGACATTCCTCCGCAATGATCCTAAGCGTAACAAGGTGGTCTATTGTTGAATGATGCCTTCTAAAACTTGCTCGGCCTTTAACCCGCTTACCTTCATTTTCAAGCCATATGCTTAGCTTCTTTTCCAAAATACTACCATATAACTTGGCTAAGAGAGGGATGATCATAATTGTTCGATAATTAGAGGGGTTATTTGTATCCCCACTTAAAAATAGGGATAATGAGGCTCTCAGTCCAAGGTTTAGGGAACCCTTGCTTTACTGCTTGATTGAAAAGCTTATGGATGTGGGGGATGAGGACACGACCACCAATTTTTAAGATTTCCACGTAGTAACCTTCAACGTCCTTAGCTTTCCCATTAGCGAGGCGATTAACCCCAAACTTAATGTCTTCTAAAGAGAAAACTTCTTTCGTTGTGAGAAGGGTTTCCAAATTATCCATGACAGTTGGAGATTCATAAAGCTTCTATGATAGGAATTCCTATCGTGAAGAGCAATTTTATTATTATCCTTAGTCTTCCTAGTCAGAATCTACCTCCAAAATTTCTTAGGAGCTACCTTAGAGAGGTGTAAGAGATTCTCCTGTCTTTGACGAATGTACTGCCTCATTTTCCTTTTAGTTAGGGCTTTGTATATTTTTATCTTGTCCATTTGAAGAGATTCATCAACAACTTCCTTAATTGCTCTCCTTGCACTTTTACAATCTTTGTCATACCATGGATTGGTTTTGCTATTTCTTTTATTATTTGAAACTTCAATTGAGAACTTGTTAATAGGATATGAGAGGGTTGTAGTAAAATTTTGATAGAGGTCTTCTATGTTGTCTATAATAGATAAAGGAAGAAAATTAGTTTTTAATTCATTTAGAAAGAGATCATTTTTATTTCTATCAAATATTAAGTTCTTTTGGCTGTAAGTATTATTTTCTATGGGAACTCTATACATGACAAAATTGAGAGTTATAAGTAAAGGTCTATGATTAGAGTCAGGTTCGTGGTCATTTAAGATGTCAAAATTTATTATTTCATTGTATAATGGGAGATCAGAAATAATGTAGTCTACCACGCTGCTACCAAGTCCATGGATGCAGGTCATATTGTTGGAATTGGGCCACTTCTTTAGACCATTGCAAATTATGAGATCCTGAGCACTACAGAGCTTGACTAGCTCCAACCCAAACAAATTTTCCCCGATGTATTCAGAGCTCCTTTTGTACCTACTAGCCAAAGTAGGGTCTTCGTCTAACCAAAGAGGATTAGCATTGGAATGATTGTTTAGAATAATAGCTTGGTTGTTTGAAGTTCCAGCATTAAATTCACCTATTAAAAGGATATTACCGTCATTCCTTAGGCTAGAAATATCATTCTCTAAACCATTGTAAGGGCTAGTTTTATCTAGATTCTTCTTCTTATAGAAGTTAGAATTGAGGGGGGGGGGGGGGGGGAATAACATATTGCTATGTAGGACTTTTTATTATTAATGTCTTTGATCTCTATCCAACTATATTGGTTGTGAGGTTTGTTTTCATAAATCCTAACATGGGGGGAGATGTTCTTCTTAATGTAACAATCTATTCCCCCAATGCCTCTACAGGAGGATCGCTTGTTCCAGGTAGACCATAGCGTAAAGCCATCTATGTTAGGGACCTTACATTCTCCGTGCTCCTAAGTTTCAACAAGAAAAATAATATCAACATCATTTGAAATCCAACTTAGCTTGGGGCCTTTGTTCCTGGGAAGCCCCGACAATTCCAAGAAAGGATCTAGAGCATGTTTAATTGCTATTGATTACTATCTTTTTGGTTTCTATCTCGAATAAAGGCTTTTCTATTTCTGATTATTGCCCATTTTCCTTCCTTTCTAGCTTCTTTTACCTTTTGAACCTCCTTTCTTAATTCCGCTTGATCTTCTGGAATGAGATCTTCATTTATGAATATTCGTGTTCCTTTTAGACTTGAGGTTTTACTAAGTATGTCGTGCTTATGATCAGTGGAGCTCACCTTTATGTAGATTAGTCTTACTTTATTCTCGGTTAATTTCCCCAACCTTGTTGCTTCTGTGAGACACATTGTTTCAATTTGTAATCTATTATGTAGTTCTGTCTGGGTTAAGGCTAAAGTAACCTCTTCTACTTCCTCTTTTAAACCGAAGATTATAAGGTTCAAGGCCTTTTTGTTATGTTCATGGTCTATTTCTATTAATTTTTTCATTTCATCTTTAATTGGTTTGATGTATAACTTATCTACCACATTATTTAGGGTAAGGCGGCTATTAACTTTTTCTTCTACTTCTTTAATCATGTCTTTCATTTTAAGACTCTCTAAAGTATCAACATCTCTTTGCTGGGATGGTTGGTTAGTATCTTGGTTTTGTTTTTCTATAACCTGCAATCTAGTCTCCATTGCCTCCATTTTATTCTCCAGTAGTTCTATTTTATTTTCTATTTGCTTTTGGATCGTGTCTTGAAGAGATGAAAATTTATTTTCCAGCACGGCTTCTAACTCTTTTTGTAGCTTGGCTTCTCTTTCTTCTCTACGTTTCTCTAAAGACTCTATATACTCATAAATGCCTTGTAGAGTAACTGTGCTAGGTCTGCGCTTGGTAATCTTTGGTAACTGTGGTGAAATATTCATACTTGAAATTATATGACCAAATATGTGTTAGAAAAAGAAAAAGATAAGGAATGTGTGCACCTGATATCAGCAAACCTGACTGCAAATTGGTCGTGCCCACTGCAGCTCACAAACTAAAGAATATATGTGAAGAATATATAGAGTACATTTTTAATTCTTTCACCGAGCCTCAGAACTCTTTCACTGAAGAATATATGAGAAGAATATATAAAGTACGTGTTTAACTCTTTCACCGAGCCTCAGAACTCTTTCACCAAAGAATATATGCCACATCATTGGTTAACCACGTAAAATAATTAGAAGTGCATTAAATTTAATAAAAATTCAAGTAGCATAATCCAAAATGAGTAAAAAGAAAATCATCATCCAAAAAATAAATAAAATTACAAATTTAAAAATAAGAAAAATTTTAATTATCAAAAAATTTGGTATGCATCTTTTATAGAGAAATTATTGATACATTTATTAGAATAAAAATTATTTAAATACTTATATATATATATATATATATATATATATATATATATATATATATATATATATATATATATATATATATAAACACTTACATGAATTACACATTTCTCTGTTTGTAGAAAATCACTAAATTATTTTACTTTTAATTCCTTCTTTCTTTGAGTGTATATATATATAAAGTTGATATAAATTATGTTACTTAAGATAGATATGAAAATATGAAAATATTTTATTTATGACACTGAGAGTGAATACTTTGCACTATTAACCATTATTGGTTGCACTTTTAACCATTATTCGAGCTACTGGAGTGTAACCAAATATGTATATGCATTTAACCAAATATGTATGTCCATTTCTATTGGATTTTAACTAAAACTAATCAAGTATGTATACTCTAACCAACATTTTTTTTTATTTATAGTTATTTTATTTTTATTTTAAAATGAACACGTGCCAATTTGACATTGAGCGTGAATGAGATGACACATTTCTCTCGTACTAGGTATTACAAAGCCTTCCCTTATTGTAACTTTCTTAACATTATCAAACAATCGCATCTTTAAGAGTACAGGTCTTCCACACCTATTTTTTCAAAATTTATAATCTTTAATCTCTTAATCTCAAGTTTTTTTTTTTTTTAAATGAATCTCATTTATCCTTAAATATTTTATTTAATATGTATATTAATTTTTTTATTTAGTATGGGCATTAAGACACTTCACATATAGACTATATGGCTTATATTAAAATTCTATATTTTATTTAAGTGATTAATATATTTTCAAATACACATTAATATTACTTAATATTTTATAATGGGATATTTTACTTGATCAAAATTGAATAATTTTTTGAGATTAATTCAGATGTTTTAAACTATTTTAATGGTAAAAAATTCATTTTTCAAGAGATTTATATAATATATACATATATGTATAGTTGACATTAAATATTTTATTTAATATGGATATTAAAATATTTTATCTAATATGGGAATTAAAACATTTCATTTATAGACTATTTTGCTTATATTAAAATTTTATATTTTATTTAAGTTATTAATATATTTTCAAATACATATTAATATTAATATTTGGCAACCTCTATCCTTATATCTTGCAAGTTATTTCAACAAGTAAAGCTGCCAAAATTTTGAGAAATACAAAGAACAAAAAACAAGGAATGTCATAATTTTTGGAGAAAGGAAACATTTTTGTTACAGAGGTTCAGATTGATTTTTTAACAAGATGACAGTAGATGCTAACACACAACCTTTGTGGGTTGAACATGGACCATCATTACCATCATCTTCAAGCATAGATAATTCAAATGAAGACTCACTTCTTTTATAGAGGATTCAAACTTGGCTTTGGAGGAATTAGTCCTTGGGGTTCCTAGAACGCTGGTAAGTCTTCTCCCTCAAAATAAATTCATCATTTTCATTAATTTCCCTTCCATGTGATTTTTTTTGTTGGGTATTTGTATACTTTGTATAAGATAGGAACCACTTCCAAGCTTCATTAATGACCAAACAATAATATCAATATAAATTTCAAAATTAGAATCTAAGTAATAGAGCCTCTTCCACATGCAGGCTTATATCAAATTCATTCTCTATGCTAGAGCCTCTTGCAGTAGGGCCACACACACACTCTTTCTGTACATATGTATGTACTGGACATTAGCACTAAATTTCACCTACGCGTTAGGCAGTTGCTCTAAGCTAATGCAAATGGGCAAATAAACAATTTTCATGAATCGTTCATTGAAATAGTTTTCTCTAGGTCTATATTTTGCATCTTTGGGGTAGGTTTCTTCTTATTGGGATTCCTTTGCATACTCATCAGCCTCTGAATCTTGCATTGAAGTTCACTCCCTAGTGGAGGTAGAGGTCATTGCTTTGGGTAGCAATGTTGTCAACAAAGTTGAAAATTTCAATAGAGCTTTGAGCATGATGGGGAAAGATGGTGTCTCTATTACAAAGCACGCAAACTTATATGAGACCGCACCTGCATATGTAACTGATCAACCTTGCTTCCTTAACTCTACAATAAGGGCAATCACAAAACTTGGTCTGCATGCTTTTTTGACAGCTTTGAAAGAAATTAAAAAGGGATTAGGCTGGACTGAGGGCATAAGTTATGGCCCTTGGCCTATTGATTTGGATATTTTATTATATGGAAAACTCAATGTTTCATCAGATACCTCATCAGAATTTGTGGGAGCGACCCTTTGTTCCTGCTCCGCTTGTACACCTTATTACATTGGTAGCTAACAATGACATTGTTGCGTGTTGGCACACCTTGTCGAGAAGAAATGGCTGCATAATTGAGGCATGGGAGAAACTTAGAGGGGAAGACCTTATGGGACAAGAGGGAATGAAGAGATTTTTTCCCATTGGAAATGAGTTATTGGATTGGTCGAGAAAAACTCATGTCATGGGTGTTTTAAATTTAACACCAAATAGTTTTAGTGATGGAGGATGGTACACGTATGTAGAGAATGCAGTTGATCAGGTTAGACAGATAATATCTGAAGGAGCGGATATGATTGACATTGGAGCACAGTCAACTAGGTCAACATCATTAAGCATTTCAACAGAGGAGGAATTGTCTTGGCTTTTGCCAGTTTTCGAAGCAGTGGTGCAGATTCCTGAAGTTGAAGGTAAAATCCTATCAATAGATACTTTCGATGCTAAAGTTGCATCTGAGGCAATAAGAAATGGAGCTGTTGTCAATGATATATCTGGAGGTTGTTTGGATCCCAACATGTTTTCTACAGATGTAGATCTCGTTGTTGCTTATATCTTAATGCATATGAGGGGGGAACCGTCAATAATATAGAACAATGAAAATAAAACCTATGGGGATGCATGTAAAGAAGTTGCTAATGAGTTATGGTTACAGATAAAGAATGCAGAATCGTCTGGTATACCTGCATGGAGAATTATAATAGACCCTAGTATTTGTTTCTCTAAGATGCTTGAGTAGAACTTGGAACTTTTTAGGGGTCTATCAGCTATTCGACAAGGACTTGTAGCCAACAGTGTGGCTACTTCTCATGGGCCTATTTTAATTAGACCCTCCCAAAAATGTTTTTTGGGAAAAATATTACTACTCCCTACATTGGCAAGGAGAGCCAACATATTTTTCTTCAATCCTATTTCAAGAGGCTCTACATATTTTTTGAAAATGCCAACCTTGCTTGAACTCTAAACTGCCAGTCCTAATCCAAAACCTATGAATTTACCCAATTGCTTTGAAGTTGCATGACATTTTCATTCCATGAAAGGAGATGCTCATCAATCTTATGGCATCAAAAATGCTTCTACCAGCCTATTTGACCATCCAGCTAGCTGTCTCCAAAGATAAACCCTTTCCAAAGATAAAAGCATTCAAGTCTTTGTTGGTTATAGTCTTGAAATTGTCATAGTTCTGATTTAATTTTGAGTTTGAAATTGATGTCATTGTGTCTCATATCACCATCTGTTGCACATGATTAATGTTTAATCTGTTCTGAAGAGGCATTTGCAATATTGAGTTGTTTTGTCATTTCAGGATCGATGAAGGCCTTAAAATGTTTATTGAAATTGTCATGTGTTATCCTCTCCTTAAAGAACATCTTTTGAACTCGTCAATACTGATTGTCCAGAAGTGCTGAATGAGGAAAGAATTTGGCATACTCCCAGTGCCTTTGCACAACAATATCCTTTAATTTGACTTACCCTAGAAGTCTAATTGATAGAATCTGGGGCACGTTTCTAGATATGTTCCAAACTAGATTTTCTTTTGTTTAAGATTTGGTCTTTGGATGTTTGGTAGTTGCCATTTGTAGTTATCTAATTACTCATATCCAAAGTATTCAAGAGCAACTGGATAGCACTTGAATGGAAAGATTCAGTTAACTAGTCATAGTTTCATGTTTCGAGGCAAATTCAAAGGATATTTGGGGTTTCTAATTCATCTAAAATTGTGCGTTGGTAAATATATTAATACTTGGAATTATTGTTGGTACATTCCATTCTTATTTTTTGAACTTTTCATATCCTAAAAATTTAAGAGCAACTGGATACCGCTCATCATTTTAAAAACTAGAATCGGGTTTTGAAAATGTCACCTATCTAATGAGGATTTGAGCTGGAACTTGAGGGGTTTTTCTACTGGTCTGTTATTTGGGCCTATCTCACCAACCGGTTTGGTTGGTTTCTAGTTTAGACTAGATTATTTTTAAAACTATGATACTGCTTGAATAGGAAAGTTCAGTGGTAAGTCATATTTGCATGCTTGGACGCATATTGTGAGGGAATTTCTGGATTTTCGATGTGTCTAAAGCTGTGGATTTCTAAACATAATTTAATTTATTTCAAAACTCGACATGAAGAACTGTGGAAATATGCATTCTCAAATATTTGAAATTGTTGCTCATAAGGAGATAAACATTTCGCTTGCAAAGCACTATGCAGTACTTTTAAACTGTAGATATGATGTGGGGCAATGCATTGCTATTATCATCATCTACTATTCATAACTAATCAGAGGGATATACACACCATATGTATGCAGTTTGCTCCACTTATAGATATAAGACTCGAACTGGAGAAAACTGCATACATATGGCATGTATATCCCTCTGATTAGTTACGAATAGTAGATGATGATAATATAAATGCATTTCCCCACAACATATGTATAATTTATGGAAGGATATTACCTAGGAGAAGCTCCTAGATGATGCATTCTCTTGCTCACAAGTCATTGTTAAATATTTTCTACAATTTTGGGATTTGTTTTGTAGGTTCTTAAAGTTTCTGATATGGTAGGTGGTGAAACATTCAATCCATAATTTTTTGGGTATGCATATGGAGTTGTATAGGAACACATTGTTAATGATGATGCATTCTGATCAAAGGAGGTAAGCGTTCAATATCCAAGCCTCATCTACACATTCTGACTATAGACACGTTAATGATTCCTGCAAAGACAAGAGAGATTTATGTAATCTCTTCTCTTTGTTTTCAATAGAAGAAGAAGAGAGACTCGTCAAGGAGGAAGGGGAAGCCCTATATTGGATTTCACACCACAATAAAGAGAACGGTCAACAAATGATGAACACTAGGCTAGGGTACAATCATTCAAATTTTATTGAGAGGTAGCCTTAATGCTTTGTGTGGTTTTGGTGTTGCTTAGAAAGTCACGATATAAGAAGGCAATTAAGCAATCAAGAAAACTAGTGACAAAATCTACCTCGACCGACATATCATCATAATTACTTGTCAATGGAAAGTGTGTATCTCAAGCAATGAAACTGGGTTCACTTTGTCTTCCACAATACCACTCATTTTCTTTAGAGGAGATAGAAGAAGCAACAAACAAATTTGATGTGTTCTTATTGGTGAAGGCTCCAAGATTTGTTAGAGTTTCAATTGAATATTATGAATTTTGGTCACAAAATCGTCTTGTTTTATTGAGAGTATTAGTTTTTGGCAACCTTTGTCCTAATATCTTGCAAGATATTTCAACAAGTAAAGTTGCTGAAATTCTGAGCAAAACAAAGAACAGAAAACAAGGAATGTCAAGTGCCCGAGGAAAGCATCATTTTTGGAGAAAGGGAAGATTTTTAATACAGAGATTCAGATTGATAGATTAAATTATGGATATTGGGGGTGCAATGGATGCAATGGGTTTGGCATCTAAAGCTATGGATGTTTGGTTGTGTTATATTCTTTCCACAACTAGCCCACATAGTTAACCGGGTGGTTAGAGGGGGGGTGGAGCCCCCTTCGTTGTGCTGATTGTGTAGCGGGGGGGTGGGGGGGTCACTAGGGGTTTGAGGTGTACCCATAACCCCACTTTATAGGGTCTGGGGTAGCGCCCTAGAAAATTTTGGTTTTGGACCTTATGTTAGGGTGGGCGGACCCACCTATGGTTTTGTGCATGATTTTCACACATGTTTTTTGGACGTGATGGTTTTCGGTCCATAGTATTGGATGCGATGGTTTTTGGTCCATGGTATTGGATGCTTCGACATGTATAAATATGTATTATAACATTGAAAGGAAAATAATGAAAAATCAAGCTGGTAGTCCTGGTTTTGGGATCCAGGGGAAAATTTCTGTGTATATGTGTTTTATGTGTTATGCTTTCGCATTATTTATTTTCTGTGTTTTAGAATTCATATGTAGGTAATTTCTATATGGGGTTAAAACCTACATTTGGTTTCAGAGTAGTATTGGCTTCAAGGGGATGCCTTTGTTGCTGAGGGGTTTCACTCGAGCCTGTGGTAGACCCTGTTCAGTGGGAGATTTGCGAGATTGATTCTGGTGGTGAAAGAAGATGGTGAGTAGTGGAAATATAGAGATCTAGAAATTTAATGGTTAGAGTTTTGAGTTGTGGAAACTCAAGATGGAGGATCTGTTGGTGGATAAAGATTAGTGGATGACGGTAGATCCGGGTACTAAACCAACAGGAGTGTCTGATGAAGAATGGAAGAAGTTGGATCAGAAGGCAAAGAGCACAATATGATTGTGTGTCTCAGATTTAGTATTGCTGAATGTTTCAAGGGAAGCTACGGCGAAGGCTTTGTGGGACAAGTTAGGGACTTTGTACCAATCCAAGTCTCTGGTGAATAAGCTGTTCCTATGGAAAAAGTTGTATGACCTGAGAATGAAAGATGGAGAGTCAATGACATAGCATCTGAACACATTTAATACTGTGGTAATTCTGTTAGCATCTGTTGATATTAAAATTTCAGATGAAGATAAGTGCATTAGTTTGTTGTGTTCTCTACCAGATGCATGGGATAGTCTGGTTATAGCAATAGGTAGCAATGCAACTGCCTTGCAGTTTGATGAAATAGTCTCATCCTTGCTGATGGAGGAGATGAGATGGAAAAATATGGAGAGTCAGAATGGTGATGCCTTGTCTGTACGAGGACGGTCCCAGAATAGAAACAAAAATAAGTCATCGAGCGGGAGATCTAAATCTCTAGGAAAACATATAAAGGTGGTGTGTTGGAAATGCGAAAAGGAAGGGCACTTCAAAAGGGACTGTAAATCTAAAGCTCCTGATAAAGGAAAGGGATCTGATGATGCTCCTTCTGTAGAGGCAAAAACCACCTCAGATGAAGGTGGGTAGTGTACTTGGCTTCTTCAAGTACACATGTAGATCATGAGGCATGGTTGATTGACTCAGGTGCATCCTTTCACTTCACTCCCCATAGAGAGTGGTTCTACAAGTATGAGAAATACGATGGTGGTGATGTATTCTTAGGGGATGATAGGAAGGCTGGAACCAGTGGTCGTGGGAAAGTAAAGTTGAAATTGCAAGGTGGAAGGGTTAGAACACTTCCATCAGTGCTACATATTCCTGCATTTGCTAGAAATCTTAGTTCTGTAAGCAAGTTGGATGATGAAGGTGTAAAGACAGTGTTCGAGAAAGATACCTGCAAGATGGTTTGAGGAGCACTGGTATTGATGCGGGGAGTTCAGATTGAAACTTTGGACAAGCTACAAGGTAGCACTGTTGTTGATGGGTGCAATAATTCTATGGTTGCTAAAAGTGGAGCAGAACATCTAGTGGTCTCTAGAGAGAAGACCATGCTGTGGCATCAAAGGCTTGGACATATTGGAGAGAAGGGCCTTCGAATACTTCATGGTAAAGGTATGGTAGAAGCTATGAGTAATAGCTCTCTGGATTTTGATTTCTATGAAAATTATGTATATGTGAAGCAGAATCAGGTGAGTTTCCTCTCTGGTAGTAAGAGGGTGAAACAGATATTAGAGCTTGTGCACAGTGATGTGTTTGGACCTGTGAAGGCTAGTGGGCTCCAGTACTGCAGCAATGATGTTGCAGCTCCTGGGACTCCCTTCTTTACTTTTATCAACCCGGTAGTTTGTAACAAACTTGGAAGCGACAGTGCTATATGCACAAGTACTAGCTCTTGCCGCAGGCTGTCACTTGATCAGCTGGCACAAGTCTACTAGGAGATTAAGCCAAATTCTATGAGCTCTTAGAAGAAGCTTTTAACTGTGATGGATGAAATATAACTCAAAGGAGGCTAATCTACTTGCAGAAAGAACCTGAAGGCTGAAAGGAAATGCAAACCCTAGCAAACCCTAGTTTTACCGACTAACCCTACTAGTGCAAGAAAAGAGATGAAAGTTGCAGGAATGAATGCCATTGACTCTTGGAAAGGTGAAATGCATGTGACTAAGCTACTTCTGAAGGAAAATATGGAAAGCACATCTTTTTGTATTTTTGAGTAATTTTGCAGAATTATTATGCATGTGCTTTAACTATGTTTAACTGTGCAGGGGTTGATTGGTGAAAGGAAATGGAGTGGGTGGTTGCAGGAGGTTAGGAAGGTGAAAAGAGGGCCTTAGGGGTCCCTAGTACCCTTCCAGAGAGTTTCAAAGCGATTATATCTTGAAAAACTTCTCACATGATCTTCTACAAGAAGTCTGCAGGGGTTCTACAGAATGTTCTACAGGAAGAGCCGAGAGAGGATTTTGAGGTTTATGCAGGAAAAATAGTGGAAAAGTGGAAGGGGAGGATGGATGAGGATGTGAATATGTCTAGGACCTAGTAAATGAGGCTAAGGTGTGATGGAGATGGTTGGATTTGTTCAAGGATGGAGGGAGAAATGTTGCACAAAAATGAAGAAATTAGGTTAAACTGGCAAAGTGCGGCAAATGAAGCGAAAGAATCCAGAATTTGGGGTTGGAGAAGGTTCTGTGAGGAAGGAAGGATAGGCAAGGATGGATTACAGGTGTTTTGCACACTATCTCTCAAAACTAATCAAGGAAAAACTAAAAAAAGCATAGATCTATCTACATTGACCTTATCTGACCTAACAACCAGAATCATGATGAGCATCAAGTTATGCATAGGAAATCATGCAAGATAACTATGGAAACCTAAGCAAGAATAGATCTAAATATGCAAGCACAACTGGTATCAACTTTTTCAACTAAAAAATATAGCACTTGCAATTGCATTGAAAGGCAAAACAGTGTTTTTGTGGCAGCAAGTATGCCCTGGTCTCAGCTCATGGTCCCAAGGAGGGAGAGGTGAGGTTAAGGGTTGCTTAATGGTATTTTTTGAAGATCTTTCTGTATTCAAACTGTGAAATCAACTTGAAGCATGAAAAGCTATTTTAATCATCAAAAGCAACCTAAGCAACAAAGCAAGATCTTAACCTAAATAGCAGAAATTATTCTATGAATGCAAAGAAAACACATAATATTAAACAAAGGAGGTACTGGCACATGGGTTGGGCCCAACCCCAAGAGCTACAACCTCTTAAGAAAAGCTTAGAGCTGGTGAAAATTGAAATTTATCTCCATTACTCAAAAAATAACCATGTCACAAAAGTGTTTACAGCAAAAGCTCGAAAATGAGCTGAAAGGCAGAGCAGCACCAAAGTGTGAAAAATAACTATTCAAGAGCTAAACTATGAAGGCCTGAAGCCTTCCTACTTATGCACCACAAGGACCTCTAACAACCCTCCTTAACTCGAGGGGCTTGGCAGCTCAAAACTGTAAGTAATCACCCACTTCACAAAATTTGCTCAGCTGCCCTTGGAAATCATCTTTGGAGGGCTGCTGAACTCCGAGCTGATGGTGGAGAACTAGAGGAGGGGCCATTTAGTGTAGGAGACACCCTTCCTACTAATCCTCAGCCTTGTTCCCTTGTATTTGGCTGTCAACTGGCTCATAAATGCTCAACCTTGGTCCAAAAGATGTCCAAAAATCTGCAATAAGCATGTATTAGACTTCATGGTCAAGTGACTATTCTCATTCATTCAATTAACATAAATATACTCAAAAGCATGCATAAAATATGAAGAATGGTGGATTAATCGAGAATAATATGCAAAATGAGCCCAATATGTTACCCATTTTTGAGGCTCATCAAAGGTTCCATCACTGGGTAAGTCTATGTACTATGTATCATTTATAGATGACTTCTGAAGGAATACATGGATATGTTTCCCTAAGAGGAAATCTGAAGTCTTTCACAGGTTTAAAGAATTTAAGCCTCCGAAAACCAGACAGAGAAGAAGATAAAGGTGTTGAAGATAGATAATGGTGGAGAGTTTTGCAGCAAGGAATTCCAAGAATTCTGTAAGAAGTGTGGTATAGCACGACAGAAGACTACTCCATATACACCTCAGCAAAATGGAGTTGTAGAAAAAATGAACAAGATGTTGATCGAAAGGGAAAGTGCTAGGTTAGGACAAGAATTCTAGGCAGAGGTGGTCGATACTGCATGTTACCTGGTCAACAGGTCACCTTCATCAACGTTGGAGGATAAGACTCCACAAGAGGTATGGACTGGTAAGAAACACTCTCTTTCACACCTAAGGGTATTTGGATGTGATTCATATGTACATTTTCCAAAGGAGAAATGAACCAAGTTGGATAGTAGATCTGAAAAGTGCAACTTTGTTGGGTATAAGGATGGTTTAAAGGGTTATAAGCTTTGGAACCTGTTATCACTCAGATTTTCCTTGAAGTTGTTAGAAGAAGGAAAGGGGTCCAAGGTAACCACAAACCAATCTTTTAAGTACAAAATCTAGCCAATCTATACTCAGAGAGGGCTCTCTCTTTATAATTTAGCTTTGTTTGAAGGATATTAGGCTAGTTAAGAAAGCTTGCGGGTTTTGATTTTGTTTGGTGGTGGAATTCGGGAGTAGATGGATAGAACAAGGTATTTTAGGACATTGGGCTATGGAGTCAACAGAGGATGGCTTAACTAGATCAGGTTGATTTAACAAAGGAGGGTTTCACAGGGCAAGATAGCTAAACAAAAGACAAATGATAGCTTAAAAGGGTGAACTGGTCTTGAAAAGGAGGAAGGGAAATTAATAATCCTTCAACAAAGTTCAAGATGAGGGAAAGTGGGTGCTCATTAGCAAAAAGCAGTTAAGAATTATTTGTTAAATGATGACAATGGTAAACTAAAAAGCAGGGAGCAATTAAGAATTCTTTATTAAATGATGACAATGGTAAACTAAAAAGCAGGGAGCAATTAAGAATTCCCTACCTATGATAGCTTGGAAGAAAACGTTAATAATATAAACGATTTTAAAGACAGAATGCAATAAAGCTCTTTTTGAAATATAATTTTTCATTTATCATTCAGATATGAAACACATATGAATATTTAAACAAGAAAACTGTAAAAACATAAGATATAGAATACTTATTTGTTTCTCCTTTGACACAGGTATCTTGTAAAATTCCTTTGATTTATTACTTTGTCCAACTAGCCATACAATAGTTGTTCAATAGCACTTCTATTCCAAAATAAAGTGTCTACAGAAATGTCTAAGAATCCGCACACAGTACTTTGAATAAGGAAGTACTTATACAAAAGTTACATCAAAATATCTCCTAACTAAGAGAGATATATTCTAGGAAAATTAAATATCTTTTACATGAATGTAGAGACAGATGTTCTTGAAAGTAGAAACTGAATGTGAACTGCTTGTTTGTTGTCCCTATTTTTGTTGAAGGAGTTGGACGTAGGTTCTATGAATATGCATCTTGTTGTCTTACTCGTAATTCTATGCTGGCTGATTGATTTTGGCTTTTCACTGATACTCTTTTACATGTGATTGATACTCTTCACCTGTTTTACCATCATTCATCCTTTTTTACCGAAATTGACTATGGCAAATACTTCAATTTACTTCACTTTTACCATGGTAAATCATAAGATGTTTGTCATGTTGGTCCACCAATCATCTCTTGGTATTCTTTTCCCTGTCAATTTTTTGAAGATTTCATCTACTTCTGTCTATTTTACAAAATTTGGTTGCACTGGAAACAAGTGCCTCACTTCATGCTCAATATAACTATCATAGAGAACTCTCCCTATGGGAAATGCCTTGGGTGTAGATGAACTAGCTTGACTGTTATCTTGCTGATATAATTTGTTGATATAATCAACCTACCTCATTAGCTTGTCATTGATGACTAAAGGACTTGGAAATCCTCTATTTTGTAAGATGCCAAATTTCCCCATAAATTCATCTATGTCTTCCTGCATATTTTGACATTTGTGTTCTAGGCCTTGCATTAGACTCCTTTTGGTCAATACTTTCTTTATTTTGAGGATGGTACCAGTTCTATCCTCAATGTTTAGTTGTTCCAACTAATACATATTTCTACTGTTTAGAAAGTTTATTAATCTGATAGCTTCTTTAGGCTTCCCTCCTAGTTCTTCCTTGGTTTTTCCAATCTCTTGAAGAGCAGCTTTCACTAAGTCAATTTGTTCAAAAATGATTTGAATTGATGACCAAATCTCGTTGATTGATTCAATGATATTGGTCCATAATATATTTCTAATATTAGTCAAAGGCTTTTCAAATGTAAGATCTTTTTCCAGTGTTTTAACCTGTTGAGTCAAGCCTTTGTTTTTTCTCACTTCTTTGGCAAAATTGAATTTTGCCACATCATACTTTTTCTCTAAAGTAATGAATTTCTCTTTTACCTTTTGTAGTTTAGAGACTTGGAGCTTCATTTCCTCCATGGACTTGATCATCTCCTCTACACTTTGATTTGAGGTTCCTACCTATGATGTACTTGTACCTGTCACTTCTATAGTTTCAGCTGTTGCCAAAGGGACATTTGGTGCTAGAGCAGTTTCCAATGTAGAAGGGGCTGCTGTAGAAACCATTGGCACTACATTTAGAGGCTGAGAGGTCGACTCACTCTACCTGCTTTGTAGTGCTTTATCTAATTCTTTCTCTGTCTCTTTTAGTTTCTCATTTAGCTTAAGGACCAAGTCCATAAGCTCTTCTTCATTCTTCTTCTCAATCACTTCAACAGTCTGCGGGTGCATGAGTGGTGGCAATTTCAACTGCTTTCTCAGTGCAACTATATCTTCATTCTTTTTCTTTATTAGGCTCTCTGCAGCTTTGATATCCTTTGGGTTATGGCCCAACTCAATAATCAAATCATCCAATGTTTTAATTCTGTTGTCCTTCACCTATGAGGAGGCGTTTTCTAGTTGCAATTAGGCAGTAGTGTTGTTCCGTGAATTTTCCAACCTATGTGCTATCATTGCCTTACTTGTCAGTGTAGAATAAACCATCTCCCCTATTTGTTTATGCATTTCTATCTGATCTATGGGGTGGATATCTTTAGCTAATACCTCAAAATCAGTTTTGAGGTAGTTTGCAATTGACTTCGGCTACTGTACCATGGGCTTTAGAAAACTCATCTACATTTTTCCTTCTTTGATGTCATAAGCTGACATCAATATGCTTTGATTGGTTGGGGCCATCTTTAAGTATTGAGTATAGGCTTGGGCCTTTAGCTTCTCATTTTTGGCCTTTATCTCCTTGAATTTTCTTTTTATTTCTATGAACTTCTCAGATGAAGATCTGAAAGATGAAACCTCGGCACTCTGCTATCTTTCAAGCTCTTGTCTTTGTGAACTGGAAGTATCCCACCTATTGGGAATGTATGTAGACTATCCCCACCTTCTTTCCTCAAACTCCCTATTGTTTCTTCAAAGAATTGTTCCTCTAAATATGGATTTAGCCTGTGCCTCTTAGCACCAGGCTGGACTGAAGGACCACTAGCAGGGGTAGCTACTTCCTTGTCTCTTTTCAAGTTCTTTTCCTCATTCAGAGGACTCTACAAAACTGGGGGATTTCCCATATTAACCTAGGTTGGATGAGGCTGTGGTGGAGCCCGCTCTTCAGAGCTTTCAGGTTGCTATGACATCTCTGATTGTTCTGATGCTGGAGTACTTGTTCCTTGATCTTGTTCCTATGGTGGTTATGCTAGGGGTGCACTAGTTTCCTGTGTGTGCCTTTGAGGAGTCTCTATTGTAGAGGCACTAGGCTCTGGTGTTGGCTTTTGAGTAGATTCAACTGGTACTTGTTCACAAGAGTCTAGGTCAAGTCTCCTTTCTAAGTCTTTCATCACATTTTCTACCTCAACTTGACCACTATCCATTTCAACTATAGTTCCTTCCCTCCATTCATCCATATTTGCATACTGCTCTATTTCAGGGATTCTGTGATGGATATATGGTGATAGCTTATGTTTCATTCTCCTATCACAAATGAAACCTTGTGGATCGTATCTCTAGTCAAATCTTTTCTTTAATCTCATTCTTTCTAGGATTTCCTCTACTCTTTTGCCTGCTTCTCTATTGTTGCAGAAAAATGGGCCTAAGTGGTCTTTAATTCTCAATTGTGCTTTCTTCTTGGCCTTGGTGAAATGATTTTGATCAGAGTTAAACATTTGCCTATAATATTCCAAGGAAAACAAGCTCATAGGAACATACTTTGGGTGTTTGAACGGAGGGAGTTCACAACCATAAATTCGGATTTCTGTGTGATTCTGGTATAAGTACCAGTCACCTATTTTGTACTGTTTTGAGAGCTGAAGGATTCTTTTGATTTCATCAACAATCCTAGGAGGGGGACTTCCTATCAGCGTGGTGGTCACACGGTGAATAAAACTGGTCAATGAATTCATTGTATGAATATGGATAAATATCATGGAAGATAGAAGTCCAAAAAATGAATGATCTGGGATTACCCTTTGGATCAAGTTTATTGACAGAGAATGGAAACTTGTTAGACTGATAGTAAAGGAAAAGGTGATATATGACTGTAGAATACTTGAACACCTTTTTATTTTCTAACCTCATGAATTGGTCATGGATTTTCTCAGCAATGAAAGCAGCATGGTTATACTTGACACCAAGAGGTTGACCAGGGGTAAAAATGGACATTAAAACTAGAGTCAATTCATCCACATATTCACTTGTATTGAAACCCATGACTGTAGCTACCATATTGACTATATTTTTGCCTATCTGTGTGAAGAAAAATTACACATAGGGAGGAGGATCTTTGGGTTGATGTTGTTTATCCAAAGAAGTCTGGCAAAGGTGACTGAGTTCAGACTGGGACAATTTAGATGATTTCTCTAGTAATTCTCAAAGGGAAATGGGGGTGAGGTCCTGACTAGGCTGAAACTGAAGCATTTCATTGATTGAATCTGTAGTAATTGTGAAGAGAACAGCTTGATTGGGGGACATTATTGCTCTGAGGGTAGGATTATAATTGGCATGACATTGATGGATAATGTGAGGGAAAATGTGCACAGAGGGGAGCATGTACCTTGGGAGATTTGATTCCCAAAGTCCTATGGGATCAGAGCCATTTAGGTAATTGTCCCGGCATTGGCAAAATACTTTCAAGGAGCTTTCTTCAGTTACAAGGTCTTTTACTTGAAAATCTTTATCTGCTAAGGTCAGATAATCAAAATCTCTGTGAGGGGTAGTGATAGGGGTTATACTGAGGGCCACGGGGGCTTCCATTCTAGTTCTTGTGGATTCAGATAGGAAAATGGGGCTTTTAAGTGGAGTTGGTGAAAGCAGAGGGTCTTGGGAGTCTTCAATTCTAAATTCCGTAACTGAATTATAATGAATTTTGGTTATTTTTAGAGTAATTGCAGAGAAAATCAAGTATTTACGGGGTTTCTGGGAGGAAATTGGTAAGTACCTGTTTTTCAGTGACGAGCAATGGAGAGCAGGTTCACTGGGTGCAAATGGTCGATTGGAGCGACATCAGACTACAAGTTTCACGGCCATTGACGGTTTATGTACGAGCTGGTAAACTTCAATGTTTAGGTTGCATGCATGCGCTTTTAGAAAAAGGACGAAAAACTATTCTTATTTTGTTTTTATGTAAAGTGTTATGAAACCAGCTCAAGAAAAGATAGAAAAGATAGATCAACGCCTTAAAGTTCAGCCTCTTCGAGGGGGAAACCTCCTTTACATTACATAAATGAACAATTCTTGGATGATACGAATGAAAATACCTCCTTTCTATATATAGGAGTCCAAGGGGTCATAACATAATCAGAGCCGGCATAACAATAATAATGTAAGGGCACAATAATAACAATAGTGGGCTTCTATGTGGCACAATAGTAACAATATGTGCACTACATGGGTACATCAATATAATAAGTGGGTTGTACTAATAACAATAAGGGTTACACTAGTAGTATAGGGTCCTAACATGCCCCTCTCCTTCAAAAAGCGTTGTCCTCAACGCTTGAGTAGTTCTTGATGCTTTTGTATAAAATTGTTGTCCTCCCATGTGGAATCTTCAGTGGGTAAGTTCTTCCACTTGATGAGATACTCTTAAATTGATCGATTTCATAGCTGTCAGGTTCTTGTTTCTGTGACTGCTCCAGGTTCCAATATGATTTTTCCTTCTTCTTCAATTTCTGGAAATATTGTTTGAATTGGGATCTTTTGCAACTTTTGAGTAAGCGGCCATACTTCTTCATCCTTCTTCCATTCATCCCTTTCTTCGTTTATCCAATCTGGTTGGATAATAGAAATAACACAAAACAATCCTTCCACATCCTCATCCTTGAAGAGTCTTCCCATTCGGTAAGTTCGCCATTTTTTAAGTGCATGTAGTATTGCCAACATTTCCTTCTCATAAATGGCTTGCTTCAGATGTCGCAGTAAAAATACCCAATCACCTACATCAAAACATTTTTCACTACGATGTTGATCTACCTATTGTTTCGTTTGATTTTGCACCAAAGTGGCGTTATCCTTTAAAAGTTGGAGAACTTGTTGTTGATGCACAATGTGATCTTCCACTGCTTGAACCTTTTTCTTCTTGATATGTCCTTCTATCTCTAGAGTTTGAGGAGTGGTAATTTCTTCCAATCCTTTACAAGATATGGTCAGATTCATTTCTTGATTCTCGATGTGATCTTTCACTTCTTAAACATTTTTCTTCTTGGTATGTCCTTCTATCTTGATATTTTGAGGAGTGGTAATTTTGACCAATGAATTACAAGATATGGTTGGATTCATTTCTTCTTTCTCGATGTGATCTTTCACTTCTTGCACCTTTTTCTTCTTGATATGTCCTTCTATCTTGAGAGTTTGAGGAGTGGTAATTCTTGCCAATTCTTTACAAGATATGGTCTGATTCATTTCTTCTTTCTCTGGGGTGGAGTCCTAGCATATATCTTCTTCTTTTGATGTTTCTTGATCCTTTTCTTCCTCCTCTTCATATTCTATGTAAAATAATTTCTTCTCAGCACACTTATGACCTTTAGTGTATTTGCAATCACAATTGTAACAAAGCCCATTTTCTTTTTTTTTTTTCCAATTGTTGTGGTGTAACCCTTGTAGGTTGTGGAAGGCTAGGAGAAACAACACTTCCATCTTTATAGTTGTGAGGGGTATGCTTCCTGGTTTCCATAATTTTGCTTTTTACTATGTCACAAAAGCCCTTTTCCTCTTTCCAATTGTTGTGGTGTTGCTCTTTGTATCCTCATAATGTGCTATCATTTCCTCCATGAAAATTGACCATGTAACAAGTTGTTTACGAGAACAAAGCCCTTCATACCATAAAAATTGGTCTGGTTCTAAATATGAAGATGAAATACATACCTTTTGTAACAGTGGTACACCATGTATGTCAAAATATTGGTCCATCTGAAGTATCCAATTTACCGGATCCTTGCCATCAAACTTCCTCATCTTGCTTTTTCTTGATTTTAGGAGCTCGATCTTCAAACAATTGTAACTCTGTACTTTCGGATCTTTAAGTTCTAAAATTGCGACCTGTAGTAGCCCTCTTTGTCCTCTTTCCAATTCCACCAATCTGGTCGAAATTGGATTCTCCAAGGAACATTTATGCATAATCTCCCAAGATGACCTGATTATAGACTAGTTCAGTAGAGCGAACTGGTACGATGTGCCATGAGTCACTGTTTTGACCTTTGGCTCTAAAAATATATAAAAGAAACTATAGTCCATCCTCTTTTTGTACCTTCTTATGAAATTTCAATCCAATTCTCAGAGAGAAAGTTATGATGGTTTTCCCTAGGTCACCTATTTTGAATGTAATTCAGGAGTCTGCAAAAAGATCAACTTCCTCAGATCATATCTCCGTAAATATAGTGTTAAAATCTCTAAAATTTGGACCCGAAATTCAATGCGATTTCTTCTCAAATGGGTTTTTTGTTTTTCTTCTGAAACATCACAGAAAAAATTTATAGCAAAAATTCCACGATGACCTATTTGGAGCAGTGAAACCCTAGAATCTGAAGCTCTGATACCAAATGTTATGAAACCAGCTCAAGAAAAGATAGGGAAGATAGATCAACGCCTTAGAGTTCAGCCTCTTCAAGGAGGCAACCTCCTTTACATTACATAAATGAACAATTCTTGGATGATAGAAATGAAAATACCTCCTTTGTATATATAGGAGTCCAAGGGGTCATAACATAATCAGAGCCGACATAACAATAATAATGTAAGGGCACAATAATAACAATAGTGGGCTTCTATGTGGCACAATAGTAACAATATGGGCACTACATGGGTACATCAATATAATAAGTGGGTTGTACTAATAACAATAAGGGGTTACACTAGTAGTATATGGGCCTAGCTCAAAGTCAAAGATTTTGGCGGGTTCAGGATTTGGACAGATGGCATTAGCGGGGTGGTGATTTGACATTTTGTCCTTAGCGAGAAGCGGTAAGCAGGTTTCATCACACCCTTAGTGGAAGGTAAGTGGTATTTGGGTGAGACCACATGATTTCATACACTGCTCGACACGTAGCAATGGTACTAATAAAGAAACCACTCACCATCGCATGCTAAATGTTAACCATGGAGGCCCATGCGATATGCGCGATGACTGTCAGATCTACGGGATCCGATTGGATGGTTGTCGGGGAGGTGGAGTGGCGAAAGGTTAATGGAGGCCAGGCCCAATATTAATTAAAGTGTTAATCATATCGGGGGTAAAGCGATTGGTCCAAAAATTTATTAATTAATCGTGGGGATTAATTAATCCTTGTTTTAGCATGGCGGGGGTCAAGTTCTTAATTAACCACGGATTGGTTAATTAATTGCATTTATGGACTTTATTATGGTTATATTTAACTGCTAGATGGAACATGTAATATTTGGGATTTATATATTAATACGGGTGCGGGTAGTATGTTTTCAGGAAATAAATAATATTATTAATTAGTGGTTAATATGACCTTATGGAATGTGAAATGTGCGTTAAGTTTAAAAAATTCTCATCTTACATATTTAAAACTTAGGCTAAATGAATATGTGGGTTTATATGGAGACAATTTTATTTTCCCTAAGTAAAATAGAATTTTACTTAGGAAAAGCTTTATTAAGGGAATGAATAACTTATGAAGGGGGGTGAATATTGATGAAGGGGCTTAACCACTTAGGCATTATAAATTATTGGGCTGAGGGTCCGGTCCCTCCAAAAGTTAGAGAAATGCTCTGATCCCCTCTAACTTTGATAATTACCTTTAGTACTTAGGAAATTAGTGAATATTTTTATGGGAATGAGTAGGGAAGTTAATTATTTTGACTTTGAATGTTGAAGTGCCTTTCCATGTGATACATGCCTTTGCTTAGTGATGAAAGTAAAAGATTTAAACATTTAAACTTATCATTCATCACATATTTACTCTACAAACATCATCTACTTATCCTACCTACTTTACCCTAGCATTTTCATTTCTTTATTAGGGTGCACTTAGATTGGCAAACCCTTATCAAAATTTCTTTTTCTTTTACATAGTGATATATATCTAAATCTACACTTATTACATCCAAGGGCTCGGATTAAACTGTTGAGCTCCTTTTATTCACTCTACCTATGTGCTTATCTGCCAAGATTAAACTATGTGATTAGATCATTATTCTCTATTTCTAAAACATGAAATTGAAAATAGGAACCAGTCAAGCTTAAACTATTTGACTATCATGAATTGTGGCATAGGTGACAAGCTGCACACAATTTGTATTATACAAAGGTAAAAAGTAGTGGCATTTAGACTTCCACACTTTCCTGGTATTTTCTTTTCGTTGCGGTTCATTTTCTTTCATTTTTTTACCTATTTTTTATTCTTTCCCCCTTTTATTCTTTTTCTAGGGTATACCCTCTTTACATTTTTTAATTTTTTGATTTTTTTACAAATGTGCAAAACCTTTGCAACAAGTAAAGGTATGAACATATTTCAGAGTTAAACCAAGTCAATCATGATATATGACACCTATTGGTATAGGAGCATAACAGAAACCAGTCACATGGAAGGTTGTGTACAGCCGAGATATGGTGTTCAGAGAGGTAAAAGATGTTATTAGACATGAAGTACAACCAAAAGGAACCTAAGAAGATAGAGTTTGAGCTTAAGGAGTAAGAATCATACTCTACAACAAAGGAGGAATCAGAAGATGAAGAGCCACAAACTCTGGGTGTGAGAAGATCAGTTCGAGAAAGAAGGCAACCAGAAAGGTATAGTCCATCTGCTGTCTATTCAAATTTTGATTTATCTATTACTAATGATGATCCAGAACTATGAAGGAAGCAGTAGATTCAAAGGGTGGCAACCTATGGAAAGAGGCCATAGTTGATGAAATGGCATCTTTGCATAAAAGCGAGGCTTGGGATCTGGTGGAGTTGTTGGATGGAAGGAAACCCATTGGCAGCAAATGAGACTTCAAGAAGAAGACAAATGCAGAAGGAAAGGTGGAGAAATACCAAGCTCGGTTGCTAGCAAAAGGTTATCCCCAGGTGCTTGGAATTGATTTTGGTGATATTTTTTCTCTTGTTGCCAAGGTAAATTCTATTAGATTACTCTTATCTGTTGTTGCTGCTTTTGATTTTGAGGTAGAACATATGGATGTGAAGACAACATTTCTTCACGGGGATATGGAAGAGGAAATATACATGAAGCAACTTGAAAGCTTTGCAGTGAAGGGTAAGAAAGAACTGGTATGCAAGTTAAAGAAGTCTCTGTATGGGTTAAAACAATCACCAAGGATGTGGTATCAGAAATTTGATACATTTATATGCGGACTTGGCTTCACTAGAAGCAAAGAAGATCATTGTGTGTATTTTAAATTAATTGGTGACCATGTTATTTATCTGGTCTTGTATGTGGATGATATGTTGCTGGTTGGAAATGACAAGAAATTATCTAGGATTTGAAGACCCAATTGTCCTCCAAATTCGATATGAAAGATCTTGGTGCTGCAAACTATATTTTGGGCATGGAAATTAAAAGAGATCGGGCAAAGAGGAAGCTCTGGTTAAACCAGAGGAAGTATGTTGAGACAATACTGTAGAGGTTTAATATGCAGGATAGTAAATTGGTGAAGGCTCCTATTCCTGTAGGTGTGATGTTATCTGCTGAATAGTGTCCCAAGACACAAGAAGAGGAAGAGGACATGTCTCATGTTCCATATGCAAGTGCAGTCAGTAGCCTGATGTATGCAATAGTCAGTACTAGACTAGACATTGCATATGTAGTGGGAGTATTGAGCAGGTTTATGTCAAAACCAAGGAAGGAGCACTGGATAGCAGTGAAGCAGGTTTTTAGGTATTTGCGTGGCACTAGTGATTATGGTTTGTGCTACCAAGGAAGATCAGGATTGGACAGAGTGTTGGATATTCATGACGTTGTTGATGCAGACTGGGCTGGAGATTTGGATCAGAGAAGATCTGTAAGTGGGTATGTGCTTAACCTATTTGGAGGTGCAGTCAGTTGGATGAGTAAGAAACAATCTGTAGTGGCACTATCAACTACAGAGGTAGAATACATGGTAGCCACTCATGCAAGCAAGGAAGCAGTTTGGTTGCAGAGATTGTGTTCAAGTATGGGGTTAGTAGAGGGAGCTATAAGGCTAGACTATGACAACGAAAGTTTAATTTTCTTGGCAAAGAACCCTACATATCATTCAAAGACAAAGCACATTGATGTTCAATATCACTTTGTGAGGGATATGATAGAAGAAAAAAGGTGTTGCTGGTAAAGGTGGACACTTTGAAGAATATTGCAGATGCATTGACAAAATCTATGAGCTCTGAGAAGTTCTCTTGGTGTAGAGAGACAATGGGCATTTCAAGGCTGGAAAAATGACCAAGCTCTCTTATGGCCCCCTGTCAAATGAAAACAAAAAGTGAAAGAATCTCAAGGGCTATGTTATATTCTCTCTGCGACTAGCCCACATAGTTAACCAGGGGTTAGAGGGGGGGCGGAGCCCCCTTTTTTGTGCCGATTGTGTAGCGGGGGGTGGTCACAGGGGGTTTGAGGCGTACCCATAACACCACTTTATGGGGTTTGGGGTAGCGCCCCAAAAAATTTTGGTTTTGGACCCTATGTTAGGATTGGCGGACCCACCTATGGTTTCGTGCATGATTTTTGCACATGTTCTTTGGACGTGATGGTTTTCTATCCATGGTATTGGACGCAATGGTTTTGGGTCAATGGTATTGGATGCTTCGACATGTATAAATATGTATTATAACATTGAAAGGAAAATAATGAGAAATCAAGCTAGTAGTGCCAGTTTTGGGATCCAGGGGAAAATCTCTGTGTATATGTGTTTTATGTGTTATGCTCTAGCATTGTTTATTTTCTGTGTTTTAGAACTCGTATGTAGGTAATTTTTGTACGGGGTTGAAACCTACAATGGAAACTTGCAATGAAACTGGGTTCACTTCGTCTTCCACAGTACCACTCATTTGCTTTAGAGGAGATAGAAGAAGCAACAAACAACTTTGATGTGTTCTTATGGGTGAAGGCTCGAAGATTTGTTAGAGTTTCAATTGAATATTATGAATTTTATTCACGAAATAATCTTGTTTTCTTCAGAGTATTAGTTTTTGGTAACCTCTGTCCTTATATCTTGCAAGTTATTTCAACAAGTAAAGTTGCCAAAATTTTGAGCAATACAAGGAATAGAAAACAAGGAATGTCAAGTGCTCGAGGAAAGCATAATCTTTGGATAAAGGAAATATTTTTAATACAAAGATTCAGATTGATATATTAAATTATGGATATTGGGGGCGCAGTGGATGTGATAGGTTTGGCATCTAAAGCTATGGATACTTGGGTGTCTTTTTAACAAGCTAACAGTAGATGCTAATGAACAACCTTTATGGGTTGAAAGTGTGCCATTATTCCCATCATCTTCAAGCATAGCTAATTCAGATGAAGAATCAAATAGAAATGTGCGTTTGAGATATGGAATTCCATTAGCAAATGGCATGTTATTGTACTTTGCAATAGAGGATGGATCACTTTTAGAGCTCTCATAATTGCATCATCTTGAGTGGATAAACCATGGTTGACATCATGGTGATATTGCAGGCATTACTAATGTTGGGACCTTGTGATCATAGTTAACATGCATTGTGAGTATAATTGGAGAGTTGTATGAATTTGACATGAAGTTAAGGCCATCATGGAAGAAACATATTTAGGGTAAACAATGAACAAAAAATATTTCTCTAGTACCATCTAGAGGTTGTACTTTGCATAGTTTGGTTGGATAAAGTTCAGGGTCACTTTTCTCCTTAGCAAGGATGGTCTGCTATTAGAGAGATAGTTATTCCAAAGAAAGTGGAGGTGGTTTATGCATATGACACCTAATGATGTTTATTTTAGTGTGTTGGGGCCTACTTTTATAAATGAAACATTCAGTCCAAAGACATTCTCAATACTTTTTACCACCAAAACAGGTTCAACATATGAGTACCAACTTACGAAATTATCAAGCGCAGTAATGGGAGAAGGAATATCGAAGAAATGGATAAATCATGGATATCCATAAGATGCTAAAGTTGCAAGATCTATTCCCAGAGTGTTGGTTCAAGTTAGAAGGCCCTTATTTTTGCTTTGGATATGGTCGACTAGGGGAGCTTCATTTGTTAGGTATTTTTGGGGAATATGTTGGTTTGTATATGCATAACATTCTTTGAAGAAAAAAAATAGCTAGCTATGAATGGTTGATAATTGATGCACCTGAAAGTGAAGAAGGGAATGCATTTTATTGCACAAAAGCATGTGGACCCTCAAACTATATTGAAGGAGTGATGGATGCACTAGATCAAGATTATGAAACTAATTCTAGTAGTTTATTAAAAATAAGAAGAAGAAGACGACATAATTATTAGAACTCTAGTATTGGTTACAAAACACAAAATCATGATTTACAGTCTGAAATCAATGTAGAATTCCTAACAATTAACAATATTGGCACTCTTTTCTGCATTCATGTAATGCAGCCAGAATATTTATGTGAAGGATTTAATTTTGACATTTATTCTAAATTTGTTGTTCCACTGGATTTTTCCAAATGTGTGATTTTATTTTTGAGTAATGGATTAATGGAAAGCTTGAGTTTATGGTGCATACATATGGCATGTATATCCCTCTGATTAGTTATGAACAATAGATGGTGATAATAGCAATGCATTTCCCCACAACATATCTATAGTTTATGGAAGGATAATACATAGGAGATGCTTCTAGATAATGCATTCACTTGCTCACGAGTTTTGTAGGTTGGTAGGTGGTGAAACATTCAATCCATCATTTTTTGGGTATGCATGTGGAGTTGTAGAGGAGCACATTGTTGATGATGATGCATTATGATCAAAGGAGGTAAGGGTTCAAGAGTGGTTGGTAAAACTGGTTATGTTGTCTCCTAGATATTTCATTCTCTTACCTTGCAGTGAGTATCTCTCCAATTTTTGGATTGATTTTGTAGGTTCTTACACTTGTTAATATGGAATGGGGTGAAACATTTGATCCATCATTCCTTGGATATGGATGTGAGATTGAAGAGGAGCACATTGTTGATTGATGTCATTTTGATCAATAGAGCACATAGTTCGAGATTAGTAAAACTGGTTAATGTTGTAATTTTTTTATGGAAAGAACAATTATCTTCTTAGGTTGTGCACCATTACTAGTGTTGTGCTAAAAAGAGATTTTAAAAATAGTGATGACTATATTCAATCAGGTAGTCTGAAATTGCCTAAGATCACTAGTCACATGTGTGATAAATTAGGTTACCATAATATTATGAGGTGTGCTAATGATTACATGCTAGATGAGATGGAATGCTCTATGCACGACACCTTTATCCACTGTGAGAAGTACAATGAAATCTAACGTAAAAATCTGAGCTTTTATAGAGTTTTACTTTATTGGCTTGATTAAATTATTATCTTCTTAAATATTGATTTCTTCATTTATCTACAATTCCATTATTTAGTCGATATGCTTGCATTCTTGATAGATAATTGTTGATGGTGGTGTTGTTGAAGCAACTTATGAGCGCATAGAGAACTTGTTAACCATATAGGTTCTATGGGAATCTCTTTTTATCACACCAATTTGAGTGCATAGTCCTTGACTTTGAATGGTACTTTTCCAATTTTTTAGTTTTTTGATTCACAATCTCATTTTTTTTCAATATTTGTCCACCTCTATTTTGTTTTTGAAATGTATATTTTTGTTGGGAATGATGTCTTCTTGACAGGTTGTTGTTGGTGGTTCTTTTAAAGTATCTTTATCACTATACTTGGGGAACTTGGCAACCACTTTAGATTATAGGGAATCACTTTCTATTTAGAGTTTGAAGAATCTTTTTTGATCATTTCAAAGGTGTGTGCATAACTACTTATTCTGCAGAGTATTGGAATGTCGGTTCTTGCTATGAATGTGGCAAAAGATGTCTTTATTAATTCTTATTTTCAATGACCATTTACATTTATGCCTTACGGTGTTTCCTTTGCAACATCTGGTGCAAATGCTAGTTTTAGAATACCATAGTTATTATTATTATTAAAATAATTAATACATAAGTTAGTATATATACATTAAAGAAAACATGTAGCAAGATTCTTAATTATTGAGATTCACCCCCACTTATCATACATATTTTTAATCATTATATTTGTTTTGTTATAATATCATGAGCTACTACCATAACTTATCAATATAACATGTCCAAAAAAATCATTACTCATTTCATATGATACTTGAGTAACTATAAAAACTTATTTTTCATGATATATACACATATTTTTTAAATGATATATAACATATATATAATTGACATTGAAATATTTTACATAACATGTACATTTTATGAGTAAATTAAAATGGTTTTTATATTATTAATATATTTTTAAGTAAATGTCAATATTAATTGTATTAAAATATTTTATTGATAACCTACATTGAATAATTTTTTATATACAACATTTAAATATTTTATTTTAACATTTTTTTGTATATATGGATATATATGAAATTGATTAACATAGATTTTCAAATAGTTTATTTAAATCATTGTTGAATAATTTTGAAAAGTATAAGGTTTAAACATCTTACTCACACATATTTTTTCACTTCTAATTACTTTAAAACATATTCATTTTTTCTTATTATAGTGGACATTATTTTTCTATTTAGTGTATAATTTTTTATTTTTTATTTTTTTTAAAAAGGAACTTACACATCCCTTCACACTAAGTTATAGAATAAGCCTTTCCCCTCAATTATAAAACCCCTATTCCTAAATAAACATGATTATCAATACAATTATTAAACTAATTTTACTATGATATATAATTATAAACTCTCTTCAATGAAATACATGCATACACAGGAAATACATATAAATAAGTCAACTATGTTGCTTATTATTTTCCATTAGCCAATGAAAAGTTATAACAATATGAGTTATATTGCACATCCAACCATCAAATTATCATTTTTATTACTGATTTATTTATTATTATTTTTTTTTTATTAAAATTAAAATAAATAAACATATTTACATCTAAACTACATAATTTTATATATTTTAAATGAACAAAAATATTTATCTTAAATTATATTTCATTCAATAAAAAACTTGTCATTTCTACTGATGACCCATTCATTAATTAACTTAAGAAGAAACATACTTCTACAAATGTAATAAATATTTTAAGTTAATAATTTTTTTAGATATACATAACCTGATTAAATAAATAAATTAAATAGTTACATAGGAAAGTTGTATAATTAAATTTGGAAGGCACAAGTTGTTTGAGAAATCAATAGAAAATAAAGAAAGGGAAGAACTTTGAATGATCGGTTGAGAAACCTATAAATAACAAAGAAAAAACCTAAAAGGGTAAATGTTAGAAGAGTTTGTCTAGATTTATTTATTTAGCTAAAATATTTTCTATAATTTACAAAGACTCCACTCAAACTAATTGTGTGACTGATTTTGATGTTACAAATAGAGATACAATGATAGACAACATTGATAGACTAAAGACATACAATGTGAGGAATTCAACCAAAAGATAGACATTGGTGTAGAGATGACGTAAAAAATATGAGCGATGTCGAATAATAGAGATACAATGATAGACAACATGGATAGAGTAAAGAAGGATGTATTTTGAATTACTCTATAAAAGTTAGTGATGTGCATTTTATTTAATGTAATGGTTAACTTGGGTTTTCTTTAAACAGGGATGGTAGAACTATAGGAATTTGTCATGTCCCATAGGTCTAGATAGAAACATTGGAAGGCATGATTGTTATATTAAAGATGTATCTCTTTCAAGTTGTCAAATCAAGAGGATGTTATCTAAGTTCTCGTATTATTTTGTAATTTGAGTTTGCAACTATCTACATTAAGAACCATATAAGTTCTACAAAATGTTGATTAAGGGGATCCTCCAATGTTAGCATAAAAAAACTTGTATAACATACAACATGTTAAAAAAAATCCTTTTACTTAGGATAATCAATAATGAGTGTATTGTCTAAGATATTTATGAAACCGTTTTTCCTTTTACAAATAGGAGATTATGGATGCACTATTTAATATTTTCATATATCACTAGGAAAAATATGTGTTTGCATTATGTCCAAATGGAAAATAGTAATGAAGCTCCAATAATTATGTCCCATATCATATAGCATAATGAGCCGTTGATATGTTGGAGTGTTACTAATGAGTTGAATCAATGTTGAAAAAGGAGATAGAGAAATATAATGCACATATCATGTCAGAATGCAATGGAATAATCATATGATGTATTTGAATAATATAATACACATATAAATACATGACCCATAACCTTTTGATTCATCTCGCAAGAGGTATTTTGGAATCTTTCTTATTCATTTGTGACACTTCATATTACTTATCATGTGAATATTGTTGGAAACTAGGGATATATTGAGAGGAGGGGTGAACCAGTATTTCAATCATTTTAATAATTATTTACCCAAACAATCACAATCAACAATATAGAAATGCACCAATAACATAACATTTAAACACAAAAAGTTTACATGGAAACCGATGCAAGACAAAAATATAAACTATTTTTTATTTTTATGTAAATTCAAGCACCAACTTCATATTACATCAAGTTATGTAGGCCACAACCTAATAGAAACTCCAATCCACTTTTCTTTGCAAGCACCAACTTTTTGGAATCACCAACTCCCATTTTTTACTAGCACCAAGTTGTTGAAGGAATTGATCCCTTTTTTTTTGCAAACCACAAACTTAAGGAGGATCCAATCCCCTAATATAAAAGAACCTACTTTCTCTACCCATTATATCCCTTTTTTATTCATTTTGAAGCTCAAATCGATAAGATCTATATAGAAAAAAATGTTGAACAAATTGTATAGACATCATTACTACCAATCCTACTTTGTTCTAACATTAAACTCCTAAGATCTATCGTAAAACCCAACTCCTTACAACTTCTTCATATATGAACTTCACTTTTGGCCCAAATTTTATCAGAACATGTAGATCTACTCTACATCTATTTTCCTCAAGCTCAGATTTGATCCTAACATTTAGATTTTCCCTCTTTTCTTTTCTTTGTCTACATTAAACTTTATTCCCTTAAATAATAGAATCTATATCTCTGGGTATTTATTCAATTGATCCTTAATCAGATCCCTACACCTCTTTTTCAAGTATGGTTAGCATCTCTTCACTTTTCCATTGTAGATATATGCCTTCTCCCTGACAAATCCACTATATTTGGCATACATATCTCTTTTATCTCAAGCTATCTTCTAACAAAAACCCTCAGATCTCTATATTGCATTGATTTAAACCGTGGTGCTCATATTTGTTTCCATTTGCACACTACATCTCCATCATGCTTTCACAACGTGATTCTCTACATATTGAATCTACTATATCATACACACATTGGAGTTTCCTTTCTCAACATTATTGTAGCTTCATATCTACAGTGATACATATATTTATCCGTTACTCAATGATCATTTATTCATTCCACACACGTTGCTTGCTCATTTATTCATTTATTCATATTTATTGTTCATTTAATGATTTAGTCATTTATTCATATTTGTTGCCATTTGCACACTGCATCTCCATCATGCTTTCACAACATAATTCTCTGTAACTCGAATCTACTATATCATACACACATCTGATTTTCCATTCTCAACATTATTCTAGCTCCATAACTGTAGTGATATGTATATTTATCCATTACTCAATGATCATTTATTCATTCTACACATTTTTCTTTCTCTATGGTGTATTCACCATCTCTCTCTCTCTCTCTCTCTCTCTCTCTCTCTCTCTCTCTCTCTCTCTCTCTCTCTCTCTCTCCTAGTTTTACAGTAGTTCTCAATCAACCAATGTCACCATGAATCCTATTATATAGACAACATCAATAGATTTTTCATTAAGAAGACTCTAATTATTCAAAATAATTTGGCACCTGACACCAATATTTTGTTTTGCAACTCTTTTCCATTTGCATGCTGCATCTCCATCATGATTTCACAACATAATTATATGCATTTCAAATCTACTATATCGTACACACATTATATTTTCCATGCTCAACATTATTGTAGCTCCATATCTATAGTGATACACATATTTATCCCTTAATCGATGATCATTTATTTAATCCACACACGTTTCTTTCTCTATGGTATATTCACGAGTGTAGATCCATATTGGTATTGATATATATATTTATCCATTACTCAATGATAATTTATTCATTCTACACAAGTTTCTTGCTCTATTCATTTATTCACTCTCTCTCTCTCGCTCACTCACTCTCTCTCTCCCCTAGTTTTGCATCAATTCCTAATCAACCTATGTCACCTTCAATAATATTATATACATTGCATCAATATATTTTTCATTAAAAAGACTTTAATTCTTCTAAATAATTTGGAACTTGAATATTGTTACGCAACCAGCTCACTAAAAAGATAGATTAACGACTACACTATTATGCAACCAACTCACAGAAAATATGGATAAATAACTTAAAAATTATCCTCTTCAAGGGGGAAACCTCCATTACATTAGATAAATGAATAAAACTTGGATGATTCAAATGATAGTACCTCCTTCGTATATATAGGAGTCTAAGGGGTGACAATATAATTAGAGCCTACACAACAATAATAATGTAAGGGAACAACAATAACAATAGGGGGCTACACTAATAAAAATAAGGGGAATATACTAGTATTATAGGGACCTAAAATGCCCCTCTCCTTAAAAAAGAAATTTCCTCAACACTTGAGTAGTTTTAAATGCTTCTATATAAAATTCTCGTCCTTCCATGTCGAATCTTCAACAAGTAAGTTCTTCCACTCAATGAGATACTCTGAAATTAATCGATTTCGTAGTTGTTGGGTACATTTTTCCATGGATTCATTAGGCTCAATTATGATTTTTCCTTCGTTATTAAGTTATGGCAACATTGTTTGAATTGAGAACTTGTGACTGGTATCCTTCTTTAAGCATGAAACATGGAAAGCTACGTGTACTCAGGAAGATGTAGGTAACTCCAATTTCTATGCCATAGTACCAATCTTTTGCAACGCCTTGTAAGGACCGTCGTAATTGGGTGATAATTTATTATCCTTTTTATCTTTCATGAGCAATAATTGTTTGTATGGTTGTAGCCATAAAAATACCCAATCACCTACATCAAAACTTCTTTCATTGCATTGTTTATATGCCTATTATTTCATTTGATTTTGCACCAGAGTGAGGTATCCTTTAAGAGTTGGAGAACTTGTTAATGATCGATGTGATCTTCCAGTTCTTGAACCTTAAAATTTTCTCTTAAATATGATGTGATGGATGGTGGATGATATCCATAAAGTGCCATAAATGGGCTCATGTTTGCTGCAGTATGGAAGGAAATGTTATACCACCATTCAAATAGAGGTAACCATTTGACCCATTGTGTTTGTTTATCCGATACAAAGAAACGAAGATACCCTTCCAAACATTCATTCATTATCTCATTTTTCCCATCAGATTGAGGATGATAAGATGAACTATGAGCTAGTTGAGTACCAATACAAGAAAATATTTACATCCAAAAATTTCCTGTGAAAATGGAACCTCTCGCACTTATAATATTCTTTGGGTTTCCATGTAGCTTTTGAGTTGTTTCCATAAATGAAGTAGCAACTGTATTGGATTTAGAAGGATTTTATAATGCACAAAAGTGTGGATACCTAGTAATTCTATCAACTTCCACCATGATGACACTCTTTCCTTCAGAATTGGGTAAACATGTGATAAAATCCATTGAGACCTCCTCCGAATGCTGACATGGAATGGCTAAAGGTTGTAAGAGACCTGGTGTCCTAATTATCTCAACTTTATTTTATTGGAAAACCAAACATTCTACCCCAAGCTTCTGAATATTAGATTTAAGGCCGTCCCAAAAAGTTTCCTTCTTGACCTTGTGGTAAGTTTTCAAAAATCCTGAGTGCCCTCCTAAGGGGGAGGTGTGCAATTCCAAAAGAATATGTTTCTTGAGTTGGGAATTCTTACAAACATGTAAGCGATATTTGTAACATAATGAATCGTTTTTCAAGCTAAATGTATCAAATGTACTAAGATCTTACCTGTAACTTTTGAATGAGTACCCACAACTCTTCGTCATTCTTCTAGTCATCCCTTGCTTCGGTTATCCAATCAAGCTGGATAATAGAAATGGCACAAAGAAATGCTTCCACAACCACATTCTTTTTTTAAGAAGACTTTTCATGTCATTATAGCTAATTATATTTCTTGTTTTCCTTGTTATACCCCTTAATTCAAATTCCTTTCCTTCCCAAAAAAAATTCAAGAAAAGTTCTTGAAAATTAAAAAGTATTATCACCAAAGATTGTAACCATTGGAAACCTAGTACAAGATCAACACCACCCATTGGAATTGAAAGCATTGGACTATTCAATACATATTCCCCCATCGTTAGCTTGATATTATGGCTAATACAGGAGCATCTAGCTGACAGGTCATCATGACAGAAGGTTGTTTGGTCTCTCAAAAGACTGAGAAGGAAATTGCTAAGCGAACATTGTAGTTGTTTTAATTTAGTAAAGGAGAGTATTTAGGAAGGTAGAGGATTAATTAGTTAAACTGTTGCAAGTAATTAATTTTTTTATTTTCACATCAACTTTTACAAGATGGTAACGTAGGACAATAGATAGTTTTTGCAACTAAAATAAATGTAACCAATAGAATGTAACCAACAGCAGTTAAGAGAAAACAGTTTCCAGACAATTATTGAAAAGGAACAGAATGCAATTGTAAGAGGTTCAACTTTTTGGACAGAGAGAGAAATCTAATAAAACATCTCTGAACACAAACTATTTTCCAATATCCTGTAATTGTCTATCTATCTTTCTATTAAATTGCCTGAAAGAGTGGAAGCACATTCTCTGTTTTTATTCCACAAGAATGCACACATATATGTTTCTATTTATGTTTATTCAAGTAGGACCATAAATCAAAGCAAGCTCGCAGACATGACTAAAGAGTACGTTGCAAAAACGAAGGCATACAGTTCCTAAATTTGTCAACCAAAAGAGCGCAGAGGAATCCTAGACATTTATATATAATTTGAGCATCATAGGTAGAGACAAGACGCAAGCATTTTCGAACAGTGAGGACAGACAAATCATACAGTTACTTATGAAGAATAAACCATTTATGTTCCATTTATAAGATAAGCATAGAACCTTTGTTCGAATATATACAGTCACAAAACCTCATTTAAATATACACATAGTCCATGCAATAACACTATACAAGCTTCAATGGGGTATCATAGTATACGGGTTTAGAAACCCTAACCGCAAATCAAACCCTACAACAACTGCCCACAAGAGGAATAGTGTAAGTCTAACAGCCTACGAATACATACTATCGGCAGACTCAAGTCATCACAACAAGCTGTTGTAACCCTAGCCTATGATGAGAAAGCAAAAAGCTACAAGATGACAGGGAACAACCCTACCCGGGTCTAGCCAGCACACTAAGAAGCCAAGACCGAAACCCTCCAGGAAAAACATACCTACAATGACAAACATCAACCAAAATTTGTGAGCATGACAGATAAAGAAGACACAGAAAGAAAATAACAAGACCAGGGTTCGAACTTACCTTTTAGAGACAAGGCACTTACATTGCAGTCACCTAGGGTCACTCTTCTCACAAAGGAGCAAGCACATTAGTTAAAAAGCGTGTAAGGGAGAAATAATTGATAGCAGGGAACAAGAATTTACCTTGACATTGTAGAAGAAGCCGAAGTGAAGACCCTGAGACCGCAACCTATCCACAAAATAGAGGAAAGTAACCAGAGAATTCAATGAACAGTTGCATAGAAGGATTCAAGACAAATAACTAGGATTCTAGCTAAATAACCAGTATCAACTTGTACACAGAGAAGTTCCAGATTCCAACAAGCAAACTATAATCCATAACTCAACAGAAAGATTAAGCACCAGACAGTCAAACAAATAATGGAATAACTAGGCTCAAACAAGAGTTCATTACCAAACGGAGAAGCTGACAAGTTTCCAAGTCAAGAGCTGAGCCAGAGCACCAAAGGCAGCATAACATTATAGAGAGAAACTCGCGCAGAATAACCATATTGCATAACCATCAAACCTCAATAGCTCACGAGAAAAATGACTGGCAGATAGGGTTTGAGAACTTCATACCAAAGTGGAAGTGACAATTCTGAGGAGGGGACACTTGCCCAATAGCCATAAGTGCGGGTACAAAACATTAAGTGTGGAATCCAAATCAACTATATAATCATTGCAATCAACCGCTGAATGAAACAATATAACATGTAATCAAATTGTTAATCATTAATTCTATTGATAGTCATTTTATTAACATTGGTAAGTGTGACAAGGGGGTTGGACCCAGCAAGTGGTATCAGAGCAGGAAATTGAAAGTGTCAGGATATGGAAGTTGGAAGATGAGGACATGGGAGAGGTGTGCACAGAGAAATAGATGAAGGACTGAGGGAAGAAAAAAGGATCCTCACTGCTCATTTAGAGGCAGTTGAAGCAGGAACGAGAAGGGATCCAGAAATAGGAGTTGACAGCGAGGAAGAAGCCATACTTACAATAGATGGATTGGATGAGGAAGGGCCAGAGATGAGGTTGTTGAGGTCGGTTCTATTGGCCAGTAGCAAGACCAAACCAGAGATTCCTAACTATGATGGTAGCCTATCCACAGAAGTTCTGTTGGACTGGGTAAGCGAGTTTGACAAGTATTTTGAAAGTGAAGAAGTCAGTGTGGACTAAAGAGTCAAATTCACTAGAACCAAATTGAAGGGACAAGTAGCCCTCTTGTGGGACAGTGTCCAACCAGAGAGAAGGAGGATGAACAAGTTACCGATAAAGAAGTGGTCAAGGATGGTGGCCAAACTGAAAGCCAGATTTCTGCCTAAGGGTTACCAGGTTTCACTTTACTCACAAGTGCATAATTTAAGACAAAAAGGGAGTATACAGAAGAATTCTACCGGGTGAACTTGAGAATGGTTATACCGATGACAATCTCGAGAAGAAAACAAGATACGTAAATGGCTTGAGACTGGAAATACTGGATGAAATTAGCATTCTTTCGCCGAGAAATATAGAAGAAGCCTTTTAGAGTGTTGTGAAGGCTGAGGAAAAGATAATTAGAAAAAAAAATGCTAGGAGAGGATGGGGAACCATCAAAGGACGAGGACAGTAATATGGCAGAGGATGAACTGCCAGTAATAGCGAAGAGGGTAGTAGCTCCAAGGCTTTAGGAACAGTAGAGAAAGGAGTCAACACTAGAGGTGGCAGGTCATATCAACAAGGAAGGGGGAATGGCCGAGGTAGAGGATCCAATTATCAGTGCTACAAGTGCCACAAGTGGGGGCACAGATTGTTTGAATGCCCCGAAGCAGAACAAGCTGGCCAAAGAGGAACATTTGTCGCACAGCCTGAGGAAGTTGAGGCATTGCCCCAAGAAGCAGATAATGTAGCAGAAACAAGGGATACCTTAGTTCTAAACAAAGTATTGCTGAAACCATCCAAAGCAATAGTTGAACAAACCCAACAGAAAACACTATTCCAGACCATTTGCAAATCACACAGAAAGTGTTGCAAATTGATCATTGACAGTGGGAGTACAGATAATTTGGTTGCCACTGAGATGGTGGAAAAGTTGGGTTTGAAGCGGCTTAAGCACCCCACCCCTTACAAGGTGTCATGGTTGCAGAAAGGTCACCAGCTATTGGTTGATGAACAGTGTGAGGTTGAGTTTCACATTGGCAGGTACAAGGACAAAGTTATCTGTGATATTATGCCAATGGACGTGTGTCACAGACTACTAGTAAGACCATGGCAGTATGATTGGAAGGTAGTACATGATGGGAAAATGAACTGCTACAAGTTTGTTAAGGATCGAATCACACATGCGCTTGTACCCATCAAGGAAGAGGAGACAGTAGAAGCAAGCGGGACAAAAGCATTGTTAATAGGTGGAAAACAGTTTGTGAAATAGATAGAGGAAAGGGAAAGTGAACTATGCTTTTGTGAGGAGGGAAAACAGTGCTGTTGCACACAAAAATGTCTGATTTTCCTACAAAAATTCAAGAGATGCTACAGGAATTCAGAGACATTGTGGTCGATGATTTGCCGGACAAGTTGCCTCCCAAAAGAAGCATTAGTCATCATATCAACTTTATACCCAGAGCAAGCCTACCAAATAAGGCAGCATATCGGATGAGCCCCAAAGATAATGAGGAGATCAGGAAACAGGTGCAGGAGTTGCTAGATAAAGGGTTGATAAGGGAAAGCTTGAGCCCTTGTGCAGTACCAATAGTTCTTGCTCCCAAGAAAGGAGGAGAATGGCGGATGTGCACGGATTCGCAGGCCATCAACAAAATCACCATTAGGTAAAGGTTTCCCCTACCACAGATGGATGATATGATGGACTGCCTAAGTGGGGCAGCATACTTCATGAAGATTGATCTGAAGAGTGGTTATCATCAGATCCGGATCAGGGAAGGAGATGAGTGGAAGACAACCTTCAAGACTAATGAAGGGTTGTACGAGTGGCTGGTCATGCCGTTCAGTTTGAGTAACACCCCTAGTACTTTTATGAGATTGATGAACGAAATGCTAAAAGAGTTCATCGGCAAGTTTGTGATAGTGTACTTTGATGACATATTAATTTTTAGCAGGACTAAAGAGGAGCACATTCAACATGTTCGAAGAGTGTTGGAGAAAGTGTAGCAGAATAAACTGCTGATAAATTTGAAAAAATCTACTTTCCTACAAAGAGAACTGATTTATTTGGGCTTTGTAATTGCAGAAAATGAGTTGAAGATGGACCCAGAAAAGATCACAGCAATCATTAATTGGCCATCTCCGAAAAGCTTATTTGAGGTACGTAGTTTTGATGGGCTGGTGAGTTTTTATCACAAATTTATAAGAAATTTTAGTGAAATCTGTGCACCTATGTTGGACACTATAAAAAGGGCCAATCAGCCTTTTTGTTGGACCAAGGCAGCAGAGAAAAGATTTAAGCTTCTAAAGAGGAAAATAACAGAAAGGCCAATTTTAAGGTTACCAAATTTTAATAAGCTTTTCCAGGTTTGATGCGATGTAAGTGGTACAGCTATTGGTGCTGTACTCAGCCAAGAAGACAAACCTGTTGCATTTTTTAGCGAGAAGTTGAAGGAAAGCAGGTAGAAGTATTCCTCCTATGACAAGGAATTTTATGTTTTCATCCAAGCTCTAAAGCATTGGAGACACTACTTGTTGGGGAGTGAATTTGTGTTATTTTTTGATAATTCAACGCTGCAATATGTGATGCAATAGCATAAATTGAACCACAAGCATGCCAAATGGGTTGAGTATTTGTAGAGTTTCACCTTTGTGTTGAAACACATCAGTGGGTAGGCCAACGAGGTGGCGGATGCATTGAGCAGAAGAGCCTTGCTCTTATAGGAAAGTATAATACAAGTGCTGGGTTTCGAGCATTTGAAATATTTGTACGAGATCAACATGAATTTCAAAGAGGCTTATGAAGCCTGTCAAAATCCCATGCTGAGGAACAAAAGTCCATGGTTGGACTACAACTTGCAGGAGGAGATACTGTTTAGAGGGGGATAGTTATGTATTCCTGATTGTTAGACGAGAGAAAATATTATATGGTAGAAGCAGAGTGGAGGTCTAGCCAGACAGTTCGGCATAGAGAAAACTTTGGATCAGCTCGGACTCTTCTATTACTCACTAAGAATGCGAAGGGATATACCACTATATGTGAATAGGTGTAAAGTCTACCAACTGGTGAAGGGACATAGTCAAAACACTGGACTCTACATACCACTGCCTGTTCCAAGTAGACCATGGGACTCAGTCATCATTGTCTTTGTCTTAGGACTGCCTAGAACACAGCGAGGTTATGACTCGGTGATGGTGGTGGTAGATAGGTTTTCGAAAATGGCTCATTTCATCCCTTGTTGAAAAACTAGTGATGCCACTCACGTAGCTCACCTGTTTTTCACAGAAGTTGTTAGATTACACGGACTACCCAGATCTATTGTTTCTAAAAGGGATGTAAAATTCACGAGACACTTTTGGCTCACCCTGTGGAAGAAGTTGGACACACGGTTGAACTTCAACTCTGCATATCATCCGCAGACTGACGAGCAAACGAAAGTGGTGAACAGGAGTTTGGGGAACTTCTTATGGAGCTTGACTTTGGAAAATTCACAATTATGGGATCATGCGCTTGCTCAAGCAGAATTTTCTTATAATGATTCTCTAAACTGCAGCACTGGACACAGTCCATTTTAGATCCTGTATGACATGCATCCTCATGGAATACATGAGTTGTGGGATCTGGGAAAGTTGTAGTAGAGAAGTGCTGATGGGGAATATTTTGCCGAAGCGATGAATGAACTACATGAACAAATGAAATCAAAGGTGTAGGACAAAATTTAGAAATACAAACAATAGGTAGATCTAAAGTGACGAGAAGTCCAATTCAATGTAGGTGATGAAGTCCTTGCACACTTACACAAAGAACAGTTTCCTAAGGGTGCATATAACAAGCTGAAATTCAAGAAGATTGGTCCCTGCAAGATTTTGCGTAAATTTTCAGCCAACGCTTATGAGATACAACTGCCACCAAATATAGGCATATAACCTATTTTCAACATGGTAGACCTGTTCCCATATATTGCCAACCTAGAAGATGATAGTGTGGTATGGCCAGAATGGGACACCCAAGTTGGAGACAATTCTTGGATGAGGCACATGCCTTCAGCTCAACCCCATGAGATCGAGACGATTCTCGACACACAGGTGGCTAAGAGGACTTGCAGGAAGGAGTATTTGCGATATCTTGTCAAGTGGAAGAACCGTCGAATCGAGGATAGTTCGTGGCTCGACGCGGTGTAGATACAAAGGTGGGTTATTCTGTGGAGGAGCTCATGGAACGGAGCCATGACTTCTTCTTACCCCAAGAGCTTGATGCAGGAGCATCTAGCTAATGGGTCATCATGATAGAAGGTTGTTTGGTCTCTGAGAAGACTGAGAATGAAATTGCTAAGTGAACACTGTAGTTGTTTTTTTTATGTTGTTTTAATTTAGTAAAGGACAGTATTTAGGAAGGTAGAGGATTAATTAGTTAAACTGTTGCAAGTAATTTTTTATTTTTTTTTCATGTCAACTTTTACAAGATGGTAACGTAGGACAATAAACAGTTTTTGAAGAAATGTAACCAACAAAATGTAACCAACAACAGTTAGGAGAAAAAAGTTTCCAGAAAATTATTGAAAAGGAACAGAATAAAATTTTAAGAGGTTCGACTTTTTGGAGAGAGAGAGAAATCTAATAAAACATCTCTGAGCACACCGACTATTTTCCAATATCCTATAACTGTCTATCTATCTTTCTGTTAAATTTCCTAAAAGGGTGAAAGAACAATCTCTGTTTTTATTCCACAAGCATGTACACATATATGTTTCTATTTATGTTGATTCAAGTAGGCCCATAAATCAAAGCAAGCTCGTAGACAACTAAAGAGTACGTTGCAGAAATGAAGGCATACAATTCCTGAATTTGTCAACCAAAAGAGCGCAGAGGAATCTTGGACATTTATATATAATTCGAGCATCAAAGGTAGAGATAAGACGCAAGAATTTTCGAATAGTAAGGACAGACAAATCATACAGGTACTTCTGTAGAATAAACCCTTTCTGTTTCATTTATAAGATAAGCATAGAACCTCTATTCGAATATATACAGTCACAAAACCTCGTTAAAATATACACATAGTCCATGCAATAATGTTGTACAATGTTCAATGGGGTATCATAGCATACGGGTTTAGAAACCCTAACCGCAAATCAAACCCTACAACAACTACCCACAAGAGGAATAGTGTAAGTCTAACAACCTACGAATACATACTGTCAGTAGACTCAAGTCATCGCAACAAGCTGCTATAACCCTAGCCTACGACGAGAAAGAAACAAGTTACAAGATGACAGGGTACGACCCTACCCGCGTCTAGCCAGCACACTAAGAAGCTGAGACCAAAACCCTCTAGGACGAACATACCTACAACGACAGACATCAACCAAAATTTGTGAGCATACTGTGACAGATAAAGAAGAGACCAAAAGAAAATAATGAGACCAGGATTCGAACTTACCTTATAGAGATAGGGCACATACATTGCAGTCACATAGGGTCACTCTTCTCACGAAGGAGCAAGTGCGTAAGTTAAACAACATGTAAAGGAGAAAGAACTAATAGCAGGGAACAAAAATTTACCTTGACATTGCAGAAGAAACTAGAGTGAAGACCTTGAGACCACAACCTATCCACGAAACAGAGGAAAGTAATCGGAGAATTCAACAAACAGTCGCATAGAAGGATTCAAGACCAAAAGGAGTCACACAGTCCAGCTAAATAACTAGTATCAACTTGTACACAGAGAAGTTCCAGATTCTAACAAGCAAACTATAATCCATAACTTGACAGAAAGATTAAGCGCCAGACGGAGAAACAAATAATGGAATAACCAGGCTCAAACAAGAGTTCATTACTAGAGGGAGAAGCCGATAAGTTTCCAGGTCAAGAGCCGAGCCAGAGTACAAGAGGCAGCATAACGTTATACATAGAAACCCGCGTAGAACAACCATATTGCAGAACCCTCAAACCTCAATAGTTCACGAGCAAAATGACCGGGAGATAGGGTTTGAGACCCTCATACCAAAGTGGAAGTGACAATTTTCAGGAGTGGACACTTGTCCAATAGCCATAAGCATGAGTATAAAACATTAAGTACGGAATCCAAATCAACTATAAAATCATTGCAATCAACCGTCGAATGAAACAATATCACATGTAATCAAACTATTCATCATTAATTCTATTCATAATAATTTTATTAACGTTGGTAAGTGTGACAAGGGGACTGGGCCCATCAATGACACTTTCCAAGGAAATTTATAATTCCTACATTTGCAACCATCACTTGACACTCAAGTGTTGGATATAGGAAGAAATTCAATTCTTTGGCTATCTTACGATGAATAAAATTATGTACTACATGAATCAATCAACAATATTACCTTTTTCTTCTTGACATATACTTTTTTATCTTCAAAGATTGAGGAGTGGCATTTCTTGCCAATTCCTTGCAAGATATGGCTGGATTCATTTCTTGTTTCTCTGGGGTGGGTTCCCAGTGTATATCCTCCTCTTTTGATGTTTCTTGTTCCTTTTTCTTCCTCCTGTTCAAAATCTATGTAGAATAATTTCTTCTTAGCACACTTATGTCCTTTATTGTATTTTCTATCAAAACTACAAGAAAGCCCTTTTTCTCTTTTTTCCTCCAATTGTTGCGGAGTTAACCTTGTAGGTTGTGGAAGGCTAGTAGTAGCAAGACTTCCATATTTATAGTTGTTTGTGGTAGACTTCCTTGTTACCATAATTTTGGCTTCAAATTTTCTTGCCACCCTGAATGCCTTCTCCAATGAATCATGTTCCGAAAGGTGAACCTCAAGTTGGATGTTTTCATTCAAAAATTCCTATGAATACATCAATCATATGATCCTCTCGAATATCATTTATGCTAATATTCAATTTTTGGAAGTCCTTAATGTGCTCCACCATTGAACCTTTTTGTTTGATACATATCAATTGGTTAGAGAAGGTGTTTCTCTTTGTATCCTCATAATGTGCTATCATTTCCTCCGTAAAAATTGACCAAGTGAAAAGTGGTTTAGGAGAAAAAAGTCATCAGTACCATACAAATTGACTAGGTTCTAAATATAAAAATGCAATGCGTATCTTTTGTGTGTGTTGCACATCATTTACATCAAAATATTGCTCCATTTGTAGTATCCATGTTACTGGATCCTTGCCATCAAAATTCCTCATATATATATTTGGAATGTGGTAGTTCTTAAACCTTACATTGGAGCCTCTAAAATCATAATTCATATTCCTTTTTTCCTCATCATGATTTTCATGGATTACCTTGTCACCACTGGGAAGCCTTTCTTGCAACAACTTAGGAAAACCTTCCTTAAAACATTCCATGTATTCTTTTAAACCATCCATCTTAGCTTCCATGCCATCCTTCAAACCTTCCATGTCTAATTTTAAAGCCTCCATGTCCCCTTTTAAGTCATCCATGTCCCCTTTTAGTTCATCTTTGGTTATTCTTTGTGAGAGTGAAATTTGTTGCACTTGGTCTAGTAATTTTGATATATCATGTTGCAATAGTTCCTCTTCATGTGTCATAGTGGAGTTTTTTTGGGCTTAATGGGTTTATATTTTTTTTTTGGGAGGACTTTTATAACCTAATACTGGTATCTATGCTTCAATATGCCCCTTGAATGACTTCAAATTGAATTTTCAAACAAAACTTATGTGAAATTTAAAAAAAAATACACCTTTTTCTTGATTTTTAGGAGCTCCGTATTTAATCTGTTATATCTCTATAATTTTAAATCTCCAAGGTCTGAAACTTTATCCTCTAGTAATCCAACCCCACAATTCAAACTGACATTAGATTCTTTAAGAAAGAGCTATTCCCGATCTCCCACGATGACATGATTCTAGAGTAGTTTAGTAGATTGAACTTGTACAGAGTGCCATGTGTCATTATTTCGAGCTTCGGGACTGAAAATGATATAAAAGAAACTAGAATCTATGCACGTTCTGTCACATTTTACGTAATTCAAATCCGATGCTCGGGGAGAAAGTTATGATGATTTTCCCTAGGTCACCTATTTGTGATTGAATTTTGGAGCCTGCAAAAACCATAACTTCCTCATATCATACCTCTGAAAATATAGTGGACCAAGCTGTGAATGTTTTACATGAATTTCACAAATATTTCGGCTCCATGTGGTCAAAATTTCAGTTTCTTAAGCCTTATAGAAAACAAAATTATAGCGAAAATTCCAAGATGGCCTGTTTGAAGAAGCGAAACCCGAGAATCCAAATGATCTGTATATGAAACTTCTTGAGGATTATGATAAATTGCAAGTGATTAAATTAATTTTCTAAGCCTATTATGTCATATTCATAAACACATAAACATGAATTAAAAGTTTAGTTTTTGCATAAAATAGCAGAAAACATCACCATAATATCAAACACAACACAACAAAATGATGAAGGAGTTCACCCCTCCTCGGCTATATCTCCTGGTCCAGCTTCCAATGGTTGGGCCTCTTTTATTATACTAAAAAAATTGTGTTTACATCAAGTGACAATGCTTAAATGGCTTCAAAAATAACTCCAATGGCTTCATAACTGTAAAAAACCCCTGTCTAGCCAATTTCCGCTCCCAAAAAACCAAAAACTGAGAACGTTATGATCTCTGCAAGTTTTTCTTCTATTCGTTCTACAAAAAAAACCTGTTTGTAAATCGTCCTACAATTCTGACCAAAAAATCACAAAAGGAACGACCATTTGGCTAACATCTAGAGAAATGTGTGGCCTCATTAAAGTTTCCATTAGCCACTTATTCTGAAAATCTCGATCATGTGGCACCGATGCGACCATGTTGGGGGCTGAGTTTTGGGGCCTTTATCTGGCCTTTGTCTCCTCCATGCTCTCAGTCACATCGAGGTGATATGACCCTGGGATAGCTATTTGTGGGTTGACCCCCTACCCAAATGCACACCCATGAACATTTAAATAATGTTTTTTGACTAATAATTCACAAATAACATTAATGGCAGTATGTTCGTAATAGTCTCGGTTGGTGTGGATGAGGTGATGGTTTCAAACCATGACACTACTACTCATCCTTAAAAAGAAAAATAGCCATTACTGAGATGCCACGATGAAGCTTCACATTGGGCCATGTAGCACCCATTCATTGGGTCACTTCAAACACCATTCAACCAATAAAAATCATCCATTTGGTAGCCAACATAATCATGCCAAGTGTCAAAAAGTCATAGGATGATGGTGAACCATCAACATACCATGTTAGAAGGTCCAGTCAGTTGCACAAACTGTTAACTAGAAATCTTGCAACTGCCTTTCTGAAATTTTAGTTATTTTCACAAATAAACAAATTGTGTTTCTAGGAGCATACTGTGTCTATTTTTCACGAAATGAATTGTATTGAATTCAGAACAATGAGATCTACGCAGTTGTTCTAGTTTTGAGCCATTCCGACAACTTTGAATTTTGAGCATATCTTTTATCCACCAGATCAGTCCTCCCCAATGGAAGCTTTTGGACCCCAAAAAATATTTATTACTGAACAATTATATGAGGGTACAACCCCCTCACCCTTCCAGTCTCAATCCATTGGAATTTTCTTGAATTCCACAATTTAAGCATTTCACGAAAATTCATCTTTTTCCTTTATTTTGGAGACCCTGTCTTACTGTTGTAGATACCATATTATTGCAATTTCCCATAATTTGCATATCAAAAACATATTCCATCCTTGGTTGTCAATCAAAGGAAACTTAAACAACTTGAAATTCTTCTCACCTTGTACATTGTGAACAAGATGATGATTAGCTTGTCTTACCTTGCGCTTTGCTCGACTCTTAACCAAATGCGATCACCATCTCCATGCACCATATTTTTTTGAAGACAATAAGTTTTGAAACCCACAAGAAGAACTTGTGGAACCAATTCCCTCTTTATCAAATTGCTTTGGCACTTTCTATTTGACCCTTGCACTCTTTGGCATCAACATCTTATTCCCATCAGTGGTCAACAATGATGTATGCTGCTACAATATTTCCTCATCTTGTTTACCACTTTTAGGAGGATACATATTACATCACTAAAACAAATTATCACAACCATTAGAAACTTTAATGAAGTCATATTTTTCATTTAATTCATCTCTTCGAAAGGCCTCATTCACAACATCTTGATGCTTGAACATTAACAAAGTAAAATTTTGACTTGCATTCAAAATTATCTTCATTTGTCTAGCATTCATAAGAGACAAACTCATCTTCTTTCTATGCACTATAACTATATAATCAATCCCATTCTTGAACAAGTGGTACTTATTCTCATGCTGATGAAATATCTCTCTCATTTCATAAAGGTATGGGTTTCCCAAAACAATACTAGAAATCTCAAGTGGAACTACATCAAGGTCAACTTCATCAAGAAAGTTTGCAGTGATTGCGAATCTAACTTTGCACTTCCTTGCCACCTGAAAATTTTCATTCTTACATATCCACACTAAAGGATAAGATCTTGGATGTGGAATGGTTTCTAGATTTAACTTCTTCACTAAGTCTTCAGAAATAAGATTTTCTTGTGACCCACAATCAAATAATGTGTCAATTTTGGTATGCTTTGAAACAACTCTAATGTGGAAAAGTTCAATTCTTGTTTCATCATTTTGAGTATCATTGGAACAACTTCAAGAACAAGTTCTTGCTATGTTCTTGCCTTTCAAAACCATTGCTATAATCTTGGTTTCATCTTTGGAATCAGAACCTAAATCATGTTCTATAGTTGTAGTTGTTTTTTCCTTCTCTTTGTTTTTAAGCTTGTTGGGTCTCATCTTTGGATGATGTTTCCAACAATGGTCTTCATCATGTCCATCTTTCAAACAGTGTTTGCATGTGATTTTTTATTTCTCCATCTTAATGGAAGCATTCTTCTTCCCTTTTCCCTTAAACTTACCTTTTCCCTTTTCTCAAGATTCAAAGGAATCCTCACTTTTCTCATCATAAATATGTTTCCCTCTTTCTTCTAGATCTGTGGCTTGTACACAAACTTCATCTAAATTTGTGGGATTAAACATGAGAATAGTGTGTCTTAGGTAACTATGTAAACCTCCAATATATTTTAACAAAGTTTCTTGAGATGTCAAATCTACACCCAATATTAGTGCTCTTCTCTTAAACTCTTGAGAATAGTTTTGCACACATTGTCCTTTTCCTTGCCTAAAATTTTGCCAATCCATTATATATTTCTGCATGTATACTAAAGGATAAAATTATCTTCTCAATGCAGCAACAAAATTATTCCACGAGGTTAAGACCTTACCATGTTTTTTCATATCCTCTTGTGTTTTGACTTCGCACGAAATAAGAGTTGCACTTTCCAACCTTAATGAGGCAAGCTAAATCTTGGTGTCATCATCCTTCATCCTTCGTATCTTGCAATACACTTCAAGCTAATGTAGCAAATTATGTAGTATTTTAGCATTTAGCTCTCCATCATACATAAGAAAATCAAACTTTATGTCAAGTTTCAAAAATGGAGTCTTACCATGTCCCTTTGGATAATGTGGAGGTGTTTGTGAAGGGGTTTTTGTGGAAGATGAAGATGGTGAATATGGTGGTGAGGATGGAGGTGAATAGAATGGTGGTGTCAAATGTGTTTTTTCACCATTCCCTTTTGGAGGCTTGTCCTCATCTCCTCCTTTTCCTCCTGAAGAACCCTCTACATTTGGAGGCTTAGATATCCCACCTTGAAATATTGTGCTTCTCTCTTCATAGAGAAATTTCACCATTTAGGTCATGTCAAAGAATATTTTTCTGAAAACCTTCTCATCCACTGACATATTATCAATCCCTCCTTTAAGTGACATGCTTATTGAAGCTTCAGGTACAATGTGAGGTGAAATTTGTGGTGGATATTGTGGAAAATGTTCTCTCCTTGTCATTGTCCCAACTTGAGGAGCTACAACCACAATATTTCCTTCTCCTCTCTTGAGCTTCAACCTTGTAAGCATCAGAAACACTTGCAAACAAATTAAACCCTCACAACAACAAAGTACCTAAGCTCTAATACCAAACTGATTTGTATATGAAACTGCTTGATTATTATGATAAATTGCAATTGATTAAATTAAATTTTTAAGCGTCTTATGTCAAACCATAAACACATAAACATGAATTAAAAGTTTTTTTTTTGCAGAAAATAGGAAACAAGATCACCATAATGGCAAACACAAGACAAAAAAATGATGAAGGAGTTCACCTCTCCTGGACTACATCTCCTAGTCCAGCTTCCAAAGGTTGGGCTTCTTTCATTATTCTCAAAAAAGTGTGTTTACATAAATTTATAGTGCTCTAATGGCTTCAACAACAGCTCTAATGGCTTCATAATTATTAAAAACCCCTGGTTAGCATCTTTCTACTCCTAGAAAGACCGAAAATGAAGAAATTTATGATCTCCGCAAGTTTTTCTGGTATTCGTTCTACAAAATGCACCTGTCTGCAAACCATGATACAATTTTCCCCAAAAATAGCTAACAAAGCAATAATTTGGCTAACAGCCAGCAGAATTTGTGGCCTCATTAAATTCCCCATTAGCCCCTTATTCTGAAAATCTTGGTCATGTGGCGCCCCATGCGACCACGTTGGCAGCCTATATTTGTGGCTTTTGTATGGCCTTTATCTCCTCCATGCCCTTAGTCACATTGGGATCATGTGACCCTCGGCTATCCCCCTCCCCAAATGTGCATCCATGAACATTTAAGTAATGTTGTTTGACTAATAATTAAGAAAGAACATTGGTGGTGTGTTGGTAAGAGCCCCGATTAGTGTGGATGAGGTCATGATTTCAAATCCCAACATTTCTTCTCAGCCTTAGCAAAATTTTAGCCCATTACCGAGATGCCATGTGGTGGCTTCCCATTGGGCCACGTGGCACCCATTCATTGGGCCACTTCAAACATCATTCAACCAATAAAAATCCTTCATTTCACAGTCAACAGAATTGTGCCAAGTGTTAAGAAGTCATAGGCTGACGGTGAACCATCAACATAACATGTCAGTAGGTCCAGTCAGTTGTACAGAGTACTGACTAGCAATCCTGCAACTACCTTTTTGAAATTTTAGTTCTTTCCACAAATGAATAGATCACATTTCTAGAAGCATATTGCATCTGTTTTTTGCAAAATGAATTCTGCCGGATTCAAAATGATGATATATACGTAGTCATTCTGGTTTCGAGCCATTCTAACAACTTTCCATTTTGAGCATATTTTTTATCCACTAGATCAACAAAGCTCTAATACCTAATGTTATGCAACCATCTCATAAAAAAGATGGATCAACACCTTTAAAGTTATCCTCTTTGAGGGGGAAGCCTCATTTACATTACATAAATGAAGATTTCCTGGATGATGCATATGATAAGACCTCCTTGGTATATATGGGAGTCTAAGGAGTCACAATATAATTAGAACCTACATAACAATAATAATGTAAGGGAACAACAATAACAATAGTGGGATTTTATGCGGCACAAAAATAACAATAGGGGGATATATTAATAACAACAAGGGGAATACACTAGTATTATAGGGACCTAACAAACACTAATATTTTGTTTCATAGCCCTTCCTATATAGCTCCCATATGCATGTAACCATCAACTAGAACCACAATCTTAAACCATAAGGATATTTAAGTAGATAAATTCACAAAACAATTACGAAACTTAAATATTTCATAGGTGCGAAAAGCTCTTTGATTGAAATTGATGGTAGAAACTTCATTTCAGGCCCCCCCCCCATATATCAAAAAATTAACATAGCGGGGTGATCCATGATTTCTCACATATGTTACTTAAATCCCCCTTATCTCCTATGAATGTACTAAACAAAATCCATATACTAGTTTGATCTAACGAAGAGGACAATACTTCTGACCCCTCTTCCATTTGAGTTTCAACAAGGGGGGTCCATAATTTTTAATATATGATCCCCATCCATCATGATGCCACATCACTTAGAATATCCCACTAAACTGCCATTGATGCATATACGTGGTCAATTTGTTTAACACTATGGAGCCTTACATAACTAAATATGGTGCAAAGCTTGAGGTTTTTCTACCTCACCTACACACCAACATTCTTTCATCTGTCATTGCATGGCATTTCCATTTGTCACTCAAAGGGGTGCCACTTGGCCACCCAAATAGGCTAAATCCACCTACCAAAGGTCAAGCTCATAGAGTGCCACATCATCACCTTTTTTACATAACTACCACCCATTGCCCCTTGGATACTACATGATGCTACTACATGTCACATCAAAAAGTGTGTGAAGGGTTGTTGCCTACTACTCAACACTCTTCACTACTTATGTACACTTCATTGGAAATGGTAGTTAGATTAACACTTGTGCGCTTAAACCTAGCCCATGGTGACTAGGAGCCTCACTGGCCATCATTTGGAACCCATTTAAATGAGTGATCACTAATTGGACTAAAATTTTGATAAGTTCTTAAGTGCTTTTACATAGCCCCTTATGACCAGGGGCTATGACTAGGATTCTCATCAGTCATCGATCACTGCTTTTGATGCATTCCATTAAGTGAACACCAATTGGACTGGTGGTTTGATAACTACTTGTGTGTTTAATTTCAGTCACTTGTGACCAGGTGCTCTGATTGTGTGCTTACTTCCCTACCACCTTCTCCTCATCACTCATAGCCAATTCTTTACCATGTCACCTAGCCTGCTCAATTCCTAGGTCAATCTCCAATTCCCTACCATGTCACCTAGCCTCCTCTATAGCCAATTTCATCTCCAATTCCCCACCAACCCCCCCCCATTAGCCCCTTATTCTGAAAATCTTGGTCATGTGGCGCCCCATGCGAGCACGTTGGCAGCCTATATTTGCGGCTTTTGTATGGCCTTTATCTCCTCCACGCCCTTAGTCACATTGGGATCATGTGACCCTCGGCTATCCCCCTCCCCAAATGTGCATCCATGAACATTTAAGTAATGTTTTTTGACTAATAATTAAGAAAGAACATTGGTGGTGTGTTGGTAAGAGTTCCGATTAGTGTGGATAAGGTCATGATTTCAAATCCCAACATTTCTTCTCAGCCTTAACAAAATTTTATCCCATTACCGAGATGCCATGTGGTGGCTTCCCATTGGGCCACATGGCACCCATTCATTGGGCCACTTCAAACACCATTCAACCAATAAAAATCCTTCATTTCACAGTCAACATAATTGTGCCAAGTGTTAAGAAGTCATAGGCTGGCGGTGAACCATCAACATAACATGTCAGCAGGTCCAGTCAGTTGTACAGAGTACTGACTAGCAATCCTGCAACTACCTTTTTGAAATTTTAGTTCTTTCCACAAATGAATAGATCACATTTCTAGAAGCATATTGCATCTGTTTTTTGCAAAAAGAATTATACCGGATTCAAAATGATGATATATACGTAGTCATTCTGGTTTCGAGCCATTCTAACAACTTTCAATTTTGAGCATATTTTTTATCCACTGGATCACCAAAGCTCTAATACCTAATGTTATGCAACCATCTCATAAAAAAGATGGATCAACACCTTTAAAATCATCCTCTTTGAGGGGGAAGCCTCATTTACATTACATAAATGAAGATTTCCTGCATGATGCATATGATAAGACCTCCTTGGTATATATGGAGTCTAAGGAGTCACAATATAATTAGAGCCTACATAACAATAATAATGTAAGGGAACAACAATAACAATAGTGGGATTTTATGGGGCACAACAATAACAATAGGGGGATATATTAATAACAATAAGGGGAATACACTAGTATTATAGGGACCTAACAAACACTAATATTTTGTTTCATAGCCCTTCCTATATAGCTCCCATATGCATGTAACCATCAACTAGAACCACAATCTTAAACCATAAGGATATTTAAGTAGATAAGTTCACAAAACAATTACGAAACTTAAATATTTCATAGGTACGAAAAGCTCTTTGATTGAAATTGATGGTAGAAACTTCATTTCAGCCCCCCCCCCCCCCCCCATATATCAAAAAATTAACATAGCGGGGTGATCCATGATTTCTCACATATGTTACTTAAATCCCCCTTATCTCCTATGAATTTACTAAACAAAATCCATATACTAGTTTGATCTAACGAAGAGGACAATACTTCTGACCCCTCTTCCTTTTGAGTTTCAACAAGGGGGGTCCATAATTTTTAATATATGATCCCCATCCATCATGATGCCACATCACTTAGACTATCCCACTAAACTGCCATTGATGCATATACGTGGTCAATTTGTTTAACACTATGGAGCCTTACATAACAAAATATGGTGCAAAGCTTGATGTTTTTCTACCTCACCTACACACCAACTTTCTTTCATCTGTCATTGCATGGCATTTCCATTTGTCACTCAAAGGGGTGCCACTTGGCCTCCCAAATAGGCTAAATCCACCTACCAAAGGTCAAGCTCATAGAGTGCCACATCATCACCTTTTTTACATAACTACCACCCATTGCCCCTTGGATACTACATGATGCTACTACATGTCACATCAAAAAGTGTGTGAAGGGTTGTTGCCTACTACTCAACACTCTTCACTACTTATGTACACTTCATTGGAAATGGTAGTTAGATTAACACTTGTGCACTTAAACCTAGCCCATGGTGACTAGGAGCCTCACTGGCCATCATTTGGAACCCATTTAAATGAGTGATCACTAATTGGACTAAAATTTTGATAAGTTCTTAAGTGCTTATACATAGCCCCTTATGACCAAGGGCTATGACTAGGATTCTCATCAATCATCGATCACTGCTTTTGATGCATTCCATTAAGTGAACACCAATTGGACTGGTGGTTTGATAACTACTTGTGTGTTGAATTTCAGTCCCTTGTGACCAGGTGCTCTGATTGTGTGCTTACTTCCCTACCACCTTCTCCTCATCACTCATAGCCAATTCCTTACCATGTCACCTAGCCTGCTTAATTCCCAGGTCAATCTCCAATTCCTTACCATGTCACCTAGCCTCCTCAATGGCCAATTTCATCTCCAATTCCCCATCAACCCCCCCCCCCCCCCCCCCCCCCCCTACCCTTTAACATCAATGGAAATGGGTTCTAGCAACTATAGCTACATGATCCACCCACTCTTCCTTGTGATGCCTCATTGATGCATGGAATTTGAGAAGCCAATGTTTGATTAATATTGTCATTTGATAATTATCCCCTTAAAAGAGATTTAGTCATTACCTTGGATATAACAGGTTCTTGATATGAATTGTTGCTCAACAAACTTGGTGTTGCCTCTAAAATCAACATATACTCATTGAAAACAAAAATTGATAGACTTAGGAAACATGCAAACTTTCTCTTTCATAGTGCACTGTAATACACTATTCTCACCCTAATCTTGGGCTTCTCCTGTCGATTTAATTATTTTGCTAACATATATTTTAAATGAGTTGTAGTACTATATAAATCCACACTTAAAGATGATCCAGGATCAAATATACTCTCGCATAAATGGTTGATCGAAATGCCAAGAGTTGTCCCTTTTTATCCCAATTGACCAGGATGAATTTCAATTGTTGCTCAACTGAACCAAAGCATACAAATGATTGCTCCAAGAGCTAAATTCTTTCATTTCCTTAACATGAAAGGCTACATATATTCATGACCACTGGTCCTAATTGTTTCAACTACTTACCTAAATGAAATAAGACATAATACATATGATTTGAAAACTTTTCATTTCATTTTTTCTTTAGCACCCAACTCCCCCTAAACGCATGCTATTGTTGATCTTATAGCTCCCCCTAACGTTTTTCACTATTTTTTTCTCTGAGCTCCTGACATATAACTATCCTTGACAACACTTGTCATTTGCATTCTTTCCTTTTTCCTGTTAGTCTAAGGACTTGTATTTACTTTTCACACCATCTTTACTTCAAATCACTTGTTCATATTTCTTTCTAGTAAAATGAATTTTACTTACATCCCCTAATATGTCTCTAGTGTTGAACTCACAACTCTTTTCTTGTAGTTCATTCTTAATGATTTCTATCTTCCATACATGACTTGAGCTGCAGATGTCGCTCACTCATCTTTTACTGATATGCTAAGCGAGTTAATATTGACGCACACCAATCTTATGATTTACCTTTATTAAGGACATATGCATTGCTTGAGTTTCGGGTTGTTGTTGCTACTAGTATACCAAATTCTTCCTTCCTTATTTTACATCCTTTAGACAAGAATGTGACCTCATGTATGTGATCAACCATTTGAATTATAATTAAAGAAAATTCTTTAAAACTTCAACAAACATCACATATTTCGCCTTACTTCTCTCATTTTCAAGACCAACTAGTCCTTTTCCCATTATTCTAGCTGATGTATTGTCTCAAGGAATTACACTACCACCTGTGACTTCTTTTAGTGTCATAATTTCTTTCTTGCCTCCTATCATGTGATTTTGAACTTCTACAGTCTATATACCATTGGTACATTTTATCTTGGCTACATGGAGCTTAATTTCATTTCTCCTTTATTTCTTGTTTCTTTTCCCATATCCTTGTGGTTTATTCTTTCTTGTTTCACTTTGGAGGACTTATTGAGCTACTACTAAAATAATTTTCTTGGTGTCCAATATTATCATACTTCAAGCATTCCCAATTATACATTAAGGGACAAAAAGAGTTGTAACTTTTAATACCACCTTCATGAGAGTTATTTGATTTATTCCTTTCATAACTCTATGAGGGGATCCTTCTTGAGGAATTTTTTCTCTTACCAATTGTTCTTCCAACCTTATTATAATGGTCATTATGAGAAATATAACATCTCTATTGATTTATTATGATATTTAGCATGCATCCTTTATTGTCGATATTAATATATCATTCCTAGTCCTAAGCTTGATTTTTATCTCTATTTATAGTATACTTATCTCTTTTCGCGTGCATCAAATACCAATTCTCAATATGCCATGGATTTCCTTGATGTCAAGGATAGAGTGTAAATCCACACTCTTACAATTATAACATTCAGTGTAGGTAATCAATGGAGAAAAAAAATTATTGCCTCTAAGACATCCCTATGGATATTATCAAATCTATTGTCTATAACTCTTAAGGATTGTTAAAGCTCATTTCTAGCATAATTATCTCTTAGACAAGCCTGACAATGGACAAATTTATGACCAAAATTTGTACATGAAAAATGATTATCATAAAAATTATTTTAGTACCTCGGGACAATTTGCAATTAAGGATATGGTTTGTTGATTCCATGATGGATTTATCTTTGAGAGATATATAACGTTGATTTTAGGTTTGATATATAACTTTTGGCCTCTTAGATTTTCTATATAAGAGAAGCTTCAAATTTTCCATTCTCAACATTACTGCAACTCTACATCTTAATTGATTTATATATTTATCCTTTACTCAAGACTCATCTCTTTGTTCCATGCACGCTACCTATTCTATGGTGTATTCATGAATACTCTCTCTCTTTCTTTTGCATCAACACTTAGTCAACCTATGTTACTTTAAACCTTGTTATATTTGTTGCCTCTATAGATTTTTCATTGAGAAACTTTAATTCTTCAAAAGAATTTGGCACCTAAAGACTAGTCTTTTATTTCATAACCTTGTTTGCTAGCTCCTTATGCATGTAACCATCAGACATAACGATATTATTAGACCATAAGGTGCTTTAACTCGAGTAATTCTCCCAATAATTAAATAGAGGAAACCTTCCAGAGTCATGTCACTTGGAAATTTAATTCCTACTTGTCTCAGTTGTGACTCTCTCTATGTAGAGGAGTCTATTCCTATTCCTTAGGAGTTGTTAAGATTTAGATGTTTCTAAGATTGGCGTGTGGTTGAGATATTCTCTCAAGCAAGTGATTGTGTGTCCAAGTTAGTTTACATATCTTGAGACAACACTTCATGTATATATGTAATTGTATTTGATCAACGAATCAAGCGTGCATCATCAAATTTTATCTTGGTATCAAAGCCCATATGGGCTTAGGCCCTGGCCCGAGAGATTGATGAGTATTTGTTTGCTTTTTTCATCTGTTTTCCCATTGTGTGTTGTTGTTGTGTGGCTAGGGACAATGTGTGTTGCTTGAGTATGTCTGCGGTGTATGGACCTATTTGTTGACTGAAGAGATCTATGATTGCATGGTTCGATAAGGATCGATGGTTCCTGCCTACGATTCCTGCCACAGTCTTGATGCCTGCGTGAATATTTAAACACTGAGACCAACTTTCTTGAAGTGAGCCTTTGACTGGGTTTTGTGAACTAGATCGGTCAACGATGATTGTGGCATGTTATATACATTGAGTTGTTGGAGTCGTGGATCTGTTGTGCTTCTTGGGCCAACCATCTGAAGAGTGTTGAGTTACTGGGGCCATGGATCCATTGTGCTTCTTAGTGAAAACATTTGGTTCTGCGGACCATGATAATTTTATGATGCTTAGAAAATATTTGTTAGTGTTGTGTATACCTGTGAGGAGATTGGCAAAAGGTGTTTTATGATGCAAAAGGTGCCACTGAACCTGCCTTTAATCACTGAGGACACTGCGTAGAAATTTTTTTGACTAGCGGGTAACTTTGGAATGATGGATGGGAGCTAATTACTGTGTCAATGGAGTCGTATGTCACCATGAGAGACTTAGCCTATGGAGAGGACCTCTGTGTAGCACATAGTTGCACATAGAAGTAGCCAGTGTTGCATGGTTTTAGACTGCAGATGTTTAAGCTTTCTTTCTGGGTTTTCAAGGTTATGATTGAAATGGAGGTGTCAGATGCAAAGAATGTTGTGATGGAAGAGTGGATTCCAGATTTCAAAATTGACCCAGACTATGAATTCTCTTCTCCATATTTTTTTGATTTTATTCAAGGCGAGACAGAGGAGAAAGCCCGACAAGTCGAAGGATCGTTTGAAACTGCAAGCAACTATGCAACATCACCATATGTGGAAAAAATTAAATAAAGAGAATCATCTCAAGATGAGATGAAATGCAATCTTCACGCATGTTGGAAAGAAATTGTTTTTCGTCTTCTAAGGTGAGAAGATTTCAACGCGAGTTTTTTTTGTTTTTTAAGTGGACCAGAAACTACGTGTGTAGAAAACATATGCCGGAAAATTGCCTATGTCTTGTTTATGGGAGTAGACTCACCAGTGGAATGAGTCACACGAGGAGTTGTGAAGCGTTGAGCATGTAACCACTTGGTAGTTTGAGCATCTTTGTAGTTTTGAACATTATTTCACTATTTTGACCCTTTTTTTTTGGAGTTTGGAAAGATAAACAGGTTGAGTCTGATCAACTCAATGTAGAAATGTAATTTATTAAAATGACTATGATTGCATGCGTAGAAACTCCAAAGAAAAATAAATAGTGGTGTCTAAAAATGTTTTGGAATTAGAAGTATTTACATTGAGCCTAGCTAACTCAATCAAGTGGTTGTGTTAGAATTAGTTACTCTAACAAATTGCGAAGGTGAGTCAAAGACAACAATTAAACCAAAAGAAGAAAGAGGATGCAAAGATACTCTATGGTGGATAATAAGGTTGAATTGCATCAAATATTGATTTTGTGCAACAACAACAATGGAAATTAGAGTTTGTTAGATAGACTCACTAGCATGTTGTATTATGAGTCACACGTTTTATTAGTAAGAAAGTCTCTGATGTTTTGTAGTGGTCTTTGTAATGTATATACCTGGTAACTCCAAGAGTTGGAGTGTGTAAACAGGAAGCCCGATGAGGTAGGTTTGTGGTAAGTTGGAAACCACTTTGTGGTGTCGGTTTGTGGTAAGACAAAAACCACATGTGAGAGTGAGGCGGACATGGATTCCTATAGCCATTATTTAGGATGAGTCGAAAAAAACCCTTGGCATGGTTAAGGGTGAGCCTAGAAAAACCTGGGCCTAGTTGAGTTGGGTCTGTGGTAAGCCTTGGTGGCTATGTTGTGAGCCTTGGTTGCTAAGTTGGGCCTTGGTTGTTGTGTTGAGCCTTGGTGGCTGAGAGCCCTTGTGAGCATGGTTGAGTGTAATCCGATAAAACCCAGAGCATGGTTATGGGTAATCCGATAAAACTCATGATGATGATGATGGAGGGGGATTTCCAAGTACATGTACATGTATGTAGATAATGGTTGACAAAACCTTGTCTATGAACGACATCCTAGTATACTAGTGGTTGCAACAGTTGGGCACCCATGCATTCTGGTCGATGGTTGTTCCTTTATATGGACGTTGACACATTATTTTTTCATGTTTGACCACAACTAGACTTTGCCTATTGAGATTGAAAAAAGTAGTCATTAAAGGGGTGACTTGGAAATTTAATTCCTAGTTGTCTCAGTTGTGACTTTTTCTATGTAAAGAATTATGTTCTTATTCCTTAGGAGTTGTTAAGATTTAGATGTTTCCTAGATTGGTGTGTGGTTGAGATATTCTATCAACCATGTGATTGTGCGTCCAAATTAGTTTACCTATCTTGAAAAAACAATTCATATATATATCTATATATATATATATATATATATATATATATATATATATATATATATATATATATATATATATATATATATATATATATATATATATATATATATTTGATCAATAAATGAATAAGTGTGTATCATCAAATTTTATCCAAACTCTTCAATTGATATCCACATTCGAAGCTTCATTCTGGCCCCCCTCTCTATCCAAGAATTAACGAAGTAGGGGGCGAGGGTAGTTTGCGATTTGTCACATATGTGATGTGAATCTCACCTACCTCCTCCATGTGTGCCAAAAGAAATTATTAGACCGGTCTGATCTAACAATGAGGACAATACTTTAGGGACCCTTCTTTTCTGGGTTTTAATGAGAGGCGGATCTATTATTCGTCATATTTGACCCCAATCTAGCATCATATGACATCACCTAGCTTAGCCCACTAAATTGTTATTTGGCATATACATGACCAATTTTTTTAACATTGTGGAGCCTTATAGACCTCAACCTGGTGCAAATATTGAGGTTCTGCCACCTCACCTACCACGCTAGCATTTTTTCGCATGTCATGCAACATGCTAGCATGTGTCACTAAAAAATTTCCTCTTTTCCATCTCAAAAAAAATATTCCTACCATGTATCATGGTCATAAAGTTACACGTCATCACCTTTACTACGTCACTATCCGAGTTGCAACTTGGCTACCACCCCATGCTGCTACCTGGAACCTCAAAAAGTATGCCAAAGTTTGCTACCTACCGCTCAGCACTCTATGCTAGTTTTGTGCACTTTATTGGACTTGACAGTATGATAACCGATTAGGTTTTTATACCAAACCCCCTTTGACCACTGCTCATTGCTTGCCACCCATTCCATTGACTGAACACCAATTGGATTGGTAGTTCAACAAGTGCTTGGGTGCTTATACCCAACCCTTTGTGAATTGGCGTTATGAAAGAGAACCTCACTAGCCACTACTCGCCAACCATTCATTGAGAGAAAACCAATTCATATAACAACCTAATAGGCAAATAAGGTTGCGATTATGGGCTTACCACTGTACTTCCTGCTAGTCACCACTGAGGGCCAATTTCCTTGCCACGTGAGCTAGCCAACTCAGCTACCAAGTCAACACAGTCAAAAATGAAGATCTACTACCTTTCATCTCTTCCACGCGGTTGCCACATCACCACTGGCCTAAGAAAATCCATTATTTGGTCAGTTTCTTAAGTAATTCTTTGTTATAACTCCAAGAGGACCAGGTACATGGATACATTTTTTAGTGTAGAACCATGACCAATGTGGAATTGTGATACAATAACCTTCAAATAAATTTGCATTTGAGTCTTAGGCTAAATGGTTTCCTTATGCAACCCTTAGATACCTGGATGCCCAAATATCTCTTATGCATTTCGATAAGTATAGATATTTGGTTATCTAGATGATCCACCTTTTATTAATGATCAAAACTGTATATTGAATCGTTGGCCACAAACTAATAAATTGATGAAGAAGAGAATTAAGTTCCTTCTCTCAATTTAACATCTTCATGCCATTTTGAAAAACTCAATAAGAGAACTTTTGGTGGAATATTGTTGACAAAAATGAATATGTGACAGATAAGTGCATCGGTAAGGGCAGTTGTTACAACAGGTAGGATTGAAACCTTAATCACGAGATAGAATTGTCACATATACCTCGATCTACGTTAATGTTACTAGAGTTCCACCTGTAGACACTTTTGCGCATCAACACCATGTCTATCCGCTGGGACATCCATGACTAAAAAAGTGGACTTTAGAAATAGGGTTTGTAGACGTCGTATGGAACTATGTGAAACTTTGTGCTCAACTGATGGTCAACATTTTCAAAATGCCACATCTAAACCTTATCCCTACATTCATAACTAAACTCTAATCACATACAATTGTCTCAAATAAAATCAAATGAGGGTTTACTAACATAACTGAACAGTGGGAGAAAGAAAGAACCAGAAATTTAAAACTCAGAAGAATTATGTTGAGGCCACTCACATTAATACATGTTGCAGAGATGTAAGACATACCATTTCAGACCATGAAAATGTTTTATCTCCTCCGCTCAGTGTCATTACAGTAGCCATCGCCATAATACTTGCAACTATTGCAATTGTACTATACCCATTCTGCCACAATATAATTTAGAGCCATTCACATTGTAAGAAGACACCTCGAGTACAACAAGAACATAATAAATTGTAAAATGTTGTTGTCCATGGAGAAAAAACAAATCGCAATGGCATCTGAGATTACTGTGACAGAAAGCTTGACAGTCATGTTAGCAATTTATCTAGATATTTGGTTATCTTAATGTGTCTTCATACACACAGAGTTATTAGATATTTGGTTATCTTAATGTGTTTTCATACACATAGAGTTATTAGTTAAGTATGGAATGAATATAGTAATTCATCACCTTGGTCTATTAGCACTAAACATACTAATATAAACCTTTTCACAAAATTGAAACCTAGGTTATTTATCAATGCCAAACATACTAATATAAAGCTTTTCACAAAATCAAAACTCATGTTATTTATCTATGCTAGAGCAATAATACATGTCATTATTCTATCAAGTTAATAACCATTTAAGATATAAAGAGAATTCAACATATACAATAATTAAATTTTCATATTAAATTTTGTGCATGTGTGTGAACTTCCCCATGTTTAGTTTTGAATTATATCTCTAATACCACTTCCCTTTACCCCTTAAAACATTAAGGGTTGAGGAAGGTATTACCTAGTTGTCCCTCCCCATGCTCTATTAAGGAGATGGGTTATCAAAAGCTTCATTTTTCAATTTTTTAGAATTTAACTTTGATATCACCATGATGGCTAAGATGGCTAGCTTGTTAAGAATTTTTTGATAATATAAAATTTACCTTAATCTAACTTCTAAATCAAAAATTATAATTGTTAGAAGTTTTGGCCTATCAATAAAGGCCATGTAACACCCACATATGCCTAGTGAAGCTCATTGACCCACTACACCTCAACACATCCATATTAAGGGTCTTCCCCCTCAACTCCCTCTCCTGCAAACTTAGGTTGAGGCCCAAGGCCTGAGATCTAGTGAGATCTAGAAATCGAGGTCCATTGCCTCTTTGTGATCGAGCACTTTGGGTTGATGGTTGAGGTTTGTTATCGACCCATCGACATCATGCCTTTACACATGTTAACTTCCATGAATCTCCTGAAGTTCCAATGTTTTGATATCATGGTTCGATAAACAAGGTTCCACCCTCATCCCACTCTCATCTTTTTTGTGCCTACTCGTTATGCTTCCGCCTCAACCGAATACAACTAGTAATGTAGGCCCCTCGATGGTATCTTAAAATGTGGAGACAGGGGGCTCATAATGAATATCAACCATTGAACAAAGGTCGGTGGTTTGGTGCTAATCCTAGCTATGGCCCTATTATTGCTCATTAAACATCAACTATGTGGGGACCCTTCAATTGACCTCAACCATTGATCTTAATTGGAATGGGTTTCACCCAACTAACTTGTGTGAGGTGTATATCTTTGGGCTAATCCAAATAATTTTTCTCCTACTGTAAAGAAATATAATCTGCTTTATGCTTACTGTAAAGAGATCTTACATGGAGATTCACCCTATTTTATCATAAATATTCTTAATCTATAAATAAGCATTATTATAATACCATAGGTTAATACCATGACTTACCAACACCACATGGCCAAAAAACCATAACTCATTTTATATGACACTTGTTCATATGCCATTTTTTAATTAATGAATTTAATTAAAAGGAAAAAAAAAGACAACTACTTTGAAAAATATTCTAGAGTGTTCTATGGAGGTTAAATTCTTACAATCAACCTAATAATTGATAATTAAATTAAAATTCCAAATTCAAATACGTATAGTCATAATCAATATTAATAAAAATATTTAAAATAAAGTTATAATTTAGATCATTTCAATGATTTTTAATTCTGTGGAGGATGTTAATTCTGTTCAACATTTCTAGTGTATACTCCACTGATCATAGGGACCTCAGAAATTTAATTGATTACAAATGAGCATTGTGAATCGTTTAATAAGAAAAATCTTATAAGATTAGTAGTTAAAGAATACTATTAAAATAATAAAATAAATTAACAAATAACCATAATAATAGCATAATAATAATAAGAATATATATATATATATATATATATATATATATATATATATATATATATATAATATACCAGGTCAAATGATTTAGTATATAATGAATTAAGAAAGAGAAATAAAATATAGAAATTAGGATGGCTACTAGGAAATTAAGGGACAAAGGTGAATAATAAAATAGATAAAGTTAGTTATATATATATATATATATATATATATATATATATATATATATATATATATATATACTTTTTTTATTTAATTTACATGTCACTCACTCTTTTTTCTTATTTTCCTCTTAATCTTACAAATTTCTATATTTTATTTTTCTTTCTTTCAATTAATTAAATAATTCATTTTATATTAAATAATTTAACTTGACATATTATTTCTAACATCTTATTATCATTATATTATTATTATTCATCAGTTAATTTATTTGATTATTTTAGTATTCTTTAATGGAAAATTCACAATGCTCTTTTGCAATCAATCAAATTTTTGAGGTCCATGATGATGGGTGGAGTGTCCACCCAATCAAATTTATGAGATCCATGATGGGTGGGGTGTCCACTTGAAAGGTTGACAAGATTAAACATCCTCCACACAATTTTATCTGAAAAAATTGTTTTCAATATGAATAGATGTGGAAATATACACTCTCTCAATGTGAGATGTATCATGAGGTAAGTGTTTTAATATAACAATATGTTTAACCATCGATATTTATCTTTGTTTTAACATGAATATGCTTAAATTTAAATATGTTTTGTTACAATACCATGGCTTATTAATACCACATGCCCAAAAAAGTCATAACTCATGCTCATATGACATTATTTTAATGAATCACTTTAATTAAAAGGGTATGACTTCTTTTGAGATAAATATCAAGATTTTTTTTTTTCTGGTTGGTAAGCACCCATGGGGGATTTGAACCAGTTACCTATCTCGTGCCTTAACAACGCACCCATTCACCAACTACTACTATGAATATTTTAGAATATTCATGGCAATTAAACCCTTACATCATGATACATCTCATGTTGCTAAAATGAAAAAAAAAAAATCATTAAAAATAACTAAATTATAAATTTATTTTAAATTATTATTAATCATACAAATAATTAATATATAAGTTAGACATATATACATTTAAAAAAACATGGAACAAGCTCCTTAACCCTGGAAACTAACCATCACTTTATCATGGAAATTCCTAATATGTAAACAAGCATTGTTAGATCCCCACCATTCACCTAATAATTATTCATAATTAAAATAAAATTGTGAAATCCCTATTCCAAAATCGACATGCATATATGTGTAATTAGTGATAATTAAATTACAATTACGTAATTATTATTGGAGAATAGGCATGCCTATTAGTGTAATTACTACGGTACCCATATAAATTAAATGGATGGTAAAAGTGGATACAATTAAAACACTTACCTCATAATACCTCTCACATTGTCTTTCATAAATAAATTTAGTTTTTTACTATAAAACTAAAAAACAATTTAACTTGCCCCGTGAATTTAATGTGCCTATGGATATGACATGCCTTATGGCTACCTCTCCCCTATGCATGCTACCACCTTAAGAAAAGTTTATGGGACCTTTCTTCCCAAGGGGGGAGGAAAAGGCACCTTGGAATGATTCTTGTATACATGTCTATGTGAATTCAGATCACTTCGGTATACTCCTTAGCTCTGTCTCATCCTTCATTGCCTCCTCCCATTGCTTCCTTTTCCCACCATGCACCATGATAAGGTGGGTTTCCTTCCATATTCTTCTTTGTTGACTTTCCCCCCTACCCTGACAACCTTTTCTGATGGTGAAGGCCTAGTCCCAAGCACACTGTTGTTGCAGCTTACCTAACAATTTTCAATGGCCTTCCACTTTCATGGCCATCTTATGCAACTCCCATCCCATATCTATCCTAGTCTCTATGGCATCTTGGTATCACCAGTATCCATGAATCATCAATGAGCTCGTTGTCAGAATCGAAGTGGAGGTCATGGTGCTTCATGGAGCTCTAGGGCATGCTTACAAGAAGAGTCTTCATCCCGTAGCTTCCATGCCAACACACCTCCAAACAAAATCCGTCTTGTGGAAGGTCACACTATATTTAGAAGTCATGATTGGCATAACCTCTTTTGTTTGAGAGATAGGAAATTAGCGACGCCACCAAAATCACTATGTGCATAGTGTTGATTTATGCTAGCATATTAGGTTGTTGCTCGAGAAGATTATGGTTGATAGGATATAACCCCATGTCAATCTCAAGCATAAACACAATGAGCTTAGAGAATTTATGCTTGATGTGGAAGTTTGACATGCCAAGCTCAAGAAGGAATCACTCCTTAGACTCTCTAATTCCACCTCCATGCAAGGTTGAGGAATAGCGAATTAACCTTGAAACCTTAATTTCATGCATTTTATCTTTTCAGTTCTTGCTCTTCTTGCTTGCTCCTTTGGGATGTCTATATATTTTGTTTAGTTTGTTTTTCTTGTTACCTCAAACTATGCCGTTTACAACGACTTCCTCTTTTTTTTCTTGCTAATAGTTTCCCATAGTGGAGCAACAATATCTTTTAACATTCTCAAGTCTCCCACTCTATTACTTTCTTTGATGGTTTCAAAAATAACAAATAGGAGATAGTAATAATATGCCACGGGCGATAATAATAACATATCTTATGTAAATATTTGATTTAATAATAATAATAATGATTAAAAATATAATAATAATATGACATATTTTTAAATAATATTTATCTTTTATTTTGGATGCAAAATAAAATATGATAAAAATACTTTCAAGGGAATGAAGCTTTTGGTCTATAAGTTTAAACTGATTTTGTTGGGGAAAGAGTTAGTTTGCAAAAAAATGTAATCCCTTATCCTTTTCCATTTATCCTAAATAACTTAGCTTACCTTAAATGTTATTAATGAGTATTCTAGTGTTGGTTCGATAACTATGTTAGGCTAAGTGTTAGGATAAGTTTTCAATACTGATATAATAACTAAATTGTAACGAAGCTTTTGAGATTCATTTTTGTGAAGAAAGTAAATCTATATTAATGAGTATTCTAGTGTTGGTTCGATAACTATGTTAGCATAAGTGTTAGGATAAGTTTTCAACACTTATATAATAACTAAATTGTAACGAAGCTTTTGAGATCCTTGTATGTGAAAGAAGTAAATCTATTCACGCACAAATGTTAAAACTGCGACTGGATTCTTAAGTTAACTTTAAGATGCAGCGGATCATCATTGATTTAGTTGACCGCAAATTCAATATGTCCCGGGGGAGAAAATTTGAGAGCCACGATGAACACATTTTGTCGGTGCCCTCTCCAAGTTAGGTGTAAAGCAGCGCTGACGTCATCGTTGAAAGGATTGGGGCACTTTTTTCATTTTTAATCTGAGTAACTGCCAACAAGTTCTCCATTATTCTTTGTGTACGGCACTATCGCCCAGAAATTTCATCACAAACATTGAATTAAGTCGCAGGTTAGAAACTCCAATTGGCTGAACACGCCGACGTGCAACCGAAATTTTTGAATTAAACAATAATTGACCATCGCAATTACACAATCGAAAGGGATTTCATTTCGACCTAAACAACCCCATACAGTGAGTTGAAGTCCTATATATACGTGAGGCTTGTTTTGCCATTTCCTCACATTGAATTGAAATGCCTCATAGATGTATAGGCCTGGCCTATTAGATCATGGATGCCTCACCAGAATCTGAACCAGAAGAGAGAGAGCACGTCCTCTAATATTCAATCTTCAGTGATCCATCTCTCATATTTGGAGTGGGGAAGAGGAGGTGCTCTCTCTCTTCTCGTTCAGGTGTTTCTGGCGATATGCACAACCCCAAATCGTTTAGGCAACTTTTTCATTAATTTATGTACCTTGTGAGCTTCAATAATGTTACATGTAACAATGGTATATTGTACTCTTTTTATCGCATTAACATTTTGTTGGTTGACTATCTCCAGGCGTCCAAGGCTCCTATCTCCTCCACTCTGATCCATATATCTGCTATGATCGACCCATCTTGATCTTATTGTTTTCTTTTTTCGCCATATGCTCTTTGTCTGTTCTGTTTCTTTTTATGGACAGCTCCTCTATGTTTACATGTTATGGTCTCATATAGATCTATACTTCTCTCTCGGATTGTATCGTTTCTGATCTCTACAGCTCTTATCCTTTTGGCCTGTCTGCGGGCCGGTTCTATATGGCTTGTTTGTATTGATTATGATCGCATCAGTTTTGTTCCTTTTTGGCCTGTTTGCCAGCCAGCTCCATATGGCATTATATGTATATATTCATTATATATCCTTAATATAATATCATCAAATTTTTTCTCTCTGAAAAAAAAACATTTTGTTGGTTGACTAACTAAATAACTTATTCAGAAATGGAGCACACAAGCACAGCGAGGCGGAGGAATTTTCCATTTTTGTTAAATGGGACACGTCCGTTTTATAATGGCTAGAAGTGAATGATTTTCCTGGGCATGTTATTTGAGATGGTTTACGACTGCATGTGATTAAAAATTCCCTTTTGGCGCTTCATGATATATATAATGGATGGTTGAACAGTCGCATTTCTTCTTCTGTTTTTATGTGGCATTACAGAGGATAATGAGTGGAGACGTTAACGCTTATCACTAGACGCAGATGGGATGGAGGGTTCTACGAGAAGATAGGTGTCCCTTGAGTGCTGCTCTCAGAGGAGCCATCAGTCAGTTTACATGCACTACCCATTTCGTCCACATATATTTTATTATTATTTTTTATATGTTATAAAGTAGATTTTAGACTTCTTCTTCTTCCTTTTTTATTAAATGAAATTGATTAATCACATCATTGAGAAATTTTTATTTTTTTTAAATTATTTTATTTTTATACTCGCTAAAAATTAATTATTTTATTCTTATATTTGATAAAAAGATTTTGAATCTTGATGAATTTGCAAATTTTTAGAAATTATTTTCAACATTTATTAAAGTTTTTGAAAAGTTAAATATTAAACTTACTTTTTTAGAAATTGAATATTATAGAAAAAAACATTTCTGTGAAAATAATATAAAGATTCATTTGTGGATACCTTTCCAGCCAAGATGTGGGGTTCATGGCCAGGACAGGGTGAAGCTAAATAGAAAGGTAAATTCTTCCAACTAAAAATTTTAACATTGAAAGAATTTACCTCTAGCTGCCTTGATATGTCCTCATGATGAACCATACCATGACAGAACCACACTGGACCATAAATGCAACTTTATGTGATTTTCACCTAATTTTTTTCCTCTAATACTAGATATGGATGACAAAAGCCTAAATTCGATCAAATTGAAAATTATTGTTTGAAATTTTAAAATTTGATTTTTATATGGTTTAAAATGAAATTTTCATAATTAAAAATTGTTTTAAAATATTAAAAATAAGAAAAAACCTCTAATTGCCAAGTTTCATCATAAATTAATTTTCAAAAAAATCTAAATTTATGGATTTTTAGATAATTAACATTTTCTTTTCCAAAAAAAAAATGTTGCCATTATGTTTTGAGCTTTTTCTAACCATGCAAATTGGCCAATTTAAAAAGCAAAAGCAACAAAATACATTGATTTGTCCTTCTTGTTTTTTATTATGAAATGGACTTAGTTCAATCATTTTCCTCAATAATCCTTATCTATATTATTTATTTTCACAATTCAATTTTAAATCATGATACGATATAGAAAATAAAATCTAATTCAACACTACAATAAATCAGATTTTCTCTTTTGTCTACACAATTTTAATCATTAGAAAAAAAATAGGAATAATTTGTGCCAATACTATTTTTATTTTAATATGCTAGACATTGTTATTTTTTATATTAGATATTTTATTACATGTGAATTCTTTGTCACAGGATGCTTCATACTAATTTGATTCTTTCTATAAATTTAGATGAGTATAAATTTAAAGTTAAATAAAAAAATTGTTACAATAATTAGTTTTTTAAGAAATTAATTATTTTATTGAAACGATTTTTCCCTCGCATTTCTTCATATTTTTCCCTTCCTAATTTTTATTATTGAATAGATTTGGTTCAATCATTTTCCTTAATAAACCTTATCTATATTATATATTTTCACAATTCAATTTTAAATCATGATGCTATATAAAAATAAAATAAAATTAAGTCAAAGCTAATTTTTTTATTTCAATATACTAGACATTGTAATGTTTTATAATAGACAGTTTATTACATATGAATTCTTTTCTAGGTGATTAAGAGGACATTGGATACATCAAATCAATTTGATTTTTTTGATGTAGAAATACTACCATAGATTATTTATTTGCCCTAAATCAGGATGAGTATAAACTTAAAGTTAAATAAATAATTTGATACAATAATTAGCTTTTAAAAAAATTATTTATTTTATTTATATCATATATATACACGGTTTAATATAAATATACTAGACATTATAATTTCTCCTCATTATTTGATCCCATAAGTAAAAGATGGAATAAAATATGCACAAACACATTTCTATAAACTAAGTTTTGTAACAAAAATGATGTTGGGGCCAAGGTTTCATCCAAAACCATCTATGCACCTATCTCTAATTTGCTCCAAGGTTTATCTAGTCCATTAAATACGTTCATTACTTTGTAGTATTCAAATGTGTTTCATCAAATTTGTTTCATTATTAGATTTATGAATTTGCCCATGCATTGAATAATTGTTATCAATTACTTTCTGCATAATATGTAGGTACTAAGCACTTGTTTTAATTCAAATTATTGTTGTATGATTATCATTTTAATTATTTTATAATTTGAATTTAAAATATTATTGTGTATTTAAAACTTAAAGATGTTAACATATTGTTTTTTCATTAATTAATGGAATTTTGAAGTGTTAACTACTTTGTCGTATTTTTAGTTCTATGTTAAATTTTTCACATTTAATTAATATAAAAATTATAATAGAAATTATCAAATACCAAATAAAATTATGTATATTATGCAACTAAAAAAGTTTGAAATAACAATTATCAAATAATAAATTATGCAAATTATCAAATAACAATAATATATATTTAGACATAATTAACAAAACCATATACATTAAATGGTAGCTAAATACGATAAATATGAAAATTAAATGGTAGCTAAATACGATAAATATGAAAATATGATAAACATCAAAATACTTACTTTATTATACATCTCAAGTTGCTAAAATTTAAAAAATAATTAAGCCATATTCTATTTTAAATTATTATTATTATTATTTTTCCAAAGGAAAAATCGTAATCTTTCATTATATGGTGAAAAATTACATGTAGTAAATGCTATTCAGCATATGCAGATTTCCTTCATGACTTAAAAGTCTATGGTCCTTCCTGTACATGTCTATATCATAATCAAAAAATCATCACGCAGGATGATACTGTATCAAAATGTCAAAAATAAACACCACGTAGGATGTATGTATAGTAAGCAAAATATATACTTGCATCTCGAAGGATGCTGCTCATAAGTTACTAGATTTGTTTTTATTAGCTTACATACATAGCAAAATCAATGGACATCCACCCGAGGATAGACTTGATCTATGTAGGGCCTGTGGTAGTATTGATACTGAGTGTTGCCCCTATGTTCGCTGATTATCCACTGTCCTCCTGGAATGTGCGTGGCTTCCTTGGATAATCCGTCGGCACAGTGATTGTGTTCCCTGTAAATATGATGAACAATGATGATGTTAAATTGTGCTTTGAGGTGCATCACTTCATCCAATATATTTAAGAGTGTGTGATCTAGATTTCAGATTGATCCAGACGATAATGTTTGAATCCCCAAAAATTTGTAAATCTTTGCAGTCATGATTTAATGCAAAATGCATAAGGTGTCTGATGGTTATGAGTTCAGCGAAATTGTTTGTTCCCATGCCTAAATTATTATATATATATATATATATATATATATATATATATATATATATATATATATATATATATATATATATATATATATATCTATATATATATATATATATATCTATATATATATCTATATATATATATATATATATTATATATATATAGATATATAGATATATATATATAAAATAATGTCCCAAGATTTTTGATGATAAAGATTCACCCTAATAGAAATTTTTAATAGTTAAATATATTTTCTTATAATATTATGAGTGAATACCATAACTTATCAATGTTACATATCCAAAAAACCATTACTCATTTCATATGATACTGATTTATATAACATTTTTTTTAATCAATAAAAAAATACATAATTATTTTGAAAATATATGGATCTTTAATTTGTAAGTACTTTTAAAAATACTTTAAAATATTCCATAAACTTTAAATCTTTACTATTTACCTAATAAATGTTAAGAACTAAATTAAAATTATAGAACTTATATTCCTAAATAAACATACATATCTACACAACTATTAAACTAATTTTTCCACGATCTACATTTATAAACTCTATGCAATAAAATATCCAACATTAATTAAACACAATATGCATTCACTATTGTGCATCGAAATACATATAAATAATTCAACTATGTTGCTTATTATTTCCCATGTGTTGGTAAAAAGTTATAACAATATGAATTATATTACACATCTAACCATCACATTATCATTTCTATTAATAATTCATTTATTAAATTTCTTAATTAAAATCAAAATAAATAAACCTATTTACATCTAAAATACATAATTTTATATATCTTAAACTACAAAAATATTTACCTTAAATTATATTTCATTCACTAAATTTTATATTTCATTCAGTAACAAAGTTTTCTTTTTTCATTTCTATTTATGACCCATTCATTAATTAACTTAATGAAAAAAATACTTTTACAAATCCAATAAGAAAGTTGTCATTTCTATTGATGACCCATTGACTAATTAACTAAGAAAAACATATGCTTACTAACCTAATAAACATTTGTAGTTAATAAAGTTGTCATTTCTATTGATGACCCATTGACTAATTAACTAAGAAAAACATATGCTTACTAACCTAATAAACATTTGTAGTTAATATTTTTTTTTCAAGTATGCATAATTTGATTAAATAAACAAATTAAATATTTATATATTAAGGCTGTATAATTAAATTTGGGGAGTCACAAGTTGTATGAGATATCAATATAAAATAAAGATAGAGAAGAACTTTGAATGAATCTCTTGAGAAACCTATAAATAAAAATATAAAACATAAAAGGGATAAATGTTAGAAAAAATGGTTAGATTTATTTATTTAGTTAAAAAAATTTTTATAGTTTATAAAGATTTCACTCAAACTAATTGTTTAAGTAATATAAATAACAAACGAACTGTTTGAAGATTAAAGGACGGAAATATTTATAAATAATGTAAATCCACACCATTAAAATGTTAAATAATTGATAAATGAACCTATCTTAAGAAATGAAAGATGCAGGCAATTTTATTATAAAATTTCTTACACAGTGCATGGTAGCATAATTTTTTTAAGAGAGGCATGCTAATTGAAAGTGCACTATGTATCTCATTAGTCCATTTTGTTATAGCTCAAAAGTTGCTTTACTTTTTTTTTTTTTTTTAGGGTGAATCTTGAGTTAGGAAAATATTAAAATAAATTTCCATCCATGTTGAGTGGTGATCTACTATAAGATGTGGAGTAGGACGGATTTTGATGTTAGTGCTAGAGATTGAGAATTTATCATTATGGTGATCTATCCATTCGTCGTTATGTGTTGCAGTTAATGATGGAAGAATGTTGAACCTAGTGTTATGTGGGTGTGCTAGAACATGTATGTTGATATACAATGTGAGAAATTCAACCATAAGATAGACTTTGGTGTAGAGATGAAGTAAACATATGAGGTACGTAGAAAAATAGAGAACAATGATAGACAACATGGATAGACTAAAGAAGGATGTATTTTGAATTACTTCGCAAAAGTTAGCGATGTGCATTTTATTTAATGTAAAGGTTAAGTTGGATTTCCTTTAAACATATATGGTAGAATTATAGGAATTTTGCATGTCCCCTAGATCTAGATAGACATTGGATGCCATGATTGTTATATTATAAATGTATATCTTTCAAGTTGTCAAATAAAAGGGATGTTATCTAAATACTCGTATTGTTTTGTAATTTGAGTTTGTAACTATCTACATTAAGCACCCATATAAGTTGTGCAAAATCTTGATTAAGGGGTTCATTCAATTCTAGAATAAAAGAACTTGTACATGATACAACATGTTAGAAAAAAAACCTTTAATTAGGATAATCAATAACGAGTGTATTATCTAAGATATTTATGAAACCGTGTTTCCTTTTACTATTAGGTCATTATGGATGCACTAGTTAATATTTCCATAGATGACTAGAAAAAATTCTATGTTTGTATTAATGTCCAAATGGGAAATAGAAATAAAACTCCAAGAATTATGTCCCATATCTTATAGCATAATGAAAAGTAGATATGTTGGAGTGTTACTAATGATTTGAATCAATGTTGACAAAGGAGGCATAGAAATATAATGTATATATCATGGTAGAATGCAATGGACATAATCATATGATTCATTTGAATAATACAATACACATATAAATACATGACCCATGACCTTTTGATTCATCTTGTAAAACATCTTTTCGAATCTTGATGATTATTCCTCTTCATTTGCGACTCTTCATATTATTTATCACGTGAATGTTGTTGGAGACTAGGGAAATATTGGGAGGAGGGGTGAACCAATATTTCAATTATTTTAACAATTGTTTACCCAAACAATCACAATCAATAGTATAGAAATGTACAAATAACACAACATTTAAACACACAACATTTACGTGGAAACCCATGCAAGATAAAAATATAAATTCATGTTCATTATGATGTAAATGAAAGCACCAACTTCATATTACATCGAGTTATGTAGGCCACAACCTAATAGAAAATTCAATCTCCTTTTCTTTGCAGTCACCAACTTGCTAGAAGAACTAACTCCCAATGTTTACCAGTACCAAGTTGTTGAAGGCATTAACCCTGTGTTCTTTACAGGCACCAACTTGGGAGGTTTCAAAACCCTCATGTACAAGAACCTACTTTCTCCACCCATTTTATCCCTCTTTTATTCATTTTAAAACAAATCCATAAGCTCTTTACATAAACGATTGTTGAACCAATTGTATAGCCCTCATATATACCAATCTTACTTTGCTCTAACATTAAACTCCTTCTTAGATCTATTCTACAACCCAACTCTTTACTAGTTCTTCATGTTTAAACTTCCCATTTGGACCAAATTTGAACATAACATGTAGATCTACTCTACATCTCTTCTCCTCAATCTAAAATTTGATATCAACATTTATATCTTCTCTCTTCTCTTTTCATTCTCTGCATTAAACTTTCTTCCTTTAAATAAAAGACTCTATATCTCTAGGTCTTTTATTTAATCGTTCCTTAATTGGATCCCTACACCTATTATTCAAGTATGCTTAGCATTGTGCATATATTCTTGCTCTCTCACAAATACACCCAATTTGCCATAAAGATCCCTTTAATTTCAATCTGTCTTCTCACACAAAGCCTCAGATCTCTATATTGTGTTTATTTCAACCTTGGTGCTCATATTTGTTGCCATTTTCACACTACATATACGTCATGCTTTCATCCTATAACTCCCTGCATCTCGAATCTATTGTATTATACACACATCAAATTTTCCTTTATGAGCATTACTGTAGCTCCAGATCTGTAGTGATATTTATATTTATCTATTACTCAATGCTCATTTATTCATTCCACGCAAGTTTCTTGCTCTATGGTGTATTGACCACCTCTATCTCTCTCTTGGTTTTTTCATAAGTTCTCAATCAACATGTGTCACCTTGAATCTAGTTATATACATGATATTAATAGAATTTTCTTTAGGAAGACATTAATTCTTCAAAAGAATTAGATTTTTCATTAACAAGACTTTAATTCTTCAAAATAATTTGGCACCTGAACACCAATCCTAGATAGATCCTAGATGAATGTAACCATAGGTTAGAACCACAATCCTAGGCCATAAGGAAATTTAAGTAGAGCAGTTCATAAAATAATTAAGCAACAAAAATCTTTCATAGGTGTGTCAAGCTCTTCAATTGAGATTAATGGTCGAAACTTCATCGCCCCCCTGCCCCCCATCTATAAAAAGATTAACATAGGGGGGTTGATCCATGACCTATCACATATGGTACTTAAATCCCCCCATCTCCTTTGAATGCACTAAACAACATCCATAGACCAGTTGGATCTAATGAATAGGACAATACTTCGGGGCCTTTGCTTATTTTTTGAGCTTCGACGAGGGGGATTCATAATTTTTCATATATGCCCCCAATCTAAAATGACACCATATCACTTAGCCTATCCCACTAAACTGCAACTAATGCATATACATGGCTAATTTGTTTAACACTATGAAGTCATACATAACTAAATCTATTCCAAATCTCAATTTTTTTCTACCTCACCTACACATCAAGTTTCTAACATCTATCATTGCATGTCATTTCCATGTGTCACCCAAAAGGGCACCACTTGGCCACCTAAAAGGGACAAATACACCTGCCAAATGTCACACTAATAGAGTGCCACATCATCACCTTTGTTACATAACCACCACCCATAACAACATATATATGCATCAAATGTGAGAGAGTCTTTAGCGTTATTTCTTTATACATAGATAGATTAATATAGATGTGTGATAGTTGATTTCTGTTATGAGCTTTATTTCTCCATGTGAGTGTTTTCTAGATTTACATTTCATATTAAGCGAAAGTTCTGAACCATTCTCTTCATAATATTAATTAAACTAATTTATGAAATAAGTATATCAATTAAAATATTTTTAGATTCTTAGGTTAAATAAAAATAAGAAAAATAAAAATAAAATTAATTTTAATAAAATAAAATAAAACTAATAAAATTTCATTACATTATATAAAAAATAAACTTACAATTAATCAACTAAGTAAAACAATTGGAATAATTAAAGCTAAATTATCTGAATTAAAATAATTAATAATTAAACTAAACTAGAATAAAATTATTATAATAAATTGAAATAAAAATAAAAAAGAATTCACATATATATAAGGGTTGGCTTCTTTATAAAAATTTAAGGACCTAGGTTTATTTATACTCAAGTCGAAAGACTTTTCTCTCGAAGAACTATCATTCATATTCTATCAAATTTAGTCCTGATGATGGACCCCCTTTGGGGTTTGAAAGGTCGACAGAATAAACACAATACTGTGGATAATCCGGATCATGTTACTCCAAATATCTACAACTTCATAAATCAACAAAGCATTGCCTTTCATTGCACGTGGCACACTAAGTGGCGTAAAAGCTCTACATGTTGTTTTTGAAAAGAAGAGGATCATGGAATTGTCACGATTGTGGATCTACATTGTAATTTTTTATCACAATTTCGTGTAATTCTCAAATATGGTCTCGAAAATGTTTGTGTGAGGAGCCCTAAGAGTTATCGGGATGAGGCATTTGTGGCAGAACACATCCAAAATTTAGATGAACTCTGGGATTTATGAATTTTGGGTGTATTGTGAGTGTATTTTGCAGCGTGCTAGCCAAGCCTTTTCGCAGTCCAACATCATTTTGCAGAAAATACTCCATCAAGTTAGAACTGTTGAAATTATAGTGGATCATGTAAGTTTTGATGTATTCTTCAGTGACACACTGTGTTTGTATGATGTTGTCCTCCTATGCAAGCTCTGGAAAAAGCCTACTTGTTCATCGATTCGAGCAAGTTCATAGAGAATCATAAATTATCAATAGAGAGTCGACCAATAGACAATGTATCCTTAGTGGAATGATTGGCTTCGAAATAAGAATAACTTCAGTTCCTCCATTGAACATTAACAAGATTCAAAGTGAACGAGGAGGACATGAGCAACTCAGTGTGATCTGACTGTGTTTTGCTTCATGTGAACTGTGCGACCGAAAGTGGCAACACATCAAAGGTCTTGAATTCGTTGGTCGTGGAAAGGGATGTCTTGTTGTTGAAATAGCAAAGCCCACCTCTAAATTGTTGAGCTGAGTGTCATCTCAGTGCGGGGTTTCTACGCTTCCAGAGGCAAAGAGGTTGATCTGATATTTTTTTTGTAAGCATTATGATGTGATTTAAACATAATAAATTTTGTATCAAAGGAATTCCTCTTCCACGCGACATTTTATAGACTGCAGCTCTGTCAAGGGCCATATGGGAAATCAAGAAGAAGGCAAACAACGACATTAATCTTCAAAGCAAAACCGATTTTGCAACAAAATATTTTTAGGTTCACTGAATAATTTCAAGTTTGGTCTTCATATGGTGGAATTATTGAATATTTGTCTGCGTGGAAGTTCATTCCAAATTGGAAAGAACGATTCCATCGATCAAATCCCAACGACGTGCAAAAATGACTGGTTCACGTGTCAAGCTTTCAAGTAGCACATCCATATGGACAATGATATTTTTCTATTTGGATAAGTTGAAAATAATCAAATATTATTTTGTATTAATGGAGAAATGGTTACATAGTTGTAATGAATCTCCTTAGTTTAGGATTTGTTCCTAGAATTTATGAGTGGTTGCAACTCCCTGATTTCTGGAGTTATACTTAAATGATGTAATCCTTCATTTGATGAAATAGAGTGTACGAGAGTGATCTCTCTGTTTTTGAGTGTAGTCTCCAGGTGCAGGCCACACCTGTGAGCTACATCTCCTTCTTTTCAATTCTGTTTATATTTTATCTTGGTATAAGAGCTCAGAGTAGGGACAACCTTATTTTTTTAGGATGCATCATTGATTAGATAACTGTAGTGGCAGTGGAGTATCAGGTGGACTGCAGTAACACCCGAAGACGGATCTTAGATGACTGATCATCTCTGAGTGCAAGAAAGGGTTGGCTCAGACTTCTTGCGCGCCTTTAAATGTAGAAGCGGATTGGCGCGATTTTTTAGTGAACAGACGCGCCCATTGGCGTGGGTTTGAGACTAATAAGTGTGCCAGTGAAAAAGTAACTGAATGGCATGGATCCGTGGCTTTTAATCACGCCAAATTTGGTGCACTTCATCAATTTGTCTTTTCTAGAATTGGCGAGGATCCGTAGCTGTTCAGAGCGCCAAAGAGCCAACCTCTTTCTCTCTGAAAATCCGCAATTTTTTTGTTGCAGATCGGAGTTGCCCGGTGGTGGCACTTTCAATTTGCGGATCTATTCGGTGGAAGCAGATCAGAGCAGCCCGGTGGTGGCATGTTGAAGTTCCTGATCTAATCGGTGGTAGCAGATCGGACTTGACCGGTGGAGGCGTATTGCCGGTGGTGGCGCAGTGAAGTCCCAGATCTATTCGGTGGCAGTAGATCGGACTTGCTCGGTGGAGGCATATTGCCCGGTGGTGGCGCAGTGAAGTTTCAGATCTGTTCAGTGGCAGCAGATCGGACTTGCCTTGTGGTGGCACATTGAAGGTACAAGTTTTTTTTCTTCAAAGGTTTGGATCTGGTATAAGTCAATATGAATAACAGTTTAGAATAATACCTCCATAAGTCTGGCAAGCTCGATGGATCAAATTTCAATAACTAGAAATTCAAGATACAGACTTTGCTCGAAAGTGCAAATGTGTGGGCGATCATCACAGGAAATGAGGCGAGAGCTGGAACAACAACACAAGAACAAGATTGGGATAAAAGGGAGATGAAAGCGAAGGTCATATTGAAAATGTCCATCAAGGATGGTGTTATCCCTCACATTAGAGATTGTAAATCGGCCGCAGACATTTGGACGACAATGAAAAACCTGTACGAGACGCAGAATACAAACCGTGTCTTGTCACTTAAAGGCAAGCTGTTTGCATTGAAGATGGAGGAGAATGAGTCCGTTGCTAGATTCATTGCCAGAGTCAAGGATCTGAGTGACAGACTGGGAGCAATCAGAGAGAAAGTTTCCGATTCAGATCTGGTCATGCTCACATTGAACAGAATGATTGATGAATATCAGACATTCATCACAGGGCTGTCAGCAAGGGAGAAAGTCCCTTCATTTGAAGAACTGACTGGGATCCTGCTGCAGGAAGAAGAGCGACGGAAAAATTTGAAAACTCAGAGCAATGATCTTGCTTTGATGGCAAAAAGGAGGCAGTACAGAGGGAAGCAACATCAGCACCAGCAACTGCAGCAGCAGCAGCAGAAAGGAGCCAACACATTTCAAAAGAGATCATTTAGAGGTATGACTGATAATTATGTTAAGAAATGTTTTTACTGTGGAAAACCTGGTCATCAGATTAAAGAATGCTATAAGAGGCAGGCGGATGAGAAAATAAGCAAACAGAGGAAACACCAGGGCTGTTTTGCTGGAGAAGAGGAGGACCATAGCCATGATCTTCGACTATTCACAGTCGATTGTGCTCTTTCAGCTTCAAAGGGAGATGAGGACGACATATGGTATGTCGACTCAGGCGCATCCTCACATATGACTGGTAAGAAGGAATGGTTTGAATTTCTTGAAGAAACATCATGTGGGTCGAAAATTTATTTAGGAGATGATAGTGGATATGAGATCAAAGGACATGGTGACATTCCTGTAAAATTACCTAGTGGAGACATTAGGCATCTTAAAAATGTATTATATGTTCCAGGAATTAAGAAAAATTTGGTCTCTGTCTCAATGATTACTGACCAGGATATGCAAGTTCAATTCTTTAAGAATAACTGTGTTATTAAGGACAGCCAGATGGAAATAGTTGCAAAAGGAGTGCGGGTGGGGAGCTTGTACAGATTAGATGCAAAGAGTATGCCACAGCAAGCAATGGTGGCAGCCGGATCAACAGTCGAAGATCTATGGCATCAGAGATTCGGCCATCTTAATCTGCACGACCTCATCTTACTTCAGAGAAAAGGTATGGTTGACAGACTACCTATTTTTCATAATGTTAAGATGGATTGTGATGGGTGTGCATTAGGGAAAATGCATAGAGAAGAGTTCCCTTTGCATGTTAACAAAAAGGAAAGGGATATTTTAGAATTGGTGCATACAGATATTTGTGGACCTATGCAAACTAGGTCATTAGGGGGAGCATATTACTTTCTCTTGTTTACAGATGATTGCACTAGATATTCATGGATATACTTTCTGAGTAAAAAGAGTCAAGCCTTTCAGTATTTTATAGATTTTAAATCTATGGTAGAGAATCAGACGGGAAAAAGGATAAAAATTCTCCACTCAGATCAAGGGGGAGAATACAGGTTGGGAGAGTTCATGAATTTCTGCAAGCAACATGGGATTGTACAGTAGTTTACAGTGCCACACACACCACAGCAGAATGGAGTGGCAGAACGAAAGAACAGAACTCTTGTGGAGTGCGCAAGGAGTATGCTACAAGGTAAGGGTCTATCAAATGGTCTTTGGGCAGAAGCTATTAACACTGCTGTATATTTGAAGAATAGGAGTCCTACTAGATGTCTAGGCTTCAAAACCCCTTTTGAAGCATTGTTTGGACTCAAACCAGCAGTTAGTCATTTAAGAATTTTTGGGTCAAAAGCTTATGCTCATATACCTAAGGCAGATAGGAAGAAGTTAGACCCCAAAGCCTTGAAATGTATATTTGTTGGATATGGCATTGAGTTTAAGGCATAAAAGTTGTATAATCTTGTGACTCACAAAGTTTTTGCAAGCAGAGATGTCATTTTTCATGAACAGGTTGAAGAAGGAAAGGAGGACTCTAACAGTGATTGCCACATTCCATTGCTTATAGAAGAAAACAGTGAGGAAGATGAAGAGCAGGAGCAGAAACAAGAACAAGAAGTGACAGATAATGTAATCAATGATGATGCAAGCGCTGAAATAGACAGAGTTGAGGTAAGTCCCCTACCAAGGAGGTCAGGTAGGAAGACACGATTACCTGCTAAATTGAGAGACTATGCTTTAATGTCAAAAATTTTAAACATTGTAGAACCTGCTAATTACAAAGAAGCTAGTCAATTTAAGGAGTGGAGGACTGCAATGAATGAAGAAATGGAATCAATTCTTAGAAATGATACTTGGGATTTAGTTGAGCTGCCCAAGAATAAAACACCCATAGGATGTAAATCGCTGTTTAAACCAAAAATGAATGCAGATGGAAGTATAGAGAAATTAAAAGCTAGGTTGGTTGCAAAAGGGTATTCACAGCAGGAAGGTATAGATTTTGATGATACCTTTGCACCTGTAGCAAAGCTAAATACAATCAGAATGCCTATTGCTTTAGCTACTAAATGTAATTGGGAATTACACCAGCTTGATGTTAAATCTGCATTTCTAAATGGTGATTTAAAACAGGAAATTTACTTAGTACAACCAGAAGGGTTTGTAAAGCAGGGGCAGGAACATCTTGTTTACAGATTGAAAAAGGCTTTATATGGTTTAAAGCAAGCACCCAGGTCTTGGTACGAAAAGGTTGATTCTTTCTTTTTAGAGCATGGCTTTCATAGGAGCTTAAATGACCCAAATTTGTATACCAAGTATAATAATCAGAGGCAAATTATTTTGATTTCTTTGTATGTGGATGACATGATTATAACAGGAGATGCAGATGAATTAATCAGAGAAATCAAAAGGCTTATGGCACAAGTTTTTGAGATGAAGGATCTCAGAAGCCTTCATTACTGTCTGGGATTGGAAGTATGCAGAGATACTGGGCAAACTTTTCTTACCCAAGGGAAGTATGCCAGAAATCTGTTGGAAAAGTTTGGTATGGATCAGTGTAGGTCAGCAGCGACACCTTTGCAGCAGAATCTGAAGTTGAGAAGTGACGATGGCACTAAAGAGGTTGATGCTACAATGTACCGACAGCTGGTTGGCAGCTTGATATATATTACAACAACCAGACCTGACGTAGCATACTCTGTTAGTGTGTTGAGCCAATTTATGTCAAAACCGCATGAAAGTCACTGGATAGCAGCAAAGAACGTGTTAAGGTATCTGTGTGGTACTGTTAATTATGGTATTTTATACACTGATGTATCTGATGTTACTCTAGCAGGTTTTTCAGACTCAGACTTGGCAGGTAACCTGGATGATCGAAAGTCCATCACAGGTTATGCATTCAACATAGGATCCGGGGTCATAGCATGGAGTAGTAAGAAGCAGAGTACTGTAGCTTTGTCATCATGTGAAGCTGAGTATCAAGCATTGTGTGCAGCGACGTGTGAAGCGATCTGGTTGAGAAGGCTTCTCAAGGATGCAGGAAAAGAACAGAAGAATTCCACTTCCATCAAAAGCGACAACCAGAGTACCATTAAATTGGCACACAATCTAGTGTTCCATAAAAACACCAAACATATAGACACTCAGCTCCATTTTATTAGAGAGAAAGTATAGTCAAAGGAAATTATTGTTGAATATTGTAAAACTTGTGACAATGTGGCTGATATTTTTACAAAGCCTCTTGCACGAATAAAGTTTGAATTGTTTAGAGGGATGTTAGGAGTCCAGGAGAACCCTTTCTCCATTAAGGGGGGGAGTTGAAAATAATTAAATATTATTTTGTATTAATGGAGAAATGGTTACATAGTTGTAACGAATCTCCTTAGTTTAGGATTTGTTCCTAGAATTTAGGAGTGTGGTTGCAACTCCTGATTTGTTCCTAGAATTTAGGAGTGTGGTTGCAACTCCCTGATTTCTAGAGTTATACTTAAATGATGTAATCCTTCATTTGATGAAATAGAGTGTACAAGAGTGATCTCTCTGTTTTTGAGTGTAGTCTCCAGGTGCAGTCCACACCTGTGAGCTACATCTCCTTCTTTTCAATTCTGTTTATATTTTATCTGGATAACTGTTGATAGTTCAATATAAAATAATGGAAATCAGTTTTGTTGTCATCATAAGATTGTTGGCTTCTTTGTTTTGTTTTTATTGTTTCGTTTAAGTTATGTGAAAAAAAAATATATGTTGTTTGTAGAAGATTTCATGGTGCAGTTTTATCAAGTGTATGATGTGAAAAATCAAATTAAGTATCAATTATAGAATAGATTAACATATTTTCAAATTGGTGGTTCATTGGTGGTTCTTGATGCATACGGTGACACAAGAAGATATCATGAATTTGACTATGTATAATCTATTATAAGCTGGTGGCGTCATCTAGAGTGAGGAACATCATCTTACATGTTCATTTGATTGTGTGTTTAAGAGGTTATCTTGTAAAATTGACTTCTGAATACATGCAGTACCCAGGCTGTCATCCTAGATAACTAGGGAATACAGCGGAAGACCATGTGTTCAATAGATGGAGGTATGTCAATAGGATGGTTCAGTGTCAAGACTGACCCGTCGTGCTCCAGGAGGTTGAGAAGCGTCAATTCTACAAAGTATGTCAAAGATGGTCTAAAGCGATTATGTTTTAAATGGAGGTCAATTGATAGCTCGAAGATGTGGTGGTGAAGAAAAAGCAGTGTTTGCGAGATTCCAGAGTGGATGTGAGTGTTGATGAAGACCAGTGAGACATGTATCATATTATTGTTGTAATATGTGCTTTCAATGTAAGCACTAAGGGAGGATGTTCCAAGTAATGCTTCCATGTCATGTGTAGTTGTCGGTGTGAGTCCCTAGGCATCAATCTAGAAGGTGTTGATTCCTATGTAATGAGTTGGAGTCCCCATCTAGAAGTGTCGAGTTTTGTAATTTATGTGCTATATTTTTGTTTCTGTGGTGATCAATAAAGGTATCTAAATGTGTGATTGGTTGGTGTTGTGTGGATCCATTGTCTCTCTCTCTGCTCTCTCTATGTTATAACAGGGTATCATTTGGAAATCATGACCCAAAAACAAAAAGCAAAAAAATTATTTTTAGTATTCAACCAAAACAATCTGGTAGGTAACCCATTTTTTAAATCCAAATTAAATACTTTTGATGCATTCTTACCCCAAATGAAAGAGTGCTTTTTATTGGAGTTGGTTTTTGAAAACATTTAATTCATAGAAATGTAATTAATATTATAATGATAATTTGTATAATTTAATTAAAATTAAATGTAAAAACAAAGTATCTCATTACACATAATTTTCCTTGCAATTTTAGGCAATTATATTCTGCCATAAAAACATGTGACTAAACCATTCACGAATATTAGCCCCCCCATTAAATCTGGCAGGGTTTGGCATTGTGCTCATTATCCATGGACACAAAGCTTTTGATTTTTTTTTCCCCTTATGAAGATGATGTGTGTGCTCATGATTCACAATATTCTCCCTAAGGATTATGATCCAGACCTCACCAACATTATTTTTTTTTTTTTTTTTCTCGGTAAAGTCTAATTCTATTAAGAAAATAAAAATATGTACAAAGTGGTTACAATTCGAGAGGAGGCCTCAGCCAGTCCTCAGCTGGAAAAACATGGTTTTTACCAAATAACACTTCAGTCTCGATTACAATGAGGTCCTGCATACTAGATAGTACATATCTGAGGAAGTCTGGACCTATATTGACAACTAAAACCAAAAAGTTTCTGAGGTGGACAAAAACAGATAACTGGGCATGCCAATATTTAGCACTTAACTTCCTATCCCAGACTTTAAAACCAAAAATACAAAACATGAAAGCAGGATGGCCACACAGCCAGAGATTACTGATCTGAACTAGCATGCTTCGGGGATGAAGGCGCCTTCTCCCTTTCCGGACTTGGCGAAGCTAACCAGGTTACACCGCCATCGTTGTCAAGCACTGGCTCGCCGTTGGGATGAGTTACCAGGTGCATGATTCGAGTGTATCCATGAGAAGGACCACCAGAAGGTCCCTCTATCCAAGCTGGAGTCAAATTTGGGTTCTGTTCCTGGACCAAGACATTCTCTTTGACGAAATGCGGTAGCTGAATATGCTCAGAAGCCGGCTGGTCTTCATGCTGACTACCCGCGCGATACACATGCCCTGACAGATCCCCAAGCAGGATGTTGTCATCTTGAGAGGGATCGTTGTCAGAGGGAGCCGAACTGGAGGAATTCCTTTCCTCTTCTGCCACCGAAACTGTAAAATTGATAGTAATGATAGGCCTATTTACCTCACTCCGGAATGAAAAACTAGAAGTCTGAAGAGAACTGTTCGGATGAGCTCCCTCGACTTCCAGCGACTGAGGAGAAGGCGGAATTGCCGAAATCGGATTAACATTCGAGGGAGTCGGAGATGCTCGGCCTCCTCTGTTACCATAGTTGCTGCCTCGCCGTGGAATGCCTCGCCTGCGCATTATACCTGCGGGCACAGAGAGCTTATACAGGTAGAGAGAGCTTCGATGACTTAACAAGGAGGGAATACTATGGAACTCCTGGAGCCTACCAAACCAGACATACAACATACTGCGGCAAGACGGGAGCTGCATTGTATTTAAGAGCCAAGGAGCATTAATGCCATAGCTTGGTAACAGTACCCAGAGCCCCTGCGCCTTCATTGCTACCATGCGTGAGGTGAAGTATAACTGGTTTCGATACAGCTCCATATTAAATGTGAATGCCTTGAGCGTATAAATGCCATCAACCTCCTGTACCTTACAGCACGCCCGTCTGCCAGCACATATGCCAGCTGTTGTATCGGTGATGTTTAACATGGTTATCTGGAGAGTTCACCCGCATCCGGGTGGGTTCTTTTGAATTGAGCTATGTCACTGAGGACAATCTCCTGAATTTTGACTCTCTGATCCTCTGTATCAAGAGTAGATATAGGACCTTCAAAATGACTGTTTTTGGCTTCCACTCCAAGATTAGCAAGAAGATCGGCAAGCCTATTACCTTCCCTCCTAATGTGTTTGCAAGAGATAGCTTGGTGCTGAACCGTCCAAGTGTAGATTAACTCTAACCTTTGAGCCATTCGCTAGCTTTTTCTTACTTTGTGAGCAGGAGAACCGTGCAGCATTTTAATGAGCATTCTAATTATGATTTGTGAATCCCCTTCGACAATGAGAGGAAAGAAACCATTTTTTTGTGCTAATTTCAGACCTCTCCATAGACCCTCCAATTCTGCTGAGTTATTTGTGTCCCAGCCTATTGAACCCAGATAAATACACTGAGGATTGCCCCTGTGATCTCTGATGACTCCTCCATATCCGGCTTTGCCTGGATTTCCTTTAGAGGCACCATCAAAGTTGAGCTGGAACATGTTTATAGGAGGCGAGATCCAGGTGTTTGGCTCTGAACCCTGCAATGCACAATTCTTTGTCCCTGTTACTATTTGTTTTATCTGAATCCCCCAGTTATCCCATATTGTTTTTTCCTGAGGTGTAGTAGGGAAGTCTTCTGCATGCCACTCTCTGGTTGAAAGAGTTTCCACTAGGTTCTGCTGAATTTTAGTCCATATTTGCTCTAGAGGCAAAGATTTATTTTTGAAAATTCGACTATTACGCTCTTTCCATACATTCCACATTAAAAGTCCTGGAATTAGATGCCAGAGAGCATTGAGTAAGCTGCTTTGAAAAGGCGGTTTCTCCCATTTGCACATAGTCGCTTTAATGTCTCCCTGTACTCTGCCTTCTCTTTGGCATCGAAACGCTACCTTTTCCCAGAGTTTCCTTCCGGTTTGGCAAGTCTGCATTAGATGAATAGCAGTTTCCTCCTCCTTCATGCACATTAGGCATACTGATGGTCCTGAGAAGCCTCTTTTCCTTAGATTATCCCAGGTCAGGATTCGATTATGGCAAAGAAGCCATAAGAATGTAGAAACTTTCGGCCAGTTAGCTGAGCGCCATATGACTTCCCAGATTTTTTCTTTGTTGAGCTGATCTTGGATAATGATTTTGTATGCTTCCTTTGCAGTGAAGATTCCTTTCTCTTCGTATCCCCACCTGAGGATGTCCATGCCCTCTGAGGTTGTGACTTGTCTCTTTTGAAGTTCTGCATTGAGGTAATGTATTGTTTGCTCGGGGCAGTTGTTTAAGAAATGAGCTGCATCTTGCCATTGCCTATGCTCCTGATTGGTGTCCATTTTCCAGAACATTCTTACTGTGTCCTGTGGTATCATTTCTTGTTCTGGAATTTGATGATCTTGTAAAATATCCCTTAACCTAGGTAATTGTTGCCATGAGTCCTGCCAGAATCTTGCTGTGGTTCCACTTTTAATTTCCCAAAAACTGTGTTCTTGTATTAGGCTTCTTTGTTGAGTTGCTGAGTTCCAAAAAACTGAACCCGTGCTTATCTCAGTCATCCTTATTCTTTCTTCCATAGGATAGTTGCTTGTATACTTGGCTGTCCAGAGAGTGGCCCATGGAGTGTTGGGATGAGCTAGCCATCTCCACCAGATCTTTGCTCCCATTGCTCTGTTGCTGTGCTCAGGGTCCCTTAACCCAATACCTCCTGCTATTTTGGGGAGACAGACTTTGTCCCACTTCACTAAGGCCCATTTTCTGTTTTGCCCCGAACTACCCCATAGAAAATTGCGCTGTATAATCTTGATTTCTTTGAGTACCCATTTGGGGGCCGCAAGGATGGAAAAGAGATAAAGGGGCATGGATTGAAGGACTGCTTTAATAAGAACAATTCTACTGGCCATATTCAGAGCTCGATTGGTCCAAAGAGTGAGCCTCTCCTCAAGTTTTTCCAGGAGTTGCTTCCAAGAAGAGTGCTTAAGGGCAGAATCCATTAGAGGGGCTCCTAGATATTTGGATGGCAAAGAGGCAGTGGTGAAGCCCAAGATTCGTTCAATGGATCGCTGAGTGGCTGCAGGGGTGTTAAAGAAGAAGATTTGGGATTTAATTCTATTTATGAGAGCACCTGAGGCATCAGAAAAGGTTGACAGGATAGATTTGAGGGTACGAGCTTCTTGCACTGAAGAATAACCATAGAGCATATTGTCATCTACGAATTGCTGATGGGTCTAGACGGGAGAATTATTGAAGGAGAGGCCTCGTAATTGCTGGGTAAGTTTGGCTGCAGTTATGAATCTACCTAGACCCTCAGCCATGATGACAAAAATGAAGGGAGATAAGGGGTCACCTTGTCTTATGCCTCTGGAAGGCCCGTACGTAGCTGAAGGAATGCCATTAACTAAAACAGAGTAAAAGACTGAAGATAGAAGATTGTAAATCCACCTTACCCATGAATGGGCAAAACCAAAAGCAAGAAGGATTTTTTGGATATAAGCCCAGCTAAGACTATCAAATGCTTTGGATAAGTCTAGTTTGAGCAGCATACCTGATTTCTTGGATTGCTTTAAGGAGTGAATTATCTCATGCGTTAGAATGATCCCATCTGTTATTTGGCGTCCTTCAACATAACCGGATTGCTCGGGCGATATGATCAGAGGGAGCAGCGGTTTTAATCTTGTTGCTATAACTTTGGAGATTACTTTGTATATGATATTACACAGCGCAATCGGTCTATATTTGTCTGGAGTGTTGGAATCTTCTCCTTTTGGGATTAAGGCTATGAAGGTAGCATTTAATCCAGGATACATCCATCTGAGTGCTCTAGATTCCTCTACCACCTGCCATACTTCCTCTTTTATCAAATCCCAGAACTTGTGAAAAAAATTGGAAGTAAAGCCGTCCGGTCCTGGCGCTTTGCCTTCCTTCAGGTTCCGCATTGCTTCTTCTACTTCTTCTAAGTTGATGGGTTTGAGGAGAAGACTGTTGTGTTCCTCTGTAATTATCCTTGGTATATTCTTGATCACCTTATTGATGGCTGGCATTCTATTTATGTCGGGTTCCTGATGCGCCTTCTCAAAGTATTTCAGGAATTCCGCTTCTATACCTTCATGCGTTTCCACTTTATTCCCCTGTTCATTTTTGATATGAGATATGTGATTGATCATTCTGCGCTGGACCGTCGTTTTGTGAAAGAATTTAGTGTTCTTTTCTCCATTTTTTAGCCATCTGATCCTTGATTTCTGTCTCCATAGTATTTCCTCTTGATTAGCTCTTTCTATAATTTTGGTTTCTAAGACTTGCTCCTGCTTGGTTAATTCCTCTGTGCGCCCTTCAGATATGATGATTTGTTGGATTCTTTTCATTTCTGTGTTAAGGGAAGCTTGTTCCGTGAAGATGTTACCAAATGTATTGTGATTCCATCTTTTTATCACACCTTTAAGGTGTTTAAGCTTTTGTTGAAATCTCGCCATCCTGGTGCCTTCAGATGGATTGAAGTGAAGCCAAGTGAATCTTACTAACCTTTCAAAGTCCGGGTGAGTGAACCAGAATTCTTCAAAACGAAAGGGGCATTTACTGATATTACCTGGCCTGTTCCATTGCAGTTCGATGGGCCAATGATCTGAACCTGAGACAGGTAGTATGGATGCAGTGAATTCCCCCCCAAGATGAACTGCGTTGTCTGAGATAAGGAACCGGTCCAGGTGCGATGCAATCTGCTGCTCTCCCTCTCATTTATTGCTCCATGTGAAGGTTCCATTACCTGTTTGGATATCCATCAACCAGTTATCTTGAATAAAGGTCTTTAGCAAATTTCCTTCATTATTTGCCTTGTTTCTGCCTCCACGTTTTTCTTCTAAACCCGTTGTCATATTGTAGTCACCTCCCGCAATCCATAATGGATGGGGTCTATTTGCGCTGAGATCTGAAAGCGTATTCAGGATCTGTACTTTTTGAGCTGTATCCTGAGGAAAATAAACATTTGTTATTAACCCATGAGAATTAGTGCCTAAGAGGTGAAAGTTTGCCTGAATAAAATTTCTGTTAGCTTGAATATCATGTAACTGTATGACTCTCGCATCCCAGAGGATTGCAAGACCACCCGAAGCGCCCTGAGCATCAACTGCTATTACATGTCCCCCGGGCCATGCTTTCACTGCTATTTTTTCCAAAAGATCTGAACTACATTTCGTTTCCTGTAAGAAAAGAATGCTTGGTTTTTCTTGCATCAGCATGTTTTTTAGTAACCTTCCTTTCCTGGGGCTGTTGAGCCCTCTGATATTCCATGATATTAACTTCATTGAGAACTTTGGGGATGAGGATTAAAATACCTGGTCAGTTTGGCGTACCTCCCTGACTCCACTAGAATCTCTCCAACCTTGATTGTTCTTTCCAGAGTGGATTTTCTACCTCTTTTCTTATTGTCTTTTGTGATAAATTTTCCATCCCATGGACTTCCTATTTGGACCCCTAGCGAATATTTCTTCTGTGCTTTGTGCAGCACTTCAACTAGGTTATCCACTTGCTTTTCTGTTATCTTTTCAAAGTTCTTTGTCTTACAAGCCTGTTCCAAGCCCAGGATATCCAGCTCCCCTATGTCTAAGGGTTCCGGATCTTCTTCCATAATTTGAGGTGCTTGCGAGGGGTCCTCTCTCTCCTGTGAGGATTTCTCCTGAGTCTGCGAGTATTCAACATCCATACCTTGCGTGTGCCATGGCAGGGTTTTTGCTGGGGTGATTACCTTGTCTTGCTTTTGATGTTTCTTTTCTCCTTGTCTCGATGTTTCGCCTGGCTGATATTGATGGGTCTCTTTGTCTTTCGCCTTTTCTTTCTCTGGTTCTTGCTCATCGTCCTTATTCAGCGCTTCGAATCTGTTGCTAGTTGAGGGCTTGGACTTGTTGCCTGGATTTGCTTTGTTCTTGCCAGTAGATTTCTTGTTTCCTCTTCTACGATTTGTTACTTTGGTATATCCATCGGTATCTTGATTATCAGAGCTTTTTTGGGGATCGGATTCTTTGTTCTGAGGACAGTCTCTATAAAGATGCCCTATCTCATGGCATTTCCTACATCTGAAGGGCACATATTCATAATCTATCACTTGTGTCCATTCAGAGTCCTCATGAAAGAAGCTTACCGTATCCGGCAGTGGTTGCTTGAGATCCATATAGACACAAATCCGGGCATAGGATGTATAGCTGCATCGCTTTGTTTCCTCTGCGATCTTGACAAACTCGCCTATAGCGTTTCCTATTTCTTGCAGAGACTTTTCCTCCCAGTATTCCCACGGTAGTGAATAAAGCCTTATCCACACTGGTGCATAGGTCAGATCCTCCTTGTCTGGATTAAATCTTTCAACCCAGCCCTTCAAGTAAAGTCCCGCTGAGTTAAAGAAATACGGACCCTGATCCAAAATCCTGTTGCGATCCTCCAGGCAATTAAAGACTACAGTGAAGAAACCTTTGGCTCCTAAATGGAGCGAAAGATGTCCTTTAGGATGCCATTTAGTATTTATCCAGCTTCTCAGCGCTCTTTCCGTTGGCCAGATTCCTATGAACTTTCCGATTAACGCATGATCTCTCATGTATTGTATTCGGGCATTGATGCGCTCGCTTGGAAAGTCCACTCTTGGTTTATGGACTGCCACAGGTTTGCATGTTGATGAACTTGCCTTGCTTCTTTCTTCGGCATCTATCTCCCTGTTTTTCTTCTGTCCTTTGTCATTCTCATGATCTTTGCTGCCCTGATCCCTTTCCCTGTCATCCCTTATCCGTTCGCTGTATTCCGTATCGGGGGGAGGCCCCTGGCGCTCCCCCTGCGGGGCTTCCATATTCCTTGAACCGTATGGTCTCCCCTGGTTGCTTGTCGGCGCTTCAAACTCTGCACTCTGTGCGCAGTAGGTCAGTCCTGCCGTGAGCAGACTTGCAGGAACCCTAGGTTAGGTTTCAGCATCGCTCTCACCAACATTATTTTATTTACCTCTTATTCTTGTTTTTTTCCTTATACAAAGATTTAAATTATAATGAGAAGTAGATAATGAAAAATATGTTATTTAGTAAGTATCAAATATTTTTAAAGATTTTAATTTTGAATGATTTTCTTGCAAAATTTAAGAATAAAAAACCACTATACCTATTTAAAAATCATGCAAGAATATAGCAACAATATCTAGGAATAATGACATAAAGTATATGAAGCAGTTATCCATATTGAAATATTTACTTTCGCAATGTTAAATATTATAACTTGCATTGGTCAATGTTATGACAATGTTGTTTTATCAACATTTAATGAAATTATTGATTTTTATTAATAATGTAAATGTGTGAGCTTGCTATGTTTTTAGTACATACAACAACAACCATTGAAGTTTCTAAATGTGATACTTATTCATCTGTCTGGTAACACTTGAGAAAGTCTGAGCACTTTCGTCTTGTGGAAAAGGAAAAATACTAAAAGAAAAATATTATTTATATTTTTCAAATTTTAATTTATGGTCTAATCATGGTAGTTATCTAGAGTTTTGATATCATTTTGATGGCTACACAAGAAAACATACAATAATATAATATATAGAATTGTTACTTTGCAAATCAAATTAGGTCAATTAATTATTTGAAAATAAATCATTAAATATACTCAAAATTATTAATAATTATGTTAATAGATCTTTATATTTTTTAATAAGGTTTTTAGAATTATAAAAAATTATTAGATAGATGGTGGAGATTTAAACTCCATAGAATAATGTAGAATATTATTAGTAGTATGCACATATAATATGTTGAGATTTAACTCCAAAATAGATATGTTCTTTTTTCTATTTAAATTAAATTGATTAATTAAAAAAAATGTCATATTACAATCAAATCTCTCCACCAATGAAATAATAAAACATAAAATTTTAATATAAAAAGAACTTAATATTATTTATTTAGTATTATACATTAAGTAAATGAATAAATATTCATAATAATAATGTAAAATTATTAATATTAAGCAAATTGATAAATATTAATGATAAAAAAATAACTAATACAGAAACAATAACCAAGTAATTTCTATAATAAATTTCCAAAAAAACACACCAAAAAAATATATTATAAATGACACACCATATTTATTTATTTAACTCAGCAATTTCATCTCCATCTCTATTCGTTGACCGCCTCTAAGCTTTTCCAATTTATCACACTTGGGGATTCTACCCATATCTTCACCTCTGCTTCTTTAAAATTCGTCATCTCAAATTTCAATGTTGTTGTCATTATGTAAATTATTTTTGAAAGATAAATAATAATGTACAGGTGGATAAATTCTACCTGCTGAACAGGTAGTGCTCCAGCAACCAATCAACCCAATAAAAGTTTAGAAATGATAGAATTCTGTGATAAATGCTTGGTGATAATCCACTCAATCTTCCAGCCAAATCTGTTATTTTAGGAAAGGCCAGGAAATAAAAGAGTGTGTGTTCATATTGCAAGAATAATATAATCACAGTCGAACCTTTGATGTCCACGCCGAATACACTATCTGTGCAAATTGATCAGAGTCGATACTTTGAATAAATAGACGGAGCAACGTTCGTACTGTATGATTGGTTTGAAATCATATAGAACGTATAATGCACATAATTTAATTTTAATTGGCTAGGTGTAGACACTTTAAAATGATAAAATAACCGCTCCGGATATATTGGCACGTTTGCTGGTCAATTCACTGTATAGGTTGTTTGCTTCTTTCTATTTATGCATGGATTCTCGGCCCGTCAATGAGCATAAATTCAGATTGGGAGTTCAAAATAGTAAAATCTCAATATGAGACTATTGAAAAACGTTATAGGCTTCTAACATGTAGATTCTCTAAGTTTTTTTACTTTATTTTGACATTCAAAGTAAGTCAGATTAACCACATATCTTCCAACGTTAATCATTTATTTGCATATGAAGGGCTAGCAAATGAAATAAACAGAAGTTGTCATCTATTTGCATATGAAGGGCTATCTAATGAAATAAATGGAAGATGAAATAAATGGAAGTTGAAGTTAACGCATATTCATTCTTAAATTTAAAGACTTAATCCAAAAGAAATATCTTAAATTTCTTTCATGAAGTGATAATGGAATAAAAATTGGAAAATAGATTCTTGATATCAAATTAACAGTGGAGACATCCATTACTGAGTGAGAATGCAGGTTGATTCATCACTGTCATTTGAGGAAAACCATGCCACTTGAAATTACATTGCTTCCTTATAATTTATGTTGACTCATCACTGTCATTCAAAGAAAACCATGCCACTTGAAATTACCCACTCGTAGTCCATAATGGGATAGGCTTTCACTCATAATAGACGCCTCCAAGTCTTGCATCATTTAAATGTTTCTTTATATCCAAGAAAGATGAACTCTTAACCAAGCAAAATCAATTTTAAGGCATACTCCAGACCCACTCATATAATGATATCTGCTTGCCCCTTTTGTTGTCTACTTTTCACATATCCTTTCATACATCACGGAAAATAAATAAATAATTTTAGTGAGGATTTGAATTTGATATCTAATTTTAACTTGCTATTCTTCCATTTTAATTAAAGTAAGACTCCTCTCATTTATATGTATGTTTATTATATATATAATAATTCATTTTTTTATTATTATTAGATATGTACATTGATTTTTTATATCTATTAATTTTTTTAATATATATTTTTAATATAGTATATAAAATTTTGATATAATAAAATTAATTATAAACTTACATATGTAGTGATTGTTAATATGAGACTATTGAAAAATACCTATAGACTTTCCCATTTATTAAAATATGTTTCTAGATTTTCCCAATTTACTAAAACAATACACAATGTCCCTACACACAATACACAAAGTCCCTGCACAATTTGGCAAAGACTTTGCCTCTTCGAAGATCCCTGCACAATTTGGCAAAGACTTTGCCTCTTCGAAGAACCTATTAGTGCTTTTCCCTTCCAGGTTGTTTTCTATATGAGATTATATCAGATTAATCATCATTTGAAATCGTGTCTGGTTTTCTACCATGAAAAACAATAGCAAACTCCACTCTAATTTTGGGGAACATGGAAGCTTGCAATTCGTAGAGGATTGTATTGCAATTTCAGGATGATTATAGTTCAAGAAATACATGGTGATTCATATAGGATCCAAATAAGAAATGGTTTAATAAATTGTGAATCCTGGGCTCTGCCCCCAAAAAAAATCATGTTCAATCCTCATATAACATCAATGCCAGAAGAATTAAGGAATTGGTGCTTATTGGCGAATACCAGGGAGAGAGCATATGGAAATCACTGACTACATACCGATTGGCTGTGCGGAACTCGCCTGCGCATGCCCACATTCAATCTGGATTGTGATTAGGTTGCATGACAGTCGTGGACACAAGCAATTGAATGCCCAGATCCCGCAATTTGTACTAATTTGTCAATGGTTTCATTTGATTTTGATTTTCCAGCAAGATGCCCATTGCCTTCGCGTATCGAATTATTGTCCGGAGATGGAGATATCGTTAAATGTGGAATCAGAAGGCTTAGTATTTTTATAGCTTGAAATAATTAGTATTTTTATAATTTCATCCTTAGCAAGGTTTAAATTTAAATAATTAGAATTTTTTGATATTATTCTATTCTATGTTTGGGAAAAAAGAAATGGTAATATATTCGTTATATGTTTGGAGAAAAAGAAATGGTAATATATTTGTTATATGTTTTGGTGGACAAATGTGAGTTATAAATGTGATCATTAATGTTATGAAAAAAATAGACAAAATTTTGAAGGGATCTGATTCAAATTTCCGCATAATTATGTTTGTTACTGCTTTTTATAAGTTGTAAGTTATAAAAAATTTACTGATTTTCTTTTAATTATTTTGTTTTTAATTCAAATTATTATTATATGATTATAATTTTTATTTTTTTATTTTTTTATTTAAATTATTATTGTATGTTTACCATTGGAAGATGTTAATTCATTAATTAATGGAATTAATGGAATTTTGAGGTGTTAATTACATTTTCAGTTTTGTGTGTAATTTTTTACATTTACTTAATATAAAAATTAGAGTAGAAATTATTTAATAAAAAACAAAATTATGTATATTATCTAATTAACAAAGTTTAAAATAAAAATGATCAAATAATAATTATACAAATTATCAAATAACAATAATATGTATTTAGATATAATTAACACAACCATATATATTAAATGGTGGTTAAATATCATAAATATCAATGCATAATAAACATCAAAATACTTACTTTATTATACATCTCAAATTGCTAAAATTTAAAAAATGATTAAAAACACAAAACTTATTATATATCTAAAGTGAAATGTAGTTGTTGCCTAGTCCTTTGTAGCAGTTTCCTTGGTCAATAGTAGATGTTTCTTTCTAGCGGTTGATCTCTCTATTTAACTTGTTGCCATGATCTAGTTCTTCATCGTGTCTGATGAACCACACTCTCTAGGTCGAAACATTCTACAAATGAATTTTTAAGTGATTATCCCCCAAAACCTTCTTAATAAACTTGATATGGATTAGAGAAGTAGAAATTCAATAATTAAAAATAATTAAACAATAATTTTTTTAAAAAATATTATTATTATTATTATTATTATTATTATATGATTATGATGATGATGATGATGCTGGTGGTGGTGGTGGTGGTTAACGTCCACTGAGACCAAACTTTGGTCTATCGGACCTAAAGAAATGAATTATTTAGTTCGACTTAAGATTTTATACTTGTGCTCAAAAAACTTGGAGAGAAGCCTCTCGAGCTCACTATAATTTTGACATCGTAAAAGGCTAGGAAGGTCAGTATTGCAACAAAGATTATGAAACTGAGATCTAATGTGGTTGTACGTGACAGATTCTGAGAGGAAGTGATCTTCTTCTTTGATCTTAATATTGTCATAGAGATGGCAGATCCTTTCCATCCATGGTGTTTTAGGAACTACCCAACGACGTGTTTCAGTATGGAGCTCATGAGAGTTCGTTCTAATCTTGGCTATATTAATTTTGTTCTTTGAGCTAGTTAAAACAGAGAGATACTTTTGATCTTCTAGGGTGGGGTTGATGACCTCGTTATAGTATCTTAATTTTCTTTTAGCTGCTAAATCCTTCTCACAGCACATTTTTTCTTTGAACTTAGAAGTAACAATATTTTTAATGTTATTAATGTTTGGTAATGAAACATTCTCATCGATCTCCCAATCATTTAACTAGGCCCTGGTGTCTTTATACCAACCTTGTTTGAGCCTTAGGTGGTTTTGGTTGGAATTTAAAGCTAGCTTAGGAAGTCTATGGTTTCCTATGTTATTGAGTTTGTGCTTGTACAACAAAAGCCTAGTCATAGCTAGGATCTTGATAGGGGAAAGACCCACTTCTATAAGGAGTATAGGATAGGGTGTATTGCTTTTAATTTCGAGGTTATACGTTATAAAATTCTTCTGGATTTCCTCAATCTTTCTCTAGGATTCTCTAGAGATGTTGCAACCCCAAACCTCAAATTTATATAAGATAACAGGAGTGACTACTATTTCAAAGAGGAACTTCTTTCTATCCCACATTATGAGGTTTTCCGTTTTACAATTATTTTCAAGACCAAAGTAAGCTTTCCACCCCCCATTAATCATTTTCTCAATGCAATATTTCAAGTTGAGCTTGTGATGAATATAAATTCCTAGGTACTTATAAGATGACACCTCCTCCAAGTTACTATTGTCATACATAAAATTAGCGTAAGTGTCCTTGGATTTGATAATCATAACTTTTGTTTTGTCAATGTTAGTAGTCATACCCATGGTAGAGAAGAAATCCTTAAGAAGTCTAAGTTGCTTATCAATATCATATCGACACCTTGCGAGAAGAACAATATCGTTAGCATAAAGAAGAAGGATGATGACTATCCCAGCTAAGGTCGTGCCAGCATAGCCTCCTTCCTCTAAACAACCTTCTAGCTTGTCGATGTAATTGCCAAATAGGGTAGGGGAGAGGGGGAAACCTTGTTTAACTATGATATTACACTTAGTATCTTTCGACCACCCCTCATTGCTCTTTAACTTGGCAATTACATTCTCTTATAACCTTATAGCGATAGCTCTCAACTCAAAAGGAACCTTTAGCTCTTCTAATCTATTCCATAGGTTGTCTCTACAAACAGTATCGAAAGCCTTTCTAAAATCCACAAAGCAACAAAAGAGATTCACCCCACTTTATCATAGAAATTTTTAATGGCTAAATATGTTTTGTCCAAAAAATCATTACTCATTTTATATGATACCTGTTCATATAACATTTTTTAAATTAATAATAAAGAAAGAAAAAATACATAATTACTTTGACACTAAATATATCTTTAATTTGTAAACATTGTTAAAAATACTTTATAATATTCCATAATCATTAAATCTTTTCCATCAACCTAATAAATATTTATAACTGATCAAAATTATAAAACTCCAATTCCTAAATAAACATACCTATCTACACAATTATTAAACTAATTTTACTATGACCTATAGTGATAGATTGTCTTCAATAAAATATCTAACATTAATTAAAGACAATATGCATTCACTACCTGTAAAGCTTAATACATATGAATAATTCAACTTAAACACAATATGCATTCACTACATTTAAAGCTAAATACATATCAATAATTCAACTATATTGTTTATTATTTCCTATGTGTTAGTGAAAATTTATAGCAATATGACTTATATTACACATCTAACCATCAAATTATCATTTTTTTAAATAATTCATTTATTAAATATTTGTTTTTTAAAAATAAAATTAAAATAAATAAACATATTTACATTTAAAATACATACTTTTATATATTTTATAGCAAAAAAAAATTAACTTAAATTAGATTTAATTTAATAAAACAATTTTTATTTCTATTAATGACCTATTCATCAATTAACTTAAAGAAAAACATAGGTTTTCGAATCTAATAAATATTTTAAGTTAATATTTTTTTAAATATACATAATTTGATTAAATAAATAAATTAAATATTTATTTTCTATAATTTACAAAGAATCCACTCAAACTAATTGTTTAAGTAAAATAAATAACAACTAAGTGTTTGTAGTGTAAAGAATGGAAATAATTATAAATAATGTAAATCCACACCATTAAAATATTAAATAATTAATAAATAAATCTATCTCAAGGAATGAAATATGTAACTATTTTAGCAATGACTCCACTCAAACTAATTCTTTAATTAAAATAAATAACAAACGAAGTGTTTGGAGCAGTAAAATAAATAACAAGCTAAGTGTTTGTAGTTTAGTGAATGGAAATAATTATAAATAATCTAAACCCACACCATTAAAATGTTAAATAATTGATAAACGAATATATCTCAAGGAATGAAATATGTAACTATTTAAGCAACTTTACTAGATTTCTTACACATTGCATTATCATGAGGTAGCATAATTTTTTGGAGACCCAGTTTGTAACACACAACCATATAATACATTAAAATGACACACATAAAAAAAATTCAACTCTAACCTAGCTACATTTCTATATACATTAATGTAATATTCGCACATCAAACCTTGTTGGTCATTTCATATTCATTGTTTAATAATTAATTGCCACATATGATATAAAATAAAGTCATGTCCGACTCACAGATTTGGGGTACTGAAACCACAGAGGTGTTTATCAACCCACGAGATCTGTGCAATCCTTCACGAGGTGACTGGGTTACACCTTGCCTTGGACTTTATGGCTGCCTGTATGCGACTTCCTATCAATTGTTCTTAGACATTAATGTGCATGGTCATAACCCCACTCATCGCTTGCTGTGACAAGTGTTAGTTCTCCTGCCAATCGATTTGGTTTGCACCATCCAACGATGGTATTTGCTTTAGGATCATCCATCTACCTAACACTTTGGTTTCCACTGGCATTCTTTCTCATTTGCATTTTCATGGTGGAGCGTCTTACCACTTTACTTCTCACATGCTCCTTGTTTCGCTATGGTTTTCATAGCCCGGTCTCCTTGCCTTGTGGCAAACCATGGAGGGGTAAGTCTGAGCCTTCATTATCTCTAGAAACGGTGTGTGTCTTGAATCATTCTCAGTATGAGCTGAAGGCTATCTCTGTGTAAGGTGTTAATGCATTTCTATGCTGGTCAGGTGGAGCACTCAGCTCTCCAACTTCTGGATTATGTCGCAGTTGGCTTCCTCGACATGAACGAGGTAATGGTTTTTTTGAGGTAATGGTTATTCAAGCTATTGGTACATTTGATTTTTACAAGCTTGCCGCTACTCTTGCGCATGGCTTGCAAAACTCAGGTAAGAGTTAAACCTCCATTCTATGTTAAATACCGTTGCTTAGGTTAATTTATTATCCAAGTCATAACATTTTCCTATGGTGTTGCAGGTATGTTACATTTTTAAACCGAAAGGGGTTAGTTGTTCAATATACTGGCCCATTAGGAATTTTGCACTTTTTATATAAATGATTATTTACCAATGGCATTTCTTCTTCTCTTTTGATGCGGCATGACAGAGAATATTGAGTGGAGACGTTAACAGTCGTCGCTAGACGCAGATGGGATGGCGTGTTCTACAAGAAGATATGACTGCAGATTTCTAAGCTCCTCAACACGTCTTAATGTCTTAATGTCTTGTGTTTCGGATGTGTCATTACTTAATTATTGTATGTTTAGATCTTGATGATGTTAACTTATTTTCCTTTCCATTAATTAATCGAATGGAATTTTGAAGGGTTAACTACTTTGTTGTATTTTCAGTTTAGTGTTTATTTTTTCATATCTACCTAATATAAAAATTATAATTGAAATTATCAAATAACAAATAAAATTATATATATTATCTAACTAATAAATTTTTAAATAAAAATGGTAAAATAATAAATTATAGGGGTTTATTTTTTCATATTTACTTAATATAAAAATTATGAAATAACAAATAAAGTTTTAAATAAAAATGGTCAAATAATAAATTATGTAAATTATCAAATAACAATAATATATATTTAGACATCACTAACATAACTATACACAGTAAATGGTGGTTAAATACCATAAATATCAAGACATCATAAACATCAAACACTTATTTTATTATACATCTCAAAATGTTAAAATTTAAAAAATGATTCAAAATAATTAAACCATAACCTTATTTTAAAATACTATTATTATTATTATTATTATTATTATTATGATTAAAAGAATTAATATATAAGTTAATATATATACATTTAACAAATCATGTCGCAGATTCTTAATATCAGGATTCACCCCACCTTATCATTGTTGCAGTCAAGATTGTTGTTACACCAAAACCCGCAGGTGTTAGTAAACAGACACATCACTAGTGTTAAGCACATGCCACGAAACACACGGGAGCATTGGATTAACACCGCCATTAACGGGGAGCACAACAATCTACCCTCTCAACGCGAGCTAGGTGTGTTTTGAACTTGAGACTTTTGGCTCTGATACCACTTGTTGGAGTCACGATTGTCGTTACACCAAAACCCGCAGGTGTTAGTAAACAGACACGTCGCTAGTGTTAAGCACATGTCACAAAACACACAAGGAGTGTTGAATTATCCTTCTACACCCATTCATTATGTAGAGCGTTTCTACCTTTTGGGAGGTTTACCAACTCCCAAGTTTTATTTTCCTGCAAAGAGTTCATTTATTCTTCCATTGCTTTCTTCCATTCCTTACTGTGCTCGACTTTACAAGCTTCCTGAAAACAATTAGGTTGACCTTCATCAATCAACAAAATATAGTTTGAAGGAGGATACCTTTGTGAAGGCTCATGAGGACTAGAAGATCTGTGAACCAACTGTGGTGGTGCATTATCAAGTTGAATCTCCTGTAAAGGTTCCTGCAAGATTTCTTATTGTTCATCATTTTCCACTTGTTGTTCTTCATGCTCCTGAATTTGTTTTTCATCTTCTTGTATTGGTGGTATGTTTTCTTGCTTCTCTTCAAACCTGTCAATAACCTTCTTGACTTCCAACTCACCTACAGTCCTCTTGAACAATTTTGAATCATTAAATATAACATCCCTGCTTCTAATAATTTTATGTTTGACTGGATCCCATAGATGATAACCAAAATCTTCATCCTCATATCCCAGAAAAATGCATTTCATAGATTTATCGTCTAGCTTAGTCCTATTTCCTTTGGGAATATGTATAAATGCTTCACATCCAAAGATTTTCCAGTGAGAATAATTCAAATTCTTATCAGTCCAAACTTCTTTAGGGATACTGCCATGCAAGGCTGTAGTTGGAGATCTATTTATGAGGTAGAAAGCGGTCCTAACTACTTCAACCCAAAAATTCTTCTCCAAACCAGAATTGGAAAACATACTTCGCACCTTTTCCATAATGGTGCGATTCATCCTTTCTGCGACACCATTCTGTTGAGGAGTACCAGGCATAGTCTTCTCATGCTTTATGCCAAACCTGTTACAATATTCCTTAAATACATTTGAGCGATATTCTCCACTATTATCTGTTCTTAAACACTTTAGCAATTTGTTAGTCTCTTTTTCAACAGCAACATGGAATTTTTGAAATATTCTAAACACTTCACTTTTATTTTTCATAGGATATGCCCAAACCTTCCTGGATGCATCATCTATAAATGTTACAAAATATGATGCTCCTCCTAATGATTTGATGTTAACAAGCCCAAACACATCTGAGTGTACCAATTCTAACACATTTTTTTTTTTTTTTTTTTTCTGTCATGGCCACCTCTAAGGAATGAAACCCTTCTTTTTCTACCATATATACAACACTCACAAAGATAAATATTGTAGGATTTCAAACCTAGCAATAATTTTTTATCAACAAGGATTTTTAAACCGTTCTCACTCATGTGACCCAAACGCTTATGCCACAGATCTACTGAATTTCCTTCCTTTGTGACAGCAGCCAAATCTGATTTTTCTATTAATGTCTTCAATATGTATAATGTTCCTGTCTTGGGTCCTTTGGCCACGACCAATGCACCTTTGCTAATTTTCCAGCCTCCTTTTCCAAGGCTTGTCGAATACCCTTCATCATCCAGTTGTCCCATAGAGATTAAAATCATGTGCATTTCTGGTACGTGGCCGACCTATTTCAACAATATATCTTGTCCATCTTTCATCATGATCTGGACATCTCCCACTCCAACAATACTACAAAAAATATTATTCCCCAAATGCACTCTACCATAATCACTAGGATTATATGAAACAAAACTATCTTTCCATGGGGTTACATGGTGAGATGCCCCAGAGTCAAGGATCCAATCAAAGCTACTGCTAGATGTATATACACATGCATCCTCAGTTGAAACAGTAAAAAACACATCACCATCTGTGGCTACAGTAGTAGTCTCACCTTCATTTGTTCTGGATGACTTGTGATTTGTACTGGACGGTCTCTAATCCTTTTGTCCTTTCTTCCAAAATTGACATTCTTTCTTCATGTGCCCAGATTTGCCATAATGAAAGTAGATGATCCTTCCTCTCCTTGATTTTGATCAGCCTCTTAACCTTGATCGCCCTTGCCAGCCTCAACCGATTCTCCTACCACGATCAGCTACATCTAGAGCCTATCCTCCCTAATTTTTGCAATTGACTTGCATCGCAACTCCCCATTCATTAAATTGCTACTGACATCATCAAACTTTAGGGTCCATGTTTTTATCATCCAAATTCCTGCTCCCTTTTAAAATATACTTTTCAAAATTTGAATATATAATTATATATGTTTCATAATAAATATAAAAACATATATAATGTTTTAACCTTTTCACATTTCACACATACATACATTGGTTTGAGAAAAAACTTGATAGATACGTGCAAGCTTGTTGTGAAAAAAAAAACTTACGAACACCACGTTTCAATTCCAAACTCCACGGATCTCCACGTTTCAAACTCCAGCAACACCTTTCAACATAGATCCAAAACCTTGTTTTTCTTGCAAAAACTGTCTTTTAGTTCCAGTATTCCTCAGCTATTTCCTGGATAGATCCTTGAACAGCTCTAGGGGTAACAACCAACGTTTTAACGAACACTGCTAGAGTAAGGCGATGACACTAAGGGGCTTGCATAGTGGATATTCGACCCTAGCTCTGATACCAGCTGTTGGAGTCACGATTTCTGTTACACCAAAACCCGCAGGTGTTAGGAAAGAGACACATCCTTAGATTTAAGCACATGCCACGAAACACACGGGGAGCATTGACCTTCTACACCGCCATTAACGGGGAGCCAACAATCTCCCCCCCAACGCGTGCCCAGTGTGTTTCGAACTTGAGACCTCTACCTTTGATACCACTTGCTGGAGTCACGATTGTCATTACACCAAAACCCGTAGGTGTTAGTAAACACACACATCGCTAGTGTTAAGCACATGCGACAAAACACATGAGAGCATCATAGAAATTTTGAATAATATGACACATATTCACAGAGATTATCCCGATTATACACTATTGTGGAATACATGCATAATACATAACCTCCTCTATGTTGATCATCAATTTATAGAAGCAGAAACAATAACATGCACACATAGAAGCATCAATCACACATATCAACACAGTATTTTCCCGGGAAAGCATCTCGCTAAAAACCCTAACTATCTATACATTATATTGATTGAGAACATGTAACAAACATAGTACGATACTCCTCACAAGTACTCAGTACTATCTCCAAATCTCCTCCGCTGCTTGCCTGCCTCCACTGCACAACACCCACTGAGAATGAATGAGAATGTCTGATCCAAACTCCTTTTTTTACCTTGTGAAAGTCACCCACACTATAAATCACATGAGCACAAGCTATATTTCACTTGGTATTGGCCCACCCTACGCAGAGATCATTGGCATAACTCAATCCCATGCATGTGCACAATCTCATGCACAACTGATAGCAATCTCAACCTCTAACACATGTCTCTACTGAATTATAATGCACTAAGTTAACTGATGTATTCTTTAGTTGCATTATGAGTTAATAATTAGCAAATTAATTAATAACTAATTCACAAAACTCATCACTTAGTCTATTGATCAGTTAGACTAAATACAACTAGTTCAACTAAGTCAAATTGAACACAACTCCATTAACTACTCATCCAACTCCACAGAACTCAACCACATGAGTTCTAAATGATGTGATGCATGCAATAGCTCAAATGACTCATAAAGAAAACGTATTTCCTTCTGACAACTACATGTGCCACATCTGTAGCTCAAACTGAAGTGCTCCAAGAGGATAAGATAATGTTTACAGTCTAAATATTATTATGAGACAATAAAATTTGACTTTTCTATTTTTGACTAGCAGTCTAAAAATAGACTCTGATCACTCCTGCTGTGATCAATCCTACTGTGATCACTCCTGCTGTGATCCAAAAATAGACTTTGCGCCATAATTTTCCTGCGGGCCCACTTAGTGAAGGCGACTCCTTTCCACTAAGCTCCATCATCTTGTTGCATTCTCAACAAGCATTTCCTGTTGCACACTTTTCAACACTCCCTCTCGACAAGAAAGGCTTTCTCTCAAACCCAATCCTATAACTCTGGAATGTTCTGCATGCAACACATCTGCCTAGTCCACTTTGCTCCAACAACACTTGGAACAAAAACACTCCCAGCTGATCGCTTTTTTGGGCTAGGAACATACTTTGATGCTGAAGCTCTACCTGCTACTGACAAGTGCTCCCTCTCTGACATCTGCGCTACTGCAACATCTCCATGCATCTTGCACCATTGCACACCTCTCTGTGCCACCTAGCACTGTGCAAAACACTTGTGCCTCTCGCATTGCTACAGCCTGCATGCTATGCACTGTCCTGGGATTCCCTGCATTGTCACTCTCTCTGCCACTCCATCTGCATCTGTCTCTACCCAATCAGTTAGTTCCTGCTACTACACATTGGGGCTCCCGTAGCAAGGTCTCATCCAACAGGTTGGGTACCTCAAGGATCTTACCCCTCCTCATTGGGACGATCAATCCACATCACCCCACCTCCTACCTGGAGGTATGGCTGCATGCGATCCCTCTACCCACCTGGCTCGAAGTTTCCCCCTACTGGAGGTCTCTGAATGAGTAGATGTCTCTACTTGATCTCCTCTCAACTTCCCTTATTGTGGCTGCTCCACAACCTCCTGAAGTTGCTGCACCAATCGTGGCTCCTCCACAATCGTCTGAGACTTCTTCTGGCTCTGCATGTTGAGAGGTAATATACGCTCCCTCTCAACCACCAAGTCTCCATCAGTTGCCTCGCTGCTCAAGGCTTTGCATGCATCTTGAACCTCAAGAGCATACATGTTCTTGACCTGTGAACCAATCTGCTTCACCTGTCTAGTGATGATGTTTCTAAGGAAAACCTTTCCCTTACTGAAGACTACATCATAGCCTCTGTCTTCCAGCATCGCGATCGACACCAAGTTTCTCTTCAGTCTTGGTACATACTTGACATTGGTGAAGGTAAGCCGATCTCCATGCTTCCTCTGAAAAATAACCGTGCCTACACCTGAGACACTATACCTCTCATCATTACCCATCCCTATGAGTATCTGGAGATCTTTCTCCTCCAAAGTACTAAACAAACTTTTGTCACCGGTCATGTGGAAAGAAGCTCCACTGTCAAGAAACCAACCACTTCCCACCATGGATGAAACCATGCATGGAAAGAGTGTGAAGTCCAACTCAAACTGTGAAGCAAGTGAGGCTCCCTCACCTTCAGATCCTTCCTCGGATCCCTTCTTGGACTTCTTCTTTGGGCATTTAGTAGCATAATGGCCCAACTCATGACAATGAAAGCATCGCACCTTCGACTTGTCAACCTTCTTCCCATCATTAGAAGAACTGGATTCGAAAAGAGAAACCTTCCCCTTCCCCTTCTTTTCCTTACTCGCTAAGGCACAGTTCTCCTCATCATGCATAGATCAAGAACTGTCTCTGGTGCGGCGTCTAATCTCCTCTTGCACAAGATCCGACCAAAGTCTCTCCCATCTTGGCAATTTCTCCCTTCCATTCACCGAGTCCTGGTAGCTATGCCAACTCTTAGGAAGGCCAAGGAGTGCTAGACTCACCATATCCTCATCCTCAACAATTACCCCCACACTTCCCAGCTCATCCCGGCATTGGGTGAACTTCGTTTGATACTGGGGCATACTATCTCCATTCTCACATCTAATGTTTCTGAGTTTATCCTTGAGTGCCAACTTCCTCTGGTCGCTCTTGCTTTGGAATAATTCTGTCAATGTTTTCCACATCAAATAAGCCTTTCCATGGAGGCTGGACATAATGTGATCCCTCACGCCCTCCAACAGAATCCTTCGACACTTTGTTGTCTTCTTTTGCCAATCCCTGACTTGAGCAACATCAATAGGTTTTGGGACATCTGCATCTATGAACTCGTTCAACCCATTATCATCTAACACTGCCTCCATCTTGTCCTTCCATGCAATATAGTTCGAGCTGTACGCAATCCGTTGAAAGTCCTTTCAACTTTGACACCAGGGAAACACTGCTGCAAATTCGAATTCCACTAGCTCAACAACTCAACCGCCTCTGATCTAGAATTCGTGAGAACAAAGTATTTCTTGTACAGAGATCGACTGTATGGGCATTCACTAGATATCTCACCTTCCAAAAGAAGGATGAATCCAGAGGCTACCTGGCCCAATTATAGACTCTTCCTGAAGAAATAGAATGTAAACACTTCCTGAATAGTAGATCTGATGATCAACAACTCTGATACCATGTAGAAATTTTGAATAGTATGACACATATTCACAGAGATTATCCTGATTATACACTATTGCAGAATACATGCATAATACATAACCTCCTCTACATTGATCATCAATTTACAGAAGCAGAAACAATAACATGCGCACATAGAAGCATCAATCACACATATCAAGACAATATTTTCCTGGGGAAAGCATCTCACTAGAAACCCCAACTATCTGTATATTATATTATTTGAGAACATGTAACAAACATAGTACAATAATCCTCACAAGTACTCAGTACTATCTCCACCTGTTACACAAAATACAGCTCAGATCTAATCTCCAAATCTCCTCCACTGCTTGCCTGCCTCCACTGCACAATACCTGCTGAGAATGAATGAGAATGGCTGATCCAAACTCGCTTTTTTTACCTTGTGAAAGTCACCCACACTGTAAATCATGTGATCACAAGCTATATTTCAGTTGGTATTGGCCCACGCTACGCAGAGATCATTGGCATAACTCAATCCCATGCATGTGCACAATCTCATGCACAACTGATAGCAATCTCAACCTCTAACACCTGTCTCTACGGAACTGTACATGCACTGAGTTAACTGATGTATTCTTCAGTTTCATTATGAGTTAATAATTAGTGAATTAATTAATAACTAATTCACACAACTCATCACTTAGTCTATTGATCAGTTAGACTAAATACAACTAGTTCAACTAAGTCAAACTAAACACAACTCCATTAACTGCTCATCCAACTCCATAGAACTCAACCACATGAGTTCTAACTAATGTCCTGCATGCAATAGCTCAAATGACTCATAAAGAAAACGTATTTCCTTCTGACATCTGCATGTGCCACATCTGTAGCTCAAACTGAAGTGCTCCAAGAGGATAAGATAAAGTTTATAGTCTAAATATTATTATGGGACAATAATATCTTACTTTTCTATTTTTGACTAGCAGTCTAAAAATAGACTCTGATCACTCCTGCTGTGATCACTCCTACTGTGATCACTCCTACTGTGATCCAAAAATAGACTTTGCGCCATAATTTGCCTGCGGGCCCACTTAGTGAAGGCGACTCCTTTCCACTAAGCTCCATCATCTTTTTGCATTCTCAACAAGCATTTCTTGTTGCACACTTTTCAACTAAGTGGCCTGCACAGTGGATATTCGACCCTCTCTTTGATACCAGTTGTTGGAGTCGCGATTTATGTTACAACAAAACCAGCAGGTGTTAGTAAAGAGACACATCCTTAGATTTAAGCACATGCCACAAAACACACGGGGAGCATTGACCTTCTACATCGCCATTAACGGGGAGCCAACAATCTCCCCCCCAACACATGCCCAGTGTGTTCCGAACTCGATACCTCTGGCTTCAATACCACTTGTTGGAGTCATGATTTTCATTACACCAAAACCCGTAGGTGTTAGTAAACACACACATCGCTAGTGTTAAGCACATGCCATGAAACACACGAGAGCATTGGATTAACAATCACCATTAATGGGGAGCGCAACAATCTCCCCCCTCAACACGATCCAGGTGTATTTCGACCTCGAGACATTTGGCTCTGATACCACTTGTTGGAGTCACGATTGTCGTTACACCCAAATCCACAGGTCTTAGTAAACAGACACATCGCTAGTGTTAAGAAGCATAGAAATTTTTAATAACTAAATATGTTTTTTTATAATAAAATGAGCCAATACCATGACATATCAATATCACATGTCCAAAAAACCATCACTCATTTGATATGATACTTGTTCATTTTATTTTAATTAATCAAAGGAGAAAAAGAAAAAACATAATAACTTTAAAGATAAATCTAAATCTTTTATTTGTAAATACTATTAAAAATATTTTAAAATATTCCAAGAACTTTAAATTTTTATTATACACCTAATAATTATTAATAACTAAACTAAAAATATAAAACCTCTATTTCTAAAAAAATATACCTATCGAGACAATTATTAAGCTAATTTTAAACTAATTTTACTACAATCTACATTAATAAACTCTCTTCTGACATTAATTAAACACAATATGCATTCACTGCTTGTCAAATTAAATACATATAAATAATTCAACTATTTTACTTATTATTTCCAATGTGTTAGTGAAAAGTTATAACAATATGACTTATATTACACATCTAACCATCAATTTATTAAATAAATTGTTTATTAAATATTTTTTTTGAAATTGAAATTAAAATTAAAATAAATAAACATATTTTAAATAATTCAACTATTTTACTTATTAGTTCCAATGTATTGGTGAAAAGTTATAACAATATGACTTATATTACACATCTAACCATCAACTTATTAAATAAACTTTTTATTAAATATTTTTATTTTTTTTAAATTAAAATTGAAATTAAAATAAATAAACATATTTACATTTCAAATACATAATGGTATTCAGCCAGCAAGAATATTTACCTTATCTTAAATTATATTTCATTCAATAACAAAGTTCTAATTTCTATTAATGACCCATTCATTAATTAACTTAGGGAAACCATACGTTTACAAATCTCAAAGTTATTTTAACTTAATAATTATTTTTTAAATATACATAATTTGATTAAATAAATAAAATAAATATTTATATGTTAAAGTTGTATAATTAAATTTGCCGAGGCCCACAAGTTGTATGAGATACCAATAAAAAAATAAAGAAAGAGAAGAACTTTGAATGATCGGTTGACAAATATGTAAATAAAAATAAAATCTAAGAAAGGATAAAGGTTAGGAAAGTTTGTCTAAATTTATTTAGTTAGTTAAAATATTTTCTATAGTTTACATAGATTTTATTCAAACTAATTGTTTAATTAAAATAAATAATAAAGGAAGTGTTTGTATCTTAAAGGATATAAATAATTAGCAATTGCACCAAATTTTGCAATAAAAATGCATATGAAAGAAGAGTATAGATGTAAAGTGATTCATCGTCATAAAAGTATAATTTTTGAGGGAACACCCATTGTTTTAGTGGGAATTCTTGTGTATCTTTATGAAGGAGTAATTCAAACTATACATTCCACATTAGTTCAACTTCCAAAAGCATATCATTGTAGTATTTGACTCCACAAAACAATGCAATGACATCTGTAAAGGTACCATCCAAGACATAAAAAATATTGGATATCTTAACTTTTTAGCATTTAAATGAAAAATTGATAAGGTTTTGTTAGAAATAGTGAAGTGTGAAAACATAGGGGGAAAAGGATTGAGTTACTTACTCATAGATGTATATGGATCAAGTGGCTTGTAGTTGAAGCTGAAAATTTGGATCAAGTTGTTGAAGTTTAGATGTTGAGAAGAAATATTACAATCGTTGTAATTCATCATGGAATTGAAGTTTGTGATATGATTCTCACTCTCCAGTACTCTTTGTAGTTGAGATTGACATGCGAATGTATTCTAATTGGGCGCATGTGAAAAGGGCATTGTACGAGAGGAGATGTATTGCTATTAGTGCGTGTATGTAAACCTAGACTCATCAAATATGGGGAATCTCTCTTGCCATGAATTGAAAGGGCATGATTTGTATCTTGTCAACTGATTCAATTAAAAAAATCAAAATTAAGAGGACTCTGCCAAAGTGGATAGGGTTGACATACTCAATAGACACTCTAGGAGAAGTGAGATTGTTGTGGCAGTGACAAGAATGTGTAGGGTAAGAGAAACTAGTGTCATCTTTGTGCCACAACAATTGAGAGTCCTCTCAGCCAAAATCTATGAATATATACAGATCATATTCCAAGTAAATACAACAAAACACAATTCAGCACATTACACTGATTTCGTAGGAACTCTAAATTGAAACTAATCCAACTTTCATTGATGAATTAATCTTTCCAACTATTAATTACTAAGCCATAAAATAGGGGATGGTCACTATTGAGTTCTACTCAAATTGTCAACTACACATAAGGTAGGGTTTTCATTTTTAACACATGTAGCGATAAATTATTGGATTTTTATTGGTTACTATCATTTGTGAGATTAGTTTGGAGTTCATTCAACATCACCACTAAAATTATATGAGAAAAATCATAAACTTCAATTTCAAATCACATGGGAATGAACCATGTTCAAGTTATTCAATTTAGATTATTCACATGGGAATGCATGACCATGTTTGTCGTCTTTGGTAAAATAGGGTTACACTAGTGTGATTAATGAATAGATGTTGTAGACGGTCAGGGTTAATAATTCTTATCTTGGGCCGAAGGGAGTCTACAAACTCCACTTTCTGTTGTAAAAACATGTGCAAAAAGGATAAGCTAACACACTTTACACATGGCATCGTAGTCTGAAAAAACTTTCGATTCCATAATTTTTGCATATTCTGAAGTGGGATTTTACACATTTAATTCATCTTCAATGGGATTTTGAATTTCTAATACCATTAGAGAGGAGAAATGCCTAAAAACTAATCCTTCTCTCTGTTTCTTTCGGGTATCCCTTATAAAGGATGGGCATTTAGACAAATGACATGATCTAATATAGAGTCATAATAAATCCCATAATGAAAAATTGGTCATAGACATGGTTCATTATTAGATTGAACATATCTCGTCCCAAGATTATATATGATCTTATGTGCTTTGGATTCACGTGCAAAACAATAAATATTTTGAGAACTTGGCATGACTGCATTCCAATGAATTACTTTGAGAATACATATTGAATGTAACAAGACTTAGAGGACTATACGAATGTCTGCGACAACCATGTTAGATTTGTTCACAAGGTTGAAGCAATTCTTGGTATAACATCATTCAACATGGTAATTTGGAGGTAGCCATTGTGATGAGAATGGAGGTATTGTAGTGCTGGTGACTAAACTAACATCCACATTGAACCCAACCCCAACACCAACACCGATGTTGGCAGTGGTCTTCATGAATATGACTACTTTTCTATCATTAGTTATGTCTTTCAAGACTTTCTTAAGTTTCTTAGAATCCAACAACATGCTTACAGTTCTACAAGCATAAGAAAACAACATAGAGCAAGGTATTACAATATTTGTAACATCTAATACTGCATTCTCTTCTTGGCCCATTGCATTTCCAAGTTCTACACATTGAGAATTCCCAGGACTTTAACAACCATGCCAACACAATGGAAAATGACACCAATTGGGGAAAATACAATTTGAATATCACTGGAGATGGTGGGGTTGGTGACTGTGTCCCCTAGTTCTATGACCATGCCAATCATTAGCACTGTGCATGTTACAGATCCCCTGGAACTTTACATAAGACTGATTTGCAAGCGTTGTAAGAGAATAATCTAAAATTTGTTCCTTTAGTGAATTTTTAAAGCATCTTCTGCATTTATGATTCATAAATCATGTAAGTCATCCAAAAAATCTATCTACCTCTTCTTCCACAACCAATTTTTGTGCCCATACTAGGAGCTAGGTAAGCCTGCGTATTTTAACATGTTCTTAAAATAACTTGTTTATATTCCCTTGTTATAATATGCTTTTTAAGTAAATTGTTTATATTCACCTATACATTGTTGTTTAGATTTGGAAATAATGAATATTTTCATACCTTTGGGTCCATTTGTGACTACACCAATGGATATTGGTCTCAAAATGCTTGCAAAATCAACCCTAAAATGATACAGTCATTAATCTCAAATCTAAACCTCGAAAAAGGTAGTTCCTTATTGTTAGATCATAAATGGATTTGAGTTTTCACTCCTTATTTTCCTTGCAATTTTAGGCAATTATATTCTACCATAAAAACATGTGACCAAACCCTTCACGAATATTAGCCCCCCCATTAAATCTGTGGGGTTTGGCACTGTGTCCATTATACATGGACACAAAGCTTTTGATTTTTTTTCCCTTTAGGAAGATGATGCTTGTGTTCATACTTCATAGTATTCTCCTTAGGGCTTAGAATCTAGACCCTGACAACATTATTTTATTTACCTCTTATTCTTGTTTTTTGCATTATGTAAAGATTTAAATTTTGATGAGAAGTAGGTAATGGAAAATATATTATTTACTAAGTATCAAATATTTTTAAAGATTTTAATTTTGAATGATTTTCTTGCAAAATTTAAGAATAAAAAATCACTATACCTATTTAAAAATCCTGCACGAATATAGCAACAATATCTAGAAATAATGACATAAAATATATGAGGCAGTTATCCATATTGAAATATTTACTTTTGGAATGTTAAATATTATAACTTGCATTGGTCAATGTTATGACAACGCTGTTTTATCAACATTTAATGAAATGATTGATTTTATTAATAATGTAAATGAGTGAGCTTGTTATCTTTTTAGTACATACAACAACCATTGATCTTTCTAAATGTGATGCTTATTCATCTCTTTGGTAGCCCTTGAGCAAGTCTGAGCCTTTTCGGCTTGGAAAAAGAAAAATATTATTTACAGTCTTCAAATTTTAATTTATGGTGTAATCATGGTGGTTATCTAGAGTTTTGATATCATTTTGATTGCTAGACACAAGAAAACCATACAATAATATGATAGATAGAATTGTTACTTTGTAAATCAAATTAAGCCAATTAATTATTTGAAAATAAATCATTAAATAAACTCAAAATTATTATCTTAATAGATGTTTATATTTCTCAATAGGGTTTTTAGAATTATAAAAAATTATTAGGTGGATGGTGGAGATTTAAACTCCATAGCATAATGTAGAATACTATATGTAGATAAAAAGTTGAGATTTAACTCCAAAATAGATATATTCCTTTTTCCATTTAAATTAAATTGATTAATCAAACAGAATGTCACATTAAAGTCAAATCTTTCAATTAATAAAATGATCAAAACATAAAATTTTAATATAGAAAAACCTAAAATAATTTATTTAATATTATACATTAAGTAAATAAATAAATATTCATAATCCAAATATAATAATATAAATTTATCAATATTAAGAAAATTGATAAATATTTATGATAAAAAAAAATAACTAAACCAAAACAGTAACCTAATAATTGCTATAATAACCTTCCACAAAAAATAATAAAACACTAAAAGAAGTATATTATAAATGACACGCTGGATTTATTTATTTATCTCAGCAATTTCATCTTCATCTCTATTCATTGACGCCCTCTAAGCTTTTCGAATTTATCACACTTGCGGATTCTATCCACATCTTCACCTTTGTTTCTTTAAAATTCGGCATCTCAAATTTCAAAGTTGTTGTCATTATGTGAATTATTTTTGAAACATAAATAATAATGTACATGTGGAATAAAATCCACCTGCTGAACAATTAGTGTTGGGCGTAGTTTAAGGAGGTGGAGGAGTTGCCGGGAAAGTTATGGGAATTTCGGTCATATTTAGAGAAAATCCGGCAAGATTTATAGTTGTTAAACTTCAAAATTTTAGGTGTTTTAGACATTTTCGATGGCGTTGAATCCATTTCTACCATCAAAAACATGATTCAAACACTGCCTATACAAGAGTTTTTTAAATTTTTTTACCCAGATTCTGACCACTTTTGGAAGTCCTGACAATTCCTCCACCTCGTTATACGACTCGTTACTCGTTAGTGTTGTATGGTGAAGCCAGAACGTGTGACGAAAACTCTCAGATCGATTTCAGAGAAAAGAGTGGAGGGTTTTGTACAAGATTTTAGTATTTGAGATGGAAAACGTGGCAAATAATCTTAACTAATGTGGTTGACCAAATGCTTTATTCCCTTTAGTGTTGGGGTGTCATAGGGAAGCAGGGGTTAAATTTGACGCCCGTATACCCGTATTTAGCTTTTTTACCCGTAAAATACGTTTTAATTTCAAATCTCCACGTCATGTGCAACTCGCCATTAATTTTTAAAAATGTCAATATGATGGGCATGTTTAAAAATTAAAAGTTTTAAATTTTTTTTTTTATAATTTTTTTTTATATATATATTTAACCTTACGGTATATATTTTTTATACCATATTCTCCACCTGGCACCCATAAGTTAAAACTTAAAGTGATTGAATATGGACCGGTTCGAGCCTCGAGGTACTGGAACTTGGATTCAAGAGGACGAAGGAGATCGTCGGCGTCGTGGAACATTAAGGGCAGGCGTTTAGTACAAAGTTTATTGTATTCTTTCTCTTACGTTCATGACTTTTCAGAAATGGTACTGGGTAAATCCTATGCATTTTGAAGGAAATCTACTCAGGAACTTTAAAGGCAAGCGCTTACCACAAAGTAACGAAGTATTTTTGTTCGTTCTTGATTCTTTAAGAATGGTGTCGCAGCGAGCTCTGTAAATTTTGATGCAAAATGGCTTCGAAACTTTGAAGGTCGGCATTTAGCTCAAAGTAATGAAATGTCTTTTCGTTCTTGACTTTAGCAGAAATGTTCTAGGGGTAAGTTCTTGTAAATTTTGTTGGAAATCTTCTCAGGAATTTTGAAGGCAGACGTTTAGGACAAAATTTAACGTTTAACGGAATAAAGTTTTTGTTGTTTCGTGAGTTTTCAGAAACAGTAATGGGAAAGTCGTGAAACTTCTGATGCAGAAATTTAAAAGCAGGCGTTAGCATAAAGTTTAACCTTGAGAGATGGTTGATTATTCGTGGACTTGAGGTTGATGTTGCTGGAAACTCATCCTTATCCGGAATATTAGGGCAACCTCACTGTCTACCGTCTTTGATTCTAGTTGTTGTGCCGTCCTCCAACAGTCTGTGATCTTTATATTTAATGCTTCTACAGTCGGAAAAATCTCGTACTGGAAATGCTCGAAACAGTGATGACTGAGCAATACTGTGTGCCCAAGCTTTTAGGGTTGATCCTTTTCAAATAATTATTGCGGAAGAATACGGAATTTTTGCATGTGAGATGTGCATTAATCTCCCGCGAAAGACTTTCAGAGCTGCTCTCTTCTTAATCTAGTCTGTGTCTTCCAGGCTTTCGCAGTCGGGCGCTGTGCAGGTTCTACAGACTCCGGCTGAAACGGCGAATGTGATTTCTTTAAATAGGTCAATGTTTTGCTAAGTAAATGAGAAATAACAAGGGCTTCTCGGTATGTACTTAGTCTTGGGTGGATTGACAATTCTTTGGTGGAATATTTGTGCAGCGCCGAGGTTAAACCTGCATTAGGAAGTGAAAGCTGCAGATCGACAATGTTGCAAGTACTGGAAGACTACAATCTATGGAAGGACTTTCCTAAAGGATTACATGTATTTGTAGTAGATAAAGATCCTGCCACTTTCAATGACATTAAGGCCAAACTGGAAGCATGTAGACACCGAGGTAAGAGGAATTTTCGCTTCATTTATGGTTTTTAAAGTAAAATTTAACCATACTTCGTTTACTGACTATTGAAACTTTGTGCCAGACCGTTGCTAAGATTGCTTCCTTGTTAAAATTATGACAATACAATTTCAAATTACAGTAAAAATACCTTTAAGTGAGATAGTGGAGAACATGATCAAATTCGTTGATACTCACTATTTTGTGCTTCTGATTCATTTCTCCAAAATCTGATGGATATTGTAGTGACAACATTTGAGCGAAGCGAGGATGCTGTAACAGCTCTTACAAACCCTGATAGTTCGTTCCATGTAGCTTTAGTAGAGGTAAATTTCAGCTTCAATTTCTCTTTATGGAAATTGAACAAAAGTCGGGGTTTTCCTTTGTCAGAATTTGCATGTATTTCAGCATAAATCTACAAGCACTGAGAATATTTAAATTTAGTCATGCAGCAGGCAGCCTTCGGTGAAAGATTGGATGAATTCAAGATTCTTGGTGCTGAGATTCGCAAGAATATCCCTACAATAAGTGAGCCTTCAAAACTTATTTTTGCCTTCTCTGCCATTCTTTTCTCTTCAATTCTCTGATAAGCTCTATACAGAAAATAATTTAGGGTTTGGTTCTTATATTTTAGGAAAATTTGACGCCCGTATACCCGTATACGCACATGTTATTTATCTAAATTTATAGATGCCTCTAAATTTGGCTTTCTAGAAATTTGTGATAAGGAGGGGCTTGTTCACAAGCATGAATTACGATTTGTAGCAATTCCACATGCATATGTTGATTGTGTTGATATACAAAAACAATCATGGAAACTTGTACAAATAAATTTTAAAAGTCATATGATGGGCAGTTTAAAAATAAAAACATCATAAAAAAATTTCTTGACGGGTAGGGTCACCCGTCAAATTTAACCCCTGGTCAGAACCGTTGAATTCGACCGAATCTTTAATTTTGAAATTTCAGAACATTGAAAATATTGTCATTGAAATTTATTATTTATCATTTTATTGCATTTCAAATTTAAGTTAAACAAATATTTTTACTTGAATAAAAAAGTACATTAAAAATATAATAAAATTTATTATTTTAATTTAAAATTTAATAATAGTTTATCTTGAATTGTGTATTAACAAATATTTTACGCAAATTTTCCTTATCTTATAAAATAAATTAATAAAGCGTAGTAAAAATTTACTTATTAAAAAGCACAAATTCCAAATAAAATATTTTTATTATTCTTTATTTAAATTAATAAATTAATAAAGTGCAATAAAAATTTATTTATTAGAAAAACCTAAATTCCAAATAGAATATTTTTATTATTTTTTATTTTATGATGATGATGGCGGTTAACATTCTGAAACCAAATTTTGGTCTCTCGGACCTTAAAAAACAAACCATTTAGTTTGATTTAAGATTTTATTCCTATGCTCAAAAAGCTTGGAGAGAAGCTTCCCGAGCTCACTGTAATTTTGACAACATAAAAGGCTAGGAAGGTCAGTATTGCAACAAATATTTTGACACTGAGATCTAATGTGGTTGTAGCGGGGCACTCTAAATCGTATTCTCACACAGATGCAGAACTTTTCATCCATGGTGTTTTAGGAACTACCCAATGCCCTGTTTCACTATGGAGCTCATGAGAGTTCATTCTAATCTTAGCTATATTAATTTTCTTCTTTGAGCTAGTTAAAATAGAGAGATACTTCTGATCTTCTAGGGTGGGGTTGATGACCTCCTTATAATATCTTAATTTCCTTTTACCTGCTAAATCGTTCTCACACCACATTTTTTCTTTGAACTTAGAACTAACAATATTTTTAATGTTATTAATGTTTTGCAATGCAACATTCCCGTCAATCTCCCAATGGTTTAACCAGGCCCTGGTGTCTTTATATGAACCTCATTTGAGCCTTAGGTGGTTTTGGCTGGATTTTAATGCTAGCTTAGGAAGTCTATGGTCTCCTATGTTATTGAGTTTGTGCTTGCACAACAGAAGCCTAGTCATAACTAGGCTCTCGATAGGAGAAAGACCCACTTCTATAAGAAGAATATGATAGGGTGTGTTGCTTTTAATTTTTAGGTTATACGTTATAAAACGCTTCTGGATTTCCTCAATCTTTCTCTAGGATTCTCTAGAGATGCTACAACCCCAAACCTGACATCCATATAAGATAACAGGAGTGACTAAAGTTTCAAAGAGCAACTTCTTTCTATCCCACATTACGAGGTTTTCCGTTTTACAATTATTTTCAAGACCAAAATAAGTTTTCCATCCCCCATCAATCCTTTTCTCAATGCTATAGTTCCAGTTGAGCTTGTGATGAATATCAATTCCTAGGTACTTGTAGGAAGAAACTTCTTCCAAGTTACTATTGACATACATAAAATTAACGTAAATGTCATTTTCAGATTTGATAATCAAAACTTTTGTTTTGTCAGTGTTAACAATCATACTCATGGTAGAGCAGAAATCTTTAAGAAGTATAAGTTGCTTAAGAAGTATAAATTAATAAAGCTCAATAAAAAATTACTTATTAAAAAAATCAAATTCCAAATAAAATAATTTTATTTACTTGTTTGAAGGGATTTAATTATAATATTTTCAATTTAAAACCCTAAACAAGTAAGTGGTGGATGTCACGTGTGCCGCAAAAATAAATTATTTTATGATAAATTAACGACAATTCTGACAACTCGAAGATCTTTTTCTATTAAATATTAAAACTCTATATAACTTTTCAGGAAAAAAACATAAAATTGTTTCATAAATTTTAAATTAATATATTTTTTAATTTTAATTTTAAAAAAATATAGTTATAACGTGTTGGGAGAACGCTCAGGATGGATTTCCGAGAAGAGAGCCCAGGGTTTTAATGGAATTTTAAAATTTGGATGAAAAATAGCAACGTGACGAATATTTCATACAACCGGCACAACACGAACTTTGTAGATTTCGTATAACTGGTGGACGTTGTGGTGCACATCAGGTCATAAATTTGCACATATATGGTGGACAAATGTCAGGTATAAATGCGATCAAGGTGTATAGGAGTTGTTTACTGAGGTGGAGGAATTGCTTGCATGGCCGAAAGTGGCTGGAATCCAATGAAAAAAATTTCAAAAAAACTTGTAGAGGCAGTGTTTTTGATGGTGGAAATGGATTTAGTACCATCAAAAATGTCTTAGACAACTAAAATTTTGAAATTTAACAACTATAACTTGGATTTACAAAAATCCTTACCGGATTTTTTCTAAATATGATTGGAATTTCCATAACTTTCTGCGCAATTCCTCCGGCTAGTTAGACTATGGCATGTGTAAATATGTTATTTTCAAATGAAAAAAACAGACAAAATTTTGAAGTGATCTGATTCAAAAGAAAGGCCTTTCGGCATAATCATGTTTTTAAATAATGAATCCATACAAGTGAGGAAACTAAAGTTTTTAGATAGTGGAGGAATGACCTGTTATACAATTTTATGAACCCAACGTTTCGGACTACAAGTGAATCCATCATGAGGGGATGCGTTAGTTTGTTAATAATCATGTTTGTTATTACTTTTTGTAAGTTGTAAGTTATAAAAAATTTACTCATTTTCTTTTAATTATTTTATTTTTAAATTCAAATTATTATTATATGATTATAATTTTAATTATTTTATTTTTTAATTTAAATTATTATGGCATGTTTACAACTTAAATATGTTAATTCATTAATTAATGGAATTTTGAACTGTTAATTATATTTTCAGTTTTGTGTGTAATTTTTCACATTTACTTAATTTAAAAATTAGAGTAGAAATTATCTAATAGAAAACATAATTATGTATATTATCCAAGTAACAAAGTTTAAAATAAAAATTATCAAATAATAAATTGTGCAAATTATTAAATAACAATAATATATATTTAGACATAATTAACACAACCATATACATTAAATTGTGGTTAAATACAATAAATATCAATGCATAATAAATATCAAAACACTTATTTTATTATACATCTCAAATTGCTAAAATTTAAAAAATGATTAAAAACACAAAACTTATTATATATCTTGAGTGAAATGTAGTTGTTGCCTAGTGCTTTGTAGCCATTTCCTTGGTCATTAGTAGATGTTTCTTTCTAGCGGTTGAATGATTGTTCTTCATCGTGTCCGATGAACCACCACACTCGTTGGTTCGAAACATTTGACAAATGAATTTTGATGTGATTATCACCAAAAACCTTCTCAATAAACTTGATATGGGTCACAGAAGGGGAAATTCAATGATTAAAAATAACTAAATAATAACTTTATTTTAAAATATTATTATCATTATTATTGAAAGAGTATATACCTATATATATATATATATATATATATATATATATATATATATATATATATATATATATATATATATGATGATGATGGTTAACGTCCACTGAGACCAAACTTTGGTCTATCGGAACTAAAGAAACGAATTATTTAGTTTGATTTCAGATTTTATTCATGTGCTCAAAAAGGTTGGAGAGAAGCCTCTTGAGCTCACTATAATTTTGACATCGTAAAAGGCTAGGAAGGTCAGTATTGCAACAAACATTGTGAAACTGAGATCTAATGTGGTTGTACGCGAGGCACTCTAAGAGGAAGTAATTTTCATCTTTAATGTTCATTTTGTCACAAAGATCGCAGATCTTTTCCATCCATGGTGTTTTAGGAACTACTGAATGTCGCATTTCACTATGGAGCTCATGAGAGTTCGTTCTAATCTTGGCTATATTAATTTTCTTCTCTAAGCTAGTTACCTCCTTATAATATCTTAATTTTCTTTTAGCTGCTAAATCTTTCTCACACCACATTTTTTCTTTGAACTTAGAAGTAACAATATTTTTATGTTATTAATGTTTTATAATGCAACATTCTCGTCGATCTCCCAATGATTTAAACAAGCCCTGGTGTCTTTATACAAACCTCGTTTGAGCCTTAGGTGGTTTTTGCTGGAATTTAAACCTAGCCTAGGAAGTCTATGGTTTCTTATGTTATTGAGTTTGTGCTTGTACAACAGAAGCCTAGTCAAAGCTAGGCTCTCAATAGGGGAAAAACCCACTTCTATAAGGAGTATAGGATAGGGTGTATTGCTTTTAATTTTGAAGTTATACGTTATAAAACGCTTCTAGATTTGCTCAATATTTCTCCAGCACTCTCTAGAGATGCTACAACCCCAAACCTCACATCCATATAAGATAACAGGAGTGACTAAAGTTTCAAAAAGGAACTTCTTACTGTCCCGCATTACGAGGTTTGTCATTTTACAATTATTTTCAAGACCAAAATATGCTATAGTTCCACTTGAGCTTGTGATGGATATCAATTCCTAGTTACTTGTAAGATGACACTTCCTCCAAGTTACTGTTGTCATACATCAAATTAGCATAAGTGTCCTTCTTGGATTTGATAATCATAACTTTTGTTTTGTTAGTGTTTACAATCATACCCATGGAAGAGAAGAAATCCTTAAGTCTACGTTGCTTATCAAGATCATATGGGCACCTTGCGAGAAGAACAATATCGTCAGTGTAGAGAAGAATGATGATGACTATCCCTACTAAGATCGTGTCAGCACAACCTGCTACCTCTAAACAACCTTGTAGCTTGTCGATGTAAATGCCAAATAGGGTAGGGAACAAGGGCAACCTTGCTTAGCTCTGATATTACACTTAATATCTTTCAACCACCCCTCATTGCTCTTTAACTTGGCAATTACATTCTCGTATAACCTTATAGTGGTAGCTCTCAACTCGAAAGGAACCCTTAGCTCTTCTAATCTATTCCATAGGTTGTTTCTACAAACCATATCGAAAGCCTTTCTAAAATGCACAAAGCAACAAAAGAGATTCGCCCCACTTTATCACAAAAATTTTTAATGGCTAAGTATGTTTTTTTATAATATTATGAACTATTGCCATAACTTATCAATATCACATGTCCAAAAAATCATCACTCATTTTATATGATACTTGTTCATATAACATTTTTTAAATTAATAATAAAAAAAGAAAAAATACATAATTACTCTGAAAATAAATAAATCTTTAATTTGTAAACACTGTTAAAAATACTTTATAATATTCCATAAATATTAAATCTTTTCCTTCAACCTAAATAAATATTTATAACTAAATTAAAATTATAAAACTCCAATTCCTAAATAAATATACCTATCTACACAATTATTAAACTAACTTTAATATGATATATAGCTATAAATTGTCTTCAATAAAATATCTAAAATTAATTAAGCACTATGCATTCACTACTTGTAAAGCTAAATACATACCAATAATTCAACTTAAACCCAATATGCATTCATTACTTATAAAGCTAAATACATATCAATAATTCAATTGTATTGCTTATTATTTCCTATAGGTTAGTGAAAATTTATAACAATATGATTTATATTACACATCCAACCATCAAATTATCATTTTTTTAATAATTTATTTATTAAATATTTATTTTTTAAAAGTAAAATTGAAATAAATAAACATATTTATATCTAAAATACATAATTTTATATATATTTAAACCAAAAAAATATTTAACTTAAATTATATTTCATTTAATAAAACTATTTTTATTTCTATTGATGACGTATTAATTAACTTAAAGAAAAACATAGCTTTACAAATCTAATAAATATTTTAAGTTAATATTTTTTAAATATAGATAATTCGATTAAATAAATAAATGAAATATTTATTTTCTATAATTTACAAAGAATCCACTCAAACTAATTGTTGAAGTAAAATAAATAAGAAACAAGGTGTTTGGAGTAGTAAAATAAATAACAAACTAAGTGTTTGTAGTGTAAAAAATGGAAATAATTATGAATAATGTAAATCCACGCCATTAAAATCTTAAATAATTGATAAATGAATCTATCTCAAGGAATGAAATATGTAACTATTTAAGCAACTTTACTAGATTTCTTACATATTTCATTGTCATGAGGTAGCATAATTTTTTGGAGAGCCACTTTGTAACACACAACCATATAATACATTAAAACGACACACATAAAAAAAATTTCAACTCTAACCTAGCTACATTTTTATATACATTAGTGTAATATTCCCGCATCAAACCTTGCTGGTCATTGCGTATTCATGGTTTAATAAGTAATTGCCACATATGATATAAAATAAAGTTATGTTTGACTGATAGATTTAGGGTACTAAAACCACAAAGGTTTCTACCAACCCACGATATTTGTGTGATACTTCACGAGGGGATTGGGTTACACCTTGCCTTGGAATTTATGGCTGCCTATATGCGACTTTTTGTTAACTATTCTTGGACATTAATAAGCATGGTCGTAACCCCACTCATCGCTTTGGCTGTGACAAGTGTTAGTTCCCCTGCCCATCAATTTGGATTGCACCATCCAACAGTGGTATTTACTTTGGGATCATCCATCTACCTAACACTTGGGTTTCCACCAGCGTTCCTGCTCATTTGTGTTTTTGTGGTGGAGAGTCTTACCACTCTGCTTCTCCCTTGCTCCTGGTTTTGTTGTAGTTTTCATAGCCTAGTCTCCATGCCTTGTGCCAAACCATAGAGGGGTAACTCTAAGCCTTCATTATCTGCAGAAATGTCCTGGGTCTTGAGTCCTTCTTAGTATGAGTCAAAGGTTATCTTGACAGAAGGTGTTAATGCATTTCTATGCTGGTCAGGTGGGGTGCTTGGCTCTCTAACTTCTGGATTATGTGGTGGTTGGTTTCCTCGACACGAACCAGGTAATGGTTATTCAGGCTATTGATACATTTGGTTTTTACAAGCTTTCCACTACTCCAGGCATCTCTAACCCCAGATTTCTATTTTGTGCAGATGTGAGACCATTGCGGACAACTTGCAAAACTCAGGTAAGAGTTAAACCTCTATTCTATGTTAAATACTGCTCCTGAGGTTAATTTATTATCTAGGTCATAACATTTTCCTATGGCGTTGTAGGTATGTCACATTTTTAAACCAAAAGAGGCTAGTTGTTTAATATATTGGCCCATTAAAGAAGCTTACTCATTACTCTGCATTTGATATAAGTTGGAGCTTACTTTCATGGCCCTTACTGGTTGGTTGATGCAGTTTATGAATATTAATCCTGTGGATTTCTATGAATTAGGGTTTATTTAAAATAGTTGTATTTTTATGCCGCGAGGTCGATAGGACTCGTAGACTATGAAGTCGGTTCCTTTTGTAATTAATTTCTTGCTATTTGACTATTTGGACAAGATCAAGAAGGGTTGGATCTTAATTTTATCTGCTGGGTTTACTTTGTTCATGCTAACTATACTATATTAAATTAGTCCACTGATATTCTGCGTCGAACCATTATAAAACTTGATTGTAATTTTTATTGGAAAATACTCTTTGTTTGAACTGAACTCGGCAGAGTATAATTATGCTAGAAATTTTAATGATCTTTGAGGCGTTGTGTATGTAAACCCCCAATGTTGTATGAATTTGCGGCAGAGCTTTGGGTATTTTGGTTGAATATCAAGGGTATATGCGATACATGATTTTTCATGATTTTTCCTTTAGTTGTTATATCAGTTATGTCACTCTATTTCTCTATGTTTGAAATGTTGTCTGCATGTATACATATTTAGTGTAACGAGTGTTCATGGTTTAATTTAAGAAACCAGGGTACATGGTTGTGGATGGGTTCTTTATGAACTCGTCCACGGCTATAAACCCTAGGTATATGAAGAGTCTATAAAGAAATCATATATTCCACTGAAAATATATGAAATAGTTTGTTGAGTTAAATTCTTTCTTCAGTTACGGAAATTCCTATGTATGACAGAGGTCTGATATTTAGAACTATGTGCTGCAACATGATATGTTTACATTATATCTTGAAATTATTTATTTTTAGTAGAAAGATGATAAGCATTGGTTTTTACAGTTCATATACTTATGTATTTCTTGATTAAATCAACATTCAACTATAATTCTATTTCGCTCATTATCTAAACATTGATTGTTAACTGACAATTATACCATCCTCCTGATTTGTATCAGTATCTTTTGGGAAACATGCATTGTCTCCTTGCTCTACAATTCTACCTAGAAACTAGTAATGATTGTAATTCTCAGTTTATACTAAATCATTTCCAAACTACCCACCTCCAGTAAGTAGATCATTCATTATAGCCACATTATTTCAGTTCACAATAAACATTCAACAGCTTTACTGATAATAGTTATCATCATAGCATCACTTATCTGTATTTTGTTACGGATATGTTAAATAATCAGAAGATCTCTCCACCCAGCCCTGAAACTAGAAATTATGTTCAAGTTCCCCCCCGAGCCCTTCCACTTCTGCCAAAATGGAACAGCTGCATACCTTGGGCATCAGGACTCTGTCCAACCTCAAGTCCCGTACCCCACAACTTGTTCCCTCAACCTTCTTTCCCACTTGTTATATGTGCGAGCTCAAGGAAGAATATAGCACAGTCCTCTTCTTTCCAACCCCCTGAGGGTTCTGCCCTCTTTTCCCTTTAAGGAAACAAAAGAAAAATTGAAAGAGTAGTTGTAACTATACTCAGAAGTTTGTTTAACTATTTTCTTTTAATTCTTTTAAGAATCTGGTCCAAAGTCTTTTAAACTAAAATTAACAGTATTTGATCTGGCTATTTTAACCCTAATAGTTTTAACAGTTAAATAATATAAATGAAATTAAACTTGGTAAAAAGAACAACTCATGAAGTCTTGTTGTGTGTTACAGCTCCCTCCCCTCGAGAGGAACACCATCCCTAGTGTTCTTTCTCTATGCAAATAGTGCAGGATAAGCTTTTTGCATGGCCTCCTCTTCTCCCCAGGTAGCCTCATCCGGGCCAAAGTGCTTCCACTGCACTTTAACTTGGATGATGGCTCACCTCTAGAAGGTGGTTTCTCTCTGATCGAGGATAGGAAGAGGCTTTGCCAGAAATTCTCCCTTGGGTTCTACCTGCATATTCATATTATGTTGTCATAGCATTTCAAAACATTAATCATTTAATCATATTGCTTCCTATTTATAATTACCTCAATACTCTCGTAGTTAATATTGTGTCGAGGGTCATAAATATAGTTTTTTAACAATGACACATTAAAGACGTTGTGTACTTGGATATGGCCTAGTAATGCTAATTTATATGCCGCAGGCCCAATCCATTCTAAAATTTGAAAAGGCCCACAATACCGTGGTGCCAATTTTGCACAACCTTTCCACTGCAAGGTGCTCTTTTGAGCTTTCACCTTTAGGTACACATGATCACCCAGCTGGAAGTCTTTATGGGTTCTCTTCTTGTCTGCATACACTTTTTTCCTATCTTGTGCTGCCTTTAAGTTCTAGCTAACTTTCTTAATGGTAGCCTCTATTTTCTACTAGCATGTCCGAACACAATGCTAGTTTATTTTCCAGACTATTCTGATCCATGGGTACCCGAAACTTTCTTCCATAGAGTACCTCAAAGGGACTCATACCCAAAGAATCATGATGCCCATTGTTGTAGTCGAATTCCACCAAGTGGAGATAATCTTCCCATTTCTGTTGTTGTTTCATTACAAACATGTGCAACATATCCTCCAGAACTTGATTTACTCTCTTAATCTGACCATCTGTCTACGGATGATAGGCAGTACTAAAATGGATTTGGGTCCCTAGTCCTGCAAAGAGAGTTTTCCTAAAAGCGGATGTAAATTTTACATCCCTATCAGAGATCACCACTTGGGGTATATTGTGTAGACAAAATATTTCTCTCATAAATATGTCTCTAATCTCCATTGTTTTGTTAGTGGATTTTATAGGGTTGAAATGAGCAGTCTTGTTCAGTTTGTCTACAACTACAATGATTAAGTTGTGCTGCTTTCTGGTATGAGGTAACCCCATAATAAAGTTTAGAGTCTTCCATTTCCATTTTGGAATGGGTAGAGGTTGCAACAAACCCGCAAGATGATGATGTTCTGCTTTCACCAGTTGGCACTCTAAGCACTTAGATAAATATTCAGCCTCATCTTTTTATAAACTGGGATAGAAATAACTTTTCTTTAAGGCAGAATACAATTTCTAGTATCCTGGGTGGGAAGCATAAGGTTTCCTATGAAACTCATCCAGTAACATCTGCTTCACAGAAATATGGTTAGGAATGTACATTCGATTTCTTAATGTTAACATGTTCTTAGAATTGATTGCATACTCTCATTGCTTCCCTCTTACTTGGGATTTCGAAGCTTGATGCCATAAAAATGCATACTCCACATCCTTGACGGAAGCTTCTCGGATAAATTCTAGTATGTTAGATTGTGCATGACTGAAATGTACTTCATAGATGCAATGTAATTTTCTTCTTAAAGAATCAGCTACCCGATTTTCTTTTCCCTTGATGTGTTTTAAGTCAAAATCATATTCACTTAGGAATGTTGTCCATCTGGCCTGGTGTGCATTTAGATTAGATTGATTAAAGGAATTTGTCAAACTGCTATGGTTAGTTAACAACAAAAAATTCTTTCCCAAAAGGTAGTGCCGCTGCATCTTTGGTGCATGCACTACCACAGTCAACTCCAAATCATAGGCAGAGTAACGTTGTTCATAATCTTTTAGTTTTTGTGAATCATAAGAAATAACTTCTCTTGCCTCAGTTAATACTCCACCAACGCCTTCTTTACTTGCATCGATACATACTACAAAGGATTTTTTTGGATCTGCTACCATTAATACCAGAGCAGTTGTGAGCAGTTGTTCAAATCTTTTTTGGCATTCTGTTGTCTAGTGGAAATCTCATTCGTTTTTCTGAAGTGAAGTCATTGGGAAGGCAACTTTCAAAAAGCCCTTTATTAATCGGTGGTAATACCATGCCGAGCCTAAGAAGGATCTTATGTCAACCACGTTTTTCGGTGAACTCCATTCCATGATAGTTTTGATTTTCTTTGGATCCACTACTATCCCTTCTGCTAATATAACATGGCCTAGGTACTGAATTTCATCTTTGTAAAAATCGCATTTTCTAAACTTTGCATATAGCTGATTTTCTCACAAAATTTGCAGTACTGTTCTCAAGTGTTGTTTGTGTTCCACTTGATTTTTAGTGTATATTAGTGTATCGTTGATGAAAATCAATACAAACTTATCCAAAAAGGGCTGGAAAAGGCTATGTATTAGGCTCATGAATGTGGGTGGTGCATTGATAATGCCAAAAGGAAGTACCACGAACTCGTCATGTCCGTAACGAGTTCAGAATGTGGTTTTACAGATGTCTTCATCCTTTATTCTGATTTGATGGTACCCAGACCTTAAGTCGATTTTCGAGAACACACTAGCTCGCTGTACTTGGTCGAATAGGTCATCGATGTGAGGTAGCAGGTATTTGTTCTTTATGGTCAGCTTATTCAGCTAACGATAATCAATGCATAATCGCAGGGTTCCGTCCTTCTTACGTACAACTTGTACTGGGGCTCCCCAAGTAGACACACTTGGGCATATGTATCCTTTATCTAATAGCTCCTACAGCTGCATTTTAAGTTCAGTCAATTCTGAAACACTCATACAATAAGGGGTTTTCGAAACAAGGGCTACTCCAGGCATTAATTCGATTGTAAAATCAATGTCTCGCCTTGGTGCAAATCATGGAATAGATTCAGGAAATACATCTAAGAAATCCAGAATTACAGGAATATTCTCTACATAGGTTATTTTATTTTTACCATTGTTGTACCCTACCAGAATAGCATAAATCTGACACCCTTTTCTTACACACCTTCCGAGTTGGTTGACTATGATAGGGCGCACCCTAACATTCTTATTAATTCCTTGAATTTCCTTCCGTTGTCCTTATTTGGTAAGATAACTTATGGACTTTTATTTGCAATCTACTAGGGACTAGCTACCTTCTAGCTAGTCCATCCCTATTAATACATCATATGAGACTAGGGGAAGAATATTGAGATTGACTTGGATAGGTTGTCCTGAAACTATTATAGGGAAGTTTTTTGTTTTGGCTGACACCTTTCTTTTGGTACCAGTAGCTAATTGAACTAGCCACTACTGTTTGTATTTACTGCTTTGTAGTTGACATCTTTCTACCACCTTAGGATTAATATAACTCAGGCTAGCACTCGAATCAAATAAAATAGAAATAGATTGGCCAACAATCATACCTTTGCATTCAATCATAGTGGGCTGATATTCTGCTTAATGATCGTCCAATGTCACATTAATCATGGGCATGCTCCTTGTGATATCCCCTGCCGTATAGGCTTCTTGCATGTTAGAAAGTTTCTCAGTCTGAGCTTTCTGCGGGCAATTTTTGTAATAATGTGCCTCTCTGCATCCCCAACATTGTAGTGGTGGTTTTACTAGCTGTTTAGTAATGGTTCTGCTAATCCCTTCAGGTTGTCTATTCTCAGTGAAAGTCTGAGTTCTGGGTGGGTTTCTTGCAAACTTTCCAAAGGTCCTTTGTTGATTATTTCTACCGTGCATGTTTTTCTAATGTCTGTTTGGTCGACAATTCCTCATTTTCTTAGTAGCAACTCCTTTAGATCCTTCATTTTTCTACTTCAACTGCTGATAACAGATCTGAGCCTTCCAAACTACATCATCCATGGTTTTAGGATAGTTGAATTCTAATTTCTTCTTCATGAAGTTAGGAAAACTACTAGTAAACTGTTGGATCTTAGCCTTTTCTTCTTGCATGTATGGGATGTAATGCAACAGAGAAGTAAATCATGCCACATATTCATCCATGGTTAAGGTTCTGAATCTTAATTCATGGAACTCTTTTTCCTTTTCATCATAATAACGTTCTGTTAAATATTTGTCCTTAAAGTGTTTAAGGACTTCTTGCCATGTTACTTGTTCTTCATCAATCTTCCTTACAATGTTAATTTCTTCCCACCAGAGGATGGATTTTCCTCATAATTGGTAAACTGCCAACCTTGCTTTAAGTCTTTCTATGTATTCATAGATCTGGAAGTATTTACCCATGTCTGTCAGCAAAGCTTCCACTGTTTCTTCTGACTCTCCTTCGAACAGTGAGGGTCTTTTTTTTTTGAGCTCACCTTGTAATTCTATCTTTCTTCTTTTTGGTTTTCCTTGGTTGAAAGAGTTATCTGAACTCCCTTCATCTTCTTCTTTATGACCGTCTACGAATTTTGCATGATCTTCTCTGTTATGAGCAGTTGGGGTCTTTTCCCTGCTTTCTGTATTGGGATCTGGTCCTCTCTGATTTTGCTAATCTAACAAACTTTTAAGAATGTTTTCCTACTCCTATCTGAATCGCTCATTGTCTATTTTAAGGATCATCATCTCTGCTCGAAGTTGTTGTACTGTCTCGAGTAATGTAGCATTAGTCTATCTTGATTCTTCTCCTAATTGCACCCATAGTATATGTTTCTTTCTAGCGGTTGAAAGATGGTTCTTCATCGTGTCTGATGAACCACACTCACTGGTTCGAAATGTTCGACAAATGAGTTTTGATGTGATTATCGCTGAAAACCTCCTCAATAAACTTAATATGGATCACAGATGCGGAAATTCAATGACTAAAAATAATTAAACAATAACTTTATTTTAAAATAATATTATTATTATTATTGAAAGAATATCTATATCTATATATATATATATATATATATATATATGATGATGATGATGATGATGATGGCTAACATCCACTGAGACCAAAATTTGGTCTATTAGACCTAAAGAAACAAATTATTTAGTTCGATTTAATATTTTATTCCTGTGCTTAGAAAGGTTGGAGAGAAGCCTCCCAAGCTCACTATAAGTTTGACATCGTAAAAAGCTAGGAAGTTCAGTATAGCAACAAACATTATGAAACAGACATCTAATGTGGCTATACGTGAGGCACTCTAAGAGGAATTGATTTACATCCTCGACGTTCATGTTGTCATAGAGATGGCAGATCCTTTCCATCCATGGTGTTTTAGGAACTGACCAATGACACGTTTCATTATGGAGGTCATGAGAGTTAATTCTAATCTTGGCTATATTAATTTTCTTCTTTGAGCTAGTTAAAACAGAGAGATACTTTTGATCTTCTAGGGTGGGGTTGATGAACTCCTTATAATATCTTAATTTTCTTTTAGCTGCTAAGTGTTTCTCACACCACATTTTTTCTTTGAACTTAGAAGTAACAATATTTTTAATGTTATTAATGTTTTGTAATGCAACATTCTTGTTGATCTCCGAATGGTTTAACCAAGCCCTGGTGTCTTTATACCATCATCATTTGATCCTTAGGTGGTTTTGGCTAGAATTTAAAGCTTGCTTAGGAAGTCTATTGTTTCCTATGTTATTGAGTTTTTGCTTGTACAATAGAAGCCTAGTCAAAACTAGGCTCTCGATACGGGAAAGACCCACTTCTATAAGGCATAGAGGATAGGGTGTATTGCTTCAATTTTGAGGTTATACATTATAAAGTGTGCCTGGATATGCTCAATATTTCTCTAGGATTCTCTAGAGATGCTGCAACCCCAAACCTCGCATCCATATAAGTTAACAGGAGTGACTAAGGTTTCAAAAAGGAACTTCTTACTATCCCACATTAAAGGGTTTGTCATTTTACAATTATTTTCAAGACCAAAATAAGCTTTCCACCCCCCATTAATATTTTTCTCAATGCTATAGTTCCAGTTGAGCTTGTGATGAATATAAATTCCTAGGTACTTGTAAGATGACACTTCCTCCAAGTTACTATTATCACACATAAAATTAGCATAAGTGTCCTTCCTGGATTTGATAATCATAACTTTTTTTCTGTCAGTGTTAACAGTCATACCCATGGTAGAGAAGAAAGCCCTAAGAAGTCTACGTTTCTTATCAAGATCATATGGGCACCTTGCGAGAAGAACAATATCGTCAGCATAGAGAAGAAGGATGATGACTATCACAGCTAAGATCATGCTAGCACAGTCTACTTCCTCTAAACAACCTTCTAGCTTGTCGATGTAAATGCTAAATAGGGTAGGGGAGAGGGGGCAACATTTTTTAGCTATGATATTACACTTAATATATTTCGACCACCCCTCATTGCTCTTTAAGTTGGCAGTTACATTCTCGTATAACCTTATAGCGGAAACTCTCAACTTGAAAGGAACTTTTAGCTCTTCTAATCTACTCTATAGGTTATTCCTACAAACCGTATGGAAAGCCTTTCTAAAAACCACAAAGCAACAAAAGAGATTCACCTGACTTTATCACAGAAATTTTTAATGGCTAAATATGTTTTGTTATAATATTATGAACTAGTGCCATAACTTATCAATATCACATGTCCAAAAAATCATTACTCATTTTATATGATAGTTGTTCATATAACATTTTTAAAATTCATAATAAAAAAATAAAAAATACATAATTACATTGAAAATAAATAATTCCTTAATTTGTAAACACTGTTAAAAATACTTTCTAATATTCCATAAACTTTAAATCTTTTCCATCAACCTAATAAATATTTATAACTAAATTAAACTTATTAACTCTAATTCCTAAATAAATATAACCTATCTACACAATTATTAAACTAATTATACTATGATATACAATTACAGATTGTCTTCAATAAAATATCTAACATTAACTAAACACAATATGCATCCACTACTTGTAAAGCTAAATACATATCAATAATTCAACTATATTGCTTCTTATTTCTTATACGTTAGTGAAAATTTATAACAATATGACTTATATTATGTTGGCTTGTAATGGCTTGACCCAGGTTCAGAGGTGATTTAGCCAAGCAAATCCTGGTACTACTGGACCTTTCGGCAACAGTCCGCGAAACACTAACTAAGGTCTCACCCAAACTAGTACGGGAGGGTGCTAGAACTAGGTTTCTGCACCCTAGGGATGTCTGATGAGTTTCTGGCAGTCTTTGGTTTGACCATGCGTGCACATCACTACATGCACCTATTAGTCCTTCGCAACCTGGGATGTTGCCTCCGCGTAGCCTTACTCAGGGTGTGATCCATGTTATACCCAAGTTCCCTACTATATACTCTGTTATTACCCAATTACTTAACTTATCTATGTAAGAATAGTGATAATTAACAATATATCCAGCAATCATAAAAGTGCGCACGATAAACAAAACAATATAAATGTAAAGAATGCAATACACAAGAAAATAAACAAAAATTGGAATCAACTTCTCTTTATTATTCTTCGTTCAAGATTACAGACTTGGCACCACCCTGCGCACTCAGCTGTAGGGGTCCGCGCACTCAACTGTGGACTCTACTAGGCCTCTGCACACTCAGCTGCAGAACCTCTTCCTACTACTATGACCCAATACACTTAGACTCTTACTTTATGCTTGGACCATTCATATTCATCTATCTCCCCAATTAGCTATCTTCACAACTTAGAGCCTCGCTCTATTTATACAATCTTATGGTCCACAGACCATGGGTAGGTTGACATCACATTACATTACATAACAATACTTAGGGCGGACAATCGTTATGACTCAACCTATACTTTGCACTCTGCGCCTACAATCTGTGGAGTCTTACAATACATTTGACCAAAACTTGGGGTTTGAGCCCCAAAACATGCTGTGGGGGGATTCCATGCCAAACATGCCCCCATCACAATCATCGTGACTTGTCCTGAGTCACTCTATTGGTCTGGTGATCTTGGCACGACGTTCCTCCAACTGGTCCCAACGGCCTAAACGTCGGTAGTGCACTAAGCTACTGCTTGTTGTACCTATTGCATTCTTGCTTCTAAATCATCTATGTCTGAATTGTGTCCTTACATTGGTACCGACAACTATTGCGTGTGTTTATAGTCCTGCGCTCTTGTTTGGCTCCTCAGGTTGCAAAGACTATGCTTCGATCGATTAGTCAGAGAGCTGGCCCACCCGTGTAGGGTTTAAGCAACTGCCGTTTACATTTCTTGGGAATGGTTCTCCATTTAGTTTGACTAGCAGGACTGCGCCTCCGTCTGTGACCTCCTTAACCACATATGGTCCCAGCCAGTGCATTTTGAATTTTCCCATAAATTTTTCAAACTTAGTGTCATACAACAGCACTAAGTCGTCTACCTTGAAGGTGCACAACTTGATATGACGGTCATGCCACACCTTTTCACGCTGCTTTTGTACCTGCTGATGAAATCCAGCTAGAGACCATTCTTCGACGAGTTCCTCTAATTGTGCGAGCCTTCCTTCTAGAGCTTTGTAGTCCATCATGCTTGTGAGCACTACTATACGCAGACTAGGTACAATGTATTCGATTGGCATGATAGCTTTCGTGCCATAGACTAACCGAAAAGGTGTCTGTCTCGTCAATTTCTTGCACATTATCCGATACACCCATAATATGGTAGGTATGCGTAGGTCCCAGTCATTTCACTGCACGTTACATACTTTGGTCATCGTAGTCTCTAGTATTCTGTTGAATGCCTCAACTATCCGATTAGCTTGTTGGTGGTACAATGTACTTTTATGATGATACAGCTAGAACTCTTTTGTGAGCGTGCTGATGGTTTCAGTTAGGAAATGTGTTCTGCGATCACTCATTAAGATTTTTGAATGGCCAAATCATGTGAACACATTTTCAAACAAAAACTTCGCAGCCATAGCGGCCATGCAATCCTTGACCAGTTACGCTTCCACCCATCATGTCAAGTACTCCGTCACAGTGATGATGTAATGCACACCTGTCTTTCCTTGAGGTTTGATCAGGCCCATAAAGTCGATTTTCCATTTTTCAAATGGCTACAGTGTCATTTGTGGATTTAGTGGCATCTCATCCCTTCATGTTGGTTTTCCAGTCCTTTGACATATATTGCAGGCCTTACAATGCCCTTTCAAATCTTCATGCAGGCTTGGCCACCATAACCCTACGCAAAGAATCTTCTGTGCAGACGCACATCCTGCATGATGTCCTCCTTCAGCACCCCCATGTGATTCCACGAGGACCTGACTGCGTTCAAATTCAGGTACGTATCTTCGCAATATCTCATCATTACCCATTTTGTAGTGGTGCCGTGGGATAACAGAAAAGTCCGCTATGTGCACCACCAATTCCTTCTTCTGTTGGAAAGAGTATTCCTTCGGCGTAGTCCCCGTTGTTAGAAATTGGATTATATCTTTGAATTTTTTGTCCGTGATGTGCACTGCAAAGAGTTGTGCATCAGGTAGTCCCTCCTCCAAATTTGTGGGTTCCTCGCTCGTCTCAATTGATGACAAGTGATCTGGTCTTGCATTTAGGCGTCCCAGCTTGAATATGAACTCAAAAGCATATTCTTGAAATAGTAAGAGACATCTGCATATGAGCCCCCCCAACACAGGCTTATTCACCAGGTATTTCAACGCAGAATGGTCAGTTTACATCTTGAAATGTCCTCCGAGTAAATAGTGTCGGTATTTTTGGAGCGCGTACACCATTTCCAACCACTCACGCTTGGTGGTAGAATAGTTCTTTTGTACTTTGGACAATCTCTAACTTGCAAACGCGATCGGGTGATCCATGGCCTCTGTGCCCTACTGTGTGAGTACAGCTCTCAACATGTGCATGAAATTCCACATCGCATTTTGGGAAGACCAAGATTGGAGTTGAGGCTAGTTTCCCCTTCTGGACATCCAAACTCTTCATGCAATCATCATTCCAACAATGTGTAACATCCTTTTTGATGCGGTTGAGATTTTGGGGGTTAATCGAAAATCCCAATTCCCAAAAAAATCGATCCTAAGGCCTGTGGGCTATGGCCCACAAAGCCTATTGGAAGCGTCTCTTTAGGCTTTAAGACTTTAACCGTGGACTTACATTCAACTATCGGGAGCTTTACACAAGCCTTTAGGCCTTAAGCCTCACGGCCATACATTAATCGCAACACACGGAACCACAAAAGGGAAAGTCGCTTGGAACAATGGAACGGACTTCAAATATTTTAAACCGGCCTTTATAACAGTTGGCGGGTCCACTCCTTTATTGTTCCACAACACTGTTGCTCCGAAACTCCGACTGGCCGATCTTCCGATCTGCCGATCGCTGACGAGGTTATCGGCAATATCGCCTATTGGCGACTCCAACCTCCGATCACCAATGAGTTGGGACTCCACCATGCCGATCACCGATTTCAAGCTCCGATCACTCGATAGACCAATTCCCTTGATTGTCAATTTGCCTATCGGTGATATTTCTTATCGGCCATCGGCGCCTCACTATCCCGATCCTCTGTTCCTTTGACTTGCCGATCAGCGATCCATCCTTCGGACCTGATAAGGGTATAGGCCGTGTTCTATAAAGTTTCACGTCTGCCCATTAGTCTTGTTCAATGGTTTATCCGCCGTTTCTTTGTGGAAATGGAATTCGCCGCCTTCGAAGGATTTCTGTGTTTAAACACAGTTCTCTCCCACAGTCTCTACCATTCATCAATTCATGAACAACATTCATATACATAATAGTTACACTATATCTTGGATTGCCATCGATCTTACTATGATCCATGGTCGATCTCATGCATGCAATCCGGGACTTAACCATTCACATAACCATATACGAAATAGAGTTAAAAAGAGACATAACACAAACATGTTGTAAACACACAACACATATTTATTATAATAAATGCAACATAATTACATTTAAGGCATTTCAGCCTTAGAACAGAGTTCTCCTCTAGCTACATTGTAACATGCAGGTTTACAAAGCCTTATCTATCACTCTGGCTCTCTCCTCCTTGAACGCGCAGGTTCGTTTTATAAAAGAAACCTATATGGATGATTGGATCGGATCATGAAAAGTATCTGATCATATCCTCTAACAAAAGCCCCCCATAATGCATGCATGGCAGATAACAATAGTAAGTCTCCTCGAGAGACTTATCCATCATTTCCCACTTTAAATATGTTTTTCTGCTTTAAAGTAGACTTTCCTCTATTCTTCTCCCTTTGTTCAGCTTCGCTGGTCCACGCGCTCCTCGCTCTTCTTTGGATTCCTCCCTTTGTCAAAGGGTGCTGGATGCTCCTGCATCAGAGTCTCTCGAGGAGCATGTGGACCACCGAAGGGTGCTGGATGCTCCTGCATAAGAGTCTATTAATGATAACAATACTAAGTCTCCTCGTTTTATAAAAGAAACCTATATGGATGATTGAAATGCCTTAAATGTAATTATGTTGCGTTTATTATAATAAATATGTGTTGTGTGTTTACAACATGTTTGTGTTATGTCTCTTTTTAACTCTATGTCGTATATGGTTACGTGAATGGTTAAGTCCCAGATTGCATGCATGAGATCAACCATTGATCACAGTAGGATCGATGGCGATCCCAGATATAGTGTAACTATTATGTATATGAATGTTGTGCATGAACTGATGAATGGTAGAGACTGTGGGAGAGAACTGTGTTTAAACACATAAATCCTTCGAAGGCAGCGAATTCCACTTCCACAAAGAAACAACAGATAAACCATTGAACGAGACTAATGGGCAGACGTGAAACTTTATAGAACATGGCCTATACCCTTAGCGGGTCCGAAGGATGGATCGCTGATCAGCAAGTCAAAGGAACAGAGGATCGGGACAGTGAGGCACCGACGACCGATAAGAAATATCACCGATAGGCAAATTGAAAATCAAGGGAATTGGTCTATCGGGCGATCGGAGCTTGAAATCGGCGATCGACATGGTCGAGTCCTGACTCATCAGCGATCGGAGGTTGGAATCGCCGATAGGCGATATCGTCGATAACCTCATCGACGATCGGCAGATCGGAAGAACGGCCAGTCGGAGTTTCGGAGCAATAGTGTTGTGGAACAATAAAGGAGCGGACCCGCTGACTGTTATAAAGGCAGGTTTAAAATATTTGAAGTCTGTTCCATGGTTCCAAGCGGCTTTCCCTTTTGTGGTTCCATGTGTTGCGATTAATGTATGGTCGCGAGGTTTAAGGCCTAAAGGCTTGTGTAAAGCTCCCGATAGTTGAATGTAAGTCCACGGTTAAAGGCTTAAAGCCTAAAGAGACGCTTCCGATAGGCTTTGTGGGCCATAGCCCACAGGCCTCAGGATCGATTTATTTGGGAATTGGGATTTTGGATTAACCCCAAAAATCCCAACCCCATCATTTGGTATTAGAGCCAGGTTAAGGTTCTGCGAAGAGAAGGATTCCATAGAGGAAGAAGAAGAAGCAGGAGGTATAGTTGGTTAAGCTAGAGAGTTTGTGGTCTTACTGTTGCACAGAGAACGACAGCCGAAGGTGAGAAGATCGCAGCAAACCTAGAGCATGGAGTGCTCATATGGTTCCAGAAGAGAGAACCTGAAGGATGCCAAAAGACTAAGATCAGGAGGAAGCTTGGTGAGGTATCGTGTAACAGAGGAAGACTGTTACTACAGAGGTTTGGTTGCAACTCACAGAAGACCATGAAGGAAATTCCACTGAAGATATGAAGTGGGTAGAATTGCTCAGGACAAGGAGAAGCATATGACCAGGAGGTCATAAACTTTTGTGCCTCGGGAGTTTGATGCAGGAGCATCCAGCACCCTTTGACAAAGGGAGGAATCCAAAGCAAAGCGAGGAGTGCGTGGACCTGCGAAGCTGAACGAAGGGAGAAAAACAGAGGAAAGTCTACTTTAAAGGAGAAAAGCAGATTTAAAGTGAGAAAAGATGGATAAGTCTCTCGAGGAGACTTACTATTGTTATCTGCCATGCATGCATTATGGGGGGCTTTTGTTAGAGGATATGATCGGATACCTTTCGTGATCCATTCTAATCATCGATATAGGTTTCTTTTATAAAACGAACCTGTGCATTAAAGGAGGGGAGAGCTAAAGTGATAGATAAGGCTTTGTAAACCTGCATGTTACAATGTAGCTAGAGGAGAACTCTGTTCTAAGGCTGAAATGCCTTAAATGTAATTATGTTGTGTTTATTATAATAAATATGTGTTGTGTGTTTACAACATGTTTGTGTTATGTCTCTTTTTAACTCTATTTCATATATGGTTACGTGAATGGTTATGTCCCGAATTGCATGCATGAGATCGACCATCGATCACAGTAGGATCGATGGCAATCCAAGATATATTGTAACTATTATGTATATGAATGTTGTGCATGAACTAATGAATTGTAGAGACTGTGGGAGAGAACTATGTTTAAACACAGAAATCCTTCGAAGGTGGCAAATTCCATTTCCACAAAGAAATGGTAAATAAACCATTGAACGAGACTAATGGGCAGACATGAAACTTTATAGAACATAGCCTATACCTTTATCGGGTCTGAAGGATGGATCGCTGATCGGCATGTTAAAGGAACAGAGGATCGGGACAGTGAGGCGCCGACGACTGATAAGAAATATCACCGATAGGCAAATTGACGATCAAGTGAATTGGTCTATTGGGCGATCGGAGCTTGAAATCGGCAATCGACATGGTGGAGTCCCGACTCATCGGTGATCAGAGGTTGGAGTCACCGATAGGCAATATCCCCGATAACCTCATCAACGATCGGCAGATCGGAAGATCGGCCAGTTGGAGTTTCAGAGCAACAGTGTTGTGGAACAATAAAGGAGCGGACCCGCCGACTATTATAAAGGCGGGTTTAAAATATTTGAAGTCCGTTCCATGGTTCCAAGCGGCTTTCCCTTTTGTGGCTCCGTGTGTTGTGATTAATCTATGGCCGTGAGGTTTAAGGCCTAAAGGCTTGTCTAAATCTCCCGATAGTTGAATGTAAGTCCACGGTTAAAGGCTTAAAGCCTGAAGAGATGCTTCCAATAGGCTTTGTGGGCCATAGCCCACAGGCCTTAGGATCGATTTATTTGGGAATTGGGATTTTGGATTAACCCCAAAAATCTCAACCCCATCACTTTTTCAATAGATTTTCCATCGGAATTGTTATTTGGGCATAACTTTTGATGAATTTCCTATAGTATCCAGTGTGTCCCAAAGTGGGACGTAGTTGTTTAACACTTCGCGATGCTTCAAGATTTAGAATAACGAAAATCTTTTCGGGGTCTACCATCAGTCCTTGTTTGTAGACCACATGTCCCAGCAGGTTTCCAAAGGGAACGATGAGTGTGCACTTCTTAAGGTTCAGTGCAATCTGGTGTCGGCAACAAGTATCCAACATCAAGCATAATATTGCTACATGGTGCTTAACTAATCCAAAGACAGTCCAATCATCCAAATAGACCTCAAAGAACTTGTGGATGTATTCTTTGAACGCAACCACCACAATGGGCAAAAATATAGCTAGCATGTTCTTTAGTCCAAACGACATAATGATGTATTGAAAGCAGCCCCATTCTGTTGTGAAGGTCGTTTTGCTCTTATCTTCCAGTGCAATTTTGATCAGATGGTACCCTGAGAACCCATCCATGAACAAGTATACTTCCTGACCGCCAACATTCTCTAGTACTTCATCTATAAATGGTGTCAGGAATGGATCATGTACACAGGCATCATTTAGCTTCATGAGGTTGATGCATATTCTTATTTCTCCCTTTTGTTTTTTCTCCTATACTACCATATGGCTTACCCAGTCGGATTCTTCCACTGGTTCAATAATTCCGGTTGCGAGCATCTTGTCTAATTTGTCACGGACCCTTTCTTTATACTTCAGATTCAAGCGGTGAGGCTGCTGCTTAACTGGCTTTGCATCGGGTTTCAGGGTGATCTTCATCATCCCTAAGTCACTGACAATCCCTTTGAATTCTGTAATTTTTGTTGGGAACAAGTCTTGGTATTTGCGGAGTAACTCAGTGACCTTATCCACCATGGCATCATCTCAATAGTCCCCAAGTGTCGCATATTTTGGCTCCACCTCCATTCCAATGTTGACCTGCTTTGTCTTTAGCAGTGCGGTGATGTCAGGGTCTTCAAGTGATGGTCAACGAATCTCGCAACAGGCTTCCATTTCTGAAATGTTAATATTTCGTGGGTCCTCATCATCCTCCTCAACATTTATGTTATAACGCTCTAGTGTGCAGCTCAACTTTGTCACCCATTCTAGCTAAAGTACTTCCATTGGCTCCTGGGGTATTTTGAAGATAGCTACTTTCACTGCCTGTAGGACATCATCAGCAGTATCTGACCAACGATCTTCAAACATGAAGGTTAATAGAATTCCTTCACGTAGGACATCCCATTCGCTTGTACCATGGCGAAGCTCCATCTTAGTATACCAATTCATGGGTATGACATCCAGGGTATGATAGAATAAATGTAACCATTCAGGCTATGCTCTTCCCCGTAGGCATTGGTCCATTTTGTGAGGTGTGTTCGTGGATCATTTCGTCTGTCATATTTTTCTACTAGTTGTATCTCCAATTTCACAAATCGTAGGTGTATCATTCTTTTGCAATCACACCAGTCCTCAAAACTTCCTTGATGCGTACCCCACCACCTTGTGAGGGTCGCGTGCAGTGCCCACTTCAACGCATCGAACCATTACTATTCTGGTACTATGCTTTCAAATTTGCTTAGTGATTCGTCCACTGCTGTCAACTCATCATATGCCAGCAGATCCCTTGCTTCTGTTGTCACACAGCATAGTGATCTAACCATCATGTTGCAATTAAGTGTTGTTACTTCGTGTAGCCGATTCTACCATTGCTCTATCTCTTCACCCGAATCTGAAGTGCAGAAGCTTTCACGCTCCCACCAAATCCTTCTATCTGCCATCGGACTCACCCAATCCTCGTCTCACCTCGTTATCTTGTAAATACAATTGATATCGTCCTCACTATCGTCATCATGAACCGGTTTAGTGTATCATGCTCCTTCGACTGGATCTAGCGGTACTACTATGCGTAGTGACTTTCTCTCAAAGATCATTTTGCGCTTCTTCAGATTTATGACTCTGATCATATCGATGGCCCAGTCTATTCCTAGTAGCACGGGATAGGGATTACTGTCATTGACAATTTCTATCACTTCAAAATCTTCTTGTGTGCTCACACCTTCAATATCTATTGTTACCCCTTGCAATATTCCCATGGGCAAGATCTTCTATTGGTTCACCATTTGTAACTGAATAGGAGACCACTATAGCACAAGTCTACCCATGCGTTCCCATGTTTGTTTTGGCAGTACATTCGCATCCAATCCAAGATCTAGGATTACCTGATCCATTTCATATTCGTCGATTTGTGCAGTCAACGTCATTTCCCTTCCTGTGTGCAATGCATACTTTCCAAGTTTCTAGACCATGCGCGGTTGTCCTGACCCTGCGCTCCATGTGATAAGTTCATGTAGTCCTTTTACTGCCTTGGTGTCGCATAGTAGTTTCATGCATGTCTCCAGAAAGGTAGTGAGCATTGAAGGATCCATCCTTGGTTCTAATTGATCCTTACTACCTGAAGTGGAGGCCTCCGTGAAGCTCTTCTTAGCTTCCATGAATGTCTCCTTCATGCGTTCTAAATCAAATTTAGGTTCCTTTGTAGGGGCCTTGCGAACCCACGCACTTTCTTTTGACTGTTTCCCTTTATCATCGCCAGTGGTCACACCACTCCTGAGCATCATATTTACATTCAGGTCTTCTTCATGTGATCCAGACCTCATCATCTGCAAATTCTGAGTCGGAGGAGGCTGAAGTACCCCTCTTTCGTGTAGTCTTTCTATCAGTGTAGGGCAGTCTTCTACCTCATGATCAAACTGAGTACAGTACAAACATGATGTTCTAGTTAGGTTTGTACAATTGTGGGCATAATGCCCTGGCCCTCTACAATTATAACAAATTAACTCACTACGACCCTTTCCGAGTCCCATTCCACCTCGACCTCAACCACGCCCTTGAAATCCAGTGTGCACCATTCCTGAATTTAGGTTGAGGGCTTGCATTTTTGCCAGCACCCTATAGGCAAGAGTCTGATCCATCATTAGTTCATAGCTTCTATAGGTGCACTCATCATGGCCTACGGACCTGCAGAAATTACAAAACAATTGTTGGGACGTCTGTGTATACTTCTGCAATAGATGACAATTATTCGTAGTGTGTTTTTCTATTATCTGACAGATTGCACACCATAATGCAGGCACTATGCTTAGTCTTGCCTGTGCCTCAAGTGTTAACGGTATCGACCCTCCCCCTGCTAAGTAATTCGCGAACACTGGACAGTGGTCCTTGTCATGTCCCTGGACTTTGCATCTTATTCACCATACCTCCTCATGCACCTCTGGCCGAGGTGTCTTGTCCTATTTCAAGCTCTGCATTTCCAGACATAGATTTTGCAGTTGCGCATGGATTTTTTGTATTCCCATACCAGGGTCTTGTATAGGAGTCTCATGTAATCTCATCGCCATCTCCAAAGCTTCAACCTCGGTGGAAAGTTTTGCTGTGACATCACCATCCTTAAGTGTGGTGTTAGCGATGCTACAAACCATGTGCGATGTTGTCCATTCGTCAATGTCATGTTGGCTTCGTGAATCATACCCTTTAGTCTTTGGTCCACATCCCAAGGGGTCTCACCTGGGAGCATCATGATCTCCTTAAACTCGATGATTGATTGTGTTTCTGACTTTGGCCTACTAAATTCCCTGTTGAGTGCGGCCTAGATTTCTACGATTCCTGCATTTGGATGGTCATTAGAATGATTTATGTACCATGTGAATGTGTGATCGTGCAATGCGCTCACCAGCAGAGCCTTCTTGATATTGTTATCCACAACGCCCTGTGCTTCCCATATTGCTCTTACCATGAACTAGAATTGGTTCGGATCTTCATTCCCCACTCCTCTGAATACCGGTAATTTGACGCACTCGCCATACTGAACTGTGGTGGTGGAGGAGGTCAGATCCGTGTAGATGGAGGTGAGGAGGGTGAGGTGGGTGGCAGTGTAGGTGGAGGTGGTATGCGTGAAATTCGTTACCTTATCAGACTGATTGTGCTTCCCATAGTAACTTTCGCGAGCTCTTCCTCGCTTTCCCACGAAGGGGAAATTAAGGGACTGGTTTCGAATTCTTTGCTACTTCCATTTTTGTATATCTTCCCACTTCGCGTAGTCCCAAATATTAATTTATTTACATAAACCACTTTTCACACAATAGCATCTTAATCCAGGTGTTCAAATATTTAATATACTTACCTCGAGGTCCCTTGGGGAAATGTCGCTCCACCTCACTGTAGCTGACGGTCATATCTACTGCGAACTCAGTGATAAATCCTCTTATAATTCGGTCGAGCTAATGGTCCACAGCTTGCGTGATCTTATCTCTTGATGCTTCTAATCTGCGCACTAATTCCAGGGTTGACATGATTGGTTTGTTGAGCCTACACCTTCCATGACTGTCTGCTAGCTTTGTGATCCACTCATACAGCTCAAAAGGAAAGGATGCAAAGAAAATTTCATGGATTTCTATATACAAGTAGCACTCCAACCACTATTCTTTAGTTAGTCATGGATTTATGTTTTCCTGCACCGCGAACTCGTGAATCTTCTTGTCCAACCACTCTTTAATTTCTTTCTTTGTGGGATTCCAATGACACAACATCAGACATCCCTTATGCAGATCCCAATCCCGTCAACGGAACCATTTGTTGGCTTGTATGGGCCTGACCTAGGTTCAAAGGTGACTTAGCCAAGAAAATCTCGGTACCACTGGCCCTTTCAGCAACAGTCCACGAAACGCGGACTAAGGTCTAACCCGAAGTAGTATGGGAGGGTACCGGAACTAGATTTCTGCACCCTGGGGATGTCTGATGAGCTTTTGGCAGTCCACGGTTTGACCCTGCATGCACGTCGCTACGCGTACCTATTAGTCCTACGCGCAGTCTAAGAGGAAGTGATTTTCATCCTCGATGTTCGTATTCTCACAGAGATGGCAAAACTTTCCATCCATGGTGTTTTAGGAATTGCCCAATGACCCATTTCACTACGGAGGTCATGAGAGTTTGTTTTAATCTTGGCTATATTACTTTTCTTCTTTGAGCTAGTTAAAACAGAGAGATACTTTTGATCTTATATGGCGGGGTTGATGACCTCCTTATAATATCTTAATTTTCTTTTAGTTGCTAAATCTTTCTCACACCACATTTTTTCTTTGAACTTAGAAGTAACAATATTTTTAATGTTATTAATGTTTTGCAATGCAACATTATCGTCGATCTCCCAATGGTTTAACCATGCCTTGGTGTCTTTATACCAACCTCATTTGAGCCTTAAGTGGTTTTGGCTGGAATTTAATGCTAGCTTAGGAAGTCTATGGTCTCCTATGTTATTGAGTTTGTGCTTGTACAATAGAAGCCTTGTCATAACTAGGCTCTCGGTAGGAGAAAGACCCACTTCTATAAGGAGAATAGGATAGGGTGTGTTGCTTTTAATTTTAAGGTTATACGTTATAAAATGCTTCTGGATTTGCTCAATCATTCTCTAGGATTTTGTAGAGATGTTACAACCCCAAACCTAGCATCCATATAAGATAACTGGAGTGACTAAAGTTTCAAAGAGGAACTTCTTTCTATCCCACATTACAAGGTTTGCCATTTTGCAATTATTTTCAAGACCAAATTATGTTTTCCATCCCCCATTAATCCTTTCCTCAACGCTATAGTTCCAGTTGAGCTTGTGATGAATATCAATTCCTAGGTACTTGTAGGAAGACACTTCCTCCAAGTTACTATTGTGATACATAAAATTAACGTAAGTGTCATTATTGGATTTGATAATAAAAAGTTTTGTTTTCTCAGTGTTAACAATCATACTCATGATAGAGCAGAAATCCTTAAGAAGTATAAGTTGCTTAAGAAGTATAAAAAGTATAAATTAATAAAGCTCAATAAAAAATTGCTTATTAAAAAAATCAAATTCCAAATAAAATAATTTTATTTACTTGTTTGAAGTGATTTAATTATAAAATTTTCAATTTAAAACCCTAAACACATAAGTGGTGGATGTCCCGTGTGCCCCAAATATAAATTATTTTATCATAAATTAACCACAATTCTGACAACTCAAAGATCCTTTTTCTATTAAATATTAAAAATCTATATAACTTTTCAGGAAAAAAACATAAAATTGTTTCATAAATTTTAAATTAATATATTTTTTAATTTTAATTTTTAAAAAATATAGCTATAACGTCTTGGGAGAACTCTCGGGATGGATTTCCAAGAAGAGAGCTAAGGGTTTTAATGGAATTTTAAAATTTGGATGAGAAATCGCAATGTGGCGAATATTTCATACAACCGGCATAACACGAACTTTGTGGATTTCGTATAACTGTCGGAGGTTGTGGTGCACATCAGGTCATAAATTTGGACGTATATGGTGGAAAAATTTCAGGTATAAATGTGATAATAAATGTGCACAAATGTGTATAGGAGTCATTTACCGAGGCGGAGGAATTCTCCAAGATGGTTGAAAGTGGCCGAAATCCAGGGAAAAAAATTTCAAAAAATGTTGTAGAGGTCGTGTTTTTTATGGTGGAAATGGATTCAGCACCATAAAAAATGTCTTAGACACCTAAAATTTTTAAATTTAACAACTATAACTTCAATATACAAAAATCCTTGCCGAATTTTCTCTAAATATGATCGGAATTTCCATAACGTTCTGGGCAATTCCTTCGGCGAGTTAGACTATGGCATGTGTATATATGTTATTTTCAAATGAAAAAAATAGACAAAATTTTGATGTAATCTAATTCAAAAGAAAGGCTTTTCGGCATAATCCGGCTTTTAAATAATGAATCCATATAGGTGAGGAAAGTTTTTAGATAGAGAGAAATGACCTGTTATAGAGTTTTATGAACCCAACATTTCGGACTACCAAGTGAGTTCATCATGAGGGGATGTGTTAGTTTGTTAATAATCATGTTTGTTATTACTTTTCATAAGTTGTAAGTTATAAAAAATTTACTCATTTTCTTTTAATTATTTTATTTTTTAATTCAAATTATTATTATATGATTATAATTTTAATTATTTTATTTTTTAATTTAAATTATTATTGTATGTTTACAACTTAAATATGTTAATTCATTAATTAATGGAATTTTGAAGTGTTAATTATATTTTCAGTTTTGTGTGTAATTTTTCACATTTACTTAATATAAAAATTAGAGTAGAAATTATCTAATAGAAAAATAAAATTATGTATATTATCTAAGTAACAAAGTTCAAAAAAAAATTATCAAATAATAAATTATGCAAATTATTAAATAACAATAATATATATTTAGACATAATTAACACAACCATATATATTAAATGGTGGTTAAATACCCTAAATATCAATGCGTAATAAATATCAAACACTTATTTTATTATACATCTCAAATTGCTAAAATTTAAAAAATGATTAAAAACAAAAAAGTTATTATATATCTCGAGTCAAATGTAGTTGTTGCCTAGTGCTTTGTAGCCATTTCCTTGGTCAATAGTAGATGTTTCTTTCTAGTGGTTGAATGATCGTTCTTCATCGTGTCTGATGAACCACCACACTTGCTGGTTCGAAACGTTCAACAAATGAATTTTGATGTGATTATCAGCGAAAAACTTCTCAATAAACGTGATATGGATCACAAAAGGGGAAATTCAACGATTAAAAATAATTAAACTATAACTTTATTTTAAAATATTATTATTATTATTATTATTATTATTATTATTGAAAGAATATATATATATATATATATATATATATATATATGTGTGTGTGTGTGTGTGTGTGTGTGTGTGATGATGATGATGATGATGATGGTTAACGTCTCAGACCAAACTTTGCTTTATCAGAACTAGAGAAATGAATTATTTAGTTCGATTTAAGATTTTATTCTTGTGCTCAAAAAGGTTGGAGAGAAGCCTCCCGATCTTGCTACAATTTTGACATCATAAAAGGCTAGGAAGGTCAGTATTGCAACAGAGATTATGAAACTGAGATCTAAAGTGGTTGTACGCGAGACACATTAAGAGGAAGTGATTTTCATATTCAATGTTCATATTTAGACAGAGATGGCCGATTTTTTCCATGCATAGTGCTTTAGGAACTACCCAACGACGCGTTTCACTATGGAGCTCATGGGAGTTCGTTTTAATCTTGGCTATATTAATTTTCTTCTCTGAGCTAGTTACCTTCTTATAATATCTTAATTTTCTTTTAGCTGTTAAATATTTCTCACACCACATTTTTTCTTTGAACTTAGAAGTAACAATATTTTTATGTTATTAATATTTTGTAATGCAACATTCTCGTCGATCTCCCAATGGTTTAACCAGGCCCTGATGTCTTTATACCAACATCGTTTGAGCCTTAGGTGGTTTTGTCTGGAATTTAAAGCTAGCTTAGGAAGTCTATGTTTTCCTATGTTATTGAGTTTGTGCTTGTATAATAGGAGCCTAGTCAAAGCTAGGCTCTTGATAGGGGAAAGACGCATTTCTATAACGAGTATAGGATAGGGTGTATTGCTTTTAATTTTGAGGTTATAGGTTATAAAACGCCTCTGGATTTGCTCAATATTTCTCCAGGACCCTCTAGAGATGCTGCAACCCCAAATCTCACATCCATATAAGATAACAAGAGTGACTAAAGTTTCAAAAAGGAACTTCTTACTATCCCACATTACAAGGTTTGTCATTTTACAATTATTTTCAACACCAAAATAAGCTTTCCATCCGCCATTAATCCTTTTCTCAATGCTATAGTTCCAGATGAGCTTGTGATGAATATCAATTCTTAGGTACTTGTAAGACGGCACTTCCTCCAAGTTACTATTGTTACACATCAAATTAGCGTAAGTGTCCTTCTTGGATTTAATTATCATAACTTTTGTTTTGTCAGTGTTAACAGTCATACCCATGGTAGAGAAGAAATCCTTAAGAAGTCTACGTTGCTTATCAAGATCATATGGGCACCTTGCGAGAAGAACAATGCCATCAGCATAGAGAAGAAGGATGATGACTATCCTAGCTAAGATCATGCCCACATAGCCTGCCTCCTCTAAACAACCTTCTAGCCTGTCGATGTAAATGCCAAATAGGGTAGTGCAGAGGGGGCAACCTTGTTTAGCTCTGATATTACACTTAATATCTTTATACCACCCCTCATTGCTCTTTAACTTGGCAACTACATTCTCATATAACCTTATAGCGACAGCTCTCAACTCGAAAGGAACCTTCAGCTCTTCTAATCTATTCCATTGGTTGTTTCTACAAACCATATCAAAATCCTTCCTAAAATCCACAAAGAAACAAAAGAGATTCACCCCACTTTATCACACAAATTTTTGATGGCTAAATATGTTTTGTTATAATATTATGAACTAGTGCCATAACTTATCAATATCACATGTCCAAAAAATTATTACTCATTTTATATGATACTTGTTCGTATAACATTTTTTAAATTAATAATAAAAAAGCAAAAAATACATAATTACTTTGAAAATAAATAAATCTTTAAATTGTAAACCCTGTTAAAAATACTTTATAATATTCCATAAACTTTAAATCTTTTCAATCAACCTAAATAAATATTTATAACTAAATGAAAATTATAAAACTCCAATTCCTAAATAAATATACCTATCTACAAAATTATTAAACTGACCTTACTATGATATATAGTTATAAATTGTCTTCAATAAAATATCTAACATTAATTGAACACAATATGCATTCACTACTGGTAAAGATAAATACATATCAATAATTCAATTGTATTGCTTATTATTTCCTATATGTAAGTGAAAATTTATAACAATATGACTTATATTACACATCTAACCATCAAATTATCTTCTTTTAAATAGTTTATTTATTAAATAATTGTTTTTTAAAATTAAAATTGAAATAAATAAACATATTTATATCTAAAATACATAATTTTATATATTTTAAACCAAAAAAATATTTAACTTAAAATATTTATTAGATTTGTAAACCTATGTTTTTCTTTAAGTTAATTAATGAATAGGTCATTAATAGAAACAGAAATTGTTTTATTAAATGAAATATAATTTAAGTTAATATTTTTTTAAATATAGATAATTTGATTAAATAAATAAATTAAATATTTATTTTCTAAAATTTACAAAGAATCCACTCAAACTAATTGTTTAAGTAAAATAAATAAGAAGCGAAGTGTTTGGAGCAGTAAAATAAATAACAAACTAAGTGTTTATAGTGTAAAGAATGGAAATAATTATAAATAATGTAAATCCACAAAATTAAAATGTTAAATAATTGATAAATGAATTTATCTCAAGGAATGAAATATGTAGCTATTTAAGCAAAGACTTCACTCAAACTAATTCTTTAATTAAAATAAATAACAAACGAAGTGTTTGGAGCAGTAAAATAAATAACAAACTAAGTCTTTGTAGTTTAAAGAACGAAAATAATTATAAATAATGTAAATCCACACCACTAAAATGTTAAATAATTGATAAATGAATCTATCTCAAGGAATGAAATATGTAACTATTTAAGCAACTTTACTAGATTTCTTACATATTTCATTGTCATGAAGTAGCATAATTTTTTGGAGAGCCACTTTGTAACACACAACCATATAATACATTAAAACGACACACAAAAAAAATTGAACTCTAACCTGGCTACATTTTAATATACATTAATGTAATATTCCTGCATCAAACCTTGCTGGTCATTGCGTATTCATGGTTTAATAATTAATTGCCACATATGATATAAAATAAAGTTATGTTTGACTGACAGATTTGGGGTACTGAAACCACAGAGAATTTTACCAACCCAAGAGATTTGTGTGATCCTTCATGAGGTGACTGGGTTACACCTTGCCTTGGACTTTATGGCTGCCTATACAGGACCTCCTGTCAACTATTCTCAGACATTAATAAGCATGGTCGTAACCCCACTCATCGCTTTGGCTGTGACAAGTGTTAGTTCTCTGGCCCGTCAATTTGGTTTGCACCATCCAACAGTGGTATTTGCTTTGGGATCATCCATCTACCTAACACTTGGGTTTCCACTGGTGTTGCTTCTCATTTATGTTTTCGTGGTGGAGAGTCTTACTGCTCTACTTCTCCCCTGCTCTTGGTTTCGCTATGCTTTTCATAGCCCAGTCTCCATTCCTTGTGGCAAACCACAGAGGGGTAACTTTGAGCCTTCATTATCTGCAGAAATGTCGTGGGTCTTGAATCCTTCTCAGTATGAGTCAAAGGTTGTGTCGACGTAAGGTGTTAATGCATTTCTACACTGGTCAGGTGGAGCGCTCGACTCTCCAACTTCTGGATTATGTGACGGTTGGTTTACCGACACGAACTAGGTAATGGTTATTCCGGTTATTGATACATTCAATTTTTACAAGCTTCCCACTACTCTAGGCATCTCTAACCCCAGAATTCTATTTCGTGCAGATGTGAGACCCCCGCGCATAGCTTGCAAAACTCAAGTAAGAGTTAAACCTCTATTCTATGTTAAATACTGCTCCTGAGGTTAATTTATTATCCAAGTCATAACATTTTCCTATGGTGTTGCAAGTATGTCACATTTTTAAACCAAAAGGGGCTAGCTGTTTAATATACTGGCCCATTGATGAAGCTTACTCAGAACTCTACATTTGAAACAGGTTGGAGCTTACTTTCATGGCCCTTACTGGTTGGTTGATGCAGTTTAGGAATTTTAATTTTGTGGATTTCTATGAATTAGGGTTTATTTAAAATAGTTGTAGTTTTATGCCGTGAGTTCGATAGCACTCGTAGACTATGAAGTCGGTTCCTTATGTAATTAATTTCTTCCTATTTGACTATTTGGATGAGACCGATAAGGGTCTGATCTTAATTTTATCTGTTGGGTTTACTTTGTTCATGCTAGATATACTATATTAAATTAGTCCACTGATATTCTGTGTCAAACCATTAGAGAACTTGATTGTAATTTTTATTCGAAAATACTCTTCGTTTGAACTGAACTTAGCAGAGTATAATTATGCTAGAAATTTTCATGACCTTTGAAGCGTTGTGTATGTAAACCCCCAATGTTATACGAATTTGCAGTAGAGCTTTGGGGATTTTGGTTGAATATTGAGGGTATATGTGATACATGATTTCTCATGATTTTTCCTTTAGTTTTTATATCAGTTTTGTCACTCTATTTCTCTTTGTTTGAAATGTTGTCTGCATGTACACATATTTAGTGTAACGAGTGTTCATGGCTTAATTTAAGAAACCAGGGTACATGGCTGTGGATGGGTTTTTTACAAACTCGTCAACGGCTAAAAACCATAGGTATATGAAGAGTCTATAAAGAAATCATATATTCCACTGAAAATATATGAAATAGTTTGTTGAGTTAAATTCCTTCTTCAGTTACGGAAATTCCTTTGTATGATAGAGGTCTGATATTTTAGAACTATGTGCTGCGACATGATATGTTTATAGTATATCTTGAAATTATTTATTTTTAGTAGAAAGATGATAACCATTAGTTTTTACAGTTCATATACTTATATATTTCCATATTAAATCAACATTCATCTATAATTCTATTTTTCTCATTAGCTAAACATTGATTGTTAACTGACAATTATACTGTCCCCGAGATCTGTATCAATATCTTTTTGGAAACATGCATTATCTCCTTGGGAAACTACCCGCCTCCAGTAAGTAGATCATTCATTATAGACACATTATTTCAGTTCACAATAAAAATTCAACATCTCTACTGATAATATTTATCATGATAGTATCACTTATCTGTATTTTGTTACGTATATGTTAAATAATCAGAAGATCTCTCCACCCAACCTTGGAACTAGCAATTACGTTCAAGTTCCCCCTCCTAGCCCTTCCACTTCTGCCAAAATGGAACAGCTGGGTACCTTAGGCATCAGGACTCTATCCAACCTCAAGTCCCATACCCCACAACTTATTCCCTCAACCTTCCTTCCCACTTGTTATATCTACCAGCTCAAGGAAGAATATAGCATAGTCCTCGTCTTTCCGACCCCCCGAGGGTTTTTCCCTCTTTTCCCTTTAAGGAAACAAAACAAAAACTGAAAGAGTAGTAGTAGTTGTAACTATACTCAGAAGTTTGTTTAACTATTTTTATTTGATTCTTTTAAAAATCTAGTCCAAAGTCTTTTAAATTAAAATTAACAGTATTTGTTCTAACTGTTTTAAGCCCAATAGTTTTAACAGTTAAATAGCATAAATGAAATTAAACTTGATAAAAAGAACAACTCATGAAGTCTTGATGTGTGTTACAGATCCCTCCCCTCGACAGGAACACCATCCCTGGCTCACCTCTGGAAGGTGGTTTCTCTCTAATCAAGGATACGAAGACGCTCTGCGAGAAATTCTCCCTCGGGTTCTACCTACATATTCATATTATGTTGTCAGAAAGTTTCAAAACATTAATCTTTTCATCATATTTCTTCCTATTTATAATTACCTGAATACTCTCATAGTTAATAATATGTCGAGGGTCGTAAATATACTTTTTTAACAATGACACATGAAAGACGTTGTGTACTCGGATATGGCCTGACATTGCTAATTTATATGCCACAGGCCCAATCCATTCTAAAAATTGGAAAGGCCCACAATACCATGGTGTCAATTTTGCACAACCTTTCCACTGCAAGGTGCTCTTCTGAGGTTTCACCTTTAGGTACACGTGATCACCCATTTGGAAGTCTTTATGGGTTCTCTTCCTATCTAGCTACACTTTTTTCCTATCTTGTGTTGCCTTTAAGTTCTAGCTAACTTTGTTAAAGGTAGCCTCCATTTTTTGCTAGCATGTCGGGACACAATGTTAATTTATTTTACGGACTATTCCGATCCGTGGGTACCCGAAACTTTCTCCCGTAGAGTACCTCGAAGGGACTCATACCCAAAGATTTGTGACACCCATTGTTGTAGGAGAATTCCACCAAGTGGAGAAAATCTTCCCATTTCTGTGGTTGTTTCATTTCAAACATGTGCGACATATCCTCCAGAATTTGATTTTCTTGCTCATCAACCATTTTTTTGCGAATGATAAGCAATACTAAAATGGATTTGGATCCTTAGTCCTGCAAAGAGAGTCTTCCTAAAAGTGGATGTAAATCTTACATCCCTATTAGAGATCACCACTTGGGGTTTCCCGTGTAGACAGAAGATTTCTCTCATAAATATGTTTGAAATCTCCGCTATTTTGTAAGTGGATTTTATAGGGATGAAATGAGCATTATTGCTTAGTTTGTCTACAACTACAATGATTGAGTCATGCTGCTTTCTGGTACGAGGTAACCCCGTAATAAAGTCTAGAGTCTGTCATTTCAATTCTGGAATGGGTAGTGGTTGCAACAAACCCGCAAGATATTGATGTTCTGCTTTCACCAGTTGGCACTCTGAGCACTTAGATAAATATTTAGCCTCATCATTTTGTAAACTAGGCTAGAAATAACTTTTCTTTAAGGCATAATAAAATTTCTAGTATCCTGGGTGGGTAGCATAAGGTTTCCTATGAAACTGATCTAGTAACATCTTCTTCACAGAAATATGGTTAGGAATGTATATTCAATTTCTAAATGTTAACACGTTATCAGAATTGATTGCATACTCACATTGCTTACCTCTTACTTGGGATTTCGAAGCTTGCTGCCATAAAAATGCATATTCTGGATCCTTGAGGGAAGCTTCTCAGATAGCTGCTGGTAGGTTAGATTGTGCATGACTAAAATGTACTTCATAAATGCAATGTAACTTTTTGCTTAAAGAATCAGCTACCTGGTTTTCTTTTCCCTTGATGTGTTATAATTCAAAATCATATTCACCCCGGAATGTTGTCCATCTGGCTTGGCGTGCGTTTAGATTAGATTGATTAAAGAAATTTGTCAAACTCCTATGGTTAGTTAACAAGAAAAAATTCTTTCCCAGAAGGTAGTGTTGTCACATCTTTGATGCATGCACTACCATAGTCAACTCCAAATCATAGGCAGAGTAACGTTGTTCATAATCTTTCAGTTTTTGTGACTCATAAGAAAGAACTTTTCTTGCCTAAGTTAATACTCCAGTGATGTCTTCTTTACTTGTATTGGTACATATTACAAAGGATTTTTCTGGATTTGCTACCTTTAATACCATATCATTTGTGAGCAGTTGTTTTAGTTGTTCAAAGCTTTGTTGGTATTCTGTTGTCCAGCAGAAATCTCATCCCTTTTTCTAAAGTGAAGTCCTTGGGAAGGCAATTTTTGAAAAGTCCTTTATAGATCAACGGTAATACCATGCCAAGCCTAAGAAGGATCTTATGTTGGCCACATTTTTCGGTGCACTCCATTCCATGATAGTTTTTATTTTCTCTGGATCCACTGCTATCCCTTCTACTGATATAACATGGCCTAGGTACTGAATTTGATCTTTGTAAAAGTCGCATTTGCTAAACTTTGCATATAGTTGATTTTCTCACAAAATTTGCAATACCGTTCTCAAGTGTTGTTCATGTTCCACTTGATTTTTAGAGTATATTAGGATATCATTGATGAAAATCAATACAAACTTAACCAAAAAGGGCTGGAAAAGGTTGTGCATTAGGCTCATGAACGTGGCTAGTGCATTGATAATGCCAGAAGGAAGTACCACAAACTCGTTATGTTCGTAACGAGTTCGGAATGCATTTTTACAGATGTCTTCATCCTTTATTCTGATTTGATAGTACTCAAACGTTAAGTTGATTTTCGAGAACACACTAGCTCCTTGTACTTGGTTGAATAAGTCATCAATGTGAGGTAGCAGGTATTTGTTCTTTATGGTCAGCTTATTTAGTTAACGATAATTAATGCATAATCGTAGGGTTCAGTCCTTCCATACAACTAGTACTGGGGCTCCCCAAGCAGACAAACTTGGGCGTATCTATCATTTATCTAACAGCTCCTGCAACTGCATTTTAAGTTCAGTCAATTCTAAAACACTCATACGATAAGGGGTTTTTGAAATAGGGGCTGATCCAAGCATTAATTCGATTGTAAAATCAATGTCTTGCCTTGGGGGAAATCGTGGAATAGATTTAGGAAATATGTCTAAGAAATCCTGAATTACAGGAATATTCTCTATAGAGGTCATTTAATTTTTACTATTGTAGTACCCTACCTTTACAGCATAAATCTAGCACCCTTTTCTTACACACCTTCCAAGTTGGTTGGCTGTGATAGGGTGTACCTTGACATTCTTATTAATTCCTTGAATTTCCTTCCACTGCCCTGATTTGGTAAGATAACTTATGGAATTTTATTTGCAATCTACTAGGGACCAGCTACCTTCTAGCTAGTCCATCCCTATTAATACATCATATGAGCCTAGGGGAAGAATATTCAGATTGACTTGAATAGGCTGTCCTAAAACTATTATAGGACAATTTTCTATTTTGGCCGACATGTTTCTTTTGGTACCAGTAGCTAATTGAAATAGCCACGACTATTTGTATTTAGTGCTTTGCAGTTGACATCTTTCTACCACCTTAGGACTAATATAACTCAGGCTAGTGCCTGGATCAAATAAAATAGAAACAGATTGGCCAATAATCATACCTTTGCATTCGATCATAGTGGGCTGATATTCCACCTGATGACCGTCCAATGCCGCATTAATCCTGGGCATGCTCCTTGTGATATCCCCTACCTAGTGGCTTCTTGCATGTTAGAATGTTTCTTAGTCTGAGCCTTCTGCGGGCTATTTCTGTAATAATGTGCTTCTTCGCATCCCCAACATTGTAGTGGCGGTTTTGCTAGCTATTTAGTAACAATTTTGTTAATCTCTTCAGGTTGTCTATTCTCAGTGAAGGTCTTAATTCTAGGTGGGTTTCTTGCAAACATTCCAAAGGTCCTTTGTTGATTATTTCTACCGTGCATGTTTTTCTAATATATGTTTGGTGGAAAATTCCTCATTTTCTTAGCAGCAACTCCTTCAGATCCTTAATTTTTTTGCTTCATCTATTGATAATAGATGCAAGCCTTCTGGACTGCATCGTCCATGGTATTAGGATAGTCAAATTCTAATTTCTACTTCATGAAGTTAGGAAAACTACTAGTAAACCGTTGGATCTTAGCTTTTTCTTCTTACATGTATGGGACATAACGCAACAGAGAAGTAAAGTGTGCTACATATTCATCGATGGTTGGGGTTCCCAATCTTAATTCATGGAACTCATTTTCCTTTTCGTCATAATAACGTTCTGTTAAATATTTGTCCTTAAATTGTTTATGGAATTCTTGCCATGTTACTTGTTCTTCATCAATCTTCCTTATAGTGTTAATTTCTTCCCACCAGAGGATGGATTTTCCTTGTAATTGGTAAACTTCCAACCTTGATTTATGTCTTTCTAGGTATTCATAGGTCTGGAAGTATCTACCCATGTCTGTTCACAAAGCTCCCTCTACTTCTTCTGACTCTCCTTTGAACAGTGTTGGTTGGATTTTTTTGAGCTCACCTTGTAATTCTATCTTTGATCTTTTTGGTTTTATTTGGTTGAAAGAGTTATCCGAACTCCCTTCATCTTCTTCATTGTGATCCTCTATGAATTTTTCATGATATTCCTCGTTATGAGCAATTGGGGTCTTTTCCCTATTTTCCATACTGGGATCTAAACCTCTCCGATTTTACTGATCTGACAAAATTTTAAGAATATTTTCCTTCTCCTGTCTTAATCGCTCCTTGTTTGTTCTGAGGTTCCTCATTTTTGCTTGAAGTTTCTGTATTGTGTTGAGTAATGTAGCATTAGCCTGTCTCAATTCTTCTCCTAATTGCACTCATAGTATATGTTTCTTTCTAGCAGTTGAAAGATCATTCTTCATCGTGTTCGATGAACCGCACTCGCTGGTTCGAAATGTTCAAAAAATGAATTTTGATGTGATTATCACTGAAAACCTTCTCAATGAACTTGATATGGATCACAGAAGCGGAAATTCAATGATTAAAAATAGTTAAACAATAACTTTATTTTAAAATATTATTATTATTGTTATTGAAAGAATATATATATATATATATATATATCTATATATATATATATATATAGATATGAATATGATGATGATGATGGTTAACATCCACTGAGACCAAACTTTTGTATTTTAGACATAAAGAAACAAATTATTTAGTTCAATTTAAGATTTTATTCCTGTGCTAAAAAAGGTTGGAGAGAAGCCTCCCGAGCTGACTATAATTTTGACATCGTAAAAAGCTAGGAAGGTCAGTATTGCAAAAAAGATTATGAAACTGAGATCTAATGTGGTTGTACATGTGGCACTCTAAGAGGAAGTGATTTTCATATTTGATGTTCATATTGTCACAGAGATGGAAGATCCTTTCCATCCATGATGTTTTAGGAACTGCCCAATGACGCGTTTCACTATGGAGCTCATGAGATTTCATTCTAATCTTGGCTATATTAATTTTCTTCTTTGAGCTAGTTAGAACGGAGAGATACTTTTGATATTCTAGGGTGGGGTTGATGACCTCCTTATAATATCTTAATTTTATTTTAGCTGCTAAATCTTTCTCACACCACATTTTTTCTTTGAACTTAGAAGTAACAATATTTTTAATGCTATTAATGTTTTGTAATGGAACATTCTCGTCGATCTCCCAATGGTTTAACTAGGTCCTAGTGTTTTTATACCAACCTCGCTTGAGCCTTACGTCGTTTTGGCTGGAATTTAAAGCTAGCTTAGGAAGTCTATTGTTTCCTGTGTTATTGAGTTTGTTCTTGTACAATAGAAGCCTAGTCAAAACTAGGCTCTCGATATGGGAAAGACACACTTCTATAAGGAGTACAGGATAGGGTGTATTGCTTTTAACTTTGAGGTTATATGTCATAAAATGCTTTTGGATTTGCTCAATATTTCTCCAGGATTCTCTAGAGATGCTGCAACCTCAAACCTCACATTCATATAAGATAACAAGATTGACTAAAGTTTCAAAAAGGAACTTCTTACTATCCCACGTTACGAGGTTTGTCATTTTACAATTATTTTCAAGACCAAAATAAGCTTTCCACCCCCCATTTAATCTTTTTCTCAATGCTATATTTCTAGTTGTGCTTGTGATGAATATCAATTCCTAGGTACTTGTAAGACGACACTTCCTCCAAGTTACTATTGTCATACATAAAATTAGCATAAGTGTCCTTCTTGGATTTGATAATCATAACTTTTGTTTTGTCAGTGTTAACAGTCATACCCATGGTAGAGAAGAAATGCTTAAGAAGTCTAAGTTGCTTATCAAGATCATATGGACACCTTGCAAGAAGAACAATATCGTTAGCGTAGAGAAGAAGGATGATGACTATTCCAGCTAAGATCATGCCAGCACAACCTACTTCCTCTAAACAACCTTCTGGCTTGTCGATGTAGATGCCAAATAGGGTAGGGGAGAGGGGGCGACCTTGTGTAGCTTTGATATTACACTTAATATATTTTGATGACCCCTCATTGCTCTTTAACTTGGCAATTACATTCTCGTATAACCTTATAGCAGCAACTCTCAACTCGAAAGGAACCTTTAGCTCTTCTAATCTATATCATAGGTTATTTCTATAGACCGTATTGAAAGCCTTTCTAAAATCCACAAAGCAACAAAATAGATTTACCCCACTTTATCACAGAAATTTTTAATGGCTAAATATGTTTTGTTATAATATTATGAACTAGTGCCATATCTTATCAATATCACATGTCCAAAAAATCATTACTCATTTTATATGATACTTGTTGATATAACATTTTTTAAATTAATAAAAAAAAAAGAAAAAATACATAATTACTTTGAAAATAAATAAATCTTTAATTTGTAAACATGTGACAAATAGTTTATAATATTCCATAAACTTTAAATCTTTTCCATCAAGCTAATAAATATTTATAACTAAATTAAAATTATAAAACTCCAATTCCTAAATAAAAATACCTATCTACACAATTATTAAACTAATTTTACTATGATCTATAGTTATAGATTGTCTTCAATAAAATATCTAATATTAATTAAACACAATATGCATTCACTACTTGTAAAGCTAAATACATATCAATAATTCAATTGTATTGCTTATTATTTCCTATATGTTAGTGAAAATTTATAACAATATGACTTATATTATGTTACCTTGTATGGGCTTGACCCTGGTTCAATGATGATTTAGCCAAGCAAATCCTCCTACTACTCGACATTTCGGCAACAGTATGCGGAACACGGACTGAGGTCTCACCCGAAGTAGTATGGGAGGGTGCTAGAACCAAGTTTATGCACCCTAGGGATGTATTGGGGATGTATGATGAGCTTTCGGTGGTCCGCGGTTTGACCTTGCTTGCACATCACTACGTGCACCTACTAGTCCTTTGCAACCTATGATGCTACCTCCGCGTAGCCTTACTCGGGACGTGATACATGTTATACCCAAGTTCCTTACTATTTGCTCTGTTATTACCCAATTACCTAACTTATCTATGTAAGAATACTGATAATTAACAATATATCCAGCAATCATATAAGTGTGCATAATAAAGAAAACAGTGTAAATGTAAAGAATGCAATACACAAGCAAGTAAACAGAAATTGGAACCAACTTCTCTTTATTATTCTTCGTTCAAGATTACAGACTTGACACCACCCTACGCACTCAGCTGCAGGGGTCCGCGCACTCAGCTGCGGACTCTACTAGGCCTCTGTGCACTCAGCTGTAGAGCCTCTTCCTACTACTATGACCCAATACACTTAGATTCTTACTCTATGCTTGAACCATTCATATTCATCTATCTCCCCAATTAGATATCTTTACAACTTAGAGCCTCGCTCTATTTATACAATCTCATGCCCCATGGACCATGGGTAGGCCAACATGACATTACATTACATAACAATACTTAGGGCGGACAACCCTTATGACTCAAGCTATACTCCACGCTCCGCGCCCACAATTCGCGGAGTCTTACAAGACATTTGACCAAAACTTGGGCTTTGAGCCCCAAAACATGCTGTAGGGGGATTCCATGCCCAACAGGCCCCCAACACAATCATCATGACTCGTCCCGAGTCACTTTGTTGGTGCGACGATCTAGGTGCGACATTCCTCCAACTGATCCTAATGGCCTAAATGTCGGTATCTCACTGAGTTGTTGTCTACTGTACCTGCTGCATTATTGCTTTTGAATCATCTGTGTCTGAATTGTGTCTTTACCTTCGTACTAGCATCTGTTGTGTATGTTTATAGTCCTATGCCCTTGTCCGGCTCCTCAGGTTGTGAAGACTGTGCCACGGCCGATTAGTCATAGAGTCGGCCCACCCATGTAGGGTTTCAAGTGACTACCATTTACTTTTCTTGGGAAGGGTTCTCCATTTAGTTTGACTAGCTGGACTGCGCCTCCGTTTGTGACCTCCGTAACCACGTATCGTCCTAGCTAGTGCATTCTGAATTTTCTCAGAATTTTTTCAAACATACTGTCATACAACAACACTAAGTCATTTACCTTGAAGGTGCACAAGCTGATATGGAGGTCGTGCCACACCTTTTCACGTTGCTTTTGTACCTGTTGATGAAATCCAGCTAGAGACCATTCTTTCTCAAGTTCTTCTAATTGTGCAAGCCTTTCTTCCAGATCTTCACGATCTGTCATGCCTGTGAGCATTGCTATTCGCAAACTAGGCACGATGTATTCTATTGGCATGGCAACTTCCATGCCATAGACTAATTGAAAAGGTGTCTATCCCATCAATTTCTTGCACATTGTCCAGTATGCTGATAATACGGTAGGTATGCACAAGTCCCAGTCATTTTGCTACATGTTACATACTTTGGTTAGTGCAATCTCCAGTATTTTGTTGAATGCCTCAACTGCCCTATTAGCTTGTGGGTGGTACGGTGTACTTTCCTGATGATACACCTGGAACTCTTCTGTGTGTGCACTGATGGTTTTAGTCAGGAAATGTGTTCTGTGATCACACATTAAGATTTTTGGATAGCCAAATCGTGTTAGCACGTTTTCAAACAAACAATTTGCAGCCGTAGCAGCCATGCAGTCCTTGACTGGTTGCGCTTCTGCCCATCGTGTCAAGTACTCTGTCGCGGTGATGATCTAGTGTGCACCCATCTTTCCCTGAGGTTTGATCGAGCCCACAAAGTTGATTGCCCATTTTTCAAACGGCTACAATATCATTTGTGGATTTAGTGGCATCTCATCCCTTCGTAATTGTTTCCAGTCCTTTGACATATATCATAGGTCTTATAGTGCGCTTTCGAATCTTGGTGCAGGGTCGGCCATCATAACCTTGTGAAAAGAATGTTCTATGTGATCGTGCATCCTGCATAGTGTCCTTCTTCAGCGCCCCCATGTGCTTCCGCAAGGATCTAACTTCGTTCAAATTTAGTTACGTATCTACGCAATATCTCAGCATTGCCAATTTTTTAGAGGTGCCCCGCGATGACAGAAAAGTCCACTATGTGCACCACCAATTCTTCTTCTATTGGACTGAATATTCCTTTGCATAGTCCCTGTTGTTAGAAACTAGATTATATCTTTGAAGTGTCCATCCGTGATGCGCACTATAAAGAGTTTTGCATCAGGTAGTCCCTCCTCCAAATTTGTGGGTTCCTCGCCCATCTCAATTCATGACAAGTGATTTGGTCTTGTGTTTAGGTGTCCCAGCTTGACAATGACCTCAAAATCATATTCTTGAAAGAGTAAGAGCCATCTACATATGCACCCCCCAACACAGGCTTATTCACCAGGTATTTCAATGCGGAATGGTCGGTGTACATTTTGAAATGTCCTTTGAGTAAATAGTGTTGGTATTTTTGGAGTGCGTACACCATTTCCAACCCCTCGCACTCGGTGGTTGAATAGTTCATTTATGCTTTGGACAATCTTCAACTTGCAAATGTGATCGGGTGATCCACGCCCTCTGCGCACTCCTGTGTGAGTATGGCTCCCAGCGCAATACACGATGCATCAACATGTACATGAAATTCCACATCCCATTTTGGGAAGACCAAGATTGGAGTGAAGGCTAGTTTCTCCTTTAGGACATCCAAACTCTTCATGCAATCATCATTCCAGCAATGTGTAACATCCTTTTTCAATAGCTTTTCCATCGGTGCTATTATTTGGGCATAACTTTTGATGAATTTCGTATACTATCTAGTGTGTCCCAAAGTAGCACGCAGTTGTTTAACACTTCGCGGTGCTTCCAAATTTAGAATAATGGTGATCTTTACGGGGTCCACCATCAGTCCTTGTTTGCAGACCACATGTCCTAGCAGGTTTCCAAAGGGAACGAGGAATGTGCACTTCTTAAGGCTCAACGCAATCTAGTGTCAGTGACAAGTATCCAACATCAAGTGTAAGATTGCTACATGGTGCTCAACTAATCCAAAGATAGTCTAATCATCCAGATATACCTCCAAGAACTTGTGGATGTAGTCTCTGAACGCGGCCACCACAATGCGCGAAAATATATGGTACCAAGATTTTGATCTGATGGTACCATGAGAACCCATCCGTGAACGAGTATGCTTCCTGACCGCCAACATTCTCCAGTACTTCATCTATAAATGGTGTCAAGAATGGAAGATGTACACCGGCATTGTTTAGCTTCATGAGGTCCACACATATTCTTATTTTTCTCTTCTGGTTTTTCTCCTATACTACCAGATGGTCCAGCCAGTTGGATTATTCGAATGGCTCAATAATTCTAGCTACGAGCATCTTGTCTAATTTGTCGCGAACCTTTTCTTTATACTTTGGATTCAAGTGATAAGGCCACTGCTTAACTAGCTTCACGTTGGGTTTCAGGGTGATCTTCATCATACCTAAGTCAACAATGATCCCTTTTAAGTCCATAATTTTGGTTGGGAACAAGTCTTGGTATTCGCAGAGTAACTCTGTGACCTTATCCACTGTGGCATCATCCCAATAGTCCCCAAGTGCTGCACACTTCGGCTTTGCCTCCATTCCAATGTTGACCTGCTTCGTCTTTAGCAGCGCGGTGATGTTGGGGTCTTCAAGTGATGGTCCTCGAATCTCACGACAGTCTTCCGTTTCTGAAATGTTAATATTTCATGGGCCCTCATCATCCTCCTCGACATTTACGTCATAACACTCTAGTGTGCAGCTCAATTGTGTTGCCCATTCTTGCTGAAGTACTTCCATTGGCTCCTAAGTTATTTTTAAGATAACTGTTTTTACTGCCTATAGCACATCGTCAATAGTATCTAACCAACGATCTTCAAATGTGAAGGTTAACAAAATTCTTTTGCGTAGGACATCCCATTCGCTTGTAGCATGGCAAAGCTCTGTCTTTGTATACCAATTCATGGGTATGACATCCAGGGTATGATAGAATAAATGTAACCATTCAGGTTATGGCTCTTCCCCATAGACCTTAGTCCATTTTGTGAGGTGTGTTCATGGATCATCTTGTCCATCATATGTGTCTACTAGCCATATCTCCAATTTTCCAAATCATAGGCGCATCATTCTTCTGCAACCGTGCCAGTCCTCAAAACTTCCTTGATGTGTACCCCACCACCTTGAGGGCATTGCGCGGAGTGTGCACTTCAGCGCATCGAAAAACTGATGTTTTGGTACTGCGCTTTCAAATTTTCTCAGGAATTCATCCATCACTGTCAACCCATCATATGTCGGCAGATCCCTTGGTTCTATTGTCACATAGCACATTGATCTAACCATCATGTTGCAATTAAGCGTTGTTACTTCATGCAACCAATTCTACCATCGCTCTATCTCTTCGTCCAAATTCAAAGTGCAAGATCTTTCATGCTCCCACGAAATCCTTCCATCTACACTTGGATTCACCCGATCCTCATCTCGCACGGTTATCTTGTAAATAAAATTGAGATCGTCCTCATTATCGTCATCACGCACTGGTTCAGTGTATCACGCTCCTTTGGCTGGATCTAGCGGTACTACTATGCGTAGTGACTTTTTCTTAAAGATCATTTTGTAGTTCTTTAGCTTTATGACTCTGTTCATATCGGTGGCCCAGTCTATTCCTAGTAGCATGGGATAGGGATTATTTTCATTGACAATTTCTCTCTTCAAAATCTTCCTGCACACTCACACCTTCAATATCTATTGTTACCCCTTGAAATATTCCCATGGGCAAGATCTTCCATTGGTTCACCATTCGTAACTGAATAGGAGACCACTGTAGCATGGGTCTGCCCATGCATTCCCATGTTTGTTTTGGCAGTACATTCACATCCAATCCAAGATCCAGGATTACCTGATCCATTTCATATTCGTCGATTTGCGCAGTCAACCTCATTTCCCTTCCTGTGCACAATGCATGCTTTCCAAGTTTTCAGACCATGCGCGGTTCTCCTGACCCCGCACTCCTAGTGATAAGTTCCAGTAGTCCTTTTACTTCCTTGCTATCGCATAGCAGTTTCATGCATGTCTCTGGAAAGGTAGTGAGCATTGAAGGATCCATCCCTGGTTCTAATTGATCCTTACTACCTGAGGTGGAGGCTTCCATGAAGCTCTTCATAGCTTCCATGAATGTCTCCTTCACACATTCTAAATCAAATTCAGGTTCCTTTGTAGGGGCCTTGTGAACCCACACACTTTATTCTGATTGTTTCCCTTTTTCATCGTCAGTGGTCACACCACTCTTGAGCATCATATTTACATTCGGGTCTTCTTCAAGTGGTCCAGACCTCATCATCTGCAAACACTGAGTCGGAGGGGGCTGAAGTACCCCTTGGAGTCTCGCTATTAGTGTAGGGCAGTCTTCTACCTCATGATCAAACTGAGTACAATACAAACATGATGTTCTGGTTGGGTTTGTACAATCGCGGGCATAGTTCCCTAGCCCTCTGCAATTATAACAAATTAACTGACCACGACCCCTTCTTGGTCCCATTCCACCTCGACCTTGACCGTGCCCCTGAAATCTAGCATGCGCCATTCTTGTATTCAGGTCGAGGGCTCGCATTTTTTCCAACACCCTATAGGCAGGAGTCTGATCGATCATTAGTTCGTAGCTTGTACAGGAGTGCTAATCATGGCCTACCGACCTGCAGAAATTACAAAACAATTGTTGGGACGTCTGCGTATAATTCTACAATAGAAGACAATTATCCGTAGTGTGTTTTCCTCCTATTTAACAAATCGCGCACCATAATGCGGGCACCGCACTCGGTCCTACCTGTGCCTTAGGTCTTAATGGCATCGAGCCTCATCTTTCCAAGTAATTCGCGAACATTGGACAATGGTGCTTTTCATGTCCCTAGCCTTTGCATTTTATGCACCATACCTCCTTGCACACCTCTGGCCGAGTTGTCTTGTCCTGTTTCAGGCTCTACATTTCCAGACACAGATTTTGCAGTTACGCGTGGATTTGTTGGACTCCCAAACCAGGGTCTTGTATAGGGGTCTCATGTAATCTCATCGCCATCTCCAAAGCTTTAGCCTGGGTGGAAAGTTTTTGCTGTGACATCGCCATCCTTAAGTGTGGTGTTAGTGATGCTACAAACCACACGCAATGTTGTCCATTCATCAACATCATGTTGGCCTCGCGAATCATACCCTTTAGTCTTTGGTATAGATCCCAAGGGGTCTTGCCTAGGAGCATCATGATCTCCTTAAACTCGATGATTGATTGTGTTTCTGACTTTGGTCTGCTAAATTCCCTATTCAGTGCAGCCCAGTTTTCTATGATTCCTGCATTTGGGTGGTAATTAAAATGGTTGATGTACCATGTTAATGCGTGATCCTACATCGCGCTCACCAGCATAGCCTTCTTGATATTGTTATCCACAACACCCTGTGCTTACCATATTGCTCTTACCATGAACCAAAATTGGTCCGGATATTCATTTCCCACTCCTTTGAATACCGGTAGTTTAATCGCACTCGCCATACTGAACTCTGGTGGTGGCGGAGGTGGGGTGGGTGGAGATGGAGGTGAGTTGGGTGACACGGCTGACAGTGTAGGTGGAGGTGGTAGGCGTGAAATTTTTTGCATTATTAGACTGACTGCGCTTCTCAGAGAAACTTTTGCGAGCTCTTCCTCGCTTTCTTGCAAGGGGGAAATTAAGGGACTGGTTTCCAATTCTTCTCTACTTGCTTCTGTAGATCTTCCCACTTCATGTAGTCCCAAACATTAATTTATTCTTATAACCCGCTTTTCACACAATAGCATCTTAATCCAAGTGTTCAAAGATTTAATATACTTACCTCGCAGTCCCTTGAGGAAACATTGCTCCACCTCACTGTAGCTGATGGTCGTATCTACCGCGAACTTAGTGATAAATCCTCCTATAATTTGGTTGATCTAATGGTCCATAGCTCGCGCGATATTATCTCCTGATGCTTCTAGTTTGTGCACTAATTCTAGGGTCGACATGATTGGTTTATTGAGCCTACACCTTCCATGACTTTCTGCTAGCTTCTTGATCCACTCATACAGCTCAGAAGGAAAGGATGCAAAGAAAATTTATTTGATTTCCATATACAAGTAGCGCTCCAACCACTATTCCTTAGTTACTCACAGATTTCTATTTTCCTGCGCCGCGAACTCGTGAATCTTCTTGTCCAAGCACTCTTCAATTTCTTTCTCTGTGGGATTACAGTGGCACGACATCAGAAATCCCTTTTGCAGATCCCAGTCCCGGCAAAGAAACCATTTGTTGGCCTGTATGGGCCTGACCCAAGTTCAGACGTGATTTAGCCAAACAAATCTCGGTACTACTGGCCCATTCGGCAACAGTCTGCGGAACGCGGACTGAGGTCTCACCCGAAGTAGTATGGGAGGGTGCTAGAACCAAGTTTCTGCACCGTGGGGATGTCTGATGAGCTTCTAGCAGTCCGCGGTTTGACCTTGCATGCATGTCGCTACGTGCACCTATTTGTCCTTTGCAACATACAATGCTTCCTCCACAAAACCTTACTCAGGGCGCGATCCATGTTATACCCAAGTCCCTTACTATTTACTCTATTATTATCCAATTACTTAACTTATCTGTGTAAGACTAGTGGTAATTAATAATATAACCAGCAATCATATAAGTGCGCGTGATAAACAAAATAGTATAAATGTAAAGAATGAAATACACAAGCAGATACATAGAAATTAGAATCAACTTCTCTTTATTTTTCTTCGTTCAAGATTACAGACTCGACAATGCCCTGCGCACTCAGCTACAGGGGTCCGCACACTTAGTTGCGGACTCTACTAGGCATCTACGCAGGTAGCTACATAGCCTTTTCCTACTACTACAACCCAATACATTTAGACTCTTACTCTATGCTTGAACCATTCATTTTCATCTATATCGCCAATTAGCTATCTTTACAACTTAGAGCCTCGTTCTATTTATACAATCCCATGGTCCACGAACCATGCGTAGGCTGACATGACATTACATTACATAACAATACTTAAGGTGGAAAACCCTTATGACTCAACCTATACTCCACGATCTGCACCCATAATTCGTAGAGTCTTACAATACATTTGACCAAAACATGGGATTTGAGCCCCAAAAGATGTTGTGGGGGGTTTCCATGCTCAACATATTACACATCTAACCATCAAATTATCATTTTTTTCATAATTTATTTATTAAATATTTGTTTTTTTAAATTAAAATTAAAATAAATAAACATATTTACATCTAAAATACATAATTTTATCTATTTTAGACCAAAAAAATATTTAACTTAAGTTATATTTCATTTAATAAAACAATTTTTGTTTCTATTGATGACCAATTCATTAATTAACATAAAGAAAAACATAGGTTTACAAATCCAATAAATATTTTAAGTTAATATTTTTTTTTAAATATACATAATTTTATTAAATAAATAAATTAAATGCTTATTTTCTATAATTTACAAAGAATCCACTCAAACTAATTGTTTAAGTAAAATAAATAAGAAACAAAGTGTTTGGAGCAATAAAATAAATAACAAACTAAGTGTTTGTAGTGTAAAGAATGGAAATAACTATAAATAATGTAAATCCACACCATTAAAATGTTGAATAATTGATAAATGAATCTATCTCAAGGAATGAAATATGTAACTATTTAAGAAAAGACTCCACTCAAACTAATTCTTTAAGAAAAATAAATAAAAAACGAAGTGTTTGGAGCAATAAAATAAATAACAAACTAAGTGCTTGTAGTTTAAAGAATGGAAATAATTATAAATAATGTAAATCCACAACATTAAAATGTTAAATAATTAATAAATGAATCTATCTCAAGGAATGAAATATGTAACTATTTAAGCAACTCTACTAGATTTCTTACACATTGCATTGTCATGAGGTAGCATAAGTTTTTGGATAGCCACTTTGTAACACACAACCATATAATACATTAAAATGACACACATTAAAAAAAAAAAAAAACTTCAACTCTAACCTAGCTACATTTTTATATACGTTAATATACTATTCCTGCATCAAACCTTGTTGGTCATTGCATATTCATGGTTTAATAATTAATTGCCACATATGATATAAAATAAAGTTATGTCTGATTGATAGATTTGGGGTACTGAAACCACAAAGTTTTTTACCAACCCAAGAGATTTGTACGATCCTTCATGAGGTGATTGGGTTACACCTTGCCTTGGACTTTATGGTTGCCTTTACGCGACTTCCTGTCAAATATTCTCAGACATTAATGCGCATGGACGTAACCCCACTCATCGCTTTGGTTGTGACAGGTGTTAGTTCTCTTGCCCGTCAATTTGGTTTGCACCATCCAATGGTGGTATTTTCTTTGGGATCATCCATCTACCTAACTCTTGGGTTTCCACCAGTGTTCCTGCTCATTTATGATTTTGTGGTCGAGAGTCTTACTGCTCTGCTTCTTCCCTTCTCCTAGTTTCATTGTGGTTTTCATAGCTTAGTCTCGATGCCTTGTGGCAAACCACGAAGGGGTAACTTTGAGCCTTCATTATCTAATGAAATGTTGTGGATCTTGAATCCTTCTCAGTATGAGTCAAAGGCTATCTCGAAGCAAGGTGTCAATGCATTTCTATGCTGGTCTGATGGGGTGCTCGACTCTCCAACTTTTGGATTATGTGGCGGTTCGTTTCCTCGGCACAAACCGGGTAATGGTTATTTAGGCTATTGATACATTCGGTTTTTACAAGCTTGCCACTACTCCAGGCATAACTAACCCCAGATTTCTATTTCATGTAGATGTGAGACCCCTGTGCACAGCTTGCAAAACTCACGTAAGAGTTAAACCTATGTTCTACGTTAAATACTTCTCCTGAGGTTAATTTATTATCCAGGTCATAACATTTTCCTATGGTGTTGCAGGTATGTCAAATTTTTAAACCAAAAGGGGCTAGCTATTCAATATACTGGCCCATTGACAAAGCTTACTCAAAACTATGCATTTGATATAGGTTTGAGCTTACTTTCATGGCCCTTATTGGTTGGTTGATGCGGTTTAGGAATTTTAATCCTGCGCATTTCTATGAATTAGGGTTTATTTAAAATAGCTGTATTTTTATGCCGCGAGGTTGATAGGACTCATAGACTATGAAGTCGATTCCGTATGTAATTAATTCCTTCGTATTTGACTATTTAGACAAGATCGAGATGGGTCTGATCTTAATTTCATCTGTTGGGTTTACCTTGTTCATGCTAGCTATACTATATTAAATTAGTCCATCGATATTCTATGTCTAACCATTACAGAACATGATTGTAATTCTTGTTGGAAAATACTCTTCGTTTGAACTGAACTCAGTAAAGTATAATTATGCTAGAAACTTTCATGATCTTTGAGGTGTTATCTATGTAAACCCATAATCTTGTACAAATTTTTGGCAAAGCTTTGGGGATTTTGGTTGAATATTGAGGGTATATGCGATACATGATTTTTCCTTCAGTTGTTATATCAGTTATGTCACTTTATTTCTCTTTGTTTGAAATGTTGTCTGCATGTACAAATATTTAGTGTAACGAGTGTTCATTGCTTAATTTAAGAAACTAGGGTACATGGTTGTGGATGGGTTCTTTACAAACTCGTCTGTGACTACAAACCCTAGGTATATGAAGAATCTGTAAAGAAATCATATATTCCACTGGAAATATATGAAATAGTTTGTTGAGTTAAATTCTTTCTTGAGTTATGAAAATTGCTGGGTATGATAGAGTTCTGATATTTTAGAACTATGTGCTCCGGCATGATATGTTTACCTTGTATCTTGAAATTATTTATTTTTAGCAGAAATATGATAAGCATTGGTTTTTATAGTTCATATACTTATGTATTTCTAGATTAAGTTGACATTCATCTATAATGCTATTTTTCTCATTAGCTAAACATTGATTGTTAACTGACAGATATACCGTCCCCGGGATGTGTATCAGTATCTTTTGGGAAACATGCATTGTCTCCTTGCTCTACTATTCTACCCAGAAACTAGTAATGATTGTAATTCGTAATTTATACTAAATCATTTCCAAACTACCTACCTACAGTAAGCAGATCATTCATTATAACCACATTATTTCAATTCACAATAAACATTCAACAGCTCTACTGATAAATTTATTTGGTTACATATATTTTAAATAATTAGAAGATCTCTCCACCGAGCCTTGGAACTGGAAATTACATTCAAGTTCCCCCTCTTAACCCATCCACTTCTGCCAAAATGGAACAACTGGTTACCTTGGGCATCAGCACTTTGTCCAGCCTCAAGTCCCATACCCCACAGGTTGTTCCCTCAACTTTCTTTCCCACTGGTTATATCTACAAGCTCAAGGAAGAATATAACATAGTCCTCTACTTTCCAACCCCTCGAGGGTTCTGCCCTCTTTTCCCTTTGAGGAAACAAAACAAAAACTAAAAGAGTGGTTGTAACTGTACTCAGAAGTTGGTTTAACTATTTTATTTTGATTCTTTTAACAATCTGGTCCAAATCCTTTTACATTAAAATTAATAGTATCTATTTTGGCTATTTTAGGCCCAATAGTTTTAATAGTTAAATAACATAAATGAAATTAAACTTGGTAAAAAGAATAACTCATGAATTCTTGCTATGTGTTACAGCTCCCTCCCCTCAAGAGGAACACCATCCCTGGTGTTCTTTCTCTACAAAGATAGTGCAGGATAAGCTTTTCAAATGGCCTCCTATTCTTTCCAGGTAGCCTCATCCTGGTCAAAGTTCTTCCACTGCACTTTAACTTGGATGATGGCTCGCCTCTGCAAGGTGGTTTCTCTCTGATTGATGATACGAAGAGGCTTTACCAGAAATTCTCCCTCAGGTTCTACCTACATATTCATTTTATGTTGTCATCACATTTAAAAACATTAATCTTTTAATCATATTGCTTCCTACTTATCATTACCTGAATACTCTCCCAGTTAATAATGTGTCAAGGGTTGTAAATATAACTTTTTAACAATGACACATGAAAGATGTTGCGTACTTGGATGTGGCCTCGTAGTGATAGTTTATATGCCATAGGCCCAATTTGCTCTAAGATTTGGAAAGGCCCACAATACCTTGGTGCCAATTTTGCACAACCTTTCCACTCCAAAGTTCTCTTATGATGTTTCATGTTTAGGTACACATGATCACCAAGCTAGAATTCCTTATGGGTTTTATTCTTGTCTGCATAAATTTTTTGCTTATCTTGTGCCGCCTTTAAGTTCAGGCAAAATTTCTTAACGGTAGCCTCCATTTCTGCTAGCATGTCGAGACCCAATGCTAATTTATTTTCTGGACTATTCCAATTCGTGGGTACCTGACACTTTCTCGCGTAGAGTACCTTGAAGGGACTCATACCCAAAGATTCGTGATGCCCGTTGTTGTAGGCGAATTCCACCAAGTGGAGATAATCTTCCCATTTCTGTGGTTGTTGTATTACAAACATATGCAACATATCCTCCAGAACTTGATTTACTTGCTTTGTCTAACCATCTGTCTGTAGATGATAAGCAGTACTAAAATGGATTTGGGTCACCAGTCCTATAAAGAGAGTTTTCCAGAAAGTGAATGTAAATTTTACATCTGTATCAGAAATCACCACTCGGGATATCCTATGTAGACGGAAGATTTCTCTCATAAATATGTCTGCAATATCCACTGTTTTGTAAGTGGATTTTATAGGGATGAAATGAGCACTCTTGCTCAGTTTGTATACAAGTACCATGATTAAGTAGTGTTTCTTTCTAGTATGAGGTAACCTGTAATAAAGTCTAGAGTTATGGTGTCCCATTTCCATTCTAGAATGGGTAGTGGTTGCAACAGACCTGCAGGATGCTCATGTTCTGCCTTCACCAGTTGGCACTCTAAGCACTTAGATAAATATTTAGCCACATCTTTTCGTAAACTGGGCTAGGAAATACTTTTCTTAACAGCAAAATACAATTTCTGGTATCTTAGGTGGGCAGCATAAGGTTTCCTATGAAAATAATCTAGTAACATATGTTTCACAAAAATCTGGTTAGGAATGTAGATTTGATTTCTAAATGTTAACATGTTATCAAAATTGATTGCATACTCACATTGCTTCCATCTTACTTGGGATTTCGAAGCTTGCTTCCATGAAAATGCATATTCCGGATCCTTGAGGGAAGCTTCTCGGATAACTCCTGGTAGGTTAGATTGTGCATGACTAAAATGTACTTCATGGATGCAATGTAATTTTCTGCTTAAAGCATCAACTACCCAGTTTTCCTTTCCCTTGATGTGTTTTAAGTCAAAATCAAATTCACTTAGGAATGTTGTTCATCTGGCCTGGCATGCATTTAGATTAGATTGATTAAAGAATTTTTTCAAACTTCAATGCTAGATTAATGACAAAAATTTATTTCCCAGAAGGTAGTGCCACCACATATTTAGTGCATGAACTACCGAGGTCAACTCCAAATCATAGGCAGAGTAACGTTGTTCATAATCTTTCAGTTTTGGTGACTCATAAGAAATAACTTTTCCTTCTTGAGTTAATACTCCACCAACGCCTTCTTTACTTGCATCAGTACATACTACAAAGGATTTTTCTGGATCTGGTACCTTTGATACCAAAGTCATTGTGAGGAGTTATTTTAGTTGTTCAAAGTTTTGTTGGCATTCCACTATTGAGTGGAAAGCTCATCCCTTTTTCTGAAGTGAAGTCATTGGTAAGGAAATTTTCGAAAATTCCTTTATAAATCTGCGGTAATTCCTTGCCAAGCCTAAGAAGGATCTTATGTCAGCCACGTTTTTTGGTGTAGTCCATTCCATGATAGTTTTGATTTTCTCTCGATCCACTGCTATCCCTTATGTTGATATAACATGGCCTGGGTACTAAATTTTATCTTTGTAAAAATCGAATTTGCTAAACTTTGCATAGAGATGATTTTCTCGCAAAATTTGTAGTACCGTTCTCAAGTGTTGTTTGTGTTCCAATTGATTTTTAGAGTACATTAGTATATCATTGATGAAAATCAATACAAATTTATCCATAAAGGGTTGGAAAATGCCGTGCATTAGGCTCATGAATGTGGCTGGTGCATTGGTAAGGACAAAAGGCAGTACCATGAACTCGTAATGTTCGTAATGAGTTCGGAATGAAGTTCATAGATGTCTTCATCCTTTATTTTGATTTGATGGTACCCAGAACTTAAGTCGATTTTCGAGAACATGCTAGCTCCTTGTATTTGGTCAAATAAGTCATTGATGCGAGGTGGCGGGTATTTGCTCTTTATGGTTAGCTTATTCAGTTAACGATAATCAATGCATAATTGTAGGGTTCTATCCTTCTTATGTACAAATAGTATTGGGGCTCCCCAAGGAGACACACTTGGGCATATGTATCCTTTATCTAATATCTCCTCCAGCTACATTTTAAGTTCAATCTGTTGTGAAACACTCATACGATAAGGGGTTTTCGAAGCAGGGGCTGCTTTGGGCATTAATTCAATTGTAAAATCAATGTCTTGCCTTGGTGGAAATCATGGAATAGATGCAGGAAATACATCTAAGAAATCCTGAATTATAGGAATATTCTCTGGAGAGGTAATTTATTTTTATCATTATTGTACCCTACCTTAACAACATAAATCTGGCATCCTTTTCTTACACACCTTCTGAGTTGGTTGGTTATGATAGGGCACATCTTGGCATTCTTCTTAATCCCTTGAAATCATTCTATTGTCCTGATTTGGTAAGATAACTTATGGACTTTTATTTGTGATCTACCAGGGACTAGTTACCTTCTAGCCAGTCCATCCCTATTAATACATCATATGAACCTAGGGGAAGAATATTCAGATTGACTTGGATAGGTTGTCCTGAAACTATTATAGGATAGTTTTTTGTTTTGGTCGGCACCATTCTTTTGGTTCTAGTAGCTAATTAAACTAGCCACAACTATTTCTATTTACTTCTTTGTAGTTGACATCTTTTTACCACCTTAGGACTAATATAACTCAAGCTAGCACCTTAATCAAATAAAACAGAAACAGATTGGCCAACAATCACTCCTTCACATTCGATCATAGTGGGTTGATATTCTACTTGATGATCATCCAATGTCGCATTAATCCTGGGTATGCTCCTTGCAATATCCCCTATCGTATAGGCTTCTTGCATGTTAAAAGGTTGCTTAGTCTAAGCTTTCTATGGGCAGTTTTTCTAATAATGTGCCTCTCTGCATCCCCAACATTCTAGTGGTGGTTTTGCTGGCTGTTTAGTAATAATTATGCTAATCCCTTTAGGTTGTATATTCTCAGTGAAGGTCTGAGTTTTGGGTTGGTTTCTTGCAAACTTTCCTAAGGTCCTTTACTGATTATTTCTACCATGCATGTTTTTCTCATGTCTCTTTGGTGACGAATTCCTCATTTTCTTGGCAGAAACTCCTTTAGATCCTTCATTTTTCTGCTTCATCTACTGATAACAGGTGCGAGCCTTCTGAAATGCATCATCCATGGTTTTAGGATAGTCGAATTCTAATTTCTCCTTCGTGAAGTTAGGAAAAATACTAATAAACCATTGGATCTTAGCTTTTCTTTCTTGCATGTATCGGACGCAACGCAAAAAAGAAGTAAAGTTTGCTACATATTCATCCATGCTTAAGGTTTCCAATCTTAATTCATGGAACACTTTTGCTTTTTCATCGTAATAACGTTTTGTTAAATATTTGTCCTTAAAGTGTTTCTAGAATTCTTGCCATGTTACTTGTTCTTCATTAATCTTCCTTGCAGCGTTAATTTCTTCCCATCAAGGGTGGATTTTCCTTGTAATTGGTAAACTGCCAACCTTGCTTTAAGTCTTTCTGTGTATTCCTAGATCTGGAACTATTTACCCATGTCTATCAGCCAAGCTTCCACTACTTCTTCTGACTCTCCTTCAAACAGTGAGGGTCTGATTTTTTTGAGCTCACCTTATAATTCTATCTTTGTTCTTTTTGGCTTTCTTTGGTCGAAAGCGTTATCCGAACACCCTTCATCTTCTTCTTTGTGACCCTCTATGGGTTCTGCATGATCTTCCTCGTTATGAGCAGTTGGGGTCTTTTCCCTATTTTCTGTACTGGGATTTGGTCCTCTCTGGTTTTGCTGATCTGACAAACTTTTAACAATATTTTCCTGCTCCCGTCTTAATCACTCATTATCTGTTATGAGGTTCATCATTTGTGCTTGAAGTTGTTGTACTGTCTTGAGTAAGGCAGTGTTAGCCTATCTCCATTCTTCTCACAATTTCACCCAAAATTCTTGGTTGGCCTCTGCATAAGGCACCTCTGGCTGGCTCGATGATCTAGGCTGCCTATGCATTGTATCCCTGATTTTAATTCACCTTCTATCTTCATAGTTAGTCAAAACTCAATTTATTTGCTTCATATATATATATATATATATATATATATATATATATATATATATATATATATATATATATATATATATATATATATATAGATATATATATAGGAACATCACAACTTTATTTACAGTTAGAAAAACCCAGACGTTTCAGTATGCGAGCCTTGGCTTTGATACCATTTGTAACACACAACCATATAATACATTAAAACAACACAGATTAAAAAAAAAAAAAAAAAATCAACTCTAACCTAGCTACATTTCTATATACATTAATGTAATATTCTTGCATCAAACCTTGTTGGTCATTGCATATTCATGGTTTAATAATTAATTGCCACATATGATATAAAATAAAGTCATGTCTAACTTACAGATTTGGGATACTGAAACCACAAAGGCTTTTACCAAACCATGAGATCTATGCAATCCTTCATGAGGTGACTGGGTTACACCTTGCCTTGGACATTATGGCTACATGTACGTCACTTCTTCTCAATTGTTCTCAGACATTAATGCGCATGGAAGTAACCCCACTCATCAATTTGGATGTGACAAGTGTTAGTTCTCTTGCTCGTCGATTTGGTTTGCACCATCCAATGGTCATGTTTTCTTTGGGATCATCCGTCTACCTAAAACTTGGGTTTCCACTGGTGTTCCTACTCATTTGTGTTTTCATGGTTGAGAGTCTTACCACTCTGCTTCTTGCCTGCTCCTAGTTTCACTGTGTTTTTCGTATCTCGGTCTCCATGCCTTGTGGCAAACAACATAGGGGTAACTCTGAGACTTCATTATTTGCAGAAATGGTGTGGGTCTTGAATCATTCTTAGTATGAGCTAAAGGCTGTCTCGATGAAAGGTCTTAATGCATTTCTATGCTGGTCAGGTGGGCGCTTGACTCTCCAACCTCTGGATTATGTGGCGGTTGGTTTCCTCGACACGAACTAGGTAATGGTTATTCAGGCTATTGATACATTCAGTTTTTACAAGCTTGCCACTACTCCAGGCATCTCTAACCCAAGATTTCTATTTCGTGCAGATGTGAGACACCTGCGCACGACTTGAAAAACTCAGGTAGAAGTTAAACCTCTGTTTTATGTTAAATACCACTCCCGAGGTTAATTTATTATCCAGATCATAACATTTGCCTATGCTGTTGTAGGTATGTCGCATTTTTAAATCGAAAGGGGCTAGCTGTTCAATATACCGGCCCACTGACAAAGCTTACTCACAACTTCGCATTTGATATAGGTTGGAGCTTACCTTTATGGCCCTTACTGGTTGGCTGATGCGGTTTAGGAATTTTAATCCTGTGGATTTCTATGAATTAGGTTTTATTTACAAATAGTTGTAGTTTTATGTTGCGAGGTCGATAGGACTTGCAGACTATGAAGTTGGTTCCTTATCTAATTAATTCCTTCCTATTTTACTATTTGGAGGAGACTGGGAAGGGTTTGATCTTAATTTTATCTGTTGGGTTTACTTTGTTCATGCTAGCTATACTATATTAAATTAGTTGACTAATATTTTGTGTCAAAACATTACATAACTTGATTGTAATGTTTCTTCGAAAATAATCTTCATTTGAATTGAAATCGATAGAGTATAAGTATGCTAGAAATTTTCATGATATTTGAGGCATTGTCTATGTAATCCCCCAATGTTGTACAAATTTGTGGCAAAGATTTGGGGCTTTTGGTTGAATATCGAGGGTATATGTGATACATGATTTTTTCATGATTTTTCCTTCAGTTTTTATATCAGTTATGTCACTTTATTTCTCTTTGTTTGAAATGTTGTCTGCATGTATAAATATTTATTGTAATGAGTGTTCATGGTTTAATTTAAGAAACCAGGGTACATGGTTGTGGATGGGTTCTTTATGAACATGTCTGCAGCTACAAACCCTAGGTATATGAAGAGTTTGTAAAGAAATCATATATTCCACCGGAAATATATGAAATAGTTTGTTGAGTTAAATTCTTTCTTCAGTTACAGAAATTCCTGTGTATGACAGAGGTCTGATATTTAGAACTATGTGCTGCAGCATGATATGTTTACCTTATATCTTGTAATTATTTATTTTTAGCAGAAAGATGATAAGCATTGGTTTTTATAGTTCATATACTTATGTATTTCCAGATTAAGTTGACATTCATCTATAATGCTATTTTGCTCATTAGCTAAACATTGATTGTTAACTGACAGTTATACCGTCACTGGGATGTGGATCAGTATCTTTTGGGAAACATGCATTGTCTCCTTGCTCTACTCTTCTACCCAGAAACTAGTAATGATTGTAATTCTCAATTTATACTAAATCATTTCCAAACAACCTACCTACAATAAGGAGATCATTCATTATAACCACATTATTTCAATTCACAATAAACATTCAATAGCTCTACTGATAATAATTATAATGATATTATCACTTATCTATATTTTTTTATGTATATGTTAAATAATCAGAATATCTCTCCACCCAGCCTCAAAACTGGAAATTACGTTCAAGTTCCCCCTCTGAGCCCTTCCACTTCTGCCAAAATGCAATAACTGGGTACCTTGGGCATCAGGACTCTGTCCAGCCTCAAGTCCCGTACCCCACAGCTTGTTCCCTCAACTTTCCTTCCCACTGATTATATCTACCAGCTCAAGGAAGAATATAACACAGTCCTTTGCTTTCCAACCCCCCTAGTGTTCTACCCTCTTTCCGCTTTAAGGAAATAAAACAAAAGCTGAAAGAGCAATTGTAATTGTACTGAGAAGTTGGTTTAACTATTTTCTTTTGATTCTTTTAACAATCTGGTCCAAGGTATTTTAAATTAAAATTAACAGTATTAGCTATGTCTATTTTAATCCCAATAGTTTTAACAGTTAAATAACATAAATGAAATTAAACTTGGTAAAAAGAACAAATCATGAAGTCTTGTTGTGTTTTACACACATAAAGTGCACCATGTATCTCATTAGTCAATTTTTGTATAGCTTAAAAGTGCCTTTACCTTCTTTTTCATTAGGTGGCTCTTGAATTAGGAAAATATTAAAATAAATTTCCATCCACGTTGACTAGTGATCTACTATAATATGTGGAGATAAATTTTGATGCTATTGCTAGAGATTGAGTGTCTATCATCATGGTGATCTACCCATTGGTCGTTGTTGTTAATGATGGAAGAATGTTGAACCTAGTATTATGTGGGTGTGCTAGGACATGTATGTTGATATACAATGTGAGAAATTGAACCATAAGATACTAGATTTTGGTGTAGAGATGAAGTAAAAATATGACGAACATCGAATAATAGAGATGGAAATGATAGACAACATTGATAGACTAGAGAAGGATGTATTTTGAATTACTCTACAAAAATTAGTGATGCACATTTTGTTGAATGTAAAGGTTTAGTTGGATTTCCTTTAAACATGGATGGTAGAACTATAGGAATTTTGCATGTCCCCTAAATCTAGATAGAAACTTTGGAAGCCATGATTGTTATATTATAAATGTATCTGTTTCAAGTTATCAAATCAAGAGGATGTTATCTAAGTACTCATATTGTTTTGTAATTTGAGTTTGCAACTATCTACATCAAGAAACATATAGGTTGTGAAAAATATTGATTAAGGGGATCATCCAATGCTAGCATAAAAATACTTGTACAAGATACAACATGTTTTAAAAAATCTGAGAAATTAGGATAATCAATAATGAATGTATTATCTAAGAGATTTCTAAAATGATGTTTGCTTTTACCATTAGGTCATTATGGATGCACTAGTTAATATTTTCATAGATGACTAGAAAAAATTCTATGTTTTCATTATGTCCAAATGGGAAATAACAATAAAAATCCAAGAATTATGTCCCATATCTTATAGAATACTGAAGAGTGGATATGCTGGAATGTTACTATTGGTTTGAATCAATGTTGACAAAGGATACATAGAAATATAATGTATATATCATGTTATAATGCAACATACATAATCTAATACACATATAAATACATGGCCCATGACCTTTTGATTCATCTTGCAGTAGGTCTTTTGTAATCTTGATGATTGTTCCTATTCATTTGTGACTCTTCATATTACTTATCGAGCAAATATTGTTGGAGATTAAGGAAATATTGGCAGGAGGGTGACTCTTCATATTACTTCTCAAGTGAATATTGTTGGAGACTAAGGAAATATTGGCAGGAGTGGCAAACCTATAATTCAAAAAATTTAACAATTATTTACCCAAACAATCACAATCAACAATATAGAAATGCATCAATAACATAACATTTAAACACAAAATGTTTACATGGAAACCCATGCAAAAGAAAAATATAAATTCTTGTTTATTGTGTTGTAAATGCAAGCACCAACTTCATATTACATCAAGTTATGTAGGTCACAACCTACTAGAAACTCCAATGTCCCTTTCTTTGCAAGCATAACTACCAATGCTTACTGACACCAAGTGTTTGAAGGCATTGACCCCTTGTTCTTTACAAGAACCCAACTGAATGAGGCTGCAACCCCCTAATATACAAGAACCTACTTTCTCTACCCATTATATCCCTCTTTAATTCATTTTGAAACAAAGCCATAAGCTCTTTACCCAAAATATTGTTGAACCAATTATATATCTCTCATATCTACTAATCTTAGTTTCCTCTAACATTCAAATCCTTCTAAGATTTTTTCTACAACCCAACTCCTTACTAGTTCTTCATATATGAACTTCACTTTTGGCCTAAATTCTACCATAACATGTAGATCTACTCTACATATCTTCTCCTCAAGCTCAGATTTGATCTCAATATTTATATCTTCTCTCTTTTATTTTCTTTCCCTACATTAAAATTTCTTCCTTCAAATAATATGCTTTATATTTGTGGGTATTTTACTTAATCGATCCTTAATCAAATTCATACACCTATTTTCCAAGTATGATTAGCATCTCTTCACTTCTACATTGTAGATATGTTGACTCTCTCACAAATCCACTTGAATTGGCGTAAACATCCCTTTAATCTCAATCTATATTCTCACATGAAGCCTCAAATATCTATATTACATTGATTTCAATCTTGGCGCTCATATTTGTTTCCATTTTCACATTGCGTCTTTGTCATCCTTTCATAGTGTTGTAACCCTGGAGACAACCCCTGGCTGTAAGAGGTCAGTGCCCAGGACATCCACAAAACAAATAAAGATTAAATATCTACCCAAAGACCAAACACCCTTGAATGTAATGTCATCTTGAACTCAGAGACAAACTTAATGGACGAGGGTGCATTTACTTTAATGACTATAGATTTCAAATTCGTAATTGAAAGAAGAAATAGTTGGAAACAAAGTTTCCCACATTGGGCCAATAGGAATCCAATCCTTACACCTGAGAAGACAATGATGAATGAAACATTGCAAACAAAGGAGATGACATTGTTGAGGTCATGGAATTCCCATTAAGGCTTTATTTGAATAAAGACAGGTATTGTCTGTTATAAATTATAACATAAATAAATCTGTGAATGCTCACGAAAGACCATCTGCATCATACATCAACCTCTCATGAAGAAAAATAGGCATGAAAAGAATACATAAGAAGTAAACACGGCATACTGCAATGCATCAAGGAGCTAGATTCACGATGATATTTTCATTAATCTCCAAGGAAATTTCACATTACATTTTTTCCAGAAATCCTTGCTCTTTTAACCCCTTCAATCTCTAATTTTGGTCTTTTTATTTCTTCTCCCTAGACCTAAATGTTTCAATCAGTTTCTAAAACTAATTCTTGACACAGTTATAAAAATGGTTCCCTTTGTTTTTGTTTTCTTTAAAAACATTTACAAATAAAAAAAAAAACATTTAAATATTATATATAATAGGTTTTTCGATTACAGAATAAAATCTCAATCCTTTTACAACCTATAAAATTAATGCCAATAGATTTCATACCTCAATAAAATGTTGACAAATTTTAATAAGGATGCCAATCATAAACCCAACTTTGCCAAATGTTACATAAAGTCGAGATGGAGATGAGTTTGGTGCTGTGGTAGTGAATGATGCACGAGTCCCTTTATTTTATTTATTCATAAGTTGACAAAATCACGTGTGGTTGTTCGAAACCATAAGCCACCCTAGGACCACCATTGATGATTTATGTAAAAGAGAGGTGGTGTTGTCATAATAATTATGGACCGTTGATCTATAAATGATTAGTTTAACTAAGCCACTTTACGGGGACTCTGCTTTGTATAAATTCCATGTGAGTTGTTCCGTTGGGATCTTGTTGGATATGGGCTTCAATGTTATGGACATTTACAGGGTGTTTTTAAGAAAACTATTGTTTGAAGGAACCGACAGAGTATCTGAAATTACTCTCAATTCCTGGAAACCGTTTGTGTTGAAGTCACTCCTGGGTTCTTCTTTAAAAAAACCCAGATCATAGATTTTCGAAATTGGCCTTCATTTGTGCAAACTATACATGTAAAATCAGGTGTCTAAAAACCCTATGTTTTTTACCAAATGCCATCCAGCATATGCATTTTTCCAACTGCTTACATTGATAACCTTGCCAATGCCTTTACTCCTTCTCAGCTTACTTGGATAAAACACGAACGCATGTCAATATATCCATAATAAAGTCCTCGGGCTCACGCATCGTCTGTTTTCTCTATGATCAAATCCAGAAAGATAATTGTAGTTGTGGTGCTCCAAAGAGACATCAATGTTTAGAAATAAAATTCAAACATCCTCTTAGATTTCAAATATAACCATCAAAGGTTGACCTCATAGTCGATATGAAAGAAAACAAAACTCTCTTGTAGCCTTTTAAATGATGGGAACATGGGTGCAATAGTATTTTGGAATAAGTGTTGGAGACGTTTTAGCTTTTACTTTAGTTATTAACATATGATAGCTTATATATATAATAGATTATACATATAGCAAAGACTTGGGCTTCAAGCCTTAATGCTTTTAAATGAACTTTTGTACATGAAACTTGAGAATTGATAACTTCTTACAATAAGTTGTTTTTTTTTTTTTTTCTTTTAAGAATTTGCTAAAAATTAAAAGCCTCTTACTGAGAAATGGGTTCCTCTTTGACCGGCATTAACTCCATGAGTTAGACTTCAAGACCTTGTATTTCAATAAAAATAAGTAAATCTGTCCACATTAGAATCCAAGAGTAAAAAATTCTTCATCATTTGCCTAGAAAGATTAGGCTACAACACATAGCATAACCATCCTCATCTTGAATCTACTATATCATACACACATAATTTTCCATTCTCAACATTACTATAGGTCAATATCTGCACTGATATGTATATTTATCCATTACTTAGTGCTCATTTATTTATTCCAAACCCTCTCTCTCTCTCAACATTACTGTAGGTCAATATCTGTAGTGATATGTATATTTATCCATTGCTCAATTCACATTTATTCATTCCAAACCTTCTCACTCTCTCTCTCTTCTCTCTCTCTCTTGAATCATGTTATATACATTGTATCAATAGATTTTTCATTAACAGGACTTTAATTATTCAAAATAATTTGGCACTTGAACACCAATATTTTGTTTTGTATCCCTTGCTAGATATCTCCTAGATGCATGTAACCATCGATTAGAACCACAATCATAGACCATAAGGTGATTTAAGTAGAGAAATTCATAAAAAAAATAAACAACAAAAATATTTTGTAGTTGCACCAAAGCTATTCGATTGAGATTGATGGTCAAAACTTCATTGTGGGACCCTGCATCTATACAAAAATTAACATTGGGGTGGGGGGGGGGGGGGGTTGATCCATGATCTGTCACATTACTTAAATTGTGCCTATCTCCTTTGAATGCAATAAACAAAATCCATAGACTAGTTGGATCTAACAAAGAGGATAATACTTTAGGGCCCCCCTTCTTTCTTGAGTTTCGATGAGGGGGGCTTGTAGTTTTCCATATATTCCCCCAGTATAACATGACTCCATATCACATAGGTTATGCCACTAAAATGCCACTAATGCATATACATGGACAATTTGTTTAACACCATGGAGCCTGTTGAAGACTCGAAAAATCAAGACTCCAACAAAGGGGATAACCACCTAGTCTGGACCTTAGGACATCTCCTTTTCTGTTTGTAATAGTGGTTCTGACTCGGAATGAAGGGACCAGATTCCCAATCTATTTATGATATTTGTGCTAACGGGATGATGTTTTTCTTTTCTGGGTTTTATGGGGTGAATACTTATTCTAAACTTAATCTATCTTCTAACTATCATATGCAATCTATCATAATCAAAGAAAACATCTAACTTTAAGACTATCCCAGGAGTAACGTTTATATATGCGATCTAAAATGATTTCTGAAAGTAATTGATAATAAAGATCATTCAATTACGATAAGAAGAGAATCTATTTAATAATAATCATTTCATATAAAAAGTTAGCCGAAACTATATGAGAGATATATCGCATAAAGAGTCATTCATATATTCAGCATAAAGAATAAATCATCATCATATAAAAGTGCAATAATGATAACTAAGAATTTAAACTTTCATACATGAATAACTGAGAATGATTTATTGCTTTATACACAAGTAAAAAGCATTAAGAGATAGAAGTACCATTTGTAATACATCCTACTCATGTGCTCCAGCAATGTTGATCTACCTTCCAACCATTTAACATCAACTAAGAGTACAAAGGTGCATTTTCAGTAGAAGATGTTAAACTGAAGTAGAAAATAAATCTCATTCCATTAATTTTACTGAAACCTCCTCAAAGGGGCATAAGTGCATGTTCCAAAGAATGTTTTTTGATAAAATTTCTAGACCCCTCTCTAGATGCATGAGAGGGGTTTAAATACTAATATATGAAACTAAAAATAGAAAATACAAAAATAGATGAGGAGGTTTAAACGACCTGCCTCATTTTAAGCGAAAATAAACAAAAACAAAAATAAAATATGTCTATGACTAATCCTGCATCTGGTCCTTGAGATCATAAATATCCAACATAGGTTTAAGGAGTGTCGGTCAGCCAACTTCAGCTTTCAGTTGTCCTGTGAATACGACATTGGTGAGTGTCAGCACCATTTTTTTGGTAGAAGTAATTAGGCACCTCAGGGTCATCCATTGGTTGTGTGGTTTCACTAGGTATTGCTAGTATGCCTCCTAGTTCAACCTATTTACTCGTCTAATTGCCTCTGCCCTTTCCTCTGCTACCTGTTTCCATACTGCTTGAAGTTGTTCTACCTTTGGAAGAAAGCCAGGGGTGGTTTCTGCTACCAAATTAGCATTGTGTAAATTCTCATTCACACATTTGATGACGCTATTTTCTACTATTGCCGCATCGTCCATTGCCTGTTCTGCCTCTCTGAGCTGATAATCCCATTTCGCAATCAAGATTTCTTTATGCGATTCATCTAATTTGGGGATATCTATGCTTTCCCCATCCTCAGATTTCTACCAATTTAAGAAGTCTGAAACTTTCTTAAGAATTGCATCATATTCAAGTCGCAATTATACAACTTGATTCGTTATGTTATCGCTCATTTCGTAGTGAGAATTCCACTGCAAAATATTTTGGCATAATAATTCTTTCTGGTGTAAAAGCTGGGAATTGAGGCCAAGTGCTTCTGTGACAAACTATTCAATCTTGGGATCATCTTTATGCAGTTCTACTATGCTCTGTAACTATGACTTTTCACCTGCTAAACTACTCTAATGTGCCAACTGCATTTGCTGAAACTCTTGCTGAAGTTTAGCCAACTGCATTTCTGCTTGTTGGTTGATACTGACCTGCTGTAACTGTTGTTCTAATAACAAAATCTTATCTTATTTTTCTTTGAGCAGTAGTTATACCTCTGTCGCCTTGTCAATGGATGTTGAAGCATATGCACCTGCAACCTGCAAGAGTTTGGTGAGGTTAGCTATTGGATTTGTAGATGGTTCTTTCCAGAGAACATCTTGAGCTTCAACCTCAGGAGTGAGCACAAAATCCAACTTTCTTTTCTTTCTTTGTCTTTTAATGATGACTTTGTGTTGAGGGTTGTAGAATACATCTAGAGGAGGAATTTCCTCTATTCTCAATACAATCTCAGATGTGGGAGCAATGGGAATATGCTCTGTTTCCTGAGTGCTAACAGCTCCTTCTGTTACCATTTCTGTAGTCATTTCTTGTTGGTTTGTTGGTGGCTCTACGATTTGTTCCTCCGTGTTGAGTATCTTATTGAAAATTTCCCATTCTTCTTCTAAATCAATTACAAGCGGCTTTGCTTGCTTTGTAAGGGGAGTTGAGGCTTTGGCTTGTTTTACGAGTGAAGTCTGCTGATCAGACTTTGCTATGGACTGGGTTGTGTCTTTAATTGACTCCTCACTCTTGATGTGTTCATTCTCCGATGTTTTTTCAGATTGATTGATAGACTTTTCTACGGATTCATTTCCAGAATTGGTTGTGGATTTTTCCTTTGAGTCTCCATCTATGCTTGCACTAGGAGTAGGATCTCTTATTGGCTCAATGAGTAGTTGGTCCAATGGGACCTTAGATAACCTCCTTCTCCTGTAGTTATCAAATGTTTGGAGACCTTCTTGATCAAAAAGTATTTGTGCCATATGTTGTACTTCTTTGAAGGTGTTTTTCTACAGGAAAACATCATCAAAGGGGTCTTTTTCATGGGTAAATATTCTTATTTTGACCATTGTGTTAAAATATTTGACAATACCAAAGGGATCATATTGTCTTCCTGGGAACTTGGGTAATTGCAAAGATAATACATTGTCAACCTCTTTGAAAGCATGTCCTAAGTCATGCAATGCAAATACTCCACATGTTACAAGAAATTGAGGCCAAATGGCCTTCTTGGAATCTTTCAATATCTTACTCATTCCTCCCTCACTGCATGTCTGATAGGCTATTTCCCTAGCCATCAGTTTGTTTGGGACATAAAATGGTAGAACATGGAGTGAGGCAATACTGCCGAACACTCTGATATATGTTAATAATTCTTCCCCAAACCATCTGGCTATGGGGATGATATCTACCTCAGCTTCTTGGGAGAACCTAGGGGTATCTCGGTTGTAAATATTTTTGTGAATCAGAAGCATAACTCTGTTACAAATCTTGAAGAAGTGTGGTATGAAATTAGATTCTGACATGACTTTGTGATATATTTGAATAGCAAGTGGATTTTGAGTAGTCCATTTCCATCCCATAAGAGGAAACTTGTAACCAAAACAAATAGCATCCATAACATAGGCGCTCACGAAAAATGGAGGTTAAACCCTCAAATAAATACTCATTTTTCTTATGTATTCTAAAATTGCTGTAGCTAAGTTATCAGATAGGATTGGAGCCCAATTCATTATTGTTGTGTTGATGGCTTCATCTGTTAGGGGTAACCATTCCGATAATAATTTGGTGTTGTTTGGTTTACCAAACAATTTACATAACATAGCGGCAGCAATACAGAAAAGGTAACTAAGAGAATCAGTGGTGTACATATCATTTTTATCTTTCTTGAGTCTTTCTTCATTGTTTGACCATTTCTTCATGCATTCTGCCAGGTCTTCATTTTCCTTGATGAACTTCTCGACAAACTACCTGTTGTAGATGGCCTGCGGCTCTGGTAGATGGTACAAGAGTCTCAGGTTGTCTAGAGTAAATGACCCTATGGATTCTTGGCTTGTCGTCTTCAATTCTCTGTCTGATATGTCTGCATCATCTATGATCCACTTAACCATGTCGGTATAAGGAAGTATCTTTGGTCTTGCAGGAATGAGATGCAAGAATGAGCATGCAAGCTCAGTCAAAGTAGCATCAGAAGAAATGCCATCCAATGTAACTGTTGTTTCCAAAATTCTCAGTTGTTCTCCCTCTAATAGCTGATACATAGTCTCCCATGTGGACGTCCCTGCATCTCGATAACAAGTAGTATATGTGAACAAGGGGGTCATCTTTGATTTCTCAGAAGTGGGTGTGTTTCCTTTCTTCACCATTTTTTCAAATGTCCTACTCTATATGTTTTTCGTGAAAGTTACAAGAGAAGAGCGGAATAGGATAAAAAATGATAGTGAATGCAGAAATTAATCAATAAAAGGATTAAATAAAGGTGACAAAGGGTCTTAATTCTAAATCATGCTAGAAGATATAAACTTGTGTTAAATGGCCTTTCACACCTGATCGTAATCATTCTTTTAATAAATGTCCACTAATGAACCGTTACCCTTAACTTAATGTCCAGTACTTCACGTCGAATATCAGGAAGCACTCTCCTATAACCATGAGCCCTTTAAGTTGTGATAAAAGTGATTTTTCGATTTGCTACGCAATATTGCAGATCGCTATATCGCAAAAACTTGTTTATGTTTAAGACTTATTACTGTGTGAGTTGATGCAATATGCAATATGCAAGATGTTATCGCATTTCACAATATCTAGTTATGCTTTATTGAGTAGAACTACATGGTTGAAAATGCGATGCGAGAAGGCTATGGGAGTTTTATGATTTCGCATTTCACGGATCACGATTTGATGGGGTAACTTTTATAAGGAAGGTCCATCGTAATTGTTTTGTGATGCGAGAATCTATCCTTTAAGAGAGGGTCTTTTCAAGGATTATTTTAATATTTATGACTTTCCAGGTGTAAAGTTACTTTTAGGTTATTTTACCATATGGCGCTTGTTTCTAAAACTCATCGTTTGCGAACTTTTATACGCTAAAGTATGAAAATGCAAATTTTCCATGATTTTGCAAGTCCCGTTTTGACACTTTATTTTATTCTAAAAATAAGAAGGCATGACTAGATGCTAGGATTGATTTTTTGGAAGGGTCCCCATTTATTAATTTTATTACTAATACTAATAAATGGGGGGGTTGTTGATAAGCACAACAGAGCCTTACATAACTAAATCTATTGCAAATCTCAAGGTTTTGCTACCTCACCTACACATCAACTTTCTGCCATCTATCGTTATATGTCATTTCCATGTTTTAACCAAAATGGTTCCACTTTGCCACATAAAAAGGCCAAATACATCTGTGAAATGTCACACTCATTGAGTGCCACATCATCAACTTTGTTACATAACTACCAACCATTGCCACTTGGTTGTTACCTGATGCTGCCACCTGTCACATCAAAAAGTGTGTGAAGGGTTCCCACCTATTACTCATAACTCTTCACTACTTATGTACACTTCATTGGACCTGGTAGTTATATAAGTAGTTGTGTAATTAAACCTAGCCCATTGTGGCCAGGAGTCTCATTACCATCATTTGGCACCCATTTGAATGAGTAATCACTAATTGGAATAATATGTCGATAAGTTAATAGGTCCTTATACCTAGCCTCCTATGACAAAGGGGTATGACTAGGAGTCTCATCGGTCAGTACTCATTTCTTGTGACACATTCCATTAAGTCAACACCAATTAGATCAGTGTTTTGATAGGTGCTTGGGTGCTCAGTATTGGTGCCTTTTGTCTAGGGGCTGTGATTATAGGCTTACCACCCTACCACCTTCTGCTCACTACTCATAGTTAATTCCTTATGGTGTCACCTATCCTACTCAATTTGTAAGTCATTAGAGTCAACCATTCAAGATCTATCATTTTTCATCTCTTCTATGTGGTTGCCACATCATCACCGAACCAAGAAAATCCACTATCCAGTTGATCTTTTAAGTAATTCTTTCTTATACCTTCAAGATGCCTAGATATCTAGATATGTTTTTTTAGTATGGATCCATAACCAAAGTGGAACTGTGACCCAATAACCTTCAAAATAAATATGGATTTGGGTCTTTGATTAAGTGGTTTCCTTATGTAACATCTAGATACCCATATTCCTGGATATCTCTTCCTCTAGGGAACTTTGTTGAATGGAACCTTTGCTTGGCTACTTTAGTTAAATTAATATATCTCTTGTGCATTCAAATAAGTCTAGATATATAGTTATCCAAGTGATATCCTTTTCTTAAGAACTACACTAGTCTCAGATACATGAAGGCCTAGATATTTGAACTCCCAGATAAGCTTGGATGTATCTACAATCTACCTATTTCTTCTAAGTGCCAATTTGGTTGCACCCCAGATGGCCAAGATGCCTGAATTCCTTGAATCCTTATCTAAATAACAAATACTACCTTCAATTCAAACCACATTTTTTCTTCATTCCTTGGGAGTTTGACCTAGTTCCATTTACCATTGGAAAGTTCTCTTAGAGTGTTATCCAACAAAGAAATTTTCATGCGGTTTTGAACAAGTTACTTATAGATAAAATGCCTTTAAATATATGTTATTAGGCTACACATGTAGTATTCAAAAAACACAAACATACCTTAATATCAACATCAACAAGCTCCCCCTAAACTTGTATTCACTTGAAATAAATGGATATACTTAACTTCAATGACAACCAATTATTAACTTTCTCAACAATCTCCCCTTCTAGAATTGATGGAAACACCACCAAACATTGCATGTCATTGACCGAAACACCACCTCTTGAAAACTCTACCCCTATATATTTTTTGAAGTGATTTATATTGTTTTCTTACTCTCCACTATTACTATTTGTTCACTCTCCAATTCTACTATTTTCTCCCTCACCGCCTTTGCTTCTGAGGAGCTAATGGTTGATTACTCCACCCATTTTTATGCTTTTCCTTTGCAAAAGGGCAGAGGAGGTCCGTGTTGTGAGCTAGGATTTCTCTTTGTGCAATGCAAGGTATATTTGACGAAAACTCAGTGTAGTGAGTCAGTATAAGTAAGAAGGATCAAGTGACTGCCCTCGAGAGGATCATAATGTGCAATAGATTTGGGGTGACCTTGAGAGGGACTTACTGCACCAATATTTGGGAGTAGGATTGCATCATAGAGGGCCATTTATATTTTTATATCCACACTTGGTAAGAGGTCATATGACTTCACAACTTGCACTGGGCTAAAGGACCAAGAAGGGCTCCAAAATGGCTAAGTGTGGGATCAACAGAGTAAAAGAGGGAAATGCATCTGGACATGAATCAAAGTTGGATTAGGAACATGAAAACATCAATACAAGCTATAAATATACATTATACTCATGAATTATAATCACACCTCGAAACAACAACAAAGTGACACTTATATCTAAGTGCGAATGTTGAAACGACACATTACAACACTTAGAACACGAGTTATGAAAACTATGACAATTGTAACTAAAAGTATGCTAAGTGGTAGGAATGTGTCTAACACATATTATAAAGATATATAGGACCATATAATGTATATTAGTGAACCAAAAATAACTATGGTGATTTGCAAAGGTGTGACACATGCAGGAGTGAAAAGCACAAGAGCGACACCTGCGACATGAGGAAAACATAAGTCAACACTTGTAAAATCGAAGGAACTTGAAAGAAACACATGTCAGAGAAAAGATAACATGAAAAAGACACTAATTAAAGTGAAAAGGAGAAAAATGAACAGCCATGAATGTGAAATATTTTTAAATAAGGAATTACTAAGAGGTGAGGTGAATAAGTAATAGTGAGGTTCTTAGAACTTTTTATGAATATGTCTTTACTTCTTTCCTCTATTGTTTGTTACTTATAGGATAATTGATACATAATACAAATGAACAATAAGATAAGACATTCACATGTACATACAATCCACCACATGAGCAACATACACATATTGACATCGATATTGTTACGTGGAAACCCAAAGGGAGAAAACCACCAATCTATTTGTTTATTGTGATGTAAATTAAGCACCTACTTAATTACATCAGTTTGTTTGTGACTACCCACTCATGGAAGGAATTAGCGCCCTTAGGATAGCAAGCATCTACTTTCCAAGAGGCACCAACCTCTTATGAATGCAGGCCACTACTTGCTCTAGCCATTGTTCTACCTTTCATACAACTTTCAAAATGAAAACAAAGGAAAATACAAATACTGAAAAATACCAATATGGTCTAATGCATAATCAAATTATTCTCTCGGTCCTCCACTTTCCACATGATGTCTCAACCTCACATAGTAGCACCCTATCCTCTCCACTCTTCCTTCAATTCCACAAGTTATTTGCAACACTCTGCTATACCCTATTCAACACATGCAACACTACATGCTTCCCCACTTTTCTCAATGGAAATCACTTGTTCTGATCTTCTGTTTTACTATGCATAATGTTTCCTCTGCTTCCTATTTCCACACTACCTATGTGTACCTCTGTATGGTTCCTCTATTTTGTTGCTGTGTTTGATGCTAGAATTTCGCCATTTTATTAAACATGAGGATGGGCTTCTAAGCGCTTCACAAACTCTTTTTGTGATCCTCCATGCAGAGAATTGAATCTCAATCCACCTACAAACTCCAAAGAGATTCCCCATGCTTGTTAATGGCTCACAGAGCTTGACTATACCAAAGCATGACTTCCATGTTCCCTATTTAAGTTTATAATGTGTGCACAGGAGATTAGAGATGACTTTCTTCCAACATTGGAATAAGCACAACAATTCTACTTTGAGAATTGTTTTCCTTGTTTCCTTGATCCAGTGATCCTGATTGGTGCACCCTAACACCACAATACACCCTAACACCGTTCAACTCGAGTGTTCCTCCTTCCTTGTCGTCATAATGTAGGTAACATGCCATATATAAACATTAAGAATCCCATTTATGACGACATGTGATATTACTCCCCATACTTTAGTACAAGGTCCTAATGTGCCATAATGCTCATCAACACTAGAGTGAAATATGCACCACTTCATTATGATCATCACCATATACTCATAATATAATGGAAACAAAAAATATATTAATGTGTTTTGAATGTGAAGGTTCACTAAATTAGCCTTTCATATTATCTGCTTATCAGGGCTTTCATTTGGGTTTGAGAATGGTTGCAGGATCACATGTGAATGAAGCTAAATCCTAGGCTTATGTTGAATACATGGATTTATATTAGGCACAAGTAATAGCACGTGAGAGAGGAACATAAAAATTGATTTGAACTGCTGGAAGAAATATTTCATTTGTAGAATAAGAAAAGAATATGCTCCATCCCATTCATGTAACTCTCTGTCAAACTAAAAAGATCCTATAATTAGGCTCGACTACATCTAAATCAAAGAAGAATCATGAAATTCCTACACCATTTAATCTTAGCCAAATGTGTTTATCTGTTTCTTGGAGACAGACAAGCCAAATTAGTCTCAAATCATTATGAGAAATTCTTAAAGTTGTAAACTATTATGAAACTAGCTCACAAAAAGATAGAAAAGAAAGATCAACGCCTTTGATATCAAGCTCTTTGAGGGGGAAACCTCCTTTACATTAGACAAATGAACAATTCTTGGATGATACAAATGAAAAGACTTCCTTTCTATATATAGGAGTCTAAGGGGTCATAATATAATCAAAGTCGACATAACAATAATAATGTAAGGGCATAATAATAACAGTAGTGGGCTTCTATGGGGCATAATAATAACAATATGGGGACTACATGGGCACAACAATATAATAAGGGGGTTGTACTAATAACAATAAGGGGTTACACTAGTAGTATAGGGACCTAACATGCCCCTCTCCTTAAAAAATGACTATCCTCAACGCTTGAGTAGTTCTTGATGCTCCTTTATAAAATTATTGTCCTCCCATGTGGAATCCTCAGCTGGTAAGTTCTTCCACTTGATGAGATATTGTGAAATTGATTGATTTCGTAGCTATCGGGTTCTTGTTTTTGTGACTTCTCCAGGCTCCAATATGATTTTTCCTTCCTCGTCAAGTTCTGGCAATATTGTTTGAACTGGGATCTTCTGCAACTTTTGAATGAGTCGCCACACTTCTTCATCCTTATTGCATTCATACCTTGTTTTGTTTATCCTATCTAGTTGGATAACAGAAATGGCGCACAACAATTCTTCCACATCCACATCCTTTCTTGAGAGTGCATCTGCCACAACATTTTGCTCCCCCTTTTTGTAGATGATTTCAAAGTCATAACCCAACATCTTTGTGACACATTTTTGTTGTGCTTCAGAGGATAATCTTTGTTCTAAAAAGTATTTAATACTATCATGATCCATTTTTACCTTGAAGTGTTTTCCCATTAGTTAAGGTCGCCATTTCTTAAGTGCGTGTAGTATTGCCAACATTTCCTTCTCATAAATAGATTTATTGAGGGACATTTGTTTGTATGTATGTAACCATAAAAATACCCAATCACCTACATCAAAACTTCTTTCATTGCGATGTTGATCTGCCTGTTGTTTCATTTGATTTTGCACCAAAGTGATGTTATCTTTTAAAAGTTGGAGAACTTGTTGTTGATGCTCGATGCAATCTTTCACTGCTTAAATCTTTTTCTTCTTGATATATCCTTCTATATTTAGAGTTTGAGGAGTGGTAATTTCTCCCAGTGCATTACAAGATATTGTCGGATTCATTTCTTGATGCTCTATGTGATCTTTCACTTCTTGAACATTTTTCTTCTTGATATGTACTTCTATCTTGATAGTTTGAGGAGTGTTAATTCCGGCCATTGCAATACAAGATATGGTCGGATTCATTTCTTCTTTCTTGATGTGGTCTTTCGCTTCTTGAACCTTTTTCTTCTTGATATGTCCTTTTATCTTAATAGTTTTAGGTGTAATAATTACTTCCAATGCTTTGAAAGATGTGGTCTAATTCATTTCTTCTTTCTCCGGGGTTGGTTCCTGGTGTGTATACTCTTCTTTTGATGTTTCTTGATCATTTTCTTCCTCCTCTCCACAATCAATGTAAAATAATTTATTCTCAGCACACTTATGACCTTTAATGTATATTTTATCACAATTGTAACAAAGCGCCTTTTCTCTTTTTTCTTCCAATTGTTGTGGTGTAACCCTTCTAGGTCGTGGAAGGCTAGGAGAAACAACACTTTCATCTTTATAGTTCTGAGGGGTAGACTTCCTTGTTCCCATAATTTTTCTTTCCACTTTGTAAAAAAGCCCTTTTTCTCTTTTTTCTTCCAATTGTTGTGGTGTTTCTCTAAAGAAGGTGTTGCTCTTTTTATCCTCATAATGTGCTATAATTTCGTCCGTGAAAATTGACCACATAACAAGTGGTTTACGAGAAAAAACCCTTTATACCATAAAAATTGATATTATTCTAAATACTAAGATGAAATACATACCCTTTGTAACAGTGGTACACCATGTAGATCAAAATATTTCTCCATCTGTAGTATCCAATTTAACATATCCTTTCCATCAAACTTCCTCATCTCGATTTTTCTTGATTTTAGGAGCTTGATCTTGAAATGACTGTAACTCTGTAATTTCAGATCTCCAAGTTCTGAAATTTCTTCTTGTGATAGCTCTCTTAGAGCTCTTTCTAACCCCACAAGTCTATTCAGAATTTGATTATCCAAGAAAGAGTTATGCCAAATCACCCACGGTGACCTGATTATAGACTAGTTCAGAAGAGCAAACTTGTAGAACGTGATGTGTCTCACCATTTCGACCTTAGTACCTGAAACTAATATACAGAAAAGTACAGGTAGTCCTCTTTCTGAAACTTCTTCTGCAATTTCAATCTGATGCTCAGAACAAAAGTTATGATGATTTTCCCAAGGTGACCTGTTTGGAATGTAATTCGAGGGTTTGGAAAATCCCTAAATTCCTCATATTATATCTCCGCAAATGTATTGAGACAAGATTCGAAATTTAGAGCCAAGGTTCACATAGATTTTGTCTCAAATGGGTTTTTTGTTTAGCTTCTGAAACTTCGTATTGATAGAGTTATAGCAAAAATTCCATGATGACCTGTTTTAGATGAAATGCTAGAGCTTGCAGAAGCCCTAACTTCCTCAGATAATATCTCCAAAAATGTAGCACAAAAAGATCTGAAATTTGGAAGCAAGGTTCAGACTGATTTCTTCTCAAATGGGTTGTTTTTGTAGATTCTAAAACTTTGTAGCAAAAATTTTATAGCGGAAATGCCACGATGACTTGTTTGGGGCAGCAAAACCCTAGAATCCACAACTCTGATACCAAGTGTTATGAAACTAGCTCACAAAAAGATCGAAAAGAAAGATAAACACATTAGAAATCAGCCTCTTCTAGGGGGAAACCTCCTTTACATTACAAAATTGAATAATTCTTGGATGATACAAATGAAAAGACTTCCTTTATATATATATAGGAGTCTAAGGGGTCATAATATAATCAAAGCCTACATAACAATAATAATGTAAGGGCACAATAATAGCAATAGCGGGCTTCTATGGGGCACAATAATAACAATATGGGGACTACATCGGCACAAAAATATAATAAGGGGTTTGTACTAATAACAATAAGGGGTTACACTAGTAGTATAGGGACCTAACATAAACGCTTGGCCAATTTTAGCATTTTCAGCTTTTGTAAGTATTAATAATAGTTTAAATGGTTAAGCAGGAGTCTCAAACAAAGGATCAAGCCCTTATTTCTTTAAAATCTATTTTAAAGGGAGTGCATGCTCTGATGAAGAGAGAGGAATCGATAAAATAGGGGATGGTAGAATAAGTTGGGGATGGTAATATTTTTACCTTGGTAGCCTTCACAAGGGGAGAACTCAACAGGGAGACTCTGATTGATGGCATTGTTGTCATTAATTTGAATAGTACTTCTGCAAAGCGAATGAGCTTCTCAAAACCTTTTAAAACCTCAGAGCTAGGTTCTCATTTACTTGCATTGTTATATTGTTATGAAAACTTGTTCTTATTCTCTAATGATGATTTAACTTTGGTTTAAATCTTCCTCAATTAATATCGATATACAATATTATCACTATTATTAATTTTTGTTTATCCTTGCTAGTTATTTCTCTATGTAAATTTGTATTTGCAAGGCTCACTGAAATTTAAATCATAGTTAAATATACGATTCATGAAGACTTGTTTATTGCTACTAATAACTATTTATTAGCCAATTATGATGTCATCTTATTTTCTTTTTATATTGAATTGAGTGAACTATTTCTCTTGTTCAATATCTATCACAGATTTATTGGATCCATTAACACGATTGGATTTTGGTATATGTATAGAGTCATTTTGGTAACTATTTACTAAAATTATTTTATTAACTATTTGCTTTAACACCTTGTAAATTATTAAACTACTTTGAATGTTAATAAGTGTATCTTCATTCCAAATATAATTAGAGTGTTCTTCCCTTTGTTATTTCCTTAGCTCTTGATTGACAATTATTTTCAATCTTAGGATTAGTTCCCTTTGTTATTTCTTTCGCTCTTGATTGACAGTTATTTTCAATCTTAGGATTAGTTCCCTTTGTTATTTCTTTATCTCTTGATTTAGATCTTGATTGAGAGTTCTTTTCAATGTTATTTCTTTAGCTTTTGATTGAAAGTTCTTTTCAATATTAGGATTAGTTCCGTTTGTTATTTTCTTTTCAATATTAGAATTAGTTCCCTTTGTTATTTCTTTAGCTCTTGATTGAGAGTTTTGAACGTTAGTAAGTGTATCTTCATTCCAAATCCAATTATAGTGTTCTTCCCTTTGTTATTTCTTTAGCTTTTGATTGACAATTATTTTCAATCTTAGGCTTAGTTCCTTTTGTTATTACACCCTTTGTTATTTCTTTAGCTCTTGATTGACAATTATTTTCAATCTTAGGACTAGTTCCCTTTGTTATTTCTTTAGCTCTTGATTGATAGTTATTTTCAATCTGAGGATTAGTTGCCTTTGTTATTCCTTTGTTATTTCTTTAGATCTTGATTGACAATTATTTTCAATCTTAGGATTAGTTCCCTTTGTTATTACACCCTTTGTTATTTCTTTAGCTCTTGATTGACAATTATTTTCAATCTTAGGATTAGTTCCCTTTTTTATTTCTTTAGCTCTTGATTGAGAGTTCTTTTCAATGTTATTTCTTTAGCTATTGATTGAGATTTCTTGTCAATATTAGGATTAGTTCCCTTTGATATTAGTTCCCTTTGTTATTTCTTTAGCTCTTGATTGAGAGTTCTTTTCATTGTTATTTCTTTAGCTATTGATTGATAGCTTTTTTTCAATATTAGGATTAGTTCCCTTTGTTATTTTCTTTTCAATATTAGAATTAGTTATTTTCAATCTTAGGATTAGTTCTTTGAAGGTAAATAAGTGTATCTTCATCCCAAATCCAATTATAGTGTTCTTCCCTTTGTTATTTCTTTAGATCCTGATTGATAGTTATTTTCAATATTAGGATTAGTTCCATTTGTTATTTTCTTTTCGATATTAGAATTAGTTCTTTTCAATCTTAGGATTAGTTCTTTTCAATCTTAGAATTAGTTCTTTTGAATCTTAGGATTAGTTCTTTGAAGGTTAATAAGTGTATCTTCATCCCAAATCCAATTATAGTGTTCTTCCCTTTGTTATTTCTTTAGATATTGATTGAGAGTTCTTTTAAATATTAGGATTAGTTCTTTTCAATCTTAGAATTAGTTAACATTTTCATTTAGTTTAATTTTTTTTATTCCTCTCTTAGTTGCCACTCCAATCCCACCAACACCACAATGCACCCTAACTCAATTACACTAGGGTCTTCCTCCTTCCTTGACTTCATAATGTGGAAAACATTCCATATATAAACAAGAATCAATTTTGCGGTTGGCATGTGGGATTAATCCCCATACTTTAATACAATGTCCGAATGTGCCATAATGCTTATCAACACTAGAGTGAAATACACACCACCTCACAACGATCATCACCATATACTTATAATATAATGGAAACAAAAAATATATTAATGTGTTTTGAATGTGAGGGTTCATTAAATTTATCTCTTATATTATGTGCTTATTAGGGTTTTCATTTGGGTTTGAGAATGGTTGCAGGCTCACATGTGAATCAAGTTAACTCCTAGGCTTACATGGAATACATGGATTTATATTAGGCACAATTAATAGCGCACGTGAGAGGAACATAAAATTCGATTTGAACTACTCTAAAAAATATTTCATTTGTAGAATCAAAAAAAAAATATGCTCCATCCCGTTCATGGCACTCTTTGTCAAATTGAAAAGATCCTATAATTAGGCTTAGCTGCATCTAAATCAAAGAAGCATCATGAAATTCCTACACCATTTAATCTCTACAAAATGTGTTTATTTGTTTCTTGTAGAAAGACAGGGCAAATTAGTCTCTAATTGTTATGATAAATTCCCGAAGTTGTAAACATTTGGCCACTTTTAGCATTTTTGGCATCTGTAAATATTAATAATAGTTTAAACGGTTAAGCGGGAGTCTTAGAAAAAGGATTGATCCCTTATTACTTTTAAATCTATTTCAAATGGACCGCGGGCTCTGATGAAGAGAGAGGAATCGATAAAATAGGGGATAATAGAATAAGTTGGGGATGGTAATATTTTTACCTCGACAGCCTCCAGAAGGGTAGAGCCAAGCAAGGAGACTCTGATTGGTGGTATTGTTGTAATTAATTGGAATGGTATTTCTTCTCAGTGAATGAGCTTCTCAAACACTATAAAGGAATGGTGGTACATTGTTGTTTAGTCCTTTCTTGAAGGATTTTGAGGCTTCAAGAAGAATGTACTATTTTAAATCCAAGCTATGTTTTCATTTACTTGCAATGTTGTATTGTTATGGAGACTTGTTATTATTCTCTAATGATGTTTTAACTTTGGTTTTAATCTTTCTTAGCTAGTATTGATGAACAATATTATTTACTATTATTAATCTTTTTTTATTCTTCATAATTATTGCTCTATGTACAATTATTTTTGTAGGGCTAAATGAAATTTGAATCAGATTTAAATAAACGATTCATGTAGACTTTTTTATAGCGACTAATAACTATTTATTAGCCAATTATAATCTTTTCCTATTTGTTTTTTATATTGAATTGAGTGAACTATTTCTCTGGTTCGATATCCATCATAATTTGATTGGATTCATTAACACGATTGGATTTTGGTATATGTATAAACTCATTTTGGTAATTATTTAGTGAAATTATTTTATTACATATTTTCTTGAACACCTTGTAAATTATTAAACTACTTTGAGGGTTAATAAGTGTATCTTCATCCCAAATCCAGTTATAGTGTTCTTCCCTTTGTTATCTATTTAGCTCTTGATTTATTTTTTCTCAGTAAAAAGACTAATCTATTAAATATGTACAGAGTTCAAAATTACATCAGGTGAAACCAGTATGCTCTTGCCCTCACAGGGGCATCAGACAGAGACTAAGACTGAGACTAACAGAAACCAAGACAGAGTCCAGCACTGCAAGCCCGCGCAGGGGCAGTAATCTGAAATACCAAGACTGCTCATAGACGATGGCCCTCGCAGGGGCATTAGACAAAAAGGGTGCCTACCAAATCCTCCCACGCAGGGGAAACCGCTCTTGCCCACATCAATAACACAAAATACCTAACAGCTATAACAACCCAGAAAACGCCAACTGAACAGATAACAAAACAGAAAACGATAACTGGACCTTGAGCGACCTGGCGAAGCATGAGCGCTGGCGCCGTCATTCGTCCGGTTCGTCCGGTTGCTCTTCCACAATTGGGCACCACCCATAGTAATCCCGCTCAGCTTCAGTTGGAGAGGTCGCTGCCTCTTCCCCAATTTCCGCCTTTGGAGCATTCTGGGTATGCTTGGCTTTTTCCGGGTCTGTAGCTAGGACCTTTGCTTCCTGCTCCATCTCAGCTGTCGGAGCCTGCTCTGCTTCCCCTGGGTTGTCTTGCATCCTTTGCCCCTGAGCATCCATGGGGTCATCAACATCTGGAGGATTCTCAATAAATAGAATGGAAACATGCGTGCTGATTCTTGGGTTTTTCGTTGGGCTGGTGAAATTGAAGATGGTGGAACCAAAAGCTGGCAAGGTGGCCGAGCCTGAAGCCCCTGCATCCATGTATTGACTGGAGTGTGGGGGGGTGGCTCCAATGGAGCTTGCAAGATTGCAGTGGCAACAATGCCCAGCACTGTCCCCTTCAGGTCTGCGCGAGCCCCCCCCTCTGGATGAGCCTCGACGGCTGAGCATACGCTGTCGAGGTCTCACCATTTTGGTATGAGAATTCCAGCAAACTACCAAGTGAACCAGACTATCAGCAGCAAGAGCCAGCCGCGTGATGGACCCGCCTGTCTGAGAAGGGACCGCACCAACGACAGAGAGGCCAGCTGACTGCATTACAACCAACATTCCCTGCTCAATCCCTGTTTTATTCTCCGCTTCCTCACCTACCCTGCTCGGGATCCCATCCGCCATTACTGCTGCCTTACGCTGGGTCGAGTGCACTCTCCGGGCATTAACTGTCCTAGGTCCCCTCGCCTTAAACCTTCCTTGTCCTATCCAGCTGCTCACTTGGGGTGCCACGTGATGGCTGAGGGGTGGCATGTGTCCAGCCCCCGACTCCCGTCCCATCTCCCTAATCACCCGCATCCGGGGGAGTTGCCTCCTTTTGGACCAGTCGAGAACATTCTTGGGCTTCCTCATGTGGTAGTATAGCATTCAGCTGTCCTGTGATTAGAGAGTGATTACTTCCCACCCCAACATTGGCCATGAAGTTCGCTATCTTGTTGCCCTCCCGCCTTGTATGTGTGAAGGTGATAGCTCTGTTGCTGTGAAGCTTCTGTTCTATTGCCTCCAGTCGTGCTTCTAACCTCTAGCTGGTGGCTATTTTTTTAGCCTGAGATCCATTTAGGATTTTTTTGGCCATATTGATAAGGATTTGGGAGTCTCCTTCAACCTCCAGAGGGTGGAGGTTGAGCTCCCCAGCAAGTTGGAGACCCTGCCATAACCCTTCCAATTCAGCTGAGTTGTTGGTGTCCCAGCCAATGTTTCCATAGTAGAGTGTCATGGGAGCCCCTTCATGATTCCTAATTATTCCACCAAAGCTTGCTAACCTAGGATTCCCCTTTGAGGCTCCATCAAAGTTGAGTTTGAATGTGTGCTTTGGCGGAGGCTTCCATTCGACTTGTTTTTCAGTGCTGGCTGCAGGGGGATTCTGCTGGTGCATGCTTTTGGTGCAGCTGATCTGCCAATTGTCCCTGATAGTTTTCTCGTTGGCTAGGGAAGGCCAATCCTCCTCCTTCCAGGGTTTTAGCATCACAGTTTCTTGAATATTTTTGCAAAGCATATGCCAAATATTGTCCATCGAAGAGCGTTGGTTTTTGAAGATGCGCTTATTTCGCTCCTTCCATATACTCCATAGGATTAGCCCGGGAATCAATCGCCAAAGATGATTGAGGATGTTGCTCTTGTACGGGTCCTTTTGCCACTGTCGTATGGAATTCGTAATTTCATTTTCAAGTCTGCATCTTCTTTGACATCGAAAGCTTGCCTTCTCCCATAGCTGGTTGGCTAGGGGGCAAGAGTCCAACAGATGTTGGAGCGTTTCCTCATGGGCATAGCAGTTGAAACAGATGGAGGGACCATGGAAATTTCTTCTTCGGAGCTTGTCCCAAGTTAGGATTCTCTGATGCCCTACCAACCAGAGAAAGTGACAGATCTTGGGCCAGGAGCCAGAGTTCCATATTTGGCCCCAGATCGGATCCTGAGGAGCAGAGTCATTGCAAATTATCTTGTATGCTTCAGACGTAGTGAACGCTCCTTTTGGTAGATAACCCCACCTTAGGATATCTTCCCTTTCATCACACCTGATTTTTCTTTTGCTGAGCTCCGTTTCCAAAGCTGTGGAAGTCTGGCGATTTTCATTTGTGAGGATTTGGTTACCTGGTTTCCAGGTTCGGTAGCCTTTCTCCACTTCCTGGGTCCAATATTGCCTGGTTTTGACTTGCTGTGTTTCCTCCTCCATATTGTTTAGAGGCTGGTTCAGAACATTGCTAAGGGTAGGCATTTGATTCCATGCGTCCGTCCAGAATCTAGCATTATTGCCATTTCTTACCTCCCAGAAACTATGCTGCTGGATCATCTTATAATGTTCCTTGGCAGCGTTCCAAATTAACGATCCTTTGTCACTGGGCTCCAATCTGATAAGCTCTTCCTGGGGTCGCTGATTGGCATATTTTGCTGTCCATAAAGTAACCCATGGCTTGCCTACATTGGTGAGCCACTGCCACCAGATCTTGGCTCCCATGATGGCGTTGCTGTGCTCCGGATCTCTTAGACTGATTCCTCCTTTTTCCTTCGACTTGCATACTGTGCTCCATTTTACCAGAGCCCATTTGCGATTGGTTGCATTACTCCCCCAAAGGAAATCTCTCTAAATTTTCCTTAGTCTTTTTAGGACCCATTTTGGCACTGCCAGGATGGAGAAAAGGTACAGTGGCATTGCTTGAAGAATGGCTTTAATAAGTACCGCCCAGCTGACTAGGTTCAAAGTTCTGTGAGTCCATTGATTGAGACGAGATTCAAGTTTTTCAATTAAATTGCGCCAAGAGGAGTGATTGATGGCTGAGGCAGTGAGGGGAGCACCAAGATACTTAGAGGGGAGGGTGGCCATGGGGAATCCCAGAATGCGGACTATGGCTGACTTGACTACCTGGGGGGTTTTGAAGAAGAAAATCTACGATTTGGAGTAGTTGATGCTGGTTCCTGAGGCTTCGGAAAAATCATTTAGCACTGCTTTAAATATGGAGGCTTCTTGAACAGATGGGTACCCAAACAACATCGTGTCATCAACAAATTGCTGATGGGAAGTAGCTGGCAGGTGGTGAATGGAGATACCCTTAAGCTGGTGCGTGTGGAGGGCATTCTTAATGTGACGTCCCAGGCCCTCAGCCATCAAAACAAAGAGGAAGGGGGAGAGGGGGTCACCTTGCCTGATACCCCGGGAGGGGGAGAAAGGGCGAGAGGGGATCCCATTTACTAGGATGGAGAAGCTAGTGGAGGAGATAAGGCTCATGACCCATCGAATCCAAGTGGGGCTGAATCCAAAAGCAGATAACATTTGCTGAATATAATTCCAACTGAGTTTGTCAAAAGCCTTGGAAAGATCAAGTTTAAGGAGCATACCTGCCTGCTTTGAATGCTTGAGAGTGTGGGTGATCTCATGCATGTGGATGATTCCGTCCAAAATCTGTCTTCCTTCCACATAACCTGATTGTTCCGGGGAGATGAGCATGGCCAAGAGGGGCTTTAACCTGTTTGCAATGACTTTAGAGATGACTTTGTATATAACATTGCATAGTGCTATTGGCCAGAATTTGTCCGATTTGAGCGCGTCCTCTTCTTTTGGAATCAGGGCTATGAAGGTGGTGTTGAGCGAGGGAAGCAGCCAATGAGAAACTCTCGACTCCTCCACCACCTCCCAGACTTCCGGCTTTATCAAATCCCAGAACTTGTGAAAGAAAGTAGTGGTAAAACCATCCGGGCCGGGAGCTTTTCCATCTTTAAGCTGAGTCATTGCATTGTCCACTTCCTGCATTTGAATTGGGCTAAGGAGGAGTTCATTATGCTCCGCTGTGATTAATTTTGGTATATTGCGGGTAATTCTTTCAATTGTCGGATGTCTGTTGATGTCAGGTTCTTGGTGGACCTGCTTAAAGTGTTCGAGGAGTATCTTCTCAATTTCCTCATGTTGCTCCACCTTTTCTCCTCCTGATTTTTGAATGTAAGGGATATTGTTGCCCATTCTGCATTGCACTGTTGTTCTGTGGAAGAATTTGGTATTTCTTTCTCCCTCTTTTAGCCATCTGATTCTTGATTTCTGTTTCCAGTATATCTCCTCCTGCTTTCTTCTTTCTTCAAGCTGATTGTGGATGCTCTGCTCCTGTTCAAGGGTTCTCTCTGTGTGCCCGCAAGTACTTATTTCTCTTTTCAATTCCTCCGGGGCTTTTTGAAGATCATTTTGCACCTTGAATATGTTTCCAAAGGTCTCTTTGTTCCATCTCTTGAGACAATGCTTTAGATGTTTGAGTTTCTGTTGAAACTAAAACATCTTGGATCCTTCTTGAGGGCTGAAGGATGTCCATGTGGAGTTAACGAAGTCTCTGAGAGAGGGATGAGTGAACCAAAACTCCTCAAAGTGAAAAGGTCTTCGAGTGTTATTTCCTGGACGTTGCCATTGAAGGGAAACCGGCCAATGATCAGAGCTAGAGTGTGGTAGAATGGCCGCCGAGAAATCCCCCCCAAGTGGATCGAGTTATCTGATATGAGAAAGCGATCCAGCTTGGAGGCTATTTGATGTAGGCCTGCTCTGCGATTACTCCACGTAAAAGTGCGATTGCAGAACTGTAAGTCTATCAAGGATGCATTCTGAATAAAGTTTTTGAAGCAGGTGTTTTCCTGTTCCAACTTGTTTCTACCGCCAATCTTCTCCTCTAATTTTGTGATCATGTTGTAATCCCCTCCCGCTATCCACAGTGGGTGCCTTCGATTGGCGTTAAGGGCTTCTAAGGTATGGAGGAGAGCAATCTTTTCCTTTGCTTCCTGAGGGAAGTATACATTCGAGAGATTCCCATGAATATTTGTGCCGACTATGTGGAAGGTAGCCTGTATGAGATTGTGTGAAGCATGAAAGTCCGACAGAGTGAGTGCTTGAGAGTTCCATGCAATGGCTAATCCCCCTAAAGCGCCAGATGCATCTACAACAACTGATTGACATCCTGGCCAAGCTTTAGAGAGGATTCTTTCTAGACTTGTACTATTACATTTTGTTTCTTGGAAAAAACATATTTGTGGCTTTTCCATTTTTACCATACTTTTAAGCATTCTGAGTTTTCCTGGGCCGTTGAGCCCCCTGAGGTTCCATGAAATGAGCTTCATGAGTCACTATTGGTGGAGGGCTTGTAGTACTTCGTAAGCTTAGCATACCTACCGGAGTCTACCAGAATCTTCCCGAGCGCTATAGTTCTTTGGAGGTCTGTTCTTCTTCCCCTTTTTTTGGAATCTTTTGGGGTTTGGCTAAAATCCCAGTGACTTCCTGGCTGGATGCTAAGCTGATTTTGATAATAGGCCCTGGAAATGACCATTTCCAGTTTGTCTAGTTGTAGTTCTAGGATGCTTTCATATGCTTTCTTCTTGCATGCTGCTTCTAGTTCGAGTATGTCTAATCCATGTAGATCTATACTTTCCAGCTCTTCCTCCATTTGTTGCACATGATTGTCTTCTTCCGTGGGAATATCTAGAGCCTGGACGGGGCCTGAGGAGCCATCAACCTCCATTTCGTTATCTTTGTCCCGCTTCTTCTCTTTTCTCTCCAATTTGTGGGCTGGGGGATCTTTAGAGGGAGGGGTTTTGGATGGAGGGGCCTCGGGGGGTGGCAGTGAAGAGGAAGAGGGGTGGTCAGTACTTGGAGGAGAGGAAGTGGTATGCTCATCCGAGATATGAGCCAGGATTCCAAAGTTGTTCCTGACAGCATGGTCAGAGGCCGTATTCTGTTTGGGTTTCTTCCCTGTGGGTGGTTTTTTATGCGCTCTCTTGTGGGTGGGGGCTTTGGTGAAGCCATCATTGGACTGAGAATCAGAGGGGGAGGGGGTTTTAGCTTGAGCATTCAGGGGGCAATCTCTAAATAGATGCCCTATGGCATGGCATTTACGGCAGCGAAACGGAACATGTTCATAGTCTAAAGGCTGGATCCACTCATAGTCACGGTGAGAGAGACTTACCGATTCCGGCAGGGCTTTGTCTAGGCGCATGAAGACGCATATGCGGGCGTAGGATGTATATCTTCGTAGTTTCGTTTCTTCAGCAGTCCTTATGTATTCCCCTAAACCATTTCCAATGTTTTTCATAATGTCCTCATCCCAGTATTCATCTGGTAATCCGTAAAGTCTTATCCAGACTGATGCCCATGTAAGATCCTCCTGATCCGGGTTGAATCTGGGAGCCCAATCCCGCAAGTATAGGCCAGCTGAGTTGAAGAAATAAGGACCCTCAACCAGGATTCTGTATTTGTCTTCCAGACAAAAAAAGATTGCTGTGAAGAATCCTTTTGGGCCTAACTGCAGAGTCACATCTCCCTTAGGTTTCCATTTCGCTGCAATCCAACTGTAGAGGGCTTTTTCCGTCGGCCAAAACCCTATGAACTTCCCAATGAGTGCATGATCCATCATGTATTGGATTCTTGCTTCTATTTTTTCCCCCGGCAGTTCGATTCTGGGTCGATTTGTAGCTATTGGTTTGCATGTGGTTGGAGAGACCCTCTGGGTACCCTCTGTTTGGGTTGGCTTCACATTCTCTCCATTTACCTAAGCTTCCAGATTCTCTTTTCCTTTGCACTCATTCTGGCGTAGGATTTCTTGATTGATGACATTCTCATGGATCGATCCAAAACGAATTGTTCTCTCATTGTGGTGTTGTACTTCGTGTACGCTGGGGGAGGTTGCCGAGGCCTCCTCCCGAGGGTCGCCCATGTGCCCTGCGCCCTCTTACCCCTCTATTTTGAAAAGCCTGCTCGGATAGTCAGGTCCTTGTTGGTTGTCTGTGCAGAGCAGTCTGCGCCGTCTGAGCGCGATGCAGAACCCTAGCCGTGATCTCCAGAGCTCCTCTCCTCTCCTCTCCGTCCAAATTCAGTTCTCCTTCTTTATTTAGCTCTTGATTAAGAGTAAGGCTATTCTTCTTTTGGTTGAGATAGATTTCCCTTTCATTCTTTTGAATATTAGGATTAGTTCACATTTACATTTAGTTCAAATTCTTTTATTCTTTTAAGACTCCTTTCGTAGGAGAAAGTCTCACCATGGCCAAAATTAAGCCCTATTTTTAGTCACATGAAAATGATTATCTCATATAAAGTAACATCATATAGCTGATTCCTTTACCCTTCAGTTTGTTAATCTCGATAATCACCAATCATAAATAAACCGAAGTTCATTTATGTGCATATTATACATACTAGATAGTGTAGGCTAGTTTAGCCTTAGTCTAGTCTTAGGGTAAGGGTAACTAGAGAGGCATCGAACCAGTGAGAATCAACATATCAAAGGAATAAGGGTCTAATTGGGACCCTGACTAGGTGATCTCCTCCCTTTTGATTCAAGACATCACCTTAACTGCTAGCATTTTATGGTAACCACCAGATTAATGCGCTAAGAGGGATTAGTGCTAATTAATTTGTGTTTACCAGTTAATTAATGATGGATTAGTTTAGAAGATATTTTGGCAGAGCTGAAAAATCCAGATCTAACTCAAAATTTGGTGGAGTTAACTGGAGTTTTTCCAGATTTAGTGGAGATTTCCTAGGAAAAACTGAAGAAGCCATAACTTTGGTAGTTTTTGACCAATTTCGGCCAAGAAAGAGTGATTCCTAGATGATTTGGATGCTCTGAACACAATGGAATATCTTTCAAAGGTAGAAAGGCACTTCTGTATGTGATTTTTCTACGTTGAATTTTAAGGAAGCCTAGGGCCATTACGAGAGGAGGTCAAGCCTAGATTAGCTAAAGTCCAATTGCAGAGCTTGGAAAGTCATTTTTGGGGTTTTTGGGTCTTCTTAATCCAATGGAGTAGTTTGTAAAGACATTGGAGCAATGTAGGTGCATGTAATCAGAGAATTGACCATTAATCCAAAGAGGGCCTAGACATTGAAGCAAATCCAAGGAGATGTACTTGAGGAGGGGTGAACTCCTTTATTAGATTTGTGTTATAAGTTTGTTTTGTTTTACATATCTACAATTTACTTGCTACATATTTGTTTTTAAGTAGCTAATTAACCTCATGAATTTCTCATAAAATACTCTTAACAGGTGACACATAATTTCTCACATTTTGGTTAAAATGAGATGATCCTAAACACATTTTAATATTGATGAGGGAACTTTCCTAGCATTAACAAGTTTTCCCAACATTTCAGATCAAGTTGGTATCAGAGCATTGTTAGCTCATTTTAACCCTGAGATGGTTTGCCAAGGTTAGATAGAGAATTAGCTATTGGTTTTGTATTGTGTAAGGAGAATTAACTGTGTTCAATTTTATGTTTATAAGCTTCTTTGAAGCTTTGTGAAGATTTTTGATGCATTACAAGTGTGATGACAACTTCAAAAAGTGATGTTTCTAATCCATCTTCCTTAGCAAGACTCTTTGATGAAGAGATGTTGCAAGAGCTTATCATCATGAGAGATATGGTGCAAGAGCTATATTAAGATAGGAAGGAGAACACTATGCTTCAAGAGCAGTTGATGGCCATGAAGGAGGAGAAGAAAGATATTCTTGAAAAGATGCATGAGATGGAGATTCAACTGCATGATGCCAAGGAAACCCTAGCAAATTATGTGCATGAAAATGAGGTATGAAATTCAAGTTTATCTTCAATTTCCTCTCAAAATGAATGTTTTGGTGCTTTTGAAAGACACACTAGAGGAATAAGGTCCAAATTATTGATGAAGATGGGCTATGAAGGTAAAGGGTTAGGCAAACATGCATAAGGCATAATTGAACCAATTGTTGTTGAGGAAAGGCCTACGTATTTGGGTCTTGGTTATGGACAACATGATGGAGAATGGTCAAAAGCCAAGGAGGCACATAAAGGTGTTCTAAGAAGGACTTTCATTACATGTTCATTACCTTAAGCTTGTGAAGTTTGTGTTCATGAATGCAAAATTTTTATACCCACTTTGCAAGAAGATGCTCGTAAGCATGCAACTAGTGGAAATGGCAAACAAGAGGATGTTAAAAGCTCTAAGGTCAGTGAAACCATTGTTGGTTATCTAAAGAGAGCCACTGCCTCATCAAATTCACCTCCTCAAGAAGGTGACAAAGGTGAATTTGCAAGGTATAAATTTGCCTTTAATTAAGTTTCTTTTGATTATGATAAACATGATAAATCTTCACATAAGATTTGGAGAAAATTTACATGTTCTTTTTTGTGGTTTGAATAACCATACTTTTTAAAGGTGTTGGAAGAGGATAGCCATACACAGTAAACTTTCAAAACAAAAGAGACAGAAAGCCAAAGTTCCATTGGATAATGGAAACCATGTTGAAAAGAAGATGCAATTATTTTGCACTAATTTGCATAAGAAGGGTCATCTTGTAGACAAGTGTTGGATTTAGCATCCAACAAGTCATCCACGACATTTGAAGAAGGTGGAGAGAGATTTTCACAAGAAAGGAAAAGAGGATTCCATAATTGATGTGGGTCGGGATGATACACATATGAAGTGCAGCTGAAGGAAGCGTCATTGAAATCGTTTGGAAAGAGATGGTTACATTTCTTAACCAATGAAGGCCTTGCATTTATTTTGATAATTGATGCAAATATTGCCTTATTGATGCATTTCCCTTTTATTTGGATTCATTTCTTTTCTCCTGAAAGTATGTTGCATATTGCATGAAGCAAGATGTTGGAAAAGTATATTTATGTTGACTCACATAGATGTAGCAAAGATGGAAATTTGCAACTAAAAATTTGCATGCATGTTGCATATTTGAGCTTTCATGTTTACACCAGGAAGGTGTTCGAAAGTGGAGTATGTTGACTTACTTTAGTGCAACAAATTTGGTCATTTTAGATCTTTAAGTACTCGTACATACCAATGGGATTCTTGTACCTGTGAGAGAGTTGAGGATTGTTATACCTGCATGAGAGTTTGTGTGTGAACAGTGGAATTTTTAATAGTTTCATTGTGCATGAACATGCATGAGTGATTGGCTTGTGTTAGTTGATTGCTTTGTTAACATGTATGTTGTCAACTTGAGAATGTTGATCATTTGCACATGCATGAGTGTCATCCTGTGTGGTCGATTGATTGTTACATGTATGTTATATCGACTTTCAAGAGTTGATTTTCTCTCCAAATTTGAAAGGGATATGTGACGAATTGTTTCATGAGAATTTGGAATTCTTATTGTAAATCGTTAAGTTGTTGTACATGCTTTTTCTTGATTTGAAAGTCAGTTGTTTGAGAATCATGTTTTGTTGACTTGTGTTTAGTAAAAAATTGACTAAACACCAAGATGGTTTATACACCAAGATGTAAGAGTACATGGTGATGTTCACATGATGTGCAATTTGTTGCTTTGAAGAAGCAAAAGGAAGAGGTCGTTAAGTTATATTCTTACATGAGTGTTTTTCAAGGTTAATGGTGTTTCTTTTGAAAAGATGTCGTAGGATTTTGGAAGGTTTACGCTTGAGCATGAGGCTCCTGATTAGCCTTAATTACCAAATCATGACATGAGTAGCATGTTAATACTGGAGGATTATGGAATCAAGAACCAAAAGTGGACAAAAATGCCAAAAAAAATTGTTGTATTTGTAAACTATCAAATGATCTACAATGCGATTTGATGTGTTGATGCCAAGAAGCAAAAGAGATGGCGAATGCATCCTTAGAATGTGGAGGTAAAAGAATGGTCATTTATTTTCTTGTTATTACTGATATTGGAACTCATTTCTGTAGTTCACTGAGATGGGCTTAACTTGGAAAAGTGGTTTCCAAGGAGAAGTTTACATAGAATGCATGTGTTGCAATGGAGGAACATGATTCTCAATGGGAATTCAATTAGTCAACTTTCCAAGCATCGAGGGATCTCTTTGGTATAGCAGGGTGTTTAATCAACAAACAACCAGCAAGTGTTGGATCGGGTCAGCAACAAAAGAAGAACATTGGTTGAAGTGCCAAGCCATTTGCGAGGCAAGGCATGTTAGTGAACCCAAGTGGTTGTCATGAAGATTTTTCTAGGTAGAATAAATTGATATAGTTTGGGAAGGAGAAAAGTATTCAACTCTCATTAGATAACCAACTTTTGTGGGTCCAAAAGCCTGTTAGTAAGGAGTGATCGAAATCTGGATTAGGGGCAAAGATTTGCTCAAAAATAAAAGTGCTCAGAATCACTCAAGTCCTAAACGAACACGTCCATCTTGCCGATATGATCCCAATGCAACTTGTTTCACTCAAAATGGAGTTAGTATGAGAAAGTTAAAGCTTGTTGTTCATTTTGTCAAACAGACAAAATTTGGTGACTAGGATGTTGAATAGGCATCTGTATAGCCGAGTTAAAAAAAAGGATATTCTAGGGAATATTCCCAGAATATTCCCATAAGTAAACCAAATAGATCGTGACAATTGGTGGCACATAATTGGTAAAGCAGTTTTGGTGGACCAATGAGAGGGTGACACATGGCAAAACCGGAGGTCACTATGTGACCTCTCAAAGGTCGGTTAAAATTTTATATGGCAGGCCTAGGACTTGGACCCGTGACCTCACCTAAACAAGTGCCATGTCTTACTTCCATACCATAACCTTATGTCTTAACCTATAAAGGGCGCAATTGTTGTTTAAATGTTAAATGCAGTGAGGTTTGGAGTTAAGCGCTAGCGGTAACTGCTAGCATGTGACCAACATCAAAATACTAACTGCTAACATTTAATGTTAACTGTCGGTGGATTTGGATTTAACCACTAGCATTAACCACTAGACTTAACTACTCATGTGATCAACATTACCTTAATCGATAGCATTTTATTCTAACTACTAGACTAATGCACTAAGCGAGATTAGTGCTAATTAATTCATGTTTATCATTTAATTAATGACATATTAGTTTGGCCAATATTTTGGTGGAGCTAACAAATCCAGAGCTAACTCCAAATTTGGCGGAGTTAACTGGAGTTTTTTCAGATTTAGTGGAGATTTCCTAGGAAAAACTAAATAAGCCATAAATTTTGTAGTCTTCGATCAATTTTGGCTCAAAAAAAGTCATTCCTAAATGATTTGTATGCTCTGAACACAATGGAAGAGTTTGTAGAGGCCGAAAGGAACTTTTGTATGTGATTTTTCTACGTTGAATTTTAAGGAAGCCTAGGGCCACCCACAGGGAATTCACTCAGTGAACCTCTCACATATCACATGTGTTCATGGCATATCAAAAAATACCCTTAATTTGACTACATATTGGAAAATCCCTCTAAAAATCACATTATTTAACCTCCTACAATTATAAACCCAATATAGCTTCCCAATTTAAAAAACCCTTAATTTCACTAGATATTGTAGGTATCCATTTTTTCATTAACATTTTTTACACCCCTTTACATTTTTTCATTAACTTTGAGCTCCATCTTTTATATTTTCCAATATAACAACCCTTTACCCCCTATATATCACCCAATATATGATGTCATTTTTTCCTCAATATATATCCCTGAATATGAACCCATGTGGTATGATATTGCTCCCCCAGTGAAGCCCCCGTGGGGCCACCGAGAGAGGAGGTCAAGCCTAGATCAGCTGAAGTCCATTTGTAGAGTTTGGAAATTCATTTTTGGGGGTTTTGCACCTTATTAATCCAATGGAGAAGCTTGCAAAGCCATTGGAGCACTAGAGGTTCATATAATAAGATAATTGACCATTAATCCAAAGAGGGCCTAGCCATTGAAGCAGGTCCAAGGAGATGTAGCCCAGGAGGGGTGAACTCCATTATCAACTTTATGTTATGAGTTTGTTGTGTTTTACTTCTATGCAATTTTGTTTCTTCATATTTGTTTTTAAACAACTAATTAACATCATGAATTTCTCATAAAATACACTTAACCCTTGACACATAATTTCTCACATTTTGGTTAAAATGAGACGATCCTAAACAAATTTTAATATTGATGAGGTAACTTGCATAAAATTAACAAGTTTTCCCAACATTTCAGATCAAACTTGCAAGCCAACAACCTACCAAATGGATTTTATACTAGAGTTTTTATTTTCATGGGTGTCATTGATTTGAAAATAGGAGGGCAGGGTCTACACTAATCCACTCACCATTGGGGGATCATATAAATTAAAATAACGAAATTCATATTCATAACATTATATTTCATGTCCCAGGGGGGGAACTCAAATGGTAATCAAATTAATGTGAAATTTTTGAAAACTAAGAGATCCAAGGTTCAAATCTCCTCGGTTGTGACCCAATCTATGGAAAGGAGGAAAGGAAATAGATCTCCACAGGTTTACTAGTGGTTACATGTCAGGAAAGTTGTTGGGTTCCTATGGGATTTAAAAAAAGATATTATATTTCATAAATTCCTTTTTAATTTTAATTAATAAACATATAAAAAATAAATATTCACAACAAAGAATTATTGTTGTTGTTGTTTTAATGTTATATATGTATGTATATCATGAATTCCATCCATATCACATTAAAAAATTTAATTAAAAAAATTATGAAACATGTAAAAGAAAATTGCTACATATATATGTAACTATATGTATTATCATAGGTTTTAATAGAATTTAAAATAAGAATATTTGTTTATATAGAAATGTAAAATTTATATAAATATAAACAATATTATAAAGAATCAACATAGATCCATCTTAACTCCAAATTTACCAAGCATTGAGAGGGATCAAATCTCTGGAGCTAAAAGTATTTCCTCATATTTTGCACTCAAAAATATATTTGCATCTTGAGACATGTAGATCTGGAGTTAAGATAAATCTATTTTTATATATTTATGAATATTATCTTACATATGAAGACTATAACTGTATTTCTTATCTTGTTTAACAAAATTTTAATAGAAAATCCTAGTGAAATTATTGAAGCATCATCAAACTAGTAATCAAAGGGATCAAAATGTCAATGGCATTTCCAATCTTGAATATCAATTTAACTCATAATCATGAATAACTATAATTTGAAATAGTGTTTTGTAAGTGTACTTGTACCTTTTGGAAATTAAGTTGAACTTCATTGTAAATAGTTGAATTTTTGGTAGAAGTCAACAACATACATTTGATGAGTTTAAAATGTAAAAATATTGTTAAAGGGAATAGTTGCAAGAAACCCATTAAGGTATAATTCAATATTTAAATGAATTGAATTGATGAAGTATTATATTTATTTGATGTTCTAATACTATATTGTTGACAATATAGTGACAATTCAGAAAACAAAAATCACTAACATTCTAACATGTTTACAAGATTGACAAGACAAGATTGAATTTATCCATCTTGAGTCACAAGTCTAGCAAGATGAAATACAACAAATAAATCAGCTTTCAAAACCAACCCTTGGTTAGAAGAATTCCCTTTTTGAATTTGAGAATCATTCCTATTGGAAGCCATTGTATGGTCAAGTCAATGATGCCACTGTAGAAGTAGATGAATATAAATATTGTCAAAAACAAGTTATTCTTTCAAATTTCAAGCCCATCATTATACCTTTCGAATAAATCATTAACAACAAGTGCATAAAAGGTATTATATATGAAAAGAAAGTGACCTTTTACATTCTAGATTATTTTACACTAATTCATATCTATATTATTGGAGTCCTTCAAGAAAATCCATCTTCACCTACTCCAACGCATCATCAAATTTGTAAATTCCAAAATTGTCATTGGGGTGGTCACATGGAGGATTAACATTTTTATCTTCATACTTATGGGTATTGTGGAAGGCTTAATCAAACCTTAGATAGATGTTCAAAATGTAAGAATCTTGTAGTAGTAAGGATCTTATATAGATGGTTACTTTTTGGAAATGATCATCAATGATCAAGAAAGTATATCGGTCATACCAAATAGTTAATCTTCATGTATTAACACATCATCTAGTGGAAATATTTTTCCTTCTCCACTTATCTTTGATGAGGGGGAATCAATGATTGAAAGTTAGGCTTAATGTTTTGAAGGTATATATTTCAACATAAACAAGTTGTCTTGAAACATAGTCACAACCAAAACATCAAATCAAATTAAAAGCTATACCCAAAGCCATAGTTAGAACCATATTCCATTATCATTATTTTACTTGTGGTATTCCATTAAACCATTGTTTATTATAAGAGTCATAGCTTCTACTAGACGTTGATTTCTGGTCATACTTAAATGACCATTTGATAGCACATCATAACACCTCCCATTAGCAAAAGTCACACATTTATACTTAGATTAGGTAAGTTTCTAAGAACTACTTAGCCTTAGAGACAAGTTTTAGAATTTGTGTTCATCCTTAAACCACCATTTATTAGAAGAAATAAACTTTTAATAGCCCTTTGGTTTATGGTAATTCTAAAATTAACATATTAAAAGAGTACATTTAGCCATTAATAGTTTTCCAATTCTAGAGCTTAAATATCTTCTTGAACTCACCTACAACCCTATAGATTAAGGGGGAAAGTGTTGCAAACATAATCTATTTGAATTAGAAATTTGGTATTATTCAATTGAGAAACAATATAAAGAGTCACAAGCTAATAGGAACTATAATAAGGACACCAAGTCACCTTATCATGTATTCATATGTGTATCATGTTAGTAAAATTCATCTCATTCCTATCCCCATGGGTGTATTCTAACCAAACACGCACACTATCTCTTTATGTGTCCTTTGTCAACATTGATTCAAATCATTACTATCAATCAATTATATCTCATTTTCATTACACAATAGGATATTGATATTTCCCACATGGTAATAGTTTCACATGTAGATATGGAAATTTTTCTATTCATTTATGAAAATATCAACTAGTGTTCCCATAGTGACTAATAGATACAAGAAAGATTTATCCTAGAGGCATCTCTTAGCTAGTATCACTCACTATTGATTCTTCTAATAAAATTGATTTTTTTAGCTTGTTAAACCCTAGACCAAGTATTTTATACGTGCAGTAAATGAGGCCTTTAATCAACTCCTTGGACAACTTGTATGGGTCCTGATGTAAATATTTGCAAACTCAAAGTACAAATAATACTAATACATGAAGCCATCCTCATGATTACACAAATTGAAAGAAATATATCTACATTAACAATAACAACTTATAATATTTCTATGCAACTTATGTCCATATGAAGTTATTATAGATATATCCTCCACTTTTGAGGAACTACACTCACTTCTTATATTTTGGGGAGAACACATCACCAACTTTTGTACACTTATTTAGAATCCATCCTTTCTTAAGTTTACCAGTGGTGTGTATCAATGGGATCTCTGCCATTCAACATCACTCATAATTTTATTCTATTTCTAGATCAAAATTTGTCTCTTAGTTGAATTTATCACTCCAAATCTCCAATATCCAACATCCGTGTTCTGGTATATTACAATAACTCTCCATTCAAAACCATTGTAACATTTACTACCACATATAGTGGCCAATGGATAGATAACCATAACAATGGACACCCTGTCTCCAATAATAAAATCAAAATCCCTCTTACTCTACATTTTCATGTAGATCACCACTCAACATAAATGGAAGATTCCTGTATCTTTTTCCTTAATCAAATCCATCATAAACTAAGAAAAAACCAAAGACAATTTTGAACTATATAAAAATAAACTAAAAAGGTAAATATATGCTTATCCAAGAAAGCATGTAAGCTCATGAAAATGAAATGTGCAAAAAAAAACTAATAAACTTAGTTAAGTAATTGCATATTTCATCCCTCATGGTATTTTCATTGCATTATTTATAGATTATTTCAACAATCAAATTCTATGTGTTTGAAGTGTTTATAAAATCTCATATCCTTTGAACTACATCAAAATAATTTATCATTTCTTTCAATTAGACATTTAATTTGAGTGAAACCTTTGTAAAAAAATAAAAAATAAAATTACCAATGAATAAAGCTGAACAATCTCCTATAGTATTTTAGATTTTATTAATCATTTATAAATTTTCCATTATATCATCGATAGTGTTTTTCTTTCTTTACGTCTCATTACATCACAAGTAATTTAAACATCTTCTAAATTTTTAATAATTATAATTATAATTAATAATTAAACTAATTTCGATTTATCTTAACTATAAATCTACCAAGGGTCGAGAAGGATAAAGTTTGTTGAGATACCAATTTCTTTGAGAGTGAAATTTAGAAATTTAATCCTTTTTGGGAATTAATAAATCCAAAATTAAGATGGATCTAGACAAATTTAATATAAAAGATTTAAAATTATATACATTATATTTGTAAATATATCTTTCCTTTATCAATAATGAATGGTCATAAATATACATGACAATTTTCTTATCAATGAAATCCAATTTTTGGTAAATATTTTTCATTAATTTAATTTAAAATTCCAAACATTTAAATATGTTGATGTATGCATTTTAATATGCCATTCACTAAGTTGGCTTTTAATAGAAATGACAATTTATTTTAAATTATTATTTGTATTCATTTAAAATATTTAAACCTGTGCACATTTTAATTTTTTAAATTATGAATATAGTTTAGGCATGCTTATTTTGGAATAGGCATTTTATAGTTTTAATTTAATTATTGATAATTTTTAGGTACATAATAAGGATTTAACTTCCACAAAATATTTTAGAATATTCTTAGTTATATCAATATGTATATCTATTTTTTTTTGCTGAAGCAAGTATGGACCCTTCTATATCACTGAGACAAAAAAATAGTGTACAGTATATACAAATGTCCACCCGACGCCGAAGAAACAGAAAAGAAATAAAAGCTTTAGCCACCAAGGGCTCAACCTTACAACATTACATCTAAAAATTCGCGCCTAAGAAATAACTAACATAACTAAAGTCTAACCCTCAGAAAGCCCGCGAACATTCGCTCCGCCTCCCTCCGGTAAAACCAAATCCATAGATCCTTCCCATCAAATCAAGAAGATCAATGGTCTAGGAGAAAGACACAAAGCAAAGGAGTCCCAAGTTTAACGGTCCTTCCCCATCAAGTAGCTCTATCCCGGTCCACCATTGATTTACTTCACCTGAATCCAACGGTTGAGAAAGATTTCACATAGGACAATAAGGTGCAAAGTTAATCTGCGATGGAGGGAATTTTCAGAACACCCACCCTACCACGTGTCGCAGGAAGAATGGGATCACTGCGAAAATGCCAAAACCATTACCACTTTGAAGGCGACGTGATCAGTCGAAAACCGCCTGGGAGGTGGTTTTGCAATCTGGACCTTGAAATCTGAAACCCCCAGATGCCGAATGACCTGGTTCCTCTTGCAAATGTTAAACTCCCTCGCCTAGGTTTGGGATGTTGTGAGGGTGAGCGTGTTCCATCGTGCAGAGACAGATGGGAATCAGCTGAGATCTTTATCACTCTTACTCCTTGAGTCCGGGCGACCAGACATGGTACTCTTCTCTTCAGCGACCAGCAACTCAGGAACTGAAGACACATACAGGGGAAAATCAAATCGAGCTGGTCCCCATGGTTTGGAGTCTAAACACTTCCCTATCTTCTTTCGCCTGTTCGCAGCATAGAGCTCTCAGTCTGCTTGGACTCAACTCCTGCCACTTCCTCGACACATTATTCTCTGTGCAGCTGACTCCTTGGTTGGCCAAAATATTTGCAAGCTTATTTTCATTTCTGCGAACATGGTGGAAACTGATAGTGTGCAGGCCCTGGAGATGGCTTTGAATTCTTTGGAAGACTCGAATTAATTTCCAATTCTTAGAGACTTTATCCGGCGCAGTTCCATTATGTATTTTTTGCACTGAGTTGATAATTAACTCCGAATCTGCCTCTATCATGACATTTAGACAGTTGTCCTGTTTCAGTAAATCCAGGCATTGTTCCATAGCCATTAGTTCAGCCATGTTGTTGGTGGTTGTACCTAGGTGGCAATGGAAGATGAAAACAATACTTCCCTCTGCATTTTTGAGGACCCCTCCATACCCTGTTGTTCCCGGGTTCCCTTTTGAAGCCCCATCAATGTTGAATTTTAAATAGCCTTCCAGAGGAGGATGCCAAAATTCCTTCTCCGTATCCGAAGAAATGATCTTCCTGTCAAGGCCTAGGAGGGTGAGCCCCTGCATCCCCAGTTGCCTGAGAATTTTTAATTCCGCTTCTGAGGGGGGATTTTTAGGGGGGGTGCGAACAGTGGTTCCCACAGTCTCCTTGACTTTTTTTAGGATAATTTCCAGGAAGTGTTGTGGGGGTTTTTTTTCCTCCTTAAAAATTATTTTGTTCCTCTCTTTCCAAACATTCCATATGATGAAGCTTGGTGTAAGAGCCCAAACGGAGTTAAGAATTTCATTATCCGAAAAATTTTCCTCCAGTTGCTGAGGGTACTAATGATGCTTCCTCTGTCTCTATCAGACTGTTGAAAGATTGTAGCAAAGAAGTCCCATAACTAGGAAGTGAAAATGCAGTTGTTGAGTAAATGTTCCAAGGTTTCTTCTTGAGTTTCATAGAGCAGGCATCTTGAAGGCCCCTGAACACCTCTCTTCCTTAAGTTATCCCAAGTCAGAATTTTCTTGTGATATACAACCCACATGAAGAGTTTGATTTTCATCCACCCTTGATGCCTCCAAAGGTTTTGCCATATTTTGTCTGGAACTAGGGGATCGAGCTCAAGGAGAATGTTTTTTGCTTCCTTAAGATTAAAGGTGCCCTCTTTGTTATTTCCCCATCTTAGTTGGTCTTGTCCCTCTGCCACTAAGATCTTCCTTTGCTCTACTATTTTCCTGAGCTCCTCTGCTTTAGTTTTTAGAAGATTGTTATTTCTGCAATCTATGTCTCTCCAGATTCTCCACTTATCCGTAAGATGCAAATGATTCCAGAAATCCTTAACCTTTATTAAACCTTGGGAATCTGCCTCCTATTGAAGATCAAGGAAGTCTTCCTTCACCAGAATTGATTCTTGTTGCCACTTGTCTTCCCAGAAAAGAGCAAGTTTTCCATCTCTAATTTCCTAGAAGCTATTCTCTTGTACTAGTCTTCTATTCTCCGAGGCTTTGTTCCAAATATAATAACCCTTTATATTTCCTAACATTCTTATAAGATCATTGTTCTGCCAGGAACTAGCATATTTTTCTTTCCAGATTTTTTCCCATTCAGTCTCTGGGTGCCGGACCCAGTGCCACCAAAGTTTAGCCCCTAGAGCGTTGTTGAGAATCTCTTGATCATCCAATCCTAGCCCTCCATGGTTCTTGGGCTTACAAATTTTTTCCCAAGACACCAAGGCTTATTTCCTCTTGGTCTCCTCCCTGCCCCACAGGAAGTTTCTTTGAATATTTCTAAATTGCTGAAGGACCCCTTTTGGAGCTGGGAGGGCTGATAACATGAAAATAGGGATTGCTTGAAGCACTGCTTTTGTAAGAACTAACCTACCAGCAAGGTTTAAAGATCTGATGGTCCATTTAGTGATTTTGTCCTACAACTTGTTAATCAAAGGTTCCCAAATAGTTTTGAGCATTGGTTTTGTAGTTAGAGGAACTCCTAAATATTTTGAAGGAAGGAAATCCCTTTGAAGGCCAAGAATTATGGAGATGTTTTTCTGAATAGCAATATCGGTATTGAAGAAGAAGATTTTTGATTTAGAGATATTAACTTCCATACCTAAAGCCGAGGAAAAAAGATTCAAAATTCTTTTGTAGTTTGAAGCTTCTTGGACTATGGGGATTCCCTGTAGCATGGTATCATCTACAAATTGTTGGTGAGTCAGGGCCTGCCCATTATCAGTAAGCTGCAGACCTTTAATCTTTCTTGATGATTTCACCTGCTTCATAGCTCTACCCAGTCCTTCCATCATGATGATAAAAAGAAAGGGGGAGAGTGGGTCACCCTGTCTGAGGCCTCTAGAGGGACTGAAAATCCCCGAGGGAGAGCCATTGACCAAAATAGAAAAACTAGAGGAGGTCACCAGTGCCATTACCCATCTGACCCAGATATGATCAAATCCAAATGCAATCAACATTTTCTTAAGGTAGACCGAATTTACCTTGTCATAAGCTTTGGCAATATCTAGTTGCATGATCATACCCGCCTGTTTCTTGCTAGTTAAAGAGTGCACCACTTCTTGCGCTTGAATGATATTATCCAGAATTTGTCTGCCTTCCACATAACCCGATTGCTCCCCTGATACTAGAACCGGAAGCAAAGGTTTGAGTCTGTTAGCAGCAATCTTGGATATAATCTTATAGATTACATTGCATAGGGCTATGAGTCCGTATTTATCTGGTGTATGAGCAATCTCTTGTTTCGTGATTAGGGCAATGAAGGATTTATTGAGGGCTTTCAGAATGGTTTTGTTTGACCTGGAATTCTCCATGACATTCAAAATTTCTTGCTTAACAATATTCCAGCAAGCTTTGAAAACGTCCCCATCGAAACCGTTTGGGCCCGGTGCTTTTCCATTTTGCATGTCTTTGAGGGTGTCATATAGCTCCCCTTCCATTACTAGTCTATTAAGGTTAAATTTGTCCTCTCTGGAAACTAGTTTCGGTACATTACTAGTTATTTCCCTGATGGATTGCTCTCTATTTGAATTTTTCTCCTGTCTTATACCTTGGAACTGGTGGACTAACACAGATTCGATAGCCTTATGGGAGATCTGAAGTTCCCCTGCTTCATTCTTGATCGAAGAGATGTTATTGTGAGCTCTATTGGCCATGGTGGTTCTATGAAAGAACTTAGTGTTATGCTCTCCTTCTTTTAGCCATTAAACTTTGGACATTTGTCTCCAAAATATTTCCTCTTTTTTACATAGATTCTCCCATTCCTGATAATGTTTATCTGCTTGATCACTGATATCTTTATCAAAGCCTTCCTTGATTAGAGCTTGGTTGAGACCCAACCTTTTGTCTTCAACTACTCTCTTTTCTTCAAAAATATTACCAAAATCCTTCTTGTTCCATTCCTTAAGCCGGAATTTGATGTGCTTTAGTCTTTTGTGAAGAAGATACATTCTGGTCCCCTGAATCTGCAAGTCTTCTAACCACCATTTTTCAATGTTGCTTGTGAAGTCTACGTGTGATAGCTAGATATTTTCAAATCTGAAAGGTTTGTTCCTAGGAGTGCCTATACCCTTGATTTCCAATTGAATTGGCCAATGGTCTGAGCCTCCAAAGGGAAGAACTCGTGCTGTTACCTCTTTACCATTTAGCATAAGATTCTCAGAGATGAAGAATCTGTCTAGCTTTGAGGCAACAAGGGCATCTCCTCCCCTCTTGTTATTCCAAGTAAAGAGGCCAGTATTCCAATTAGTGTCAACAAGATTTATGTTGTCAGAAAAGGTTTGGAAAGCCATGGAGTCTTTACTTAGAGATCTTGTTCCTCCTTTTTTCTCTGAAAGAGATTTGATCATGTTGAAGTCCCCTCCCATGATCCATGGTATATCTGCATGTCTATTCCTAAGATCCACCAGGGTATCTAGAAACCTAAGTTTGTCATCTATTTTCTGAGGACCATAAACATTTTTCACCAGAAAGGTGTCCCTTTCTCCTATCAGTTGAATAACAACCGATAAATAGTTTCTGGAAGACTCAGCCTCCAGAAGGCCTATTCTGTGGGGATTCCATAGAGTGAGTATGCCCCCTGCTGTATTCTATGCTTTTACCTCTAGAAACTCATAGCTGTTGAGCCATTTGCTGTGGATTTGTCTTACCTTTTGAATGGAACATTTCATTTCTTGGATGAACATTATATGCAACATTTCTTGTTTCATTCTATTAATAAGAATTTTCTACTTTATCTTACTTCCTAGACCTCTAATATTCCAAGATGTCAACTTCATTATAATAGATTTGTAAAGGAGTAGCTGGTTAGATCTTTCATCTTACCTAAATCAATCATCAACTTTCCACACTCCATCAAGAGTTCATTCTGCTTTTTTCCACCTCTTTTCTTGCCTAGGTTTCTAGTGGTTAGTCCCAGCGTAGTTTTCATTGTTTTCACACCTCAGTTGTCCTACTTATCAATGTTTTTCCCTCACTCTAGCTTCCTAGTCTACGATTTCCATAGAAAAAACTATTGTATTCTGTTGAGTTCCTCTTGAGGTAGCGAATCCACTCCCCCTGTCATTCCCTGCCTTAAGAATCCTTCTAGGTCTAGGTTTTCTTTGTTAATAATTTCTAGTAATTCATGGTCCTCTGGGTCCGTATCATTCTGGGTCATTTCGAGATCCATTTCTTGTTCAGCATCACTCATAGTGGCTTCTTTCCGGTACTCATTATTTTGTGTTTGTTCCAAGTTTTCTTCCTTCTCTTTTTCTACAGAACTCACTTCCATTGCTTGATCTTCTTTAGTAATCTCTTCCTCTTCCTAAAGCACCTAAAAACTATTCTGCATGGACTATTGCCGTTCATGCTGCTGATTTTTCGGTCCTCTTTTACTTCCTTTACTTCGATTAACCAGTTTCTGGAAGCTATCTGATTCTTTCATTATGTTGATTCTGCTTTTGTTTATTTCTTTATTGAGTGGACAGTCTCTGAAAAGATGTCCATGTTCATGGAATTTGCGACATCTGAATGGAATGTACTCATAATCCACTGTTTGCACCCATTCTTCATCAAAAACTTCCAAGATCACCTCCTCCAGTAGAGCTCCTGATAGATCCATTTCCACACATATCCTAGCAAAGGAAGTGTATTTTCCCCTTCTAGTGGCTTTAGAGGCTTTAACATAGTGACCTAATTTATTGCCTATGGTCGATAATGATTCATTTTGCCAGTAATCAAGAGGTAGAGAATAGAGCCTTACCTAGACCGATACTAAAGTAAAAATTTCCTTTTCTGGAACAAATTTCATCATCCATGGTCTCATGTAGAGCCCCATAGTAGCATAGAAGTAAGGCCTTCCTTCAAATATTTTGTCGTTGTCTTCAATATTTGTGAACACCACCGTAAAGAAACCCTTAGACCCGAGATGAAGATCTATGCCCCCTTTAGGTTTCCAGTGGTGTTTGATCCACGAATGTAAAGCTTTTTTAGTGGGCCATAGTCCCATGAACTTACAGATGATGGCATATGTCTCCATGTGCTCCATGTGCGCCTGTAGCCCTGGATTATTCAAAATAACCCTGGGAGTGAAGTCAGCTTTGGGTTTGCAAGGTCCCTTGGTTTTCTTGTCTTTAGTTTCTTGTTTTTTGTCTTCTACCTCTTTGTCTTTAGTGCCATATTGATCCTTATCTATGGGTTCTTTTGTTTCCTCTTCCGTAATTCTTTTCCCTTCCACCCCTATTTCCCTAGCATTTTCTAGAGGCTTCTTGCCTCTGTTGGCCATGGCCTCCTTGTAGGAGGGAGTGGAGCCCCCTCCTCTACCACCCTTCATGGGCTCTCTGACTGCCCCTATCTGCGTTGAACATTGTTCGCCTTCGCTATTCTATTCCCCCATATGTATATCTATTTTAGAAAAGGAATTCCATACCTTTAATTTAATTATCCGTAATTATTAGGTAGATGGCGGGGATTTAACATCCATATAATATTTTAGAACATACTTAGTAGCATACACAAATAAAACACTGAGATTTATTTTGAAAGTAGTTATGTTTTTTTTGTTCCTTTTAGTTAAAATCATTAGTTAAAAAAATGTGATATGAAATATAATGAATTATAGTTTTTTTGGACATGTGGTATTGATGAGCTATGATGTTGGCCCATAGTATTGTAACAAAGACTATTTACTGATTAGAAGTATTCATGATAAAGTGGGAATGAATATACATAGTTAAGAATGTTGTTATATGTTTTTTTTAAATGTACATAAATTTAACTTATATATTAATTCTTTTTTATTATTGATAGTAATAATGATTATTTTAAATAAAGTTATAATTTACTTAATTCTTATGATTTCTTTTTTATTTAGAAAATTGAGTTGTATGAGGAAGTAAGTGTTTTGATATTTATTATTGATTGATGTCTATCAATATTTACCAACCATTTAATTTATATAGTTGTGCTAGTCGTATTCACAAATACATTCACATATACATTAAACAAAAACATGTATAATACCATCATTTATTCAACATCTTCCTAGGTTTCTTCATCTAGTCCAAGGTGTTTTCATTACACCTTGACGTGCTCGATTACTCTACTTCAGACCTTTCTATGGCCCACCATGCACAATGGTTCTGGTTGGAATTCTTCCTCACATTACACCTATATCACGAACCGATAAAATACACGATTAGTGTCATGTCCATACCTTTTAAGAAAATAAATGTGAGATGTATCATATGCTTTTAAAGTGGGTGGTAATGCCAGTTTGCAAGCTATTAGTCCCACTTATTCCAAAATTTTAAATGGTCCACAAAATCTAGGTGCTAATTTAGCACAAGACCCTAATTTTAGTGAGATTTTCCTTGGTCTACTATACAGATATACATGCTCTCCCATTTGGAATTATTTGTGTATTCTATACTAGTTACCATAACTCTATTTCCTATCCTGATCTCCTTTCAACTTTTGTCTGATATTCACTGCTTCTTGTTCCATTTCGTTTAACATGTTAGGTCTAAGAATTACTCTATTTACTGGGGTATCCCAACTAATATGAGTGTTACAATTTTTTTTCATACAATGGCTCAACAGAACTCATCTTTAGTGACTTTCGATATCCATTGTTGCATGCAAACTCCACTAATGATATGAATTATTCCCACCAATTTGGTTGATGCATGACATACATCCTCAACGTGTCCTCTATAATTGGATTTTCCTTTTCTATTTGACCACCTGATTGAGGATGATATGGTGTGCTAAATTTTATTTGGGTTCCAAAACCAACAACCATTGCCTTCAAACAAATTGAAGTGAACTTGGCATTATGATCCAATATGATATTCTTTAGTATTCCATGCAATTTAAATATTTCATGCATGAAAATATGAACTATGTTGATGGTCCTATGGGTGGACATAACTTCTATAAAATGAGATTCCTTTCTCAAGTTTTCCTCTACCACCATCATAGAATCATTTTGTTTGGTAGTATTTGTTAATCCTGTAATGTGTTCCATAAATATAACTTCCCATTTCTACTTAGGAATTGTTATTGGTTGTAGTAGTCCTTCTAGGTGTTTTCATTCTACTTTGACTTGTTGGCATTCCAGGCAGCTAGCAATGTACTCAACAACTTACATCTTCATCCCTAGCCAATAGTATGCTTTATTTATGGTTGTTATCATTTTATAATAGCTAAGATGAGTTCACTACGATTTTTTATTAAATTCATCATTTATGAGCTTCGCCAAGTCATTCAAACTAGTCGCATACCACCTATTTTTGAAAAACAACATACCATCATTAGTGATCTTGTAGATCTTTCTCATTGGTACCTTGCTTCTCAATGTAAACATTTATTCACATGCTAAAAATGCTTGTCATGTTTGAATTCCTCTTTGATCCTTTCCTTGGTGTTAAACTCACATGTGGTTATAGATAACAAATGAACTACTTGTAGACTTCTATTGAGTGCATCTAATACACGGTTTTTCTCACCCTTAATATGTTTTACTTCAAAATAAAATTCACTAATTAGAGAAAACCATCTGACTTATATAACCTTTAACTCAGACTGATCAAACAAATATCTTAATCCTCCATGATCTAACATCAATACAAATCTTCTTCAGGGCAAGTTGTGTCTCCACATATTCTGAGCATGAAAAATTATTATTAGTTTCAAGTCATCAGTGAGATAGTTCTTCTCATGGTCATTTAATTTCCTTAACTTATAACTTATCACATTCGTTTCTTACATCAGGATTTTCATAGTCCTTCCTTACAAAAATATGTGCAGCCGAAGAAATACTTTTCTCGATCTGTTATCCTCAAAACTAGTGCACATGTGAGCAATTTCTTGAGCTATCAAAAAATTTCCACACATTCTAGTGTCTATTTAAATGTTACCCATTTCCATTGTAGTAATGTGATTGGATACCCAATATTGGAAAATTCTCGAATGAACCTTTGGTAATATCATACCAATCCATTAAAGAATCTAATCTCTATGACATTTCAAGGAGCTGAAATCTCCATTATTTCCCTAACCTTTTTTGGATCCACAACCACTCTTTCTCTTAAAATGACATATCCCAAATATTTGACTTGTGGTTGGAATAATTCACATTTTCTAAGTTTAGAATATAGATTGCATTCCCTTAATAATTGCAACACTTCCTTTAGGTGTTCCTCATGTTCTTCTCTAGTTTTTTAGTAAACCAAGATGTCATCTAAAAAAACCAATATAAGCCTTTTAAAATATGGGCTGAGGATGTTGTTCATTAAAAACATAAATGTGGTTGGTGCATTTGTAAGCCCAAATGGTACCACCTTATACTTGCAGTGTCCATTTCACATCCTAAACACTATGTTGTGGATTTATTCATCTTTAATTCAACCTAATGATAACTAGATCTCAAATATATTTTAGAGAACACAATAACCCCTCTCAGTTAGTTAAGTAGATCATTAATTTTCGGTAGTGGAAACTTGTTTTCATTGTAGTTTTTATTTAGTTGCTAGTAATCAATGCACAACTACGGCATGCCATCCTTATTCTTTTCTAAAAACACTTGTCCTTCCCAGGGTGACACACTAGGTCTAATGCATCAACTATCCAACATTTCTTTCTTATACATCTTTAACTGTACCAATTATGGGGTGGTCATATGATATGGAGCTTTTGAAACTAGTACTACATCATGATTTAATTCAATTGAAAAATCGATTTCCCTCCCATGTGGAAATCTTGTGAGTCTCCTCTAGAAACACATCATTCAACCTCTTCAAGACAGGGTGCTCTTCAATTCTAATTTTTTTTTTACACACTCGTCCTGTGGATCATGAATAGGGAACACCCCTTTCAACTACATTTCTTTACTTGTAGTGCTAAGAAATTTCTAACCAAGATGTGATTTCTCTTTCCTTGCAATGTATTTTCCTCACCTTCATTGTTGAGGCACTCTAATAGTTTATTATAGTAGTCTACATTGGTTTTGTTGTCTGCCAACTAGTCATTCCAATTAAAGTGTCATATTATACCACATTAGTAGGTTGAATGTATATATTGTGTGCATGTCACCTAACTTGAGGGGGAATTTTACCACTATCTCTCTTACTATATTTTTGGTTCCCATTGTCAGTTGGACTAGCCATGATTTTACATGATGCTTTCTTTGCAACTCACACATATCTGTAACCCTTGGGATAATATAGATAAAATTAGAACCCATATTGATTAAAATTGAAACAGGCGAGTTCATAACCATACCTTCCATCTTAATCATCGAGGCTTGATGAATTTCTTTCAGTTTGTCCAATATTGCAAAAGGATAAAGTTTACTCTTAGCTACATTGTTCATATTTGTTGCCTCTTAGGAATTATACAGTTCTTACTATTTTGCTGCTACAGAGGATAATCCCTCTACTTGTGGTTCTCTCCACATCACCGACATTGTAAAAACCTTCTATTTGGCTCCTTGGTATCCTCTCTTATGATTTTGCAGGTCACTATTTACTATAAGTAGTGAAATTATGTTGGCATTCAAACTTCATAGGAGTGGAAAGCTCAAAATTTTTCCATCCTTGATTTTGTTTTGAGAGTTTTGGCCCTTTTCCTTTAAAACTACTTTTCTCCTTCTTCTTCTAATCTAATCAAAATTTATCCCTGTGTTTAGAATGATCATAGTAATACTAAGCCTTCTGAGTGGTGTCCTCCAATGTCTTATTAAACTCAATCCTATCCTTATAGGACTATGGTAACCCAGAAATGTATCTTTATATCTTCAACTTATCTTCCTTGATATATGGCACATACCTCAACAACTCCAAAATCTATTGGCATAAGCCTCCCAAGTAAGTGTCCCTAGTTTATGTTCATGGAATGCTTTAATTTTGTAATCATAGTACCTTCACAATAAGTACTGGTCATGGAAATAGTTTTCAAATTTTGTCCATGATAGCTCCTTTTCTTTAATTCCCTTGAAATTTATGAAATTCCCCCATCATATAACAACTTTTCCCTTCAAGATAATAATTCCCATGCCAGTCTTCATGTTGTCAGAGTAGTCATGGACTCTAAACTATTTCCTCATTTTGAGCAATGAGGGTTCTACCTCTTCAACCTTATTTATTTCTCCATCGAAGGTAGGGGTATTTTCTTTCTTGAAATTTTCTAGCAATGCACTCTTCTCACTTCTCCTTTGTTGCTGGTGGCTTCTAGTTGCAGTACTACACAATTGGTCCTAGTCAGCCTACATTCTTTATAGAGTGTTGAGTGGGATTTCTCTTCTCATTGTGTCTTCACTTGCTTTTCAATTCCTTTCCTTGACTATTGGATTCCAATCCCTATATCAAGATCTTTAACAAGATTTTCTTGGATTCATGATTTCCTAGATAGTTTTCACCAAGCTCACGCTTCCCTTGCTTTTACAAATATAATAAAATGCAAAGTAACTACATTCACATCTAATTTTGTTTCTTATGCTCTCATGATATTTTCTTTGTCTAGATTTCAACTTTTCAATTCATCTCTCAAGATCTTAAGAGTATCCATCCAATCAAGGTATTCTTTGTCTGACTTCTTAACTAAGTCCTCTTCCTGATTATGATGTGATATTTTTGTATTGTACTATACCATTCTATTACCCATTCCTGTATTTCTTGCTATATTGTTGTCTTCTGATCTTAATGTTTTTTCATACATAGAGAGTTATTAGTTAAATATGGAATGAATATAGAAATTCATGGTATGTTATCACTAAACATACTAATATAAAGCTTTTCACAAAACCAAAACCCATGTTAATTATCTATTCTAGAGCAATAATACATGTTATAATTCTATCAAGTTTTTCTTAACTAGAAAGAGTACTATATTTATATATAAATCACACTTGTTCACATCCAAAGTCAGGATTTTACATAAGAATTTTGAGTCGGCTAAGGGCTTTTGAAAATTCATTTATTCCCCATCCCGTCCCAGAGAATTTTTTTCTCCAAAATCGAAAAAAAATCCCAAAACTAGTAGCTTGTGGCTATACATTTTACAATATTGATGTAATACATATTTACAAGTGAAGTTTTCCATTAAAAATCATATTTAAACTAAGAGAGAAAAAATATTACTCCTCCATCGATACTGAAATGTTAAGATCAAAACCAGTATATTCTTCATTAATCCTCAAGTTGGTCTCTCCCATTTTGAGCTTCATATTCTCAATTTTTTGTTTTAGTGCGTCCACTTCATCCTCTAGTTGTCAGATGCACTCCTTCTTTTTGATCTTCTGCACTTACATTTCTAATGCCTCCTTTTGTTCTTGATGAATACACCCTTTCATAATTGACAGACCCTCCCTAAATTCCATATGTTCTTGTGCATAGCCATTATATATATGCATGTTTCTACCACCCTCCCAAGCTCTTCCCTCCCTCGACTCCAACATCTGAGGCTGACAATAACCCCAAGAACTAGACAGTGAGACCTCCTCCACTGAGTTGCTCTACACACTCATTTTCACAACCAAGGAGCTACTAGATTGACGAATCTCCAAGGTATCACGAACCCCCTACTTAGGATTATTCCAAGCAATCAACCCAATTCCATGATCTTGCTGCACAACAAAAATTCCACCCTTACCAGCACTCAACTTCCTCCCATGACTGTACACACCACTAGTTACCGCCCTTGAGTCCAACACCCTAACCAGAATCCTACAAAAGTTACAAAGTGACCTTAGCCTCAACAGTTGGGCCTTCACAGAGACCACTTTAGCATATACTGACCAAAAACAATGAAAAAACTTCAAATTGTTACCCCATTTATAGAAGATGCAGGTCTAAAGTCTGATGCAAGCCTGGAAATTGGTACTCATGATGTTGAGATCCCAATGCTCCACCATAATTTCCCATATTTTCGCTTCATCCTTAATCCTTACCCACGCCTTCCTCCCATCTGCTATTTGAGCAATTCAGATCAAAGGGATTAAATGCTTCTCACGGTCTCCAATTTTATTACATGCTCCTATGCTGGAACACTGACCACTATAATTTTTTCTATGCTGCGAGGCCTGGGCTCTCACGCTGTGATACCTCCCACTACCAAGTGTAGTACATATGTGATGGGAGGAGCCACGTTGCAGTATCAAGTCGAGTAGACTTATTCCATGAGGCGCGAGGACAGGCTAGGCCGCGTTAAGATTTATGAGACAGTGGCTGGGGAGGAGGGGATGGATCATATCAAATGGAGGCATCTCAGAATGAAATTAAGAAGTGTGACAAGGGTTAGGGAGCAGAAATGACATGGGAGAAGAGGGGAGGGGAGGTAAAGGGCGAGGGATAAAACGAAGAGGATGAAGGGAGAGAGGGCGGGGCAAGGGGTATATAGGTACTAACCCTAAATTAACCTTGTTTCTTTTATTTCCTAACCTCTCGATCCTACCAAGAGTGCCTTCCCTAGTCCAGTGCTTGAAAACCTTGACCATGATTGGGGAATGTGTAGTGTTTCCTCTATTTCATTCACTATACTTCTTTGTGCATTGAACTGGTAGGCCAAATTTTCTTGCTTATCTGCTTCCTATTTATTCTCTCTTAGGACGTGAAAGAATGACACCAAATCAAAGAGAGGAATTATACCTTGGGATCTCTTAATTATTTGGTTTAGATTCATATTTTTTGCTGATGAATTGTATTTCATATGTTTTATTATCAACATTGAGTCTCCTAAGACTTGGATCTTCCAGATGCCCTTTTTTTGAGCCAAAGAAAGTCTGAGGAGAAAACAATAAGCCTCATATTTATTACTTGTCTTCCTTCCCAGGCCCCAAGCATATATGTTTTTTATGTTTCATTCAGGATTAATGAGAATCTCTCCCCCTCCTGCCACACCATCATTCTATCAAGTTAAGAACCCTTTAAGCTATAAAAATAAATTCATCATATACAATAATTAAAGTTTCATACTAAATTTTGTGCATTTGTGTGTGAGCCTTGTTAGGTCTAGTGTTGAACCATCTCTCTAATACCACTCTATAACCACCTCCCTTCCACCCCTTAAAACTTCAAGGGTTGAGGAAGGTATTACCTAGTTGACCTTGTCCCCATGCTCTATTATGGAGATGGGGTTATCAAAAGCTTCAATTTTCAAGTCTTTGGAATTTAATTTTGATACGACCATGATGGCTAGCTTGTTGGGGGCTTTTTGATGATATAAAATTTACCTTAATCTGACTTCTACGTCAAAATTTATAACTGTTATATTTTTTGGCCTATTAGTAAAGGCCTTGTAGCACCCACATGTCCGTAGTGGGGCTCGTTGAACCACATCATCTCAACACCTCCATATTATGGGTCTTTCCCCTTGACTCCCTCTCCACCAAACCCAGGTTGAGGCCCAAGGGTCGAGATTCGATGATATCTCAAAATCGAGATTGCCTCTTTATGATTGAGCACTTTGGGTTGATGGTTGAGGTTTTTTATAGACGCATCGACATGATGCCTTTACACAGGTTAAATTCCATGAATATCTTGAAGTTCCAAGGGTTTGATAGCATGGTTCGATAAACAAGTTTCCACCCTCATCGCACTCTGCTCTTTTTTGTGCCTACTCGTTATACTGCTGCCTCGGCCGAATATAACTAGTAATGTATGCCCCTCAAAGGTGGCACCAAATGTGGAGATGGGGGGCTCTTCATGAATATCAATCATAGAACATAGGTAGGTGGTTTGATGCTAATCCCAGCTTTGGCCCACCATCACTAATTAAACATCAACTATGTGGGGACCCCTTAATTGATCTCAACCATTCATCTTAACTGGTAATATGTTTCACCCAACTAACTTGTGTGAGGTTTAACACCCATTGCTTCAGTGAAACAAAGATTCTACTCTCTATATCTTTAGGCCAATCAAAATAAATTTTCTCCTACTATAAAGAAATCTAATATGCTTTATGCTTATTGTAAATAGATCTAACCATGGAGATTCACCCCCTTTTATCATAAAGATTCTTAATCTATAAATAATAATTATTGTAATACCATAGGCTAATACCATGACTTACCAATATCATATCCCAAAAATCCATAACTCATTTTATATGACACTTATTCATATGACATTTTTTCATTAATAAATTTAATTAAAAGGACAAAAAAAACATAACTACTTCGGAAATACATCTCATCTTTTCATTTGTGTATACTACTATGCATATTCTAAAGTACTATATGTAGGTTATATTATCAAAATCAACCTAATAATTGATAATTAAATTAAAAAGGCCATATTCTAAAATTCAAATACCTATAGGAAAAATTAATATTAATAAAAATATTTAAAATAAAGTTATAATTTAGATCATTTTAATGATTTTTTTTCAATGTTGGCAATGTGATATGCAGAGTAACTTTTTTTGATATAGTTGTGTGGAGGATGTTTAATTTTGTTCAACATTTCAAGTGGACACTCCACCCATGACCTAAGAAATTTGATTGATTACAAACAAGCATTGTGAATACTTTAATAGGAAAAATATTACAAAAATAACAGTTAAAGAATACTATTAGAATAATAAAATAAATTAACTCATGAAAAATAATAATAATATAATAATAAAATAGTTGTCCAAAGATATATCTATATATATATATATATATATATATATATATATATATAAAGAATATGCCCAGTGAAATGATTTAGTATATAATGAATTAATTATTTAATTAAAAAAAAAGAAATAAAATATAGAAATTAGGAGGGTTACCAAGAAATTAAGACACAAGGGTAAATGATAGAACACACACACACACACACACACACACACACATATCCTTGTCTTTTAATTTAAATGTCATTCACCATTTCCTCTTATTTTCCTCTTAACTATACAATTTTTTATATTTTATTTTAGTAATTCTTAATGGCTAATTCACAACGCCTTTTTGTAACTAATCAAATTTCTAAGGTCCGTGATGATAGGGTGGAGTGTCCACCCAATCAAATTTTTTAGGTCCATGATGATGGGTGGAATGTCCACTTAAACTTTGGACAAGATTAAAGATTCTCCACACAGTTGTATCGAAAAAATTGCTCTCATTATGAATAGTTGTCGAAATAAACACTCTCTCAATGTTAGATGTATCGTGAGGTAAATTTTTTTATTTAAGAATATTTTTAACCATGGACATTCATCCTTTCTTTAACACGAAGATTCTTAAATTTAAATATGTTTTGTTATAATACCATGGCTTATTAATACCACATGCCCAAAAAAGTCACAACTCATGTTCATATGACATTATTTTAACGAATCACATTAACTAACAGGGTATAAAGGGTATAAATACTTTTGAGATAAATATCAACCTTTGTTTTGTGACTACTACTAAGAATATTCTAGAATATTTAGTGGCACCTTACTTCAAGGTTAAGATCCTTAACCCTAGAAAGTAACCCTCTCACTTCTTAACCCTGTAAACTAACCATCAACCAGGGTTAAGATATTTAACCCTATAAACTAACCATACAATGGATTATCAATACTATGTGCCCAAAAATCTATAACTCACCTCATATGGCATGTTTTTTTATTAATCAATTTAATTGTAACTGCAAAAATGACATAACTATTTTGGAGATAAATCTCTACCATTGATTAGTATATAGTACTATGAATATTCTAGAATATTTCACGAAAGTTAAATCCCTACCATTCACCTAATAATTATTCATAATTAAATTAAAATTATGAAATACCTATTCCAAAATTGACATACATATCTAAGTAATTATTGATAATTAAATTACAATTATGTAATTCTTATTTCAGGATAGGCACACCTATTAGGGTAATTACTAGGGTATCCATATAAATTAAATGGATAGTAAAATTGGATACAAATTAAAACACTTCCCTCATAATACATATCTCACTCTCTTTCACAAATAATTTTAGTTTTTTACTATAAAACTAAAAAATAATTTAACTTTCTTGTGAATTTAATGTGCCTATGGATATGACATCCCTTATGGCTACCTCTCCCCTATGCATTCTACCACCTCAAGAAAAATTTATGGGACCTTCCTTCTCAACGAGGGAGGAAAAGGCCCCTTGGCATGATTCTTGTATACATGTCTATGTGAATTGGCATCACTTTAGTATACTCATCCTTGGATACTAGTTTGAGCTTTGTCTCATCCATCATTGCCTCCTTTGATTATTTCTTTTTCCCACCATGCACCATTTTAAGGTGGGTTTCCTTCCATCTTCTTTGCTGACTTTCCCCCCTACCCTGACAACCTTTTCCGATGGTGAAGACATAGTCCCAAGCATGTTGTTGTTGCAACCTACCTAGAAAGTTTTAATGGCCTCTCACTTTCATGATCATCCTGTGCAACTCCCCTCCCATCTCTATCATAGTCTCTATGACATCTTTCTACCACCAATATTCATGACTCGTCCATGACCTCGTTGTTGGAATCAACGTGGAGGTCATAATGCTTCAGGCTCCAGGGCATGCTTACAAGAAGAGTCTTCATCCCATATCTTCCATGCTAACACACCTCCCAACGTTCAACAAGAAATCATCTTGTCAAATGTCACACTAGATTTAGAAGTCATGGTTGGCATAACCTCTTTTGTTCGATAGATAAGAAATTAGCGACACCACCAAAATCAAAATATATTGATTTATACTAGCATGTTAGGTTGTTGCTCGAAAAAATTATGGTTGATATGATATAATCCCATGCCGATCTCATGCATAAACTCAACGCGTTTAGAGATCTTATGCTTGATGTGGAAGGTTGACTTGCCAAAGAGAGGATCACTGCTTGACTCTATAATTTCACACCCATGCAAGGTTGAGGAATAGCCAATTAACCTTGATACTTCAGTGCCACCCAAATGTTTGGGTTTCCTTCATTTTATCTTTTCAGCTCTGGCTCTTGTCCATATATTTTCTTAGAGCTTATGTTTAGTTTATTTTTCTTGTTGCCTCAAAATATATAGTTCTCAAAGGCTTCCTCTTTTGTTTCTTGCTAGTGGTTTCCCCATGGTGAAGCAACAATATATTTTCACATTCTCAAATCTTTAACTTTATATTGTCTTACTTTCTTAGTAATTTGCAATGTAATAAGCAAGAGATAGTAATACTAGCATATCTTATGTAATAATAATAATAACAATAATAACACGATATATTTTTAAATAATATTTATCTTTAAATGTAAAATAAAATATAACTTTACTACTAAATAATAAAAATAATTAAATTATATATTTTGAAAATGTATTGTTATTTTCGATAGAATGAAGCTTGTGGAGTATAAGTTTAAACTGATTTTGTTTGGGGAAGAGTTCGTTTGCAAAGAACTGTAATCCCTTATCCTTTTCCACTTACCCTGAATAATTTAAGTTAGATTACATTAAATGTTATTAATGAGTATTCTAGTGTTGGTTCGATAACTATGTTAGGATAAGTTTTCAATTCTGATATGATAACTAAAATGTAACGAAGCTTTTGAGATTCATTTATGTGAAGAAAGTAAATCTATACACAAAGAAATGTTAGAATTGCGACTTGATTCTTAAGTTAACTTGAAGATGCAGCAGATCATGATTGATTTAGTTGGCCGCAAATTCAATATATCCGAGGGGTAGAAAATTTGAGAGCCACACTGAACACATTTTGTCGGTGGCCTCTCCAAATTATGTCTAAAGCAGCGCTCACGTCATCGTATAAAGAATTTGTGCACTTTTTTCATTGTTAATCTGCGTAACTGCCCACAAGTTCTCCATATTCTTTGTGTACGACACTATCGCCCATGAAAACTGCTACAGCACGATTTCTTCCCTAAAAGCAAAACTTTTTCATTAATTTGTGTATCCGGTAAGCTTCAATGATGTTACATGTTACAATGGTATATATCGCATTAACATTTTGTTGGTTGACTGAGTAAATAACTTATTCAGAAATTGTAGTACACAAGCGGAGCGAAGCTGAGGAATTTTGCATTTCTTTTTTTGAATGGGACACGTCAGTTTTATAACGGCTGGAAGTGTATGATTTTCCTGGGCATGTACCTTGAGATGGTTTACGACTGCATGTGATTAGAAAGGGTTATACGAGAAGATATGACTGCAGATTTCTAAACTCCTCAGCACGTCTTAATGTCTTTGTGTTCCTCTTACAGGAGCCATCAATACTCTGCATAAGAGTTTATATGCACTACCCATTTCGTCGAAATATATCTCTAAATTATGTTTGTTATCACTGTTTATAAGTTGTAAGTTATAAAAATTGTACTTTCGTTCGTTTAATGTTTTTAATTCAAAATATTATTGTGTGGTTATAATTTTAATTATTTTACTTTTAAATTTAAATTATTTTACTTTTTACTTTTGGCAAGGTGCCTATGATCTTGATAAACAACTTAGGCTTCTTAAGGATTTTTGCTCTACCATGGGTATGACTGTTAACATTGACAAAACAAAAGTTATGATTATCAAATCCAGTAAGGACACTTACGCTAATGTTATGTATGACAATAATAACTTGGAGAAAGTATGACAATAATAACTTGGAGAAAGTGTATTCTTACAAGTACCTAGGAATTGATATTCATCACAAGCTCAACTAGAACCATAGCATTGAGAAAAGGATTAATGGGGGGTGGAAAGCTTATTTTGGTCTTGAAAATAATTGTAAAACTGCATTGTGATGTGGTATAAAAAGAAGTTCCTCTCTGAAACTTTAGTCACTCCTGCTATCTTATATGGCTATGAGGTTTGGGGTTGCAGTATCTCCAGAGAATCATGGAGAAAGATTGAGCAAATCTAGAAGCGTTTTATAACTTATAACCTGAAAATTAAAAGTAATACACCCTATCATATTCTCCTTGTAGAAGCAGGTATTTCCCCTATTGAGAGCCTAGCTATGATTAGGTTTCTGTTGTACAAGTACAAAGTCAATAACATAGACGATCATAAACTTCCTAAGCTAGCTTTAAATTCTAGCCAAAACCAGCTAAGGCTCAATCGGTGGAGGCATAAAGACACAAGGGCCTAGTTAAACTTTTGGGAGATCAACGAGAATGATCCATTGCAAAACATAAATAACACTAAAAATATTGTTACTTCTAAGTTCAAAGAAAAAATGTGGTGTGAGAAAGATTTAGCGGCTAAAAGAAAATTAAGTTATTATAAGAAGGTCATCAACGCCACCATAGAAGATCAAAAGCATCTCTCTATTTTAACTAGCTCAAAGAAGAAAATTAATATAGCAAAGATTAGAACGAATTCTCACGAGCTCCATAGTGAAACAGGTCGTTGGGCAGCTCCTAAAACGTCATGGATGGAAAGGATCTGCCATATATGTGAGAATAGGAACATCGAGGATGAAAACCACTTCCTCTTAGAGTGCCCCGCGTACAACCACATTAGATCTCGGTTTCAAAATCTTTGTTACAATACTGACCTTCCTAGCCTTTTACATTGTCAAAACTATGGTGAGCTCAATAGGCTTCTCTCCAAGCTTTTTGAGCATAGGAATAAAATCTTAAATCAAAATAAATAATTTGTTTCTTTAGGTTCGATAGACCAATGTTTGGTCTCAGTGGACGTTAACCATCATCATCATCATCATCAATAACTTAAAATGTTAAGCTAATGTTTGTTTTTTCATTAATTAATGGAATTTTGAAATGTTAATTACTTTGTAATTTTTTTAATTCAAAATATTATTGTGTGATTATAATTTTAATTATTTTACTTTTTAATTTAAATTATATGTGTATGTTTATAATAACTTAGAATGTTAAGCTAATGTTTGTTTTTTCAAAAATTAATGGAATTTTGAAATGTTAATTACTTTGTTGCATTCTCAGTTGTGTGTAATTTTTCAAATTTATTTAATATAATAGAAATTATTAAATGATAAATAAAATTATTTATAGTGTTCAAGTAACAAGATTTCAAATAGCAATTATCAAGTAATAAATTATGTAAATTATCAGTTAACAATAATAAATATTTAGATATAATTAACACAATTATATACATTAAATAGTGGTTAAGTACCATAAATATCAGCTGATCATAAACATCAAAACACTTTCTTTATTATACATTTCAAATTGCAATGTTTAAAAAATGATTAAAAATAACTAAACCATAATTTTATTTTAAAATATTAGTATTGCTATTATTATTAGAAGAATTAATATATAAGTTAATATATATACATTTAAAAAAACAAGATGTGAGATTCACTTCCACTTTATTATAAAAAATTTTAATGGCTAAATATGTTTTGTTATAGTAGCATAAGCGAGAACCATAATTTATCAATATTACATACACAAAAAACCATTACTCATTTCATATGATACTTGTTTATATAAAATTTTATTAATCAATTGAAAATGAAAAAAAATAACGTAATTACTTTAAAAATAAATCTATATCTTTAATTCATAAATGCTATTAAAAATATTTTAAAATATTCCAAAAATTTTAAATCTTTATTATCCACTTAATAATTGTTAATAACTAAATTAAAATTATACAACACCCTATTTCTAAATGAACATACCTATCAACACAATTATTAAATTAATTTTACTGCCTCTTATAAACTCTCTTCAATAAAATACCTCACCGTAATTAGACACAATCTACCTGCACTACTTCTCAAGCGAAATACATATAAATATCTCTAACTCTGTTGCTTATTATCTTTTATGCGTCTGCGAAAGGCTATAACAATATGAGTTATATTACACACTAAACAATTTTATATTACACATTAAACAATCAAATTATCATTTTTATAAGTGATTCATTTATCAAATAATTTTTTAAAATTAAAATTAAAACAAATAAACCTGTCTACATTTAAAATACATAATTTTATATATTCTAAAACCACAGAAATATTTATCTTTAATTTTATTTCATCCCTAACAAAATTTTCATAATTAACTTTTCCAAAAACATACATTTACCAATCTAATAAATATTTTTAAGTTAATAATTTTTTTTAGACATACATAATTTGATTAAATAAATTAATTAAATATTTATATCTTAAAATTATATAATTAAATTTGACAAACCACACGTTGTTTGAGGTATCAATAAAAAAAATTAAAGAGAACTTTGAATGATCGGTTGAGAAACCTATAAATAACAATAAAACCTAAAAGGGATAAATGTTAGTAGAGATTGTGTAGATTTATTTATTTAAGAGATTTTTATAATTTATAAAGACTCCACTTAAACTAATTGGCTAAGTAAAATAAAGGAAGAAAAAAATATACTTGTAAATAGATATAATTAAAACGTTAAATAATGGATAAATGAATATAGCTCAAGCAATGAAAGATACAATTCCTTTAGCTAACTTTACTAGAATTTTTACACATTTCATTATCATGACGTAACATATCTTTGTGGTGAGGCATGCTAATTGAAAGTGCACCATGTATCCCATGAGTCCATTTTGGTATAGCTTAAAATTGCCTTTATCTTTTGTTTGGTTTAGTATGGCTTTTGAGTTAGGAAAATATTAAAATAAATTTCCATCCATGTTAAGTGGTGATGTACTCTTAGATGTGGAATAAGAAAGTTTTTGATGTTACTGTATGTCTATCATCATGGTGATCTACTCATTGGCCGTTGTGCATTGCAGTTAATGATAAAAGGATGTTGAACCTAACGTTATATGGATGTGCTAGAACATGTATGTTAATATGGGATGGAAATTCAACCAAAATATAGACTTTGGTGTAGAGACAAAGTAAAAAATATGAGGGACTTCGAATAATAGAGACAAATTATAGAAAAAATGGATAAACTAAAGAAGGATGTATTTTGAATTACTCTGCAAAAGTTAGCGATGTGCATTTTATTTAATGTAAAGGTAAAGTTGGATTTCCTTTAAACATAAATGGTAGAAATATAGGAATTTTTCATGTTTCTAAGATCTAGATAGAAACATTGGAAGCCGTGATCATTATATTTTAAATGTATCTCTTTTGAGTTGTGAAATCAAGAGGATATTATCTAAGTACTCATATTATTTTGTAATTTGAGTTAACAACTATATACATCAAGAACCATATAAGTTGTGCAAAATATTGATTAATGGGGTAATCTAATGTTAGAATGAAATAACTTGTATAGCATACATCATGTTAAAAGAAATCCCTCTAATTAGGATAACCAATAATGAGTGTGTTATCCAAGATATTTTTGAAACTGCATTTTCTTCTACCAATTGTATGTCATTATGGATGCACTAGTTAATATTTTCATATATGACGGAAAAAAATCTATGTTTGCATTATGTCCAAATGGGAAATAACAATAAAACTCCAAGAATTATGTCTCATATCTTATAACATAATGAATAGTGGATATGTTGGAGTGTTACTAATGAGTTGAATCAATGTTGGAAAAGGAGACATAGAAATATAATGTATATATCATGTTAGAATGCAATGGAAATAATCACATGATGTATTTGAATAATATAATACACATATAAATACATGACCCATGCCATTTTGATTCATATTGCAAGAGGTGTTTTGGAATCTTGACGATTGTTCCTATTCATTTCTAACTCTTCATATTACTTATCATGTGAATATTGTTGGAAACTAGGGAAATCTTGAGAGGACAGGTGAACTAATATTTCAAAAAAATTTAACAAATATTTACCCAAACAATCACAATCAACAACATAGAATTTCATGAATAACGTAACATTTAAACACAAAAAGTTTATATCGAAACACATGCAATATGAAAATATAAATTATTTTTTATTATGATGTAAATGAAAACACCAACATCATATTACACAAAGTTATGTAGGCCACAACCTACTAGAATCTCCAATCCCCTTTTCTTTGCAAGTACCAACTTACTGGAAGCACTGACTCCCAATGTTTACTAACACCAAACTATTGAAGGAATTGACCCCCTGTTATTTACAAGGACCAAGCTGAAGGAGGTTCCAACCTCTTGATATAAAAGAACTTACTTGCTCTACCCATTATATCCATCTTTTATTCATTTTGAAACTCAAATCCATAAGGTATTTACAAAAAATATTGTTGAACCAATTGTATAGCCCTCATATCTAACAATGTTACATTGCTCTAATGTTCAAATCCTTCACAGATCTATCCTACAACCCAACTCGTTACTAGTTCTTCATATATGAACTTCCCTTTTGGCCCAAATTTGATCACAACATGTAAATCTACTCTACATCTCTCCTCCTCAAGCTCATATTTGATCTCAACATTTAGGTATTTTCTTTTCTTTCTCTGCATTAAACTTTCTTCCTTTAAATAATAGACTCTATATATCGAGGTATTTTATTCCATTGATCCTTAATCAAATCCCTACAACTCCTTTTCAAGTATGCTTAACATCTCTTCACTTCTACATTGTACATATATGCCTTCTCTCTAACAAATCCACTCAATTTGGCATAAATATCTCTTTGATCTAAAGCTCTCTTCTCACACAAAGCCTCAAATCTCTATATTGCATTGATTTCAACCTTGGTGCTCATATTTGTTGCAATTACACATTGTATCTCCATCATACTTTCAGAACATAACTCTCTATATCTTGAATCTATTATATCACACAGACATCATATTCTCTATTCTCAACATTATTGTAGCTCTATATCTACAATGATATGTATATCTATCCATTACTCAATGCTCATTTATCCATTCCACACACGTTTCTTTCTCTATGGTGTATTCACCATCTCTCTCTCTCTCTCTCTCTCTCTCTCTCTCTCTCTCTCTCTTTCTCTCTCTCTCTCTGTTTTTCATCAATTCTCAATCAACCTATGCCACCTTGAATCATGTTATATACACTTCATTAAAAGATTTTTCAATAAGAAGACTTTACTTATTCAAAATAATTTCGCACTTAAACACCAATATTTTGTTTTGTAGACCTTCCTAGAGAGCTCCTAGATGCATGGAACCCTAGGCAAGAAACACAATCTTAGACCATAAGGTGATTTAAGAAAATTCATAAAAAATTAAGAAACATAAATATTTCGTAGGTGCATCAAGTTATTTGGTTGATATTGATGGCTGAAATATCATTGTGACCCCCCTATCTATCTGAAAATTAACGTAGGGGGGTGATCCATGATCTAGCACATATGTTACTTCAATCCCTCTATCCCCTCTCAATGCACTAAACAAAATCTAGAAACTAGTTCGATCTAATGAAGAGGAAAATACTTCAGGGACCCCATGTTTTTTTCAGTTTCAATGAGGTGGTTCCATAATTTTTCATATATGCCCCCAATCTAGCATGCTACATCACTTTGCCTATCCCACCAAACTACCACTAATGAATATACATGGCCAATTTGTTTAACACTATGGAGCCTTACATAACTAAATATGGTGCAAATATCGAGGTTTTGTTACCTTACCTACACATAAAAAAAATTACATCTGTCATTGCATGTCATTTCCATGTGTCACTTAAAAGGGTACCACTTAGCCACCCAAATTGTCCAAATCAACCTACCAAATGTCATGCTCATAGAGTGCCACATCATCAGCTTTGTTGCATAACTACCACCCATTGCCACTTAGTTGCTACCTCATGTTACCACCTATTGCATCAAAAAGTGTGTGAAGGGCTTCTGCCTACTACTCAACACTCTTTACTACTTATGTGCACTTCATTGGACCTGGAAGTTAGATAATCACTTGTGTGCTTAAATGTATCCCATTGTGACTAGGAGCCTCAGTGGCCATCATTTGGCTCCCATTTGAATGAGTGGCCACAAATAGGACTAGAAGTTCGATAAGTTCTTAGGTGCTTATACCTAGCCCCCTATAATAGCCCCGTGTTTATTTTCCATTTAAGAAAAATAAGCCAAGGTCATGGGACACATATTCTAAGTTGAATGGACAGAAAAAACATTAAAGTGAACATCACTTGTGGTTAATTAATGCATATGGAAATTGGCATTGACATTGGCAAAGACAAAATGAAATAAATGATAATTTAATATGATAAATAAAGGAAAAAGGATAAAAGGGATATGAAGAGACACAAATATGCATGAAAGGGAAAATGAAGGAAATTGAAGGAAAAAGAAAGGAAAAGTAAACAAAAGGAGAGGGAGAACATTCTATGCCTCTCTTAGTCACTCTTACACTCTTATACACTTAGAGAATTCAAGCATTCACTTGGACTTTTAGGCATTCTCACTTGGACTCAGAGAGAGAAAGCACTTGAATAGAAGAAAACAAGAAAATGAATTTATGGGAAACAAAAGAGAAGGTTGGAAAAGCAGCTACAATAGGAGAACATTGTAGGTAACAAGTTCCATGTATGATTTCATTGTTGAGATTTGAATGTTTGGTACATGAATTTGGTTATTTGGTTTCTTTTCTATCATTGGAATGGTGTTTCCTTGGATTGATGGTGGTTTCATCCTTGCATTTCCATTTCCTAAATAGCCATGTTCTAGTGGGTTACATGTTGTGATTAAGCTTTGGATGGTCGGTAGACTTTAGATCCTGGTAACGTGGTCTCAGTAAAATTTCCAAGGGTCGAGGGTGAAGATGGGCTTTCACGTTGGAACTCTTGCTGGATGGGTGGAGACAAGAAATTTCATGTGGGTATGGTGAAGAAAGTTAGAGGCATCCAAGCTTGTTTGGCATTAGTTATTTCTAGATCGGATTAAGTGAAACCACTATCGTTGAAGGTTGAGATGGTTTGGCCTTTGGAAGCCTAGTTGAGTTTATTTTGGTTTAACCCATATGATCCCACATTCATGCTTGGAATATGGCGCAAGGGTCATTGTACGAAAGAGAGATTTGTTTCAACGCAATCTATGGTCAGGTGGTATTTGGAAGTATCTGATTTTGGTTGACTTTATGCATATGTTATTATGTGTTATTCCTTATTAAGATCAATGAGCACTTGTATTGGTTATCGTGTTGATTTTATGACTAGTTTGTCATGGATTTATTCTGGTTAGATTTTGGTTATAGGCATGATACATTATTGTTATGTAATGTGCTCTTGTTATGGAAATTAATTATGGTTTTATATGTCATTGAATGGTATAAGAATACATGAGCTAAGAAGCCTTTTTGTAGCTAGTTTGACAAGGCATTGAGCCTTCTTGATGGTTATGTGATGAAGTTAAGAACATAGTGAAAATATATGCATTCATGACCTATAGTTACTATGTTTAACATGTGTCTAATGAAATGTTTATCACGTGTTTGGAAAGTTCTAAGTGAGACCTAGCCTTAGTGTGCGTTATACTCACTTATTATCATCTTAGATTGAATTCTAGAAATGCATGGGTTATTCTGTGTAGCTGGACTATAGCTACCCTGAAAATCTGAAATTGGGTTGCTAGTTTCACCCTCTAAACTGAGAGATATCGGTTGCTACTCCATGGAGGATGTAAGAATTTTTTCTTTGAGGAAGTCTAGTAAGAATTTTTCTTAGAGGAAGTCTATGTTTTTCTTAGAGTTTCGATTTAGTTTTTTCTTTTTGGTTTTGGCTCAAACTATGTAATTCCCAAAGGCTGCCCATTTTGTTTCTTGTTAGTGGTTTCCCCATAGTGGGGTAGCTATATATTTGGTATTCTCATGTCTTTGATAGTTAGCTAAAGTTGATTTTGTTAATTTTTTACTCCATGGTTTATTCTCTTGGGTTTGCTATTCAAAGTAACACGTAAGAGATAGTACTACTAACATATATTATGTAAATATTTGATATCTCAATGTAAAATTTGGTTTCCAAGTGGATAGGACAAAGAGAGTGATAGTGACATATTAAATTTAAATATTGGTATATTAAATATTTGATATTATTATTAATATACCAATTATAATAATAAGGTGATATATTTTTAACTGATATTTATCTTTGATTTTGTATGTAAAACAAAATATTATAAAGATACTTTACTCACATACAATAATTTTTTTTATTATTAAAATTATATATTTTAAAATAAACTAATAAAAATAAATAAATTATACATTTTCCTATTTTTAAGAAAATGTAGTTCTTGGAGTATGAGCTTCGAGTGATTTTGTTTCCTAAAAAGTTCATTTCTTGGAAAAATTTAATCCTTTAGGATAATATTGAATTAAATTATCTCTGATTAATTACCATTTCATAACTATGTTAAGTTTTCTAATACTGTTGGTTCCATCGCTATGTTAAGATAAGTTTCCTAATACTTTTTCTTGCTAAAGCAAGAGACTTTCCTTCTATTTCAATAACCCAAAAGTATAGTTACAATAAGTACAAAAGGCCTGAAAAAAAGGCCTACAAAACCAACGAGATTGAACTAACAGGGATAAGACCCACCAAACCAACTAAAGGACAAGCTAACGATCAAATCATCCCCCCGAAAACAAGAAGACCAAAAGTCAAAATCTGCAATACATCTCGTGATTAACTTGCAAAGAGTGAACTGACATGCGACCCCACAAAGAAGACCCAAGGTCAAAGTTCGCGGTACCTCCCATGATTAACTCCCAAAGAGTGAACAGACATGCGATCCCACAAACAAGCCCGATGAGATCTGACCGTCGAATGCCCCTGCAAAAAAGGATGACGCTGAGAGATATTGAAGATCCAAGATGCAAGGACTTTAAGGCGCGATCAAAGGCGGTATGAAGAGCATGACCCCTGCCACGTGGTGAGAGCTGAGTGGAATCACTCTCAATGGGCCAAAACCACTTACCATTCTTGAGCCTTGCAATCAAAAGAAAACCACTTCTTGCCTGGTTTTCCGAATCAGAAGAAAAGAAGCGAGGAAAAAACGTCATGGGAGCAGACTAGCCTTTCATCCTACTAAAACTGGAAATAAAGCTCGCCGCCGAACCATTCTGTAACTGCAAATGAAACCTTGTGTCACCATTCAACTGCAAAAGAAACTCTGTGTTGCCATTCAAGGAACGAAGGAAGTAAGTTTTTGTACCTCTCAGTAAGATATCCCCATGCAGAGAAAGCCCTATGACAAGTATCTGACCGCCGAAAGAGAAAGAACAGGCATAAAGATCTTTAATCATGACCTGCCTCTCGTGTCCAATAATAAAAAATTTCTTTGTCCTCTACGGCTCGAGCATCGTAGAGGGCTTTTAGCCTGCTTGGAGGCATCTCCTACCACTTCATTTCAGTTCTACATTCAGGATTTATCACACCTTGGTTAGCCAGTATATCTGCAAGTTTGTTGGCCTTCCTCCGAACATGATTGAAGCTAATCATTATTAGACTCTGGAGATGTTTTTGGATTCTCTGGTACACTTGTATAAGTCTCCATTGTTTTGAGATACTTTCAAGAACTGTTCCATAGATGATTTTCTTAACTGCATTTATAGAAATCTCGGAGTCTGCTTCGATGAGAACATTTGAGCTGTGATTGAGTTTAAGAAGTTCTACACATGGTTCCAAAGCCATTAATTTAGCCATGTTGTTGGAGTCTTGGCCTAAATGACAGTGGAAAGTTAAAAATATTTTTCCGTCTTCATCTCTTAACACACGTCCATAACCTGCTATCCTAGGGTTGTTTTTTGAAGCCCCATCAATGTTGCATTTCAGATAACCTTTTGGTGGAGGATGCCAGAACTCCTATTCCTTTTCCAACATTTTTTCTTTTTTGCTTAGACCATTGAGGATGATCTCCTGCATTCCCAGCTGCTTGAGAGTTCTCAATTCAAGTGTCATGGGAGGATTTGAGGGATAATTGTGCACTATGGTGGAAACGGTCTCCTTTATCTGTTTTAAGATCAATTCCATAAGGCAAAGAGGAGTAGTTTTTTCAAACTTGAAAATTCTCTTATTCCTTTCTTTCCAAGCATTCTAGATAATGAAGCTTGGTGTAAAGGTCCAGGCTAAATTAAGGATCTCATACTCTAAAAGGTTTTTTCTCCACTTGTTTAGGGTGTTGATAATGTTGCCTTTGTCTCTGTCTGTCTGTTGAAAAATGCTATTGAAAGAGTCCCACAACCAGGAGGTATAGGTGCAGTTATTGAGAATATGCTCCATAGTCTCCTCTTGAGCCTCACATAATTGGCATCTAGAAGGCCCCATCACCCCCCTCTTCTAAATGTTTTCCCAAGTTAATATTTTCTTGTGATGAACTAACCACATAAACAGTTTGATCTTCATCCATCCTTGGTGGCTCCAAAGTTTTTGCCAGGACTTAGCCAAAACGCAGGGATCAAGGTTAAGAGAAATTCTTTTAGCTTCCTTAATGTTGAAGATTCCTTCTTTGTTTTGGCCCCATCTTAACTGATCCTGCCCATCTGTAACCAAGATCTTCCTCTGTTCTAAAATGTTCATGAGTTCTTCTGATTTTGCTTTTAAGGGGCCGTCCGCTCTGCATTCTATAGTCCTCCAGCTTCTCCATTTCTCAGTGTCCTGAGGAAGATTCCAGAAGTCCCTAACTTTAATTAGTCCTTGGAAATCAGTTTCTTGCTTGATGCCCATAAAGTCCTCCCTTATCAACATAGGTTCTTGTTGCCATTTATCTTCCCAGAAGAGAGCCTGATCTCCTGCTCTGATTTCCCAGAAGCTGTTGTTTTGTACCAGGCTTCTGTTTTCCCAGGCTTTATTCCAGATGTGAGAGCCTTTTATGTTCCCTGACATTCTGATGAGATCACTCGTTTGCCAGGAGTTAGCATATTTCTCTTTCCATGTTTTAGCCCATTGCACCCCTAGTTCCTTAACCCATCTCCACCAGAGTTTGGCTCCTAAAACACTACTTAGAATCTCCTGATCGTCTAGGCCTAGGCCTCCATGACTTTTGGGTTTGCAGATTTTATCCCAAGAAACAAGGGCCCATTTCTTTCTGGTTTCCTCCTTGCCCCAGAGAAAGTCTCTCTGAAGGTTCCTGAATTGTTGTAAGACTCCTTTGGGAGCTGGCAGGGCTGATAAAAGGAAAACAGGGATAGATTGAAGAATTGCCTTCATTAAAATCAATCTGCCCGCAAGGTTCAACACTCTGTAAGTCCATATTTTGATCTTGTCTTGCATCTTGTTGAGCACTAGTTCCTAGATACTTTTGTGCATTGGTTTATCCGTTAGGGGGATTACCAAATATTTAGAGGGGAGGACCTCCCTTTGGAAGCCCAAAATTCTAGAGATGTTCCTTTGAATAGCAATGTTAGTGTTGAAGAAAAAAAATTTGATTTGGAGAGATTGACTTCCATACCTGAAGCCGAGGCAAAGTCATTTAAGATATTTTTGTACGCTATAGCTTCCTTGACTTTGGGGATACCCTGTAGTGATGAGTCAAGGCTTGGACATTCTTCATTAAATGTAGGCCCTTGAACTTTCCCAAGACTTTAGCCTTTTTAATGGTACGGCACAATCCTTCCATCATGAGGATAAAAAGAAAGGGAGAGAGAGGGTCTCCCTACCTGAAGCCTCTGGAAGGCGTGAAGATCTCTAAGGGCGAGCCATTCAGCAGAATTGAAAAGCTAGGTGAAGTAACCAAAGCCATAACCCATCTGATCTAGTCATGATCAAACCCAAAAGCAGAAAGGACCTTTTTGATGTAAGTCCAGTTCACCTTGTCATATGCTTTTTCAATGTCTAATTGCATGATCATACCAACCTGCCTTTTACTAGTGAGAGAATGAACAACCTCGTGGGCCTGAATAATATTATCCAGGATTTGCCTTCCTTCAACATAACCAGACTGTTCCCCAGATATCAAAGACGGAAGAAGAGGTTTGAGTCTGTTGGCCAAGGTCTTGGAAATAATTTTGTAAACAACATTGCATAAAGCAATAGGCCTGAACTTGTCAGGAGTTAGGGATGAGTCCTGTTTGGGGATCAGGGAGATGAAGGAGTTGTTGAGGGCTTTCAGAATGGATTTACTTCTTCTGGAGTCCTCAACCACCTCCAAAATGTCCTGTTTGACAACATTCCAGTAGGCTTTGAAAAAGTCAACATTGAAACCATCTGGACCTGGAGCTTTGCCATTCTGCATATCTTTAATAACCATACTGACCTCTGCTTCAGTTACTGGTTTGTTTAGATTAAAGTTATCTTCTCTAGACACCATCCTGGGAATATTCTTTGTAATTTCCTTGATGTATTGGTCTCTGTCTGGATTATTTTCATTTGTGATGCCTCTGAATTATTGAACCATCACCCTTTCAATATTCTTGTGAGAGGTTTGAAGCTCCCCATCTTCATTCAAAATTGAGGAGATTCTATTGTGTGTTCTATTGGCTACGGTGGAATGGTGGAAAAAACTGGTGTTTTGTTCACCTTCTTTGAGCCATTGGACTCTTGACTTTTCTCTCCAAAATATTTCCTCCTATTTGCATAACTTCTCCCAATCAAGGTTGAGTTTTTCAGCTTGCTCACTTTTGTTTTTATCAAAACCATCTATGATCATTGCTTGGTTTAGTTCTTGCAGTTTGATCTCTACTGATTTTTTGTTTACAAAAATGTTTCGTGAAATCCTTATTGTTCCATTCTTTGAGTTTGATTTTTATGTGCTTTAGTCTTTTATGGAGGAGGAACATTTTGGAGCCTTGAACCTGAAGATCTTCGGACCACCATTTCTCAATGTTGCTGATGAAATCTGGATGGGAGAGCCAGATATTCTCAAATCTGAAGGGTCTGTTTCTGGGAGCATCAATTCCCTTGATTTCTAATTAAATCGTCCAGTGATCTGAGCCTCCAAATGGAAGAACCCTTGAAGATATTTCTATATTTGTGAGCATCAGCTTCTCAGAGATCAAAAATCTATCTAACCTGGAGGCAACCTGAGCATTGCCGCCTCTTTTGTTGTTCCATGTAAAAAGACCATTATGCATTTTAGATTCAACCATTTTCATGTCTTCTGTGAAAGAATGGAATCCTACTGAATCTCTATTGAGGATTCTAGTGCCTCCTTTTTTTCCGAAAGAGATTTAATCATGTTAAAGTCTCCACCAATGACCCAAGGGATTTCTTCATGTCTGCTTCCGAGATCTGCCAGGGAGTTCAGAAATCTAAGCTTCTCATCAATTCTCTGAGGACCATAGACATTCGTAACCAGGAAGGTCTCAGACATCCCCATTGGTTGAATGATAGCTGATAAGTAATTTCTCGTCACCTCCGCATCTACCATGTTGACTTTTTGGGGGTTCCAAAGAGTGAGAATGCCTCCTGCTGTGTTCTTTGCTTTGACTTCTAGGAACTCAAATTTGCTAAGCCGTTTGTTATCAATTTGTTTTATTTTCTGAATGGAGCATTTTGTTTCTTGAATGAAGATTATGTCCGGCATTGTTAGTTTCATTGTATTACTTAGCGTTCTCTATTTTCTTTTACTACCTAGACCTCTGATATTCCATGAAATGAACTTCATAATTAAAGATTTTTAAAGGAGTAATTGGTTAGATCTTTTATCTTACCTGAATCTATCATTAGCTTTCCACACCCCATAAGGAGTTCATTTTGCTTTTTTCTGCCTCTCTTCTTACCTGGAATTCTGGTGGCTAATCCTGGATTTACTTTCATTGTTTTCACTCCTCTGTGCTCCTGTTTTTGGATGTTTGTCCCTTTCTCTTGTCCTCATTCCTGAGTTTTCCACAAGAGTAGCTGATGTATTCTGTTGCATTCTTCTTGAGGTAGAGAATCTATTCCTTTTTTGGTTCCTTGCATCAGGAATCCTTCCAGATCCAAGTTTTCCTTGTCAAGGATATCTTGTAGTTCGTGTTCTTCTAGATCTGTTTCGCTTTGGGTCATTTCCTAGTCCATTTCCATTTCTGTTTCACTTCTCATGGCTTCTTTTTGAGAGTCAATGTCTGAAGAATGTTTTGTGTCCTCTTTTTTCCCTTTTCTTTAGCATTTTCCTTCTGATATTGAATCTCTCTTGTGATTTCTTCATGCTCTTCTAGCACTTGAAACTTGTTCTAACTACCCTTTTGCCCCTTAGTATGATGTTGCTTTGGTCCCTTTTTTACCCCCCTTCCTCTGCTAACCACTTTCTGGAAGCTTTCAGTGTCCTTCGTTGCATTCAGTTTATCCTTGTTATCTTCTTTGCTGAGAGGGCAGTCTCTTAATAAATTCCCATGTTCATGACATCTTCGGCATCTGAAGGGGATATGTTCGTGGTCTACTGTCTGCACCCACTCCTCATCAAAAACTTCTAAGATGACTTCATCTGAAAGTGCTCCTGATAGATCCATCTCCACACATATCCTAACAAAAGAGGTATATTTTCCTCTTCTTGTGGCTTCAGAAGCTTTAACATATCGTCCTAGTTTCTTACCAATGCCAGCCAATGATTCAGTTTTCCAATAGTCAAGAGGTAGAGAGTAGAGGCTTACTAACATAGAAAGTGAAGAGAAAGTTTCCCTCTCTAGGACAAAGTTCATTCTCCAAGGTCTCATGTAGAGACCTGCTGCAGCAAAAAAATAAGGTCCTCCCTCAAATATTTTGTCTTTATCTTCGATATTGGAGAACACTACTGTGAAGAATCCTTTTTGACCCTAGATGTAGGTCAATGCTTCCTTTGGGCTTCCAATGATACTTGATCTACGTCTGTAAAGCCTTTTCAGTGGGCCATAGTCCCATGAATTTACAGATAATGGCATAGGTTCCCATATGTTTCCTGTGCTCCTGTAGAGTAGGATCATTTAATATTACTCGAGGAGTGATTTCTGCTTTTGGTTTGCAGGGTCCTTTCTGTTTTCTGTCTCTTGAACCCAAACTTTTGTCTTCTTCCTCTTTGTCCTTTGTAATGTTGTCTTCTTTTGTTCTGGACCCATCTGTTTCCTTTTCATTGACCCTGTTTCTGAAGTTCATACCGTCTTTACTAGTTCCAGCAAGTGATTTACTTCTCCTGGCCACTGCTTCTTTGTAGGAGGAAACCAGGCTCCCCCTGCCATTCTCCATTCGAATCTAACTCTGCTCACACTGGTTGCTCTCGCAGCTGCGTGTCTCCCGCACTCCGCTCCTCCGTAGCCTCAAGTTTTTTTCAGTTATCCGCATTCAAGTTTTCTAAAACTGATATAACAACTAAATTAGAATAAATTTTGTTACAGATTAAAATGTATCTCTAGTGAAGGTTTTGAGATCCATCTATGTGGAAAAAGTAAATCTATTCACGCAGAAATGTAAAACTGCGACTGGATTCTTAGGTTAACTTTCAGATGCAGCGGATCATGATTGATTTAGTTGACCTGAAAATTCAATGTGTCTCCGGGGGAGAAAATTTGAGAGCCTCCATGAACACATTTTCTCGGTGCCCTCCCCAAATTATGTGTAAAGCAGCGCTGACGTCATCGTTGAAAGAATTTGTGCACTTTTTTCATTGTTAATCTGCGTAACTGCCAACAAGTTCTCCATTATTCTTCGTGTATTACACTATGGCCCAGAAATTTCATCACATACAATGAATTAAGTCGCAGGATAGAAACTCCAATTGGCTGAACACGCCGACTTGCAACCGAAATTTTTGAATTAAACAATCATTGACCACAGCAATTACACAATCGAAGATATGACTGCAGATTTCTAAACTCCTCAACACCTCTGAATGTGTTGTGTTTCGGCTGTGTGATTAATTAATAGGTCTCGCGTGAGTGTTGCCCTCACAGGACCCATGAATACTCTCCATAAGAGTTTATATGAACTACTCATTTCGTTGACATATATCTCTAAATTACTTGTTATAAGTTGTAAGTTATAAAAAATTTACTTTCGTTCTTTTAATTATTTTAATTCAAAATATTATTGTATGATTATAATTTTAATTATTTTATTTTTTAATCTAAATTATTATGGTAGGTTTAGAACTTAATGTTGTATTTTTTCTATTAATTAATGGAATTTTGAAGTGTTAATTATTTGGTTGTATTTTCAGTTTTATGTTTAATTTTTCACATTTATTTAATATAAAATTATATTAGAAATTATTAAATTATAAATAAAATTATGTATATTATCTAAATAACAAAATTTCAAATAGCAATTATCAAATAATAAATTATACAAATTATTATATAAAAATAATATATATTTATACATAATTAACACAATTATATATATTAAATATCATTTTAGTCATGGTAAATATCAAAACACTTATTTTATTATACATTTCAAGTTGCTAAAATTTAAAAAATAATTAAAGATAAGTAAATCATAATTACGATGTAAAGCGTTTCTCTTATGAGAAGAAGTCTCTCAAATGCCACGTGTGCTAATGTGAGATGTTGATTTTCATGTTAGATGATTAAAATAAAATCTGCCATAGGATTGAAAAAGGAAATTATTGTTAGTTACAATTCTATAGAACCTAGAACCTCTTTCACACATTTGAGAGCATCCTCCTAGCATTTGTTCAACTTGTCAACGGCACTGCAGGAAGACGGCAAGAAAAACCAGTTACTATTCCAAATCGGCCAACGTTGGAGCGTCCTCCTCACATTTTTCCAACTTGTCCATGGGGCTGCAAGAAGACGACAAGACAAACCAGTTATCATTCCAATTCGGCCAACGTTGGAGATTGTCAAAAAGGCTATGGGCGGGGTTGCAAGGCCCAGAAATTTGGAAACCCACCTTGTTTGAAGGTATAATACAAGAGGGCAACTAAAAGCTACGTTTTGTTTCTTTTTTTTTCCTGAAGAAACCCTCGATTCCCTTGTTTCTTGAAAATATTTTTGTTGTTAATCTTCAGACTTCAACGAAATACAATCGACATCAAAGGCCATCTAATCTACTGAGTTCACATCCTTATATGCTTTCTTTGAGGCGGAGCTTCTTACATTTACCCCTATCATCTTTCCATCAAAGGTCAACCTTGGAAAGAGGAAAAGCAAACCATAAACCTTTCTACATGGCCCTTACACTTGGTTTTGCTTTCTTAGTGTTCAAATGCTTGATCAATTTTCTTTTGTATCTCTATGCACCTAACAAATCTCCTTCAATTAAAAAATCCAACACGAGCCCGAAAACAACCATTTACATTCTAGATTTTGAATTGTTCATTTTGTCCGTTTGTTAGTGGTGCTGCAGGAAGATGGCAAGACAAACTAGTTATCATTCCAGATCGACCAAAAATAATGATTGAAACATTACTTACAAAACATGTGCTTGACAAAAGAAAATAGCCATATTATCTCTAATAACTATATTCATGCATGAAGCCCAAAAAGATTTGTAATATACCTGTCGTGATTAACCCCATGTAAAATAATTTTAAATTACATATCAGTTACAACTAATTCTTGACATCCGTTAAACGGATCGAGGATGAGAATCAATGGAATGAAGGTTTTAGTTATATACACATTTGTGTAATTGAAGGGGGGATGCGATCATGGCGTTCGTGGAAAAACCAGGAATATCATTTGAGCTCGGCTTTTTCATGTGTTTCTTGACGCCATGTTATACTGATAAGTTCTATGAAAGTTCACTTTCGGATTTACACATAGGATGTATTATCTGTAATTATTTTAACATGTTCAACCGTTCTTTGGCTCTGCAGTATGTTACTTTCCTATAATTTATTTAATGGAAAGCTTTGACTGAAGAATTTTGTGTACAGCTAGTCGCTATTTTGTTTCTTTGCTTTCACAATAAATTTCATTGTTGTTTGAAGGGTATTTGCTTCACTGTTGTATGCGTGTACACGTTAAGGTTGAGGTTAGGGTTTTAATGTTTAATAGCAGAGTTTTCCCGACCCTCTTGTTATCCGCTTTTAGCACGCGGAATTGGTTTATGTCTTCCTCGGGTTGATTCTTTACGAGGGTTTCCATCCTGGCCCTGTTTCTGCTTAACCTCATAGTTATTTTTTGGAAGACAAGGCCGCTGGCTAACCCTACTAGAAATACTACTAGCTTGCCTGAGTTTGGTTTCCTTTCCGGGTTCATCAGCGCAGTGGCTTGATTCTTCATGCTATGACATTTTGCTTCGCACAAATTTTTCATAAGAATCCCATCTTGGGTCGAGGGTAAGCACTGTCTGGTAAATTTTGTATAACTAGGTAAATCTACTCACCTCCGTACAGGTCCGTAATGTTTGAGTTGATATTCAAATAATACTACTCTCTCTGTCGCATCTACCGTATGTAAGTTCCATTGTAGTCTTAGATATTACATATCAAACAAACAATTTGTTTGCTCTCAGAAAGATGACATGTTAATGCACGCGGTAAAAGATGAGCATTTTATGTTTTCTTGGTAAAGAAAATATGCTAATACATGCGGTAAAAGATTGAATATTATATAAGTTTTCTTGGAAAGGAAGTATTCTGTTGACTTTCTTGTAAATAATGATAAGATTGAATATTATATAAGTTTTCTTGGAAAAGAAAGTATTCTGTTGACTTTCTTGTAAATAATGATAATCGATGTTAACATTCTTGGAAATATTAATTTCTTGAAAGGATTGTCTTTCTAGATGAGTTGGATCGAATTCTTGATTTTGGGGTTATGATGACTTTACTTAAGAAAGAAGTAAGTAAATGTTTACATGAAACGATGGTAGAGTTCTAGAGAAGGGAATATGCATTGCATATATTAAAGAAGGGCTATAAGATATTCTATTGGATACTCAAAGAATAGTCATTGTGTCATTGTGTTATGGGATGTGTTAACGAAACTATGTTAATTTCTTGGAAAATAACTATGTGGAAGGAACACATGTGCAAAGGCGCAGAAACAATAGTTTGTTACCTATATGTAAACATAACTAATGTGCTATATGTTTTAAAGGGAAACATGGACTTGCAAAACTAATGGTTAGATCTCTTAAAGAGAGATATGCTTTAGTGTGAATAATCATTGTGAAAAGTAGAACAAGAATTTACTTGAATATATGTACTAGTTAATTAGTATGTTATGCTTGCTCATGCAGATGAGTAGATGTGCATGAGTAGATGTTAAAAGATCACATGTGCATGAGTAGATGTTAAAAGATCACTTTTAGAGACTGCTTATTGCTTGATTAATAATGTATCTAATATTGTTGCCAAAGCCTGTTGACAACTACATTGACAGGAAACGATGGCGGTTGGTGCCAAAGGAAAGTGATGTTTAACATTGTGGTAGGAAAAGGATTATTGGTCCATGCAGATGAGTTCAAGTTGCAGGATTGTCCATTACTAAAACCATCATGCCACAAGGAATGTTGCATGTGGTGGTATGTAAGTGAAAGATTACATGGAAATTGTATTAGCTTTTAGCTAGTTATGTGATAACTTAATGATAACTTATTGTAATGATTTTATAACAATGGTTAAGGGATGGAATCCCTTATAAGCCATTGAGTGAGGGGTGAAATCCCTCACGAGCGTTTAATAATAAGATTAAACGTTTGCTGGTTTTCACCCTACGGGGTTTCCAGGGTAAATTGGTGTTCAAATGGTGTGATTTCCTTTTGTGTCAGTTTGATAATGATGAGTCCCTGATGTTGATGGTTCTTTATTTAATGTGACAACCATAATGTCCTAGTACATGATTATTTAATAAGGTTAAGGATATCAAGAAATGGATGCAAGGATTCATGAGACAGTTTATGTCATTACACTACCACAGTAGGTTATGCAATGGTTATGCAACTTGCTATCTTGATGGAAATTTACTTAATGTACTAATGAATATTATATCTAATGGTTAATGATGAATTGTGGAGCTGTGAATTGGTTAATTACTTGTGGTAATTTGTATAAAAAAATTCTAACTGCCTACTTTTACATGCGAGGTTACCGGGGTATGTGACAAGTGGTATCAGAGCTAAAGGTTGCAGCACTGGTGCCTTTGGGAATTGGTAAGTGGAAAATAAATTGAGGTATGCCACCAGTGAGCATTAACTCAGGTATGAGTTTAATCATTCACATATTGATTTAAATAGTACACTATTTTGGCATGATAAGTGTGATTCATGTTTAAACTGCTTTGAGTAGTAAGTAATAAAGTTGTTGCATAGCTATGTTCATGACATTATATTCGTGATGAGGATAAAATACATTGAAACTTTTGTCGCACTTAGAACAATATTGAACACTCATTGAGGAAAGTGACAATCAACTACCAACTTTTACTTTGCAAATATGGCAACAACAATGATTCATTTATTAAACAAAATTGAAGTTACAATGAACAAAACTTAATGAGTTAATGCATGAATATAAATTATGTGGAACATCCTTGAATAGGATGACAAATTGTTTTAAAAGGACATTAGAAGAACCCCTTAGATATTGAAAACATGCAATGAGTCAAGCAGTGAGACTTGATTGTCATAACTAATTTCTGATTAAGTTTTGCCATGGTTTCATTAAGATGATTGGTAGTTGAGATTGGTTAGTGTTGTATGACTAACCCATAGAACTTATATGCATTAATTGAATTGGACTTAAGATTATTACAATTCGTAAACAAGTGAAGGTTGTTTGATGTCACATGCATGGAATGTGTGTATGGAGATTTTTACTCTCTTTGTGCTATAGTTCTGGTTGTTTATGAGAAGAATTCTTAATTTTATTCACCATGAGAATGCATGATGAATAGTATATGCTTATGTCCTAATAGATTTAATGATGATTACCCTCTAATTAATTGAAATCCATTAGCATGGTATGTGTTTATGTTAATCATTACTTGTTGGGAGATAAAAACCATTGGAGCCTCGATTTAATGATGGTTGAATTTATCTCTACTATGGGAATGATGGATTTCTTATGCATGTTGCATTCCAGTGTGAAGTTAATTGTAGAGGCATGTTCAGTGAGTAACATTTCTAGGACCCATTCATGGTATAATTACATGTGATAATTATTCATAAATAGACTACCTGTGTTAATACAGTTGTCAGTAAACTCTAACTACCTTCCCCAACTATAGATGCTTCCGAAGGAAAAGGAAGCAAGGAGAAGGAAGAAGACCGTGCTGTAGGGACAGACGGAGATGGGAAAAGAATCGCTAAGTCTGGTGATGACCAGATAGAGCAAGCTTTGAGTGTCAGAATCTTGCAGAAGACTCTAAGTCTGGGGATGACTAGATAGCGCTCGATGTGCATGTGAGTATTCCCTTGACCATGCTTAAGGAGTTGGAAAATGATAACTATAGTGTGTTGATGTTAATGATCTCCGTAATGTTCCCTTGAAGTCATTATTCTAAAAAGGTCACATAGTAGTGTTATGATAGTTGTTGCATCTAGCATCAAGTGGTAACTCCGGTGCATGTGTGACACTTAGGAGATTATGCTTCTAATTGCATAAGTAGAGCAATTGCTTCCGGTAAGGGTGGTTTAATTTGTTAGTTATGCATGTTGAACCAAGGAAAAGATAAGTAACTCTATTCTTTATATCATGGGGTTGATTTCTATAGTAAAGATTGATTGTTTATATGTTTTCTTGGTAGAGAAAATATGATAATGCTTGCAGTAAAGATTGATTATTTTATATGTTTTCTTAGTAAAGAAAATAGGTAGTTCCTCCTAGAAAGACTACATGTGAGTCTTGTGTGAGAAATGCTTGTCTCTTGTCATTTTTCTTGGAATAAAATCCTTGCTAAATATAACCAAAGTATCTTCTTGAGAAAAGAAGATGAGGCATATAAACGTCCTGAGGACATAGCATGAAAGGTGGCCAAGTTTTCTTGAATTAAAATATGTATTTTTATTTGATAAAAGTTTCTTGGAAAATATATATATGCTAATTGCATTATGATTCTAGTTAGTTTCTAAGTTCTAGTGAAATGAATATGCATTACATGCATGATAAAGATAGCTAAAGATGTGCTTCTAGGCACATAGATATTCATTTCTAACCTTTTTTGAAGAAAGATTATATTACATATATACATAAATATAGTTTCATTCTAAGAGTGTGCATACTTCATGTATGAAGATGAAGGATTTTATGAGAGTTTTCTTGAAAATAAAAAATAGAGGTTCTTTCCTTTAAAGACACATTAGAATAGTGTTCATACAAGAAACAAAATCCTTACTTGTTTCATGGAAAGAACTATGTGCAATGAAGTAAAGTAATTGTGTTAGGAAAAGACATGTTGCATAATGGTAGCTATTGTGACTTTGGAATTATGACTCTGTGTGTACATAGAGGAACTAATCATGTTAACTTTCTTGAAGACAATAATCTTTTGAAGAGATTGTCTTGATAGATGAGTTGTGTGATTTCTTGATTTTGGATGGATAAGTAAATCTTGTTCTGTATCTTGATTTTTATGCATAAGATGGATATCTTTAATAATTCCCTGAAAGGGAAGATAGAAGAAAGAGGTATGTAGTTTGTTGTATGAAATGGTGGAAGTATTCTAGTGAAGGGCTTATATGATAAGCAATGGTATGCACAAAGATTAGTCATTGTGATATAGAGTTATGTTCTTTGTACGTTAGAGAGATTATGTTTAATTATATTAACGATGCATGACCAAAGCTAGCCATAGTAAACATAAGATAATACTCCATTAATGACGATTTGGATTAAGGCAACTGACGATTTGGATTAAGACAACAAACTATGGCAAAATTGGAAATGTTTAGATTATTAACTCAACTGTTGTTGACATTTATACATTGATGAATATTTGCATATGCTTTTATACATGACAATATTGTATGCATGAAAATTCTTGGAAATTGAATACGTGTTAACTGATGCATATTTATAACTAAAGTTGCTGATGGGATTAAGTAGTGGTAGCTTAATGGCAACAAGGAAACTCATCACGTAAATTGCTGCAATGTGAATTGCAATTATAAATGAGAAATTATGATGTTATATGATATGCATGAATTATGTCATTTGGGAAATTTGCATGCATACAACATGTATGATAGATATGTTTCCGATCAATCTAGATGTTGTGGACCCATGATGAGGGATAAGTGTAAATGCATGGTGTACATGCATGTTTATTTTGTTAATGATAATGTTCATATGGTTCATTGCATAAATTACTTTGAGAAAGAGTAATAAAAGAGAAATTTAACATGCCAGACAGTTGCAGATAGTTGGGTAGATGGCAACTACCTGCCCGGAGGGGTTGATGGTACTTGTCTGCCCGGATATGCCTTGGGTTGATGGCAGTTACCTGCCCGGAGGGGTTGATGGTACTTGTCTGCCCGGATTGTGAAGGGCTAGAATGCCTTGGGTTGATGACAGTTACCTGCCCGGAGGGGTTGATGGTACTTGTTTGCCCGGATTTGGGTTGATGGCAGATACTTGCCCGGAGGGGTTGATGGTACTTGTCTGCCCGAATTTCCTCTCCCTAGAAATAAATTATCTCAATGAGGGAAAAGATTTTATGTGGACATTGGAATTCTTGAGCTGGTTGGCCAGTGGAATCCCATGTTAGACCTGGTAAGGTCTCTATCAAAGAAACTGTCTGGATGTGAAAATGACTCGATCTGGTTGTGGAAACTAGTTCCTATGGGTTGGGAACTCTTTAGCCTATTGTGGTCTCATAGCTAAAGGAATTAACTAATCAGCTATATGTTATGTTAAAAATGAATTTTACATATAGTTGTGTAAAATATGTTATGCACATTTAACAAGAAATGAGCTTAGTGCTCAATAAGGAGTAATTGGAAATTTTAATTCCTTTATTGTATTATTAATTTTGTGAACATCTTAGTGGGAGCTAAGACAGTTTTTGCTTGATGCAGTGATTGACTGTTTTGATGATTAGAGAGCTAGGTGCTCTTTTGGTACTTTTAGAAGTACTCAATGGATGTCTTTAGTGAGAGTTACTTCAGTGTGCATGTGGAGCAGTGATGAGCTCTTAAGTGCTTGTAAAAGTACTGTGATTTAAAAATCATCTAACATTGCACAACTGATTGCTAGTTAAAAGTATTTCATTTGACTCACAATATTATGACTAATGCGATTGAATTTGTTTGTCAAACATTACAAGATTGCTTACCATGGAGGGTTGATGGGTTTTCCAACCACTATTAAAATGCTTACATGAAAGTATCCATGATTTTCAAGAATAGATGGTGAGTAATGGTAAGTTGACACAGAGAATTGTTTATTATGAATGAATAAGGGCCAAGTGGTGGCGATTAGAAGTCGCATATTTTTGCAATTATGAATGCTTATGACTGTTGACACTTATAACTAATGATCTTTTTTATGATTATATCAATACTATTTTGTTTGTCGTCTCTTCTTGGAATGAAATCGTTGATTTTAAAGAGGAAGGACCACATTTTGTGTGGTTTAGATTGTAATACCATGAGTAAAATCTAAAGTTCCAACGAAAGATGAACACCGAGGACGGTGTTCTTGTTAATGGGGGGAGTATGTAATATACCTATCGTGATTAACCCCACGTAAAGTAATTTTAAATTACATATCAGTTACAACTAATTCTTAACATCCGTTAAACGGATCGAGGATGAGAATCAATGGAATGAAGGTTTTAGTTATATACACATTTGTGTAATTGAAGGGGGGATGCGATCATGGCGTTCGTGGAAAAACCAGGAATATCATTTGAGCTCGGCTTTTTCATGTGTTTCTTGACGCCATGTTATACTGATAAGTTCTATGAAAGTTCACTTTCGGATTTACGCATAGGATGTATTATCTGTAATTATTTTAACGTGTTCAATCGTTCTTTGGCTCTGCAGTATGTTACTTTCCTATAATTTATTCAATGGAAAGCTTTGACTGAAGAATTTTGTGTACAGCTAGTCGCTATTTCGTTTCTTTGCTTTCACAATGAATTTCATTGTTGTTTGAAGGGTATTTGCTTCACTGCTGTATGCGTGTACACGTTAAGGTTGAGGTTAGGGTTTTAATGTTTAATAGCAGAGTTTTCCCGGCCCTCTTGTTATCCGCTTTTAGCACGCGGAATTGGTTTATGTCTTCCTCGGGTTGATTCTTTACGAGGGTTTCCATCCTGGCCCTGTTTCTGCTTAACCTGGTAGTTATTTTTTGGAAGACAAGGCCGCTGGCTAACCCTATTAGGAATACTACCAGCTTGCCTGAGTTTGGTTTCCTTTCCGGGTTCATCAGCGCAGTGGCTTGATTCTTCATGCTATGACATTTTGCTTCGCACAGATTTTTCATAAGAATCCCATCTTGGGTCGAGGGTAAGCACTGTCTGGTAAATTTTGTATAACCAGGTAAATCTACTCAGCTCCCTACAGGTCCGTAATGTTTGAGTCGATATTCAAATAATACTACTCTCTCTGTCGCATCTACCGTATGTAAGTTCCATTGTAGTCTTAGATATTACATATCAAACAAACAATCTGTTTGCTCTTAGAAAGATGACATGTTAATGCATGCGGTAAAAGATGAGCATTTTATGTTTTCTTGGTAAAGAAAATATGCTAATACATGCGGTAAAAGATTGAATATTATATAAGTTTTCTTGGAAAGGAAGTATTCTGTTGACTTTCTTGTAAATAATGATAAGATTGAATATTATATAAGTTTTCTTGGAAAAGAAAGTATTCTGTTGACTTTCTTGTAAATAATGATAATCGATGTTAGCATTCTTGGAAATATTAATTTCTTGAAAGGATTGTCTTTCTAGATGAGTTGGATCGAATTCTTGTTTTTGGGGTTATGATGACGTTACTTAAGAAAGAAGTAAGTAAATGTTTACATGAAACGATGGTAGAGTTCTAGAGAAGGGAATATGCATTGCATATATTAAAGAAGGGCTATAAGATATTCTATTGGATACTCAAAGAATAGTCATTGTGTCATTGTGTTATGGGATGTGTTCTTTATGTGTTAAAGAAACTATGTTAATTTCTTGGAAAATAACTATGTGGAAGGAACACATGTGCAAAGGCGCAGAAACAATAGTTTGTTACCTATATGTAAACATAACTAATGTGCTATATGTTTTAAAGGGAAACATGGACTTGCAAAACTAACGGTTAGATCTCTTAAAGAGAGATATGCTTTAGTGTGAATAAGCATTGTGAAAAGTAGAACAAGAATTTACTTGAATATATGTACTAGTTAATTAGTATGTTATGCTTGCTCATGCAGATGAGTAGATGTGCATGAGTAGATGTTAAAAGATCACATGTGCATGAGTAGATGTTAAAAGATCACTTTTAGAGACTGCTTATTGCTTGATTAATAATGTATCTAATATTGTTGCCAAAGCTTGTTGACAACTACATTGACAGGAAACGATGGCGGTTGGTGCCAAAGGAAAGTGATGTTTAACATTGTGGCAGGAAAAGGATTATTGGTCCATGCAGATGAGTTCAAGTTGCAGGATTGTCCATTACTAAAACCATCATGCCACAAGGAATGTTGCATGTGGCGGTATGTAAGTGAAAGATTACATGGAAATTGTATTAGCTTTTAGCTAGTTATGTGATAACTTAATGATAACTTATTGTAATGATTTTATAACAATGGTTAAGGGATGGAATCCCTTATAAGCCATTGAGTGAGGGGTGAAATCCCTCACGAGCGTTTAATAATAAGATTAAACGTTTGCTGGTTTTCACCCTACGGGGTTTCCAGGGTAAATTGGTGTTCAAATGGTGTGATTGCCTTTTGTGTCAGTTTGATAATGATGAGTCCTTGATGTTGATGGTTCTTTATTTAATGTGACAACCATAATGTCCTAGTACATGATTATTTAATAAAGTTAAGGATATCAAGAAATGGATGCAAGTATTCATGAGACAGTTTATGTCATTACACTACCACAGTAGGTTATGCAATGGTTATGCAACTTGCTGTCTTGATGGCAATTTACTTAATGTTCTAATGAATATTATATCTAATGGTTAATGATGAATTGTGGAGCTGTGAATTGGTTAATTACTTGTGGTAATTTGTATAAAAAAAATTCTAACTCCCTACTTTTACATGCGAGGTTACCGGGGTATGTGACAAGATTCTTTTGCAGCACGGTAAATTTGATTTGTTTGTAATTTAAGAGATCTTGTTGTCGGGTTTGGCTAGTTTTGTATGAAGAGACCCAGTTTAAATATTTTTAGGTTAACTGTATTACTCTACAATGATGAGTTTAATATATATATATATAAATAGATATATATCATCACAAAAGTGGAAAATTTTAACACACCCATCTGTTATGCCATAAACTTATCCTACAGAGGATCGTTGATCACCCTTTGAGGATGACACCATGAATCCTGAAAATGATCTCCTGCGGCCTTTTAATGGATATCGTGATGATGATGCTTGGTTGAGGATGAATCTGTGAGAAAAAAAATATTATCGCTTCTGACCGACCTGAGTCATACAGCTGGTAGACATATCGTCACTTATCTCATAGTACATTATATGAAACAATTGAAACAGAAATCCTAATTCTTATTTTTCTAAGTTAAGCAACTTGTATACTATTAATTTATATATAAGGTCTTTCAGCAAGATACATGTCAAATATTCACTACTCATAATTACTCATTCACTTATTACGTTAAGCAATTTTGCAACCGTTGAGCACTAATCATTTGATTGCAAATTATAAATGTTTACAATAAGTTATGAATAACACACCATTTACAATTTCGAGGAAATATACTTATAAAAAGAATTGGTGAAGAATTGAATATTTTATTTGTATTGGTTGATATAAAAGAATATGAAGAAAATATCCGTTTTCTTCCTTCACCATGCACATGAAATCGGTTGAAAAATAAACTAAGCGTAAAAAATAGAGTAGAACTATAATGTTGCTCGAAGATTGTGATACTTTTTATATGAAGTTTTATTTTCATGAAGATTGTGATATTTTTTATATTAACTTTTATTTTTTTGAAATTTGTATGTAAAACAATTATATATATATATGCACTTCATGAAATAAAGATTATAATCATACAAATTATTTTATATTTTTGTTGGTTTTAAATGTTAGGATTTTCGTTTTAAATATCAAGGTATTTTAATTTAATTTGTATTGAGAAATTATTGTATATATATATATATATATATAGGTTTTATAAGTAAAGAATTTTTGGGTTGATAATCTTCCGAAAAAATCTTTCTCTTATTTCTATTTTATCCTTTTTGTCCTAATCCTGACTATGAGATCCATTTTTAGATGATAGGCCATTACATTATTTGCTACAGGAGGAGGGTTGTGTTTCTTGTAGCACAAGGAGGATGAGGGGAGCATGAGGAGGACAAGGAGGGCCAAGAGGAGGATTCCTTTGTTGACAGCTTTGCTCTGCATCTAGATCTGGCACCCCTTGCATCATAACTGGTTATGTCTCGTAGTTATTAGTTATTAGGTTATGGTATACATTCTTCTGGGTTACTAATCATCTCTCATCTCATATAAATATCTCAAATTCGCATTCTTCTGCAGATTTGTAGCTTTCACATATGGCCTTTGCCAGATGTTCTTCGTCTTTAGATCGTGAGTGTTTCACTCTAGTCCATGGTTTGGCCCCTTATTAAACTACTATCGATTTAAGGGTTTCGGTATTGAGTTGCTTTGTATTAATTTTGACGTTCTAAGTCTTGCAACTCTTCCTCTAGTCACATCGACCTGAACGATTTTGCGACAACCCAAGCCAGAAAGGAGTGTTTAAGAGATTTCACTTATCACTATGAAATAAGTTATTCTTAGCATATATACTAGATTTTGTAAAGTTAGGCACAGTAAAATGTATTCCCTTTAACTTTACTATGAGAAATTCTCTACAGTTTTTTTTTTAAATTGCTCAATTTTTTTTGGTTACATTCGACAAGCGTGTAAGAGGCTCACAAAAGTTTACTTAAGGTTGATGCATGTGGGCTTTCCCTCATGATTGGTGATTCTTTCTATATGAACAGAAATTGAAACTTAGTGATGTTGTTTATTCTTTATTTCAAAAGAGATTTGCTGCATATATCATGTACTCTATCATTTTGTAAAATTACAAAACACACTACTATTTTGAGAACTTGTAGACTCCCACGTGAGTTAGCAGTTGTTGACCCATTGTAGAAATATTAGTTACTGGTTAGATTCCTATCATTTTGTAAAATTACAAAATACACTACTATTTCAACAACTTGTAGACTCGTGAAATGAGTTAGCAGTTGTTGACCCATTATAGAAATATTAGTTACTGGGTCAGATTCCCCAGTACAGTTAATGTGTAAATTCCCATCAATATGTAAATTCCCAGTGTTCTATCATTTTGTAAAATTACAAAATACAGTACTATTTTGAGAACTTTTGACCCATTGTAGGTGTATTCTATCATTTTGTAAAATTACAAAATACACTACTATTTTGAGAACTTGTAGACTCGTGACATGACTTAGCAGTTATTAACCCATTGGAGAAATATTAGTTACTGGGTTAGATTCCCCAGTACAGTTAATCAAAATGTAAATTCCCATAAAAGTGTAAATTCCTAGTATTCTATCATTTTGTAAAATTACAAAATACACTACTATTTTGAGAACTTGTAGACTCGCGACATGCAGTTGTTAACACATTGTAGAAATATTCCCATCAAAATGTATTCTATCATTTTGTAAAATTACAAAATACACTACTATTTTGAGAACTTGTAGACTCATGACATGAGTTAGCAGTTGTTGACCCATTGTAGAAATATTAGTTACTGGGTTAGATTCCCTAATACAGTTAATCAGAATGTAAATTCCCAGGTCTCTTGAAACATAACATATGATAAAAAAGAAACAAAAAAAATTTCAAAAATGTTGACTTCTTTCTTCTATGCTATTGTTTCTTAGGCCATTGCCTTACGAAGTTTAGTTTGCAACATGTGGTGTGAATGCTAGTTTTATTACACTATAAGGCGCCCCCTCTGAAATAAATTCCCTCCCAAGCCACCTATGTCTTTCTTAACCTTTTATTTAAGTGTTAAACCATAGAAATAACCCTGACCATGGGATTGAAAAACTGTAATAGTTCGTTGTCATTCTCTACCGGAAAAATGGTATTAGTTCGTTGCAATTCTCTACCAGAATTATGAATATGCATCGTCGTCTCTGGGATCGTTAAAGCTTTGTGTGCCATATAGCCATGACTACCGCGCTCAAATGTATCAATCTCACTGGAATGTGTCGGTCTTTGTGTTGTAGTCCGGCTGGTGACCAGAAATGCATATACAATTGGTCGGTTTGCGCTGGAACCAGGTCCTGTTCCGAGGCGGGGTGGATTCATCAACTATCCAGACCAATAAGCGTTGCTCAATTCATACTCCCATTATTGTTGCAGAGATGGTTGTGAGCATTCTGGTATGCGTTAGTGTCATCTAAGTTCGGTTCAAGCTCAAGGCCGACATTTATGAGATCATGACAACCGCCTGCAAGAGCAAGTCTACAACCACCTATGAGAACAAGTCTACATCCAACGACATGCAAGTGTCCCAGAACCTGCAGCGAGATAAGATTTTCCGCATGCAGGTCTTCAGCTATGAGGAGCTCGAGAGACCCACAATCGGTTCCAGAAATATACCGAGGTAGGCTAGTGAACCTACTCTTCTGTTTTTAGCAGGGTGATATCCGATAACCATGTCATTGCTACAAAGTGCATGATTGTGGCTACGAATATGTAGAAATAATGTAAGGAATTTCACGATAAAGTTGACTTTGTCATGTCCAAACCACGCACACCTGCTGAATCCACTAAGGTACTACGAGGAAAATGATGAGGTGTTGCTGGTCTAAGAGTCCATGGCCGATAGTATGCTACATGAGCAGCTGCATGGAAAGTCACTTTAATTTATCCTTCCTCTTTACTCGATAGCGACGTCACTTAATCAATGCCTCCATTCAATACTAGGCAATAGGAAGAATATTACGAAGAACCCTATATATTTATTTTTTACATACAAATATATATGGATTATTTGAACTTATAATATATGTATAGTTGGAATAGGAAATTATTTTTAATTAAAAAAATATCATAGTTATATTTTAATATAATATTATATTATTGGAAAAGTATAAATTTTATTTAAAAAGAAATAAATGTTTTAAATAAATTTTTGAACATAAAAATAATAGCAAAACGTATTTTGAAGTTTATATAAGGTTAATATTTATTAATGAAAAAAGAAAAATTGTTTTTGACACTAAGCGGTAATAATTATCTATGAAATTAAAAAAACAAAGATTATAGAAAACGTTTGAAAAAAAATTAAAGCTGGACAATGAATATTTATTATGGCATAAAATTATATCATATTATAAAATTATAATTTAATTTTAAATGAGATTTCTAAAACATATTCACATCAATGGTTAGTCACATAAAGATAATTAGAAGTACATTAAATTTAATAAAAAGTCAAGTAGCATAATCCAAAATGAGTAAAAATAAAATCATCATCCAAAAAATAAATAAAATTACAAATTTAAAAATAAGAAAACTTAGAAAAGCATATGCACTTCATTCTTTTAATTATAAAAAAATTTGGTATGCATCTTTTATAGAGAAATTATTGATACATTTATTAGAATAAAGATTACTTAAATACTTATTTAGAATTATTCTTTTGTGGTTGAGTGCAAACTAGTGATGGTATTCTTGTGGGTGAGTGTACACTAGTGATGGTTTCTCATGGCTCATTAGTGACAATGCAAACTGTGAGAAACAACAATCTATTAACTTGGAGGAATGGTTAGGAGTAATTAGGAAATGAAGGATTTAAAAAAAGAAGACCAAAACTTGTATTCAAAATTTTAAAGTGTGAGATTAATTCAAATGTTTAAAACTATTTTAATGGTAACAATTTCTTCTTTTAAGAGATTTATATAATATATACATATATGTATGGTTGACATTAAAATATTTTATTTAATATGGATATTAAAATATTTTATCTAATATGGGCATTACAACATTTCACTTATAGACTATTTTTCTTATATTAAAATTTTATATTTTATTTAAGTTATTAATATGTTTTCAAATACATATTAATATTACCTAGGATTTTATAGTGGGATTCTTTACCTTCATCAAAATTGAATATTTTTTGTTATCAATAATATACTTTAAATGTTGCATTTCATTTCAATTATACACACACACACTTAAATGGATTACACATTTCTTTCTTTGTAGAAAATCACTAAATTATTTTACTTTTAATTTCTTCTTTCTTTGAGTATCTATATATATATATATATATATATATATATATATATATATATATATATATATATATCTATATATATATATATATATATATATATATATATATATATATATATATATATAAAGTTGATATAAATTATGTTACTTAAAATAGATATGAAAATATGAAAATATTTTATTTATGACATTGAGAGTGAATACTTTGCACTATTAACCATTATTGGTTGCACTTTTACCCATTATTCAAGCTACTGGAGTGTAACCAAATCTGTATATTCATTTAACATAATATGTATATCCATTTCTATTGGATTTTAACTAAAACTAATCAAGTATGTATACTCTAACCAACATTGTTTTTTTATTTATAGTTATTTTATTTTTATTTTAAAATGAACACGTACCAATTTCACATTGAGTGTGAATGAAATGACACATTTCTCTGGTACTAGGTATTACAAAGCCTTCCCTTATTGTAACTTTCATAACATTGTCAAACAACCCCATCTTTAAGAGTACAGGTCTTCCACACCTATTTTCTCAAAATTTATAATCTTTAATCTCTTAATCTGAAGTTTTTTTTTTTTAAATGAATCTCATTTATCCTTCAATATTTTATTTAATATGGATATTAATTTTTTTTATTTAGTATGGGCATTAAAACATTTCACATATAGACTATATGGCTTATATTAAAATTCTGTATTTTATTTAAGTGATTAATATATTTTCAAATACACATTAATATTACTTAAGATTTTATAATGGGATATTTTACTTGATCAAAATTGACTATTTTTCTGAGATTAATTCAAATGTTTAAAACTATTTTAATGGTAAAAAATTCATTTTTCAAGAGATTCATATAATATATACATATATGTATAGTTGATATCAAATATTTTATTTAATATGGATATTAAAATATTTTATCTAATATGGGAATTAAAACATTTCATTTATAGACTATTTTGCTTATATTAAAATTTTATATTTTATTTAAGTTGTTAATATATTTTCAAATACATATTAATATTAATTTTTGGCAACCTCTGTCCTTATATCTTGCAAGTTATTTCAACAAGTAAAGTTGCCAAAATTTTGAGCAATACAAAGAACAAAAAACAAGGAATGTCATAATTTTTGGAGAAAGGAAAGATTTTTATTATAGAGGTTCAGATTTATTTTTTGACAAGATGATAGTAGATGCTAATGAACAACCTTTGTGGGTTGAACATGGACCATCATTCCCATCATCTTCAAGCATAGATAATTCAGATGAAGACTCTCTTCTTTTATAGAGGATTCAAACTTGGCTTTGGATGAATTAGTCTGTGGGGTTCCCAGAAAGTTGGTAAGTCTTCTCCCTCATAATAAATTCATTTTTTTCATTAATTTCCCTTCCATGTGATTTTATTTGTTGGGAATTTGTATATTTTGTATAAGATAGGACCCACTTCCAAGTTTCATTAATGACCAGACAGTAATATCAAGATAAATTTCAAAATTAGAATCTAAGTAATAGAGCATCTTCCACATGCAGGCTTACATCAAATTCATTCTCTATGCTAGAGCCTCTTGCGGTAGGGGCACAAACACACTCTTTCTGTATGTATGTATGCGCTAGACATTAGCACTGAATTTGACTTGCGTGTTAGGCAGTTGCTCTAAGCTAATGCAAATGGTCAAATAAACAATTTTCATGAATCCTTCATTGAAACAGTTGTCTCTGGGTCTATCTTTTGCATCTTTGGGGTGGGTTTCTTCTTCTTTGGATTCCTTTGCATACTCATCAGCCTCTCAATCTTGCATTGAAGTTCACTCCCCGGTCGAGGTAGTGGTCATTGCTTTGGGAAGCAATGTTGTCAACAGAGTTGAAAAACTCAATAGAGCTTTGAGCATGATGGGGAAAGCTAGTGTCTATATTACAAACGATGCAAAATTATATGAGACCGAACCTGCATATGTAACTGATTAACCTTGATTCCTTAACTCTGCAATAAGGGCAATCACAAAACATGGTCCGCGTGATTTGTTGACAGTTCTGAAAGAAATTAAAAAGTGATTAGGCCGGACTGAGGGCATAAGTTATGGGTCTCAGCCTATTCATTTGGATATTTTACTCTATGGAAAACTCAAGGTTTCATTGGATACCTAATTTGTGGAAGTGACCCTTTGTTCCTGCTTTGCTTGTACACCTTATTGGATTGGTAGCTGACAACGACATTGTTGGCTGTTGGCATGCCTTGTCGGGAAGAAATGGCAACATAATTCTGGCATGGGAGAAACTTGGAGGGGAAGACCTTATGGGACGATAGGGAATGAAGAGATTTTTTCCCATTGGAAATGAGTTATTGGATTGGTTGAGAAAAACTCATGTCAGGGTGTTTTAAATTTAACACCAAATAGTTTTAGTGATGGAGGATAGTAGATGTATGTAGAGATTGCAGTTGATCAGGTTATATGGATAATATCTGAAGGAACAAATATGATTGACATTGGAGCATAGTCAACTAGGCCAACATCATTAAGCATTTCAACAGAGGAGGAATTGTCTTGGCTTTTGCCAGTTTCAGAAGCAGTGGTGTAGATTCCTGAAGCTGAAGGTAAAATCCTATCAGTAGATACTTTCGATGCTAAAGTTGCATCCGAGGTAATAAGAAATGGAGCTCATGTTGTGAACGATATATCTGGAGGTCGTTTGGATCCCAACATGTTTTCTACAATTGTAGATCTCGTCGTCCCTTGTATCTTAATGCATATGAGGGGGGAACCATCAACAATACAGAACAATGAAAATACAACCTATGGGGATGTATGTAAAGAAGTTTCTAATGAGTTATGGTTACAGATAAAGAATGCAGAATTGTTAGGTATACCTGCATGGAGAATTATAACAGACCCTAGTATTTGTTTCTCTAAGATGCTTGAGTAGAACTTGGAACTTCTTAGGGGTCTATCAGCTGTTCGACAAGGACTTGTAGGAAACAGTGTGGCTGCTTCTCATGGGCCTATTTTAATTAGACCCTGCAAAAAAAGTTTTTTGGGAAAATTATTACCACTCCCTACATTGGTAAGGAGATCTAACATATTTGTCTTCAATCCTATTTCAAGAGGTTCTACATATTTTTTGAAAATGCCAACCTTGCTTGAACTCTAAACTGCCAGTCCTGATCTGAAACCTATGAATTTACCCAATTTCTTTGAAGTTGCATGACATTTTCATTCAAGGAAAGGAGATTCATGTCAATCTTATGGCATCAAAAATGCTTCCACCAGCCTATTTGACCATCTAGCTAGCTATCTCCAAAGATAAATCCTTTCCAAAGATAAAAGCATTCAACTCTTTGTTGGTTATAGTCTTGAAATTGTCATAGTTCTGATTTAATTTTGAGTTTGAAATTGATGTTGTTGTGTCTCATATCACCATCTCTTGCACATGATTAATGTTTAATCTATTCTGAAGAGGCATTTGCAATATTGAGTTGTTTTGTCATTTTAGGATCGATGAAGGCCTTAAAATGTTTATTGAAATTGTCATGTGTTATCCTTTCCTTAAAGAACATCTTTTGAACTCGTCAATACTGCTTGTCCAGAAGTGCTAAATGAGGAAAGAATTTGGCAGAGTCCGAGTGCCTTTGCACACCAATATCTTTTAATTTGACATACCCTAGAAGTCTAATTGATAGAATCTGGGGCACGTTTCTAGATATGTTCCAAACTAGATTTTCTTTTGTTTAAGATTTGGTCTTTGGATGTTTGGTACTTGCCATTCGTAGTTATTGAATTACACATATCCTAAGTATTCAAGAGCAATTGGATAGCACTTGAATGGAAAGATTTAGTTAACTAGTCATAGTTGCATGTTTCAAGGCAAATTCAAAGGATATTTGGGGTTTCTAATTCATCTAAAATTGTGCATTGGTAAATATATTAATATTTGGAATTCTTGTTGGTACATTCCGTTCTTATTTTTTGAACTTTTCATATCCTAAAAATTTAAGAGAGATTGGATACCGCTCATCATTTTAAAAACTAGAATCAGGTTTTGAAAATGTCACCTATCTAATGAGGATTTAGACTGGAACCTAAAGGGTTTTTCTACTGGTCTGCTATTTGGGCCTATCTCACCAACCGGTTTGGACGGTTTCTAGTTTACACTAGACGATTTGTAAACTATGATACTGCTGAATGGGAAAGTTCAATGATCAGTCATATTTGCATGCTTGGAGGCATATTGTGAGGGAATTTTTGGATTTTCAATGTGTCTGAAACTGTGGATTTCTAAACATAATTTAATTTATTTCAAAACTCCACATGAAGAACTGTGGAAATCTGCATTCTCAAAGAATTGAAATTGTTGCTCATAAGTAGATAAACGTTTTGCTTACAAAGCACTAAGCATTACTTTTAAACTATATATATTCTGTGGGGCAATGCATTGCTATTATCATCATCTACTATTCATAACTAATTAGAGGGATATACACACCATATGTATACAGTTTGCTCCACTTATAGATATAAGACTCGGAGTGGAGAAAACTGCATACATATGGAATGTATATCCCTTTGATTAGTTACGAATAGTACATGATGATAATAGAAATGCATTGTCCCACAACATATCTATAATTTATGGAAGGATATTACTTAGGAGATGCTCTTAGATAATGCATTCTCTTGCTCACAAGTCATTGTTAAATATTTTCTCCAATTTTGGGATTGGTTTTGTAGGTTCTTAAATTTTCTGATATGGTAGGTGGTGAAGCATTCGATCCATCATTTTTTGGGTATGCATATGGAGTTGTATAGGAGCACATTGTTAATGATGATGCATTATGATCAAAGGAGGTAAGCGTTCAAGATCCAAGCCTCATCTACAAATTCTGACTATAGACACATTATTGATTCCTACAAAGACAAGAGAGATCTATGTAATCTCTTCTCATTGTTTTCAATAGCACAAGAAGAGAGACTTGTCAAGGAGGAAATGGAAGCCCTATATTAGATTTCACACCATAATAAAGACAACGGTCAACAAATGATGAATAGTATGCTAGGGCACAATCATTCAAATTTTATTGAGTGGTACCCTTAATGCTTTGTGTGGTTTTGGTGGTGCTTAGAAAGTCATGATATAAGAAGGCAATTAAGCAATCAAGAAAACTAGTGACAAAATCTACTTCAACCGACATATCATCATAATTACTTGTTAATGGAAAGCGTGTATCTCAAGCAATGAAATTGGGTTCACTTCATCTTCCACAGTACCACTCATTTGCTTTAGAGGAGATAGAAGAAGCAACAAACAACTTTGATGTGTTCTTATCGGTGAAGGCTCCAAGATTTGTTAGAGTTTCAATTGAATATTATGAATTTTCGGCACAAAATTATCTTGTTTTCTTTAGAGTATCAGTTTTTGGCAACCTCTGTCCTTATATCTTGTAATTTATTTCAGCAAGTAAATTTGCAAAAATTTTGAGCAATAAAAAGAACAGAAAACAAGGAATGTCAAGTGCCCGAGGAAAGCATAATTTTTGCAGAAAGGGAAGATTTTTAATACAGAGATTCAGATTGATAGATTAAATTATGGATATTGGGGGTGTAGTGGATGCAATGGGTTTGGCATCTAAATCTATGGATGTTGGGTTGTGTTGTATTCTTTCCACGACTAGCCCACATAGTTAACCAGGGGGTTAGAGGGGGGGTGGAGCACCCTTCGTTCCACCGATTGTGTAGGTGGGGGGGGGGGGGGTCACAGGGGGTTTGAGGCATACCCATAACCCCACTTTATGGGGTCTGGGGCAGCGCCTCGAAAAATTTTGATTTTGGACCCTATGTTAGGATGGGCAGACCCACCTATGGTTTTGTGCATGATTTTCGCACATGTTTTTTGGATGCGATGGTTTTCTGTCGATGGTATTGGATGCGATGGTTTTCGGTCGATGGTATTGGATGCGATGGTTTTTGGTCCATGGTATTGGATGCTTCGGCATGTATAAATATGTATTATAACATTGAAAGGAAAATAATGAAAAATCAAGCTGGTAGTCCTAGTTTTGGGATCCAGGGGAAAATGTCTGTGTATATGTGTTTTATGTGTTATGCTCTCACATTGTTTATTTTCTGTGTTTTAGAATTCATATGAAGGTAATTTCTGTATGGGGTTAAAACCTAAATTTGGTATCAAAGCAGTTTTGGCCTCAAGGGGATGCCTTTTGCTGAGGGGTTTCGCTCGGGCCTGTGGTAGATCCTGTTCAATGGGAGATCTGCGAGATCGATTCTAGTGGTGAAAGAAGATGGTGAGCAATGGAAAGATAGAGATCGAGAAATTTAATGGTTAGAGTTTTGAGTTGTGGAAACTCAAGATGGAGGATCTGTTGGTGGATAAAAATCAGTGGATCGCGGTAAATCTAGGTAATAAACCAATGGGAGTGTTCGACGAAGAATGGAAGAAGTTGGATCGGAAGGCAAAGAGCACAATATGATTGTGTGTCTCAGATTCAGTATTGCTGAATGTATCAGGGGAAGCTATGGCGAAGGCTTTGTGGGACGACTTAGGGACTTTGTACCAATCTATGTCTCTGGTGAATAAACCGTTCCTATGGAAAAAGTTGTATAACCTGAGGATGAAAGGTGGAGACTCGGTGACAGAGCATCTGAATGCATTTAGTACTGTGGTAAGTTAGTTAGCATCTATTGATATTAAAATTTCAGATGAAGATAAGTGCATCAGTTTGTTGTGTTCTCTACTAGATTTGTGGGATAGTCTGGCTATAGCAATAGGTAGCAATGCAACTACCTTGCAGTTTGATGAAATAGTCTCATCCTTGCTGACGGAGGAGATGACATGGAAAAATATGGAGAGCCAGAATGGTGATGCCTTGTCTATACGAGGATGGTCCTAGAATAGAAACAAAAATAAGTCATTGAGTAGGAGATCTAAATCTAGAGGGAGATCTAAATCTCCATGAAAACCTGTAAAGGCGGTGTGCTGGAAATGTGGAAAGGAAAGGCACTTCAAAAGGGACTATAAATCTAAAGCTCCTGATAAAGGAAAGGGATCTGATGATGCTCCTTCTGCAGAGGCAAAAACCACCTCAGTTGAAGGTGGGGATGTGTACTTGGCTTCTTCAAGTACACATGTAGATCATGAGGCATGGTTGATTGATTCAGGTGCATCCTTTCACATCACTCCCCATATAGAGTGGTTCAGTGAATATCAGAAATACGATGGTGGTGATGTCTTCTTAGGGGATCGTAGGAAGGCTAGAATCATTGGGCATGGAAAAGTAAAGTTGAAGTTGCAAGGTGGAAGGGTTAGAAAACTACCGGTGTTCTACATATTCCTGCATTGGCTAGAAATCTGATTTTTGTAAGCAAGCTGGATGATGTAGGTGTAAAGACAGTGTTCGAGAAAGATACCTGCAACATGGTTCAGGGAGCACTAGTATTGATGTGTGGAGTTCGGATAGGAACTTTGTACAAACTACAAGGTAGCACTTTTATTGATGGGTGCAGCAGTTCTGTGGTTCCTGAAAGTGGAACAGAAAATCTAGTGGCCTCTAGAGAGAAGACCATGCTGTGGCATCAAAGGCTTGGACATATTGGAGAGAAGGGCCTTCGAATAATTCATGGTAAAGGTATGGTAGAAGGTATGAGTAATAGCTCTCTGGATTTTGATTTCTGTTAAAATTGTGTATATGGGAAGCAAAATCGAGTGAGTTTCCCCTTTGGTAGTAAGAGGGCGAAACAGATATTAGAGGTTGTGCATAGTGATGTTTTTAGACTTGTGAAGATTCCATCACTGGGTAAGTCTGTGTACTATGTAACATTTATAGATGACTTTTCAAGGAATACATGGATATATTTCCTTAAGAAGAAATCTGAAGTCTTTGACAGGTTTAAAGAATTTAAGGCTCTGGTGGAAAACCAGACAAAGAAGAAGATAAAGGTGCTGAGGATAGATAATGGTGGAGAGTTTTACAGCAAGGAATTTGAAGAATTCTGTAAGAAGTGTGGTATAGCATGGCAGAAGACTACTCCATATACACCTCAGAAAAATGGAGTTGCAGAAAGAATGAATAAGACATTGATGGAAAGGGCAAGAAGCATGCTCAGTGGTGCCAAGTTAGGACAGGAATTCTGGGCAGAGGTGGTGGATACTGAATGTTACCTGGTCAACAGGTCACCTTCATCAGCATTGGAGGATAAGACTCCACAAGAGGTATGGACTGGTAAGAAACCCTCTCTTTCACATCTGAGGGTATTTGGATGTGATGCATATGTACATGTTCCAAAGGAGAAATGAACCAAGTTGGATAGTAAATCTAAAAAGTGCAACTTTATTGGGTATAAGGATGGTTTAAAGGGTTATAAGCTTTAGAACCTGTTATCACTCAAATTTTCCTTACAATTGTTAGAAGAAGGAAAGGGGTCCAAGGTAACCACTAACCAATCTTTTAAGTACATAATCTAGCCAATCTGTACTCAGAGAGGGCTCTCTCTTTATAATTCAACTTTTTTTGAGGGATATTAGGCTAGTTATGAAAGCTTGGGGGTTTTGATTTTGTTTGGTGGTGGAATTCAGGAGCAGATGGATAGAACAAGGTATTTCAGGCCATTAGGCTATGGAGTCAACTAAGGATGGCTTAACTGGATCAGGTTGATTTAACAAAGGAAGGTTTCACAGGGCAAGATAGCTAAACAAAAGACAAATGATAGCTTAAAAGGGTGAACTCGTCTTGAAAAGGAGGAAGGGCAATTAAGAATCCTTCAACAAAGTTAAAGATGAGGGAAAGTGGGTGCTCATTAACAAAAAGCAATTAAGAATTCTTTCTTAAATGATCACAATGGTAAACTAAAAAGTAGGGAGCAATTAAGAGTTCCCTACCTATGATAATTTGGAAGAAAACATTAAGAATATAAACTATTTTAAAGACAAAATGTAGTAAAGCTCTTTATGAAATATAATTTTTCATTTATCATTCAGATATGAAACACATATGAATATTTAAACAAGAAAACTATAAAAACATAAGATATAGAATACTTATTTGTTTCTCGTTTGACACAGGTATCCTGTAAAAGTCCTTTGCTTTATTACTTTGTCCAACCAACCATACAATAGTTGTTCAATAGCA